>OU343115.1:62933442-64133442 GCA_910594885.2 Bibio marci
ACTTGCAATTTATATATTGTATATATATACAGGAATATAAACATAACATTTGAATTAATAAATTACATTATTATTGCATTATCGCACACAATTTTAAACATTCAGACTGAGAGACGATTATAATCATTCAATGAAATTTAATTTAAACTTATATATAATGTGTCTATTATATGTATGCAGCCGTCGTATACTATGCAATATATTATAAATTATATATACAGTTGATAATGTTTCTATTCTATATATATATATATTCATAGAATAGAATTGCCATTATATATGCAAAATATAATTTAAAATTCAATAGATTTAATATGTATTGGTATATATTTGTATATAAACTTACGTGTACGATATATGTATGTGTTGTGATGGTATATATATTGTAAATGACTAACAATAAAACACTGACGGCAAAGATATTTTATTATAATATATATATAGTATTAAATTTTTACCTTAACTAATGCTGATGCGGTGGTGTGTAAGTTATTTATATTTATACACATATAATTGTAAAAATATTGAAAATTTTCATTTAAAACAACTTTTTGTTTGTCCCATGTTTTTATAGTTTACATAAATTACATATATACAATAAATTGTACAATCGTCGTGACAGGTTAATTACAATTCAATTAAAAACACATAATTTTATAATATATATTATATATTAAACGTTTTTATATACTATAAATATCAATTATATATTTATATGTTTATTATAAATGTACAACTTATATTTGATTAACAATATATTATTATGCTCTAAATGTCATATACAGGATATCACGAGCGCTGCGCATTCCTTCACGGTCTGATGGAGGACATAATTCTCAGTCAAAATTACTGAATGACATATTTAGATTTGGGTCTCTGTTTGTTCGAGATACGGCCCTAAGAATTTTTCTCGGTAGTCTCGCACTAAAGTACCATTAACTTCGAAAGTAAGGTAAATACAGAAAATTTATGGTAAACCAAATTTGTAGAGAATTAAATTCTGAATTAAATTGTGTTATAAATTTTTTTATACCTTCCTTCAGTTTCAAGGTATTGCACAATATAATTGAAAAATAAAAAAATTATAAATTTTTAAAAAAAAGTGGTGTAAATGTAGAAATAAAAAAATAACAAACTAAAATTATTGCTATTTGTTCCAAATAACTATAATTTTAGTTTGTTATTTTTTTATTTCAACAATTACACCACTTTTTCAACCACTTATAACTTTTAAATTGTTAGTCATTGTTTAATGAAATATTTTACAAAATTGTAGCCAATTAAATTAGTTTTACTTTTGTGACAAAAAAATAATATGTTGCGCTGTTAGATTTTTAAAAAAAATCCTTTTTAGTATGAAATTTTTGAGAAAAGATATTTATTTTTCAATTATATTGTTCAATAACTAGAAACTGAAGCAATGTTATAAAAAAATTTTTAACACAATTTAAATCAGAATTTAATTCTCTACAGATTCGGTATATCATAAATTTTCTGTATTTACCTTACTTTCGAAGCTATTGGTCCATTAATGATGAGACTACCATGAAAAATATTCTTAGGGCCGTAACTCGAAAACAGAGACCCAAATCGAAAAATGTATTTTTGTAATTTCGACTTAGAATTATGTTCCCTATCACTTCCTAGAAGTGATATAATATTATATATGCACACCGCTCGTGGACACCCCGTATTTATATAGCGAAATTATATATTTCAGACATAAAATTTACTTTATTAATTTAATAAATATTATTATTTATTATCAATAAATTTCTCTATAGTTTTTGCAATAGTGCATTTATACTGTTTGAACAAGAAATAAATTATAATTTTTAAATAATACTCGCATTGAAAAATATATTACTGTACCACAATTTTAAATAATTTCTATATATTGTATATTGTATACAATAATTAATCATATTATTATAAATAATTATATATATACAAATAATAATTGAAATTAAAATATATATGAATAAATAATTAGTTTCCGTTTATATGTGGAATATTACATAATTTATTGTATACAATAAATGGTAATAATATAATTAACTTAAAATTAAATTTATCATTTTCAAAATATATAACAATATTTAAAATTATTATCCATATATTTTCCATTTAAATATATAATATTAATTATAGTATAAATTGAATAATGACACCGCATCCATTTCGTATTTGTTGCATATTTTTTTCACATAACATTTTCATATATAAAACAATTTTTCATTTATTCATTAACAGAGAATTATGTTAACATTGATTTTTCGTTAGTAAATAAACCATTGAAAAAAAAAAATTACATATATGCTTTAAATTACGAGATCATGTGTGACATGTCTGTATATTTTTTTGAGTTGAATAGAACCCAGGAAATAAAATTCACATATTAATAAATTAATTATTTACATCGTTTTGTTGTGCATTACTATAATACTGTGCGGTGTTGAAATAATAATAAATCTATATTCTTTTATATTCTTATATAGTATTCGCAGCTATATATTTTGGGCCGAATGTTAAATGTAAAAATTATCAAAAAATTTACTTGATAATATATAGGCAGCTTTATTTTTGACGCAATGGTAAAATCAAGGCTATATCAGTTACAAAAATATTACCCATAATAATAACGAATAGAAAAATTAAAAATGAAATTTTGTAAAATTTCCGAAAATCCCAAGTAGAGCGAAAAAAAAATCTGTTGGTCTAGAATCTATTGTAAAATTCCATTCCAAATTTGTCCATTATATCACTGTACATATTTTTAAAGTTCATACATACATTATATAAATGTGTCAAAAAGTGATATAGCGACGACGCCTCTTTTCTTCAAATGTTGTATAAATTCTACATTGATGTTTGTTATGATGCCCCACATTAAGACTATATATAAATTTACAATATATTATATATAAAAATGGTTAAAATTCAATTTAATACATTGTCAATCATAAATCATAAAAAATCTTATTTGATATTATTTCGTTTCTTATTTTTTGTATATTTTTTTTTTATTGTTACAATCGATAAGTGTTTTTTGTGTTTTATATTTAAAAAAAAAAATTGATTGTCTTTTTTTATTTTAAATGTTAAATTTATATTTTGTTTTATTTGCTTGTATCAAATGTAGTGTACATGGGTCAATTCACAGTGGCGTTATCAGTGTGATCGTGATTATACGTGATTTCTTCGCATCGAACAATCAATGTGATTGAATTTTAAATCTATAATTTAAACTTCAATTTTCTGCCTTTAAACGCAATTAAACGTTTTGCTAATCTAACGCAAAATGATTCATCTGCAGGTTCATTATAGAGAGAGAAGTAATTTTTGATGGCACAAACATTTACTTGCGATTATTATTTAAATGTTTTGAAACGTTTGATGGATAGAATTTAAAAAATAACATCTGTATATGTTGTGTCCTTCCACGTCTGATTTAATATATCCTATTCGGTTGCCCAAAACTTTTATGACATTAAAGGTTTTTATTTTTTTATGATATTTCAACAAAACAAATAGATTTGAAGTGTTCTTTGAAGGTCATTTCGCAAAGTGAACTGCGGAATAAACATTTCCATGATTTTTACAATCGGTGTAACAATAATGTATTGAATAATATTTAGTCTTCAAAATTCTTTGACCATCTGTACTTGTTTTCACACATATTGAAATAATTTTTTGTATTTTATGAAAATTCCAGATTCAAGCAATGCAATAATTTTAATAAAAAGTTTTAATCCATTAACATTATAATAAAAGATATGCATCATATGTTTGACAAAACATAATGAATTTTTTTAAAATTCGTACACAATATCGTGTAGAAAAAATTAATTATATAAATCGCTTTCGGAAGATATTCGCCTCTGCATATAAATTCCAATATTTCTATAATTCATTTTCTTTACATTGTGTTTTAAATTTACTTAACTTAAACTATATTATAAAAACGAATAAAAAATCAATTCAAATATAAAGAACTGTTAACGTGAATAATTATTTATATAAAAAATAATTAATTAAATTGTTATTATACATAAAAACTTATTTAGAAATATTTGTTTCTCCACGTACAACGAACGCAATTAGAATATACTAATATTATAATTTTTCTAGGAACTCTACTTTAATCTATAAATGAATAATGTTATTAAGGAAGATTATTAAAATATAAGTCTATAAAATATAGTCCATGTGCTGTTTGTATCAGAATTTTCAAATAATATAATATAATATCATGATGCAAACACACCGCACCGCCCCTTCTAAAAATATATTTTCCAAACAATTATTTAAATTATTGATAATAATTGATTTTCAATTTCATAAATCATTTAATTTCTTTTTACGTACATTGAAATTTATTTTGATATAATTATATTCGGATTAAAATATATACGATAATATTGGCCATATCAATTTTCAAATTAAATAAAGGAAAAAAAATAAAAAAAAAAATAGAAAATTAGAAAAATCTTTAGAAAATCCTATACAAAAATAAAAAAAATCTTTTATTATAATTGTGTGTGTGTGTGTGTGTACTTTTAATGGATTAAATAAATTGTTAAAAAGTCAGCAATTTATTTTTAATGTAATTATTTCTATTATTACCGACTTTATTATATATTTATTTAATTTTATATATATATATTTTCGTTCATTCCATTGTGCTGTTTTTTCAACTATAATATCCACAAAACCTCTTAAAAAAATCATTTATTTTTTTTTTCCAGAATTTGGAATTTAGGGATGGGATTTTCTTTTTCTTGTAAATTGAAAATAATGTTACAATAAAATAACATAAATAAATTGAATATGTTTTCAATTTATAGGAGCGTATATATTATTACAATATTTTTTAATTTATTTAAAATCTTTAATGATTTCAAATCATTATTTGAGATTTACAATTATATATTTAGAAAACATATTAATTTGTGTTATGAACTAAATGCGATTATAGTTATGAGTTATATTATTAACCAAATTTACGTTTTATGTTATTTTATATATATTTTTCAATAAATTTCTTTCGACATAGGTATAATTTGATTGTTTAATTATATTACATTATTTAATTACATTATTAATTTATAAACGGATTATAAAATAAAATATGTTATGAAAATTATATAAGTAACTACTAGATACTAATAAAAGAAAAATGATCTATAATAATACTTTGTCTACTTCAAAGTAAATTCCATTTAATGAAAATACAAATTGTGTGGCCAATGTTTAATCCAATTATTATTATTGAATTTTTCAAAATCTTTATCTATTTTTTTTTTTTAATTCCATTAGCTATTCTTGTTTGTTTAACTGTATATGAACAACCTATTTATATGGAAATGGTTTTGATTGAACATATATTATGCGTTTTAAGTAATAGTTCATATATGTCAGATATATATATAGAATTAACGATAGAAATATATGCTATTCTAATGGTATCACCTAATATCGCGATAATATAATTGTTAAATGACAATTTTACAACAATTTCATGAGTGTTCGATGTTGATGAACGACCATCAGTATATATGTCTGCATTATTTTTAATTGACTAACAATCACTTTCATAACGTTTCTATTATACCATTCTGCACTGGTTGTTATTGTTTTCGATACATTATCATTATAAAAATTTGTTAGTGCATTAATTTCATTTTTAACAGATACCTTCGAAGAAATGTGTTATGAGTTTTAAGGTAAATTTACAGAATAAATATGGTCATAGTACGTGTTATTGAATAATATTATTATTGCATAGTCTGTACATTTACCTTATTTTTTATGTGATACCTATAAATTTTTCTGTTTTGACACAGACAATAAGTGGTTTCCAGACAAATCTAGATATATACAAATGAATAAAAAACCAAAATAATTTACCATTCACAATGTACAGAAAAAAATCAAATACAAACTTTTTCGAATTAAGTTTTTTTTTCCGATTTCTATATAAGTAAATCAAAAGCGATTATATAAAAATGAGATTTGCAAAAAACACTAATCGGAGATTCGTCAAAGTAATATGAAAACGGAACACAAAAGATTTGCTTAATGAATAATTATATAAACAGAGTCCGATCCGTCCATATAACAGAGAAAATTTTGAGTTGCTTGTGTATGTAGTTTTTCATTGTGTGCTTTATATATAGGTATTAATTTTTATACCGGAAGCTATAATTACGTAAGAATGGGTTAACTTGTTAATGGTTACCGCTGCCATATTAAAACTGTATTATTTGTGTTATTAATACTATTTATTTATTCCGTACAATTTCTATGTGAAAAAATTCATTGATGTTCAAAAAATTTGATAATAATTATTAAAAATATTGGTTGCCGGTAAACAATAAACAAATAAACAATAAAAAAATACTAATTAAATATAACATAGGAAACTTTTATCGAAAAAAAAAAAACCATAACCACCACCAACCAAAACCTAAGGGTTTAATAATAAAAAATTGTATTTTTATTGTTATTTATATTTTAAATTTTATACAATTATAGAAAAAGTAAAACATATAAAAATGAATAATTGTATTACATTTAAAAATACAAAAATGTACGTACACAAAAAAATGCAATGTTTTATTTTATATAATAATAAATTTTATTATTTATATACCGCAATCAATTTCCTCATCGATGGTTGTTTGGGGTTTGTGAAGGTGCGGGTGCTGTTGGTATACTTTCTATTTTTTTTTATTTATATGAAAATCCATTATCCAATATTTGATTTCATTTTTAACCCCATAATTAAATCAGTTTATTTATATATACACACATTCCCTCGTTGTCCGAACAATAACCGGAATGATTTTCTAATTTATATTGATCCGGTTAAGATCATCTATATATTAATTTCAGATTGATTTATGTATTGTGAACCGAACTTAATGAATTGTTAATAATTTCATGACAATTTCCTTCAGGTGTAAGTCAAAATGTAGTGCTATAAGTTTTAGATCAAAAAACTTATATAAAGAAAAAAGGATGTGCTTATTTAATTTTGTTTTTAAATTGTTATTATATTGACGATTATGAAGAAGCTATGCGGATGATGATGAACTTCAAGATTCGCCATCATTAACGTTTACAGAAAGCGTCTGATTTCGTGGAATTTAGCTCTAAATTTTCAAACAATTTTTGAGATTTCAACTGAAAAAAAATGATTAAATTTTTATTATTTTTATTTACGATTGCAGTGCACACAAGAATTTGTTTCATGTTGTACTCCGTTTGACGGTGAGAATACATTGAACAACAAACGAGCCTCAGTCAACTCAACAACATTCCAATCAGTGACATAAAGCAATGTCATTTGATGCACTTATTGGACATTCAAATCAATACATTACTGTGTAGGGGAAAATATTTCGTATAAATAATAAAATAATTTTTCTAATCATAAATAAATTATTTGCTTTTTTCTTAATCCATTTCGATTATTTTTCGGACTGACGGTATGCTATGTAAATATACTGCTTGTGTATGTGCATTTACTTGTAAATCCATCTTTAAAATTTTTTGTGTACTAAAATATATTAAAATAAAATATATAAACTATACAAAATTTTTATATATAGAATATATAATCTTTGTTTAAAATCAAAAGAAAAATATTCAACGATTTTGTTGGGATGCTTTTAACAACCATAAAAATAAATACGAAAAAAAACTAAATTATCTTAACTTTGTTATAGTATATTTTTCCATTGTTGTTCCATTTTTCCATACTTTGTACACATTACATAATTAGATTCTTTACATGCATACAAAAATGAATAATGTATATGAAAAAAATATTATAATTTTATATTTTTATATAATTTACCGCGTTTTAAATTCCACATATATATTTATATTGTATTTAGGTAAAATGTTACATATACTCGTGTACTCAGAGACATTGTCATATATTAAAATAAATTATATAAAAGTGGTTTTTAGTTATCATTTTGTACAAAATAATAAATTTAAATTGTTATGTACTTTATGATAAATTATATAATATAATAATTACAATCTGAAATTTTTACACACATGCATAAATTGTATTTGGTTTTTGTTTTCCATTGGAAAATCAAATGTTAAATAATTTTCATTTAAAATTTCTTTTACAAAAAAGGGTTAAAAATAGATATATAATATATGTGTTTTATATAGCAATAATATAAAAATATATGTGGTGTATGGTAATGATGGCGGGGTATATATATGCATTTTATTGTGAATTTTATGGTAATTTGTATAAATAATCCTAGTGACAGTTAGATGGCATATACAGTTATATCATTACTCAAATTCGTCCTTTTTACATATATGCTCGTAATTTATCTCTTAATAAACATAAAATTTATTAAATATAAATTTTCCTCTCTCCATTTTTTTTCCCATAAAATTATCTCTTTTTCTCATTTTCTTTTATTCGTTGTACACACACACACACACACACACATGTAAATATATAATTTTCCCTTTTTTTTTCCTGAAAACATATACATTTATATATTGAGTGTGTGTAAATGTATTTACAAACGCAGATAATGTGTGTGTGGTTTAACATTTAAATTCAAAAAAAAAGTAAAAGGGAAATTATTTTTCATATATGAGAAAAAACTTATTTAAAATTTAAAATAATTATTTAAAGAAGTATTTAATATATTAGTAAATACAATATTATTTTGATTTCCGAACATTTAATTATTTACATCAAAAGAAAATGATTAAAAAGTTTTACTTACATTATAAATAAATAAATAAATAAATAAATAATTATTTACAAATCTCATCAATGAAAATGGATTTAATATTTTAAAAATTGAATCTTATTACATCGATTTAGATACTACAAAATATATTTGTGATATATAAAAAAAACCAAAAGATAAACTGAATTGAAAGTATATTTGCGTTGGTTTTTCTTATATGCTGCACGCACATTTATATTTGTTTTCATTTTCATCTATATATATATGTTTTTTTTATATGATGGTTTTTCCATTGTTGTGCAGAATACAATTGTTATTGTTATTGTTACGGTTTTATTTTTTTTGTTGCCATCATATACAAAAGAGATAAACTTCGTTTCACATGGTTTGGATTTCGATTTTTTACTATATTGACATACAACATTTATATGTTATTTTGTTCGTAATGTTATAATGTTATATATATGAAAGAAAATCTTTTTTGTAATATATATTTGTATTATTATATTGTTTGATTTTTATATCAGATAATTTATTGATTGAAAATTTGTGATGTGTGAGCACTTATCGGTTTTGATAGGATAAATGTATATATTATATAAATATATTAAAATATAGATGATTTGTGGTACATGGTATTGTAAAATATTTATATTTACATTAATTTTACTAACTATATTGTATATTTTTGATTAAATTTCAAATTAATATAAGTACAGGAATATATTGCTATATATTTATAGATTATATATTTGTTGTACAACCAATAAAATATATAAATCAATATATACCGTGTACTGACTTGTTTTTTTTTAGTGCTCAGCAATTAATTGGATTAATTGTTGTTTATTATGATCAGCTTAAAATATGATTTCAGTAGTTCATATCACACAAAAACCATGCTAATGTACCCTGTATCGAAATCATAACATCACAATTTCAAATAAAGTTATATTACCAAAGGCAATACAACAACCTATTTCTATATAGTTTCAATTAATTTAAAAATAAAGTTATATTATCAAAGGCAATACAATAACCTATTTCTATATAGTTTCAATCGGCGACAAGAATAAGAAGGGTCAAGGCATGCAAAGTATCGTAGATATATTGCGACAATGCGACTATATAAATGATGAAAATGCCATATAAAAACCCACAGCATCGAAATCATCATTTACAAGTGTCTCGCGCAACTTGAAAGTGCATCCAAAAAACTGAGAATGATAAAAATATTTATTTATAAATAGAAAAGACAGGGACCAAAACTTCAGGCTTGAATAACACCAACATTGGTAACAATTAAATTAAATCTTTTGTCAGCCACCACAAATAAATTCTATTACAGAAATAATTTTTAATATAATTGGCAGCATTTTTTTTTAGCAAATTAATAAATATATGAAAAAAGAATATTATACCGAATTAAGTGGATTAAAAAAAATCATATTTTTCCATCGTCAGAAGTTAAAATCTCTATCATTTGTTGTTTTTAAAATAGACTTGTAAAATTTTTCATTTTTGATTTAACATGCAATTGTGACTTTAATTTATGTATGTTTCTTGCATAATTTCGAAAAAATATCCTTTTGACGTCCTTGAAATGTTCTTAATTCGTGAAACGCCAATACGAATACTATTTTTATTCTTGTTAATATGACAAATTCCAAAAAATATTCTTCTTGCAATATCCTTGAAATTTCTTCAATCCGTGAATCATCAATTCCATTCATAATCAGTTTCCGGAAATGTCTTATGCTGAAAATAGAACAAGAACTTTAGCTGCTACCTTAACCTTATAACTTCCTCTTTGACACTTTAATTAAAGTTATGGAAAAACAGAATGGAACGCCACGACTTTGGCTTTGTGACCAAAACAAATAATTTTATTGTGTTTTATTAGAAAAAAGTGAAATTAAATTATTATTTTATTATTAATTTGGTTGATCCAAGGTTTTACCAATTTTGTTGCCAGACAGAAAAAGTACATTCTTGTAGTAATTTGTATAGTATTTATGTTTTAGATTGTACAGACTAAAGAAATCAAATTATTTAATTTAATTTTTTATCATTAAAATAATAAAAAAATATATTGTATTATCAAATGTAAGCTTAAAGTTTCCATATAAGTAGAAAATAGATGTAGACTTCAAATTTGCTATGTGTTATATTCCCATATACGTTCGACTAACTGTCACAGTGAAGTCGTCTGAGGTAAAAGCTGAAGCTGTTGTTCTGTTTCTACCATTCATCTTATACCGTTAACAGAATAACAATAATTCATGTAGAAATAATATTATTTATATGCGAATATTTTACAATATATTGCAAGAGTTACACTTATCGGATCATAGAAGTATTTTGCGACACTAATCGGGTGTACACCTAAGATTTGAGTATGCAGGATGAGCAAAATCAAAGTCAAAGTAAAACTATTTTGTTTGTTTTCTATTTAACTTTTCCATATTAACTTTGAATTTAACTTTGCACATCCTGACGGTTTTATCTAATAGTAAAACTTTTCGGAACTATTCGTTAAATTTATGTACAATTATAGAGATCATATTTATCAAATCATAGACGCACACTTATCAATTGTTTACATTTTATTTATATACAAAAATATATTTTTTTCCAAAAATAAAATTTTACCTTTCGGCTCATTTTTTTTATAATATATTTATTTTACAAATTTTATATTATGTGTAATACCTTGTGAGAATGAATCTAAATGTATAGGATTTTTTGTAAATGATAGATTTTGATCCATATGGTATATAATATTTGTTAAGTTTAAATTACAATACAAAACGAAAATAAATCTTTTTTATAATAATTTATGGAGTGTAAAATATATATAAAGATATTAATCCCTTATGAAAATGGAAGTATTTATATATTAAATATTTTGTTATTATATATATATATCTCTCCCCACACCTCCAAATAAAGATTAAATTGAAAGATTAAAGATTATTATTATGCGCGTGAATAAATATCAATTGTAAAAAATTTATCTTTTTTTAGTTATATAAATATTTTTTTTTTGTGTAGAATATACTTTTATACGAAAGAAGAAATTTATATTATAAATATAAAAGAAATTGGGAATAATGAAATTGTGTTCAAACTCAATTGTATACAAATATAGAAATTAAATGTAAAATATTTCTATATTATTGTATTAAAATCAGTTTAGTGAATATCAAATATATGATTGATTTAATTTTTATCTGTATATTTACTTCAAGGTATTTTATGCTATTTATAATAAAACCATGGAAATTTTACTGCTACGTTATTTTCCATAATATACTGATTAAATTTTATGTATTAAAAAATTTCTTTTCCATATAATAGCACTTTTTTCATTTTTTTGTTATTTTACCATTATTAGCTTTTTATACTTTATATTTTATACTATATGTTTGTTATATAAAATCCAATTTGAATGCATGTGATTACGGATATATTGTAGCTTTAAGCTTTATAAATTTACAGAAATTTACACTTGTTATATATTTACCATACACAAAGAATGCATTTTGGCACACCAGCAGTACAAATTTATTTGCTATTTCGTAAATAGTGCTTTTTATTTTCAAATATGCAAAATTTAATAATTTATATATTAATAAAAAATATTTAAATTAAAAATTTTTTACTCATAAATTATAAATTGTATGTTACAATTTATTTATTTATTTATTTATTTATTTATTTATTTTTTATATTATATTGTTTCTACATGTGTATTTGTTTTCTCTAAATATATTTGGTTATTTTATCTACAAATATAAAATAATTAAAATGAAAACAACAATAATAATAATAATAATAATACTGAAAATGCAAACAAACTACTGCTACGCAAAAATTATTACGAAATACATGTATGTAGAATGTCTATGTTCTTCTTTCGACTGCATAATCTTCAACGGGAACAAGAAAATAAAAGAAAAAAACAACAACGTCAACAGCGTCAAAGACGTGGTGCAAAAGTATTTCGAAGTGCTTCTGATACATCTGGTAATTTAACATTGGCACCATCACGTTTATTTGAACGTACGCCTATGAATCCATCAGATAGTTTAGATGAAATAGCATTACAAATCCCAAGGTGAGTTTGTTTTTGTAATTGTTTTTTCTTTTTTTTTTTTCTTAAATTCTTTCCATTTTTGTTTGTGCAGTGTTACGATTTTCTTTATAACATATTTTTGGTACTTTTTTAATTAATTAATTTAAAAAATTTTATAAAATACGAAGAAATTTTCGTTATGTATTAAAATTTAATAATTTTCATTTTTTTTTTTGCATGAAAATATGCACACATTTTTTTGTATTCTTTATTATTAATATTATAAAATGGGTATGGGCTATATTAACGAATACATTGAATGAAGAATTACCATAATCTTTCTTTCAATAACAAAAAGTCAGCAAGTCAAACGCAATGCTAATGCTGTACGGGATATATAATCTATATGGAAAACCATATCTAATGAAATTTCGTCAATATTAATTTGTTCAATATTATTCGCAAGGTAATTTTTTTGATCTCTTTGTAAAACTCTAAAATTATATAGTTCACAAGTTTGTGGTCTATAATTTTTGTGTCCACATTTGTATAGAGAATAGTAAGTGAATAATAAGTTTGTTGATAATTAATTGAATCACTTGTAATCTTTATTTCGTTAGCAATTTACCAAGATAATTTTCTAAGTGAATTCATGGAGACGCTTGTAAAAATGCCAATTATTACCCTCGTAGCAATTTGTTCGTACTTTGAAACATACGGAAGATTTCCGTGGAAAAATCCACATATGTTCCATGGAAAAAATATATATTGAATTTGTCCAAAGAATGTCCATAGATTTTCCACTTAATATAATAGTATTTTATTTAGATCTATCGAAATCTTTGGATGGTCAGGGTAATATTTCCAACATATATCCGCGCGGTATTGTATTCATAATTTATTTCACCAATTATTCAAAACAGTAGTTTTATAATTTTACAATTAAATTATTTTTTGCATAAGAAAATATAAATATCATACTTTTTATTTATTTTATATATTACATTAAATTTTGTTTCAACAAGTTACAACCCGGTTATAACAACATTTTTGTGCGTGTGCACTAGTCGCATTATGTATTTTTGTCAAAATCCGTGGATCTGCTCACAAAAAATATGAACATACATTCTACGGATATTCTGTTGAATAATAGAAAAGGCAAAAATAATCTAAGAAAAATCCGTAGAAATTATCATCGGAAATATTTAACTATCCAAATTAATTAAAATTGTGCGAGTGCACTTGTCGCATTATGTATTTTTGTCAAAATCCGTGGATCTGCTCACAAAAAATATGAACATAGATTCTACGGATATTCTGTTGAATAATAGAAAAGACAAAAATAATCTAAGAAAAATTCGTAGAAATTATCATCGGAAATATACGCGGATAATCTAAGGACATTTTTTATAAAAATCCATGGACAGGGTTGCTCTCATCATATAAAATTCCAACGGACATCCGTAAGAAATCCATAGATATTTCCTCGAATTGAAAATACGGAATACTACATATAATGCGGAAATTTTACGAACAAACTGTGGACAATGTTACTAGGGTAGTACCAAAACACATTTGAGTATTTTTTATATATGCTTCCCTTGGAAGAAAATGTTTTTCATCCGGAATTTCAGTGAATGTAACTTTAGAATTGAATTATTAATATTAACTATATAAATGCTATATATAATTGCGTACTTTGAGAACAAATTCACTAATATATTGTCTTTATGCGGAGAGAATTAGTTAATGTAATTTTTCATTTTTGTTAATAATTGGTGAAATGCAATCCATCTTTCGATGAAACAATTACAATATAATAGAAAATAAAATAAAAAAAACACCTTTTAAATTTCGGTGTCGCCTATTTTTATAGTTTCAGTTCAATGAAATTTACCCAACACAAGAATTGAAAAGAAGATAGTACACATTTTTTTATTGTCTTCTCAATTTTTAACAGATTTTTTGCAAAAAAATTTTTTGCTGCACTTTTATTGCTCGTTTGAATGAAAATTAAACATTCTTTTGAAATTCAAATTTTTAATAACATCGCTCCACCAAGCGTTTAAATTAATTTCCTATATAATTTATTTATTATAATTAATGTAAATTATTGCGTGTATTTATGCATGAGATGGAATTGTGTGCGGTTCTATATATATTCAACAATAATATATAACGTATAACATAGAAAATTCTTTTAAATTATATTATATATATGAAAAATCAACATTTTCACACACCTAAAAATAATAAATTGACTGTATACAAATGTACATTTATTATTTCAACAAACATAATTCAAGTATATAGTAATCCGTAAAATCTGTGTAGTTTCTTAACGGATTATCTATGAAAAACTGATTCTACATCAGAAATGTATTGTATATTTTATACATATATTTATATCCATTAAACATTATTCCTATAATAATAATAATATATAATACATAGAAATTTTCATCCCCTATCTCTAACTATGTATTATGTTAATGTCCTTTATAAATACAAATATAACATTGTATGCGCTACGAGTGGTGAAAAAGAGAATGTGTTTGCGTGTGTGTGGATGTGCTCATTTTCCCCATTTTTAAAAACATAAAAAACGCAGGACATGTACGTATTAAAAATGCTATATATTTATTTATTTTTGTTAAACACATAAATAAAGTCAGTCTCTTTCAATCCATTTCAAATATACCAACTCGAATTTATTATAAATAATAGTAAAAAATATTATATGAAAATATATTAATATTTTATTGTTTTAAATACAATTTTTGAAAATCTTTTATTATTTTTTCTGTTATCCTCATCCGCACACACACACACTCTCACACACTCACACACACACGTCCTCGTCGTCGTCGTCGCCGCCGTCATCGTCGTTGTCAAAATTTTTAATCGTATACATAATAAAAAAGGATATTTTATTGAATTGTTAAACATTCGTTCTTTTTCCTATTTTGTCGGTATGTTGAGAAATGTAACAATAACAAATTTGTTTTGTAATCATTTTTAGTGTGTTGTTAACCGTCGTCGTTGCGACGTAAACATATAATCTGCATATTTTTTTTATATCTAATAAAAATAAATAAAAACATTAATGTGTTAATATATAAACAATTGTTTTTAAGTGTTATAAATTTAATTATTTTTTATTTATTTTCGTTTTTTATTTTTTATTATGTTATAAAAAAGAAAATACTTTATACTTTTTAATTGATTGCAGTGTTATAATAAAAGTGTTAAAATAAAAATAAATGTTTGTGAAAATATTACATGAGAATTTGATTGTCTTTAAAAATAATATTTAAGAAAATATTAACTATATATTTTATTTTTTTTTTGTACAATATAAATAGCGATGTTATTAAATATTCAATTAAAATATAATATTACCAAACACCACACACACACACACCTGACTTATAAATAAATTTAATATTTTGTTATTATTTTAAAATTATTTATTATTCTATTATTTATTAAAAATTGATATTAAATTAAAACCATATATGAAATTTCAAATAAATTGAATTTTATTGGTTTTGTTATATCAAATATTAATAATAATAATAATAATAATAATATAAATAAAAAATGATACTCGGTGTTACACGCAATTAATATTATATCCTTTTGCGATTTATTATTTTTTCTATTATATCTTTATAGAACTAACTTTAAAACGGATTTTTATGTAATTTTTAATATTTAATGAAAAGTTTTGAATTTTTTAATATGTAACCCTTTGTCCTTTTTTTTCTTTTAACACAAATTGAAAATTATAAATTATGTTTAAATATTATTTTTTTATAGTAGAATTTTATAATATCAATTTTGTATAGAACAACAACAAGAACAAAATACGGTACATGAATTAATAATTAAATATACGGAATTTAATTTGGATTGTTCAAAATTTGTCTAATTCAATTTTTATCCTTTTATTTTCGAATTAATATTTAATTACATTTTAAATATATTAAATTTATGTATACCATTTTGTTTTAAATACATATTAAATTAAATTTAATCTGTTTGTCCATAAGATTTATCGTCGTTCTTTCTGTATGACCTTTAATAATTGACTTTGACCTAGTTTACAGTATACAATATTATGTAACTTAAATATGATTTTGTTATCATCAGTCATTGTGTGCGGTTAGTTGGTCCATTGTTTTAGTTTATTTTTTTTTTGTTTTGATGCTACTAAAATATTTATTGATGTATTATTTTTTCCATTGTGAAAAGTTTCTATATAATTTTTCAAATATATATCTAAAGATAGATAGACAACACCGAATAAAAAACAGTAATAATAATAAATGACGGGTTGTTTTTAAAAGTTTTTATTTCTTTAAAAAAATTTTATTTTTAGTTATATTATATTATATTATTATTGGACACATTTTTTAAAATTTAAGTTTTAACTTATTGATTTTCTATTTTTGATATTTATATTTTGGGTAACAGAATAAAAAAAAAATGCTGCGGTTATGGCAAATATATTTATATAGGCATTTGAATTACACTAAAGTCGCATTTTAACCTAAATATGTGATAACTGCGATCGGTTTTATTTATTTAGGCCGAAATTTTAGTGGTAAATGCTAAATGTTTTACTTGAAATATTGACGAAAGTACATAGTGTTTAAAAAGTCATTTAACAATTAGCAAACATAGTACTAATGAGATGATATATTTCTGAGGGAACTTCATGTTGCGTCATTATTAATTTATTTTTCATTCTATAGCCGAGATTATACACTATTAATTTATTTTTAAATATGTATTGTGTAACTGCTATTCCCAGGATTTATGCGTTTAGCACAATTTTCCAATTTAATAGAATTTGCACATTTATTTTGAATTGGATTTATGGTTTTTTCTATATATAAATAGTCGCAATCCATATATTTTGGTTGGATATAGTCTATCGAATTTATGCAAAATAGAGATTCAAATTTACATCGATTCAATGTCAGATTTTGAAGTTTTCTTCGGTAGTTTTATTTATTATACTCTACAACATACTTATATAGTAATTTATTATATATCATATCAACATACTAAATTTAATCAAAATTGGATATAAGAACTGACCGAGTTCTAAAACTGCTGGAATATATAATCCATGAAACTGCCCGCAGAGTTACGATTATTTAGAATAGTTTAGTAGGAAACTATACTCGCATATAATCCCATCATACTTATGCATACAAAATTGGATAAAAATTGATCAAGTTTCGAACCTGCAAACAGATTCTAAAGAAGTTTAATTTTTATTAAATTTTCATCAGAATTATGCGATTTTGATTTTATGTGCTTACTTAACTACCGCATATCTCAACGACACCTCTATCATATATACTTTTATTTGCTGGAACTCTATATAATTGAAAAAATAAACATATTGACAAATAAAATGTCTATTGATTTAAATTTTTATCCCTATTGGAAATTTTCCTATTCGCTTATATTTATATAAAATATATATATATTTTTAAAGACTTTTATTATTATTTTGCATAATTTTATATTGAATTTCGTTGTTGTTTTTATGTACCACTAGAGATCCAAAAAAATAAACAAAAATTATCATGTAATCCATTTTGTAACTAAAAATACAAAACAAAATAAAACTTAATCTCATAATAAATTTTTCCTGTACTTTTATACGTATGTCTGACTGATATGATGACCTATAAATAATCCTTGTGTATATGACTTTTGACGCTCTTTTCTTTCCGAAGTCACAGTTTTATATTTTATATACCCATGAAATTGTATAATAAATATATGGGGTATTTTATTGTTGTTTATACTTTTTTTTTTTTTGACTGCCTGCTGTGAAACGATACTTTTTTTTCAATATTTTAGTAAACTGTTTTATATATGCGACTTCATTATTATCACAAAAAATGTATATATATATTTTTATATATTGTATCACATGGTAAGTTGGGAAAAAAAAAATCAAAATTTTCCTACATCAATTTTTCTGTTATACATTAATGACACGATGACATTTAATGTATAAATATAAAATAAGTTTTATTCACTTTTTGTTCGATTATTTTTCGTTGTTCCTTAGCATATAGTCAAATTTCTAAATATTATATTTTTAATATATACCTTCTAATCTCATATAAATATTTTTCTGGTATAATTTATACAAATAAATTACATGTAAATGAATATGTAAACTTTACGCTTTGCAAATTATGTATTTGATATGTGTATCAATCAAACGTGTTTGTTATTTTCGCGACAACACTTTTCTTTGCAATAAAATAATGAATGTAACACAAAATTTTCCATTTTCAACTCAATGGAAAAAAAAAATGAGTTTACCCTTTTAGCACATAAATGCAAATAAACTAAATATTCAACTCATGCTGAGAACACTTCAAAATCTATCCATATGTATTACAATATACATGGGGATATCAATTGGACAAAAGAATTATAGTATGCGAATATAGAAAATCACCGCATAGGAAAAATTTGATGTTGTAAAATAATATTTAGTTACACATATTAAAACAGTACAAAAAATATATGCTGCATAAATTCTACATAAAATTTGAATTAGGTGGCCAATTATTACTTTCGGCGCGATATATTGTTAAATTATTTTTTTGGTCATAACTAGCTTTAAGATTTTTTCAATTATAAATAACAATAAATTATAAAACATAGGAATATCTTTTCCTTAATCGAAAATATAATTATTTCTCACCGAAAACGTTTTTACATCAATTCAGTAAATGCAATATATTCGAGCCGGCTCAATAAATATAAATTTATACTCTCTATTTCGATACATAACATTTATTTTTATTTTACGACACATACTAAAAACAGCAATAGTAATTTTCTAAATTTATGTGTGACAATGTTTATTTTTATATATATTCAATTTAATGTCTTTTACATTCAGTATATGAGCCTCTCTCTCCTATGGAGGATTAATTTATTATCAAAATGTATTAGATACAAATAAATCTATATATAATATATCGAAAATTATAAGCTTTTATAGTTGTATAGAATCTATTTATCTTTTATCAAATGTCATCTTCATCATCATGGTCATGGTAGTCCATAAGGAGCATATTTATATGGACTATTTCTATACCAGACAATCATGTAAAGGTAAATTACTACAATATACTCTTGAGAGTATATATAAAAATTCATCAATTTGTTTGCAATTATCAAAAGATATTTATATTTCCTTAATTCCATTATTTTTATATGAGCAATCAGGTTGTTATAATGCTGTGTGAATAATTTCAAAGATATTCGTTTTTTGATTACATAGCGAACACAAATGCTAACTCACTTGAAAATTTTTTATAATGAAAATACTGAAAAATGATCGTCTCACAATCGTTTATATCATATATGAACACTATATTTGGTATACATAAACATAGTACACGACTGAGTGTTTGATGTCGTGTTGTTGTGCGTATGTGTAGGTGTATACTGGATGTATATGCAAAACCATCAATATTTTTACAACCAATTTTTTATGTCTTATAGTATAATAATAAAATCACTGAAATATGTGTCTTTATCGTATCCTATTATTATACATCTATAATCTTATTCGATATTTCATATTTATATACAGATGTCGTATCATTACGTAGTTACAATGATAGAAGATTTGCATAACGTATAATGTCACATATATATATATATTGTAGTATATACCGATAGCAAATATACACAGAGTAAACCACAGAAGGAGTTTTCATTAATTGTTAATATATTGTATATATAACTAATTATACTTATATAGTCATCTCTCGCCCAGATTTTACTCTGGAATTCGGCTTCGACAATTACAGTTGTGCTCTATGGAAAGGCCCACCTATTGGTTTGTTTCATCGACAAAATTTTCTTATTTAAATAAATTTACTTTTATACAATCATCATTTCATAATACATTACGACAATACGCATATGAATTACAAAAAGTAAATGTATCGGATACAATATAACGAACAAATACATGATGTTTTTTTTAAAGTTTGACAATTTTGCACTAATTTGTAATCTGGAATTTTTAGCGTTTGATTTCATATTCATAATCTACGACACCAGAAATCCTAGAAATGGTTTTGCTTACTTTACAACCCTTTATAAATAAAGTTCGTGCTCATTTTGGTAACGTTCGGGAAAGTAAACGAAAATTTTTGTGCAGGAGGAGAATTAAAAAAGAAACCATTTGCTATGGTGTTTTATATTGCAGTGATATTTCCGTCAGTATATAATTTTAGTGTTCGTCGCTCAATTATATTATTCAGTTTCAGCAGCAAACCAGTACCACACAATGATCTTGCTGTTCGTCATCATCGAAAGCATCACTTTTGAACCGTCAACAATCACTCTTTTCAAATTGTATTCGATGGAACCGAATGCTCACCATAATTTTTCTGCTGCACTGTGTTCTTTACAATAAAATTTCCGTTTCATTTAAATTTTCGAGGCAAAATTTTCCATATTTAAATCAATAACATTCACATCGATGTTTACACTTCAAATAAAATATGGTATATTTATAGAAAAATTAAAACTCTTCATATTAAATGCTCTATGATATATTATTTATATATATACCGAATTTTTAACCATAAACATTTGAATGCGTTAACATAATTTTTAGCTCTTCTTTTTTTATATTATATTCATTTTTAATATGAATTAAATCCAATTTTGATTTTAAAATTTTGTTTTATATTGTCTAATACCCATCTCTAACTATATATGTAATTTTAACGATATATAAAATAAAAAATTATATGAGCTATTAAATGTTTTATGAGTAATAGAAGTATAAAGAAGCGAGATATTAAATACGATATTATCGTAATATAAAATTGTATGTAACCACGACTGATTCACCACCACATTTTTTTAGTCTTTGGGGTTTTGTATTTTAATTTTAATTTTTATTGTTTAACATTATGCGGTGACAATACAATAATAAAGTTAAATATTTTACATATACACACATTTTCTTGTCGTTGAACAAAATTCTCGTAATTTACAAATTAATTATATATATTTTATATATTCCGCAATTGTATTAGTACGACCGAATTTTATGGATTTGCAAGAAAAAAAAAATATGTAATAAATTAGAAATTGAAAATTTTGAATGGAAAATTCTGAAAGTGAAACAATTTTAAATATATATATTTTTAATTAAATTTTTGTTTTAAAAACCAGTCTGAACTAATTCCATTTTCAAAGAAAATCAATATATATATATGATAAAAGGTTGATAGCAACAGGCTGAATCCTTTATAAAAAAGAATAGTAATTCACAGATCATATGTTTTTGTGTGGTGCTATGTGCGTTCATTTCTATGTGCCTATGATGGGTTCATTCATTAATTTATTTTGTGATTAATATATTTTATTGAAACTATCATGAGTTTTGTATTAGTATAAATACATAAGAATTGCTTTTATTGTGATTATTGGTGAAACATCAGTACCCCAGATATCCACATAATATGTTGACTTATTAAAATTAATCAATTCCTTTACGACTTTTTGATGAAATTTTAGGTTAAGGCTACGTTTCTTTATTATATTTATTATTCTGGATGTGCGAGATAAAATAACGTATTTCTAAATTATATTCCCTAAATCTTTATACCATGTTTAAGTGCATATCTCTAGAAATAGTAATCTATATAACAATAAACTCTCAAGCATTGCTTATGTGATAAGATATAAACAAAAAATTAATCGGATGTATAAAAAAATATACACATAAATTTAATTTAAATTTTAGGTTAATTTAAATTATACTAAAATTACAAAAACGAAAAAAAAATGATATTCAATTAATTATCCCTAAAATCAAAATTTAAAAGCAGCAAAAAAATTAAAATCTTATTAACTTACATTAAGAAAGTTTATATTTTTATTTTATTATTATGTTTATTAATGCGAATATTTAATATAAGATAATTGCGAAAATCTTTTCAATTTGTTTCCTTTTTTTATATATTTTCTTTTTTTTCTTAGTTCCTTTCTTATATTACACGCGTACGTTTTTCTACTATTTTATGTATTTTATGCGTTTATTATGCAAAGAAATAAAAAAAAAAAAAAACAACATAATCCTTAGACTTATAAAATTAGGTGTATACATATAAAGGTAATATATAATAAATACCATATAAATGTAATGTACATGTGTATAATATATAGAACAACCTAACCTAACATATATTTATAAATAGCAAATTAACAAAAGGAAATGTATATAAATAAAAATTATAATACATAAAAAGGACTGACAGGTAATGCGATATATTCGATGTTATTAATGATGTTAAAATTGTAATGAAATAAAAACATTTTATTTGTTTATTTCTTTATAAATATATTATTTGTATCCACTCTACGTGTTCTTTTTTTTTTGCGAAATGTACGTGAATTACCAAAACTTTGACGTAAAAATATAATGTACATTGTACATTGTATTGTGTTTGTAAGGATAAAAATATAATTTTTTAATTATTTATTTTTACCGCTTTATATTGTTGATATATATTTAAATTTAGAAACTTAAATACTATATAATAATTAATATACTACTGACCGGAAAAAATATTGACAATATATAATCTTATAAAATATCACTTATAATTTTCCAATTACACAAAAAACAATTGAGAATTTTTGTTCATTAATAAAAAATCAAATGAATTAAAGCGACAATTATTGGTAATGGTAATTCAATCGAAAAATTCAATAGTTCTGAGATGAGATTTATTGGGTTTGTTTTTTTTTAAATGCTAATCATGCTATATACTTAAAATATTTGGACAATCAAACTTTAAAACACAATGTGTTGCAAATGGAAATCGAAGAGGATCACTATACAATTTAAAAATTTAAATTACGATTAATATATTTAATAAAACAAGGTGAATATTGTCCAAAAGCATATTCCACTTACACTGAATTTCGTAAGCATCAGTCATGCGTAATGATTTAATTGATTTATATATTTTCTTCACATCTTTATAGAATATATCCTGAGTTTTAAAAACCTCCAAATCCAAAATCATTAACAAAAATTATATAAATAATATTGAACTCAAATGTTTTTGTCTTATCGTATACAACACTTGAAGTAAAGTTGTACAGCATTGATAATATAACAATAGATCGGATCAAACAATATTCTCCGTGCACCAAATAGGATTTAAGCGAAAAAATAAAAATCTAATGTAATGGCCAACGATTTTGTTAACAGCACAACGAGTATACGACAACTTGTCGAATGGCTTATCAGTAAAAACTCAATTGCTGGATGGATATTATTGGTAAAAACACTCAGTATCGCAGTTGCACAGCGCCGAAATATATATATTATTTATATTAATCATGAAATATAGTGGGTTCAATTTCAGTTATTTTTAATAGGAAATTTTTCGGTATTTATTTTAATTAATAAAATTTTTCTGCTGGGCTTGACCATTTGTTCGTTGATGGAATAAAAAGAAAAACGGATATCTTTGAAAAAAATATGGTGTGGGACGCGCTACTTAAAGATTAACAATGTTTGCACACACATAACTATGGGCTAATCACATATATAAAAATAATAGTATTTTGAAAACATCTATCTTTCGTTAATTACAGTACAAATGGTAAATTGTTATATACTCTCATGTGCGAAGTAATTTACCAAATTGGTTGTAATGAAAAGTTTATTAGATAACATAAAAGCTCCAATTGAAGCAAAATATGACTTAACAAAAACAAAATTATTGGTATTACTTCTGAAGCCTCAAATTTAATTTTATGCATATATATAAAAACATTTGTTCTCATGCGATGTTATCATTTCATTTTCCAGATCATTTGAGACATTGACAATTGACTCCATATACAATAAGCACTTGAATTAACTACTTAAAAAATTGTATTTGTATTCGCACAGTGATGTTTTGTTCTACTGATTTTGTAGTTCACTTCATTTTATGTGACATCGTTTCATTTTCGAAAGCGACTAAATTTTTTGTTAACAATGATGTACGTACTTTTTCTATATAAAAATAATTGAATTATGCAAACAATTGTTATATACTCCCATGCGGAGTCATTTATTAACCTGGCTGTAATAAATGTTCAGTATATAAATGCCATTTTAGCGGCACTTGGAGTAATATGATTTGCTAATTAATTGTTCGAATGCAAAGTTGAAGAGTATTGTGAATAATCGCTTTGTCTTAGTCCCATTTCTATATCGCACACAAAAAATTTTTAAAATGAGTGCGTTTGAGAAAAAAAAATGTTAAATTTTTGCCCTAACCTTTTTGTTAATAATTGTTTTATGATATATAATATGTTTTATAGTGCGTAGATATACATAGAAATACTCAAAATTTAAGAAATAATAATAATAATAATAATTTTCATATTGTACTCGTATTTCAAATTGAAATAAAAAGTTAATATTTAAATCCGAAAATAGATGGAAAAAAAATTTTTATTTTAAATATATATTGTACAAAGGCGCACTTATTCTAATTCAATTCACTCTGAAATATCATTCAATTTTCTTTAGATATGTATGTATTTGTATACATAAGCTTTATATACTTATATGGTATATAAGTATTAGATATATATAATATTTACAGTTTTATATATTATTATTGTATATGTAAAAGGGATTTTTTACATTATTATATACTAAATATTGCGTAAAAGACATGAAAAATAAATTTGAAAATTGTCTACCCCTAAAATTGTTTTCATTGTATATTTATAATATAATATATTGTATTATAATGTTATTTATTTATTATTTTTCCACATTTCCTTTATCAATTATATTTGATTTTTGATGATGAAATTTTTTTTATTTATTTTAAAAACGCACTTGGTTTTTTTTTTCTATTATATGAACAAGCTTTTTCGGCTGTTAAATAACGATTAAATACATTAGTATTGAAATTGTTTTTTTTTTTTTTTGTTATCAATTTCCCATTCCCTATTTTATTTGAATATTATCTTTTATTACATCTACAACATATTGTAGTATGTAGGTGTATGATGGTCGCCCAAAGAAATGTATTTAAAGGTATCAGCCAGCGGAGAGTAGTATACTCTGATTCTGTATCATTCGAATGTTTAGCATTAAATTAAAAAATTAAAATTCATTGTATTACATCAAATTTTGTGTTCATTGGTTGGTACATTTTAATACATCCTATTATACGGTATATATACAACGTTGGCTTTTGTTTAACTATATTTTTTATGATGATATGATGGTAAAAGTGTTTGAAGAATATTTTTCAAAGGCGTGAAAATTTATTAAATAATAAAATACAATTGAATTTTATTGCGTAATAATCATTTTTTTTTTCAAAACTTTTTATACATTGTATACGACTGAGTATCATCGTATGTAATATACGACAAATAAAATGATTAATTTTTTTGTTCTCTGCAAAAGAATAAGCAATTTGCCATTGTAAAAAAAATCTTGAAACATATTTTACTCCCACACATGTGTCTGTGCGTTTTTTTTTTCTTTACATGTTATCTATTACATTTATGAATATATTTTGTAATATACAATATAAATATTTTGCTTTTGAAAGAAATAATAATAAATAAATTGATTTGTTTTTCAAAATCATTTCACTCAATCTATATACAAAACATTTTTTACATTGTCAAGTTAATAAATTTAATTTTGTAACATTATATTATATAATGTGTGTTTAATAATATAATAATTTGCTAAAATTGCTCTTGCGATAACCGTTTCATTAATTTAATTATTTTTATGACTATTTTTTGGTCAGTCAGTCTCTTTAGTAATCTATTTTTTATAACATTGTTACAATGTCATTTTTATATGAAAAATTTCTACATCTAAATCTATGACAATTGTTATCATTTCGTTACCAATATTGATAGAATTTGATGTTTATGGTTTTACAATGATACTGCGATATTTAATAGATTCTGAAAATTAAGTAAAAAGTGACATAATTTTTATAGAATCGTTAGAAATTTAAAAATAATTTTTCTCATTATAAATTTTGTTAAAAGAAAATAGTGACACTTATCGGATGGCATGGTATTCAGTAATTCAGAAGTTTCGTTTTTAAACTACATAAATAATTTCAAAAATTATACTTGATCCGTTAAAAATATGCTCTACTCAATGTCTTGCGTAATTGGATATGCATAATTTTAAAAGAAAACATCCTTGTTATTTGTTCTTGTAAAAATATTGTTATTACATGAATAATAAGTAATTCTATTTGTATCTTTGTTTTTTCACATATCAAGTATCGCATGTACAATTTAAAAAATATCCTTGTAAGGTCCTTAAAATGTTCTTGAATCAGTGATTCTGCTCCAATTCTAGTTTATTTCTTCTATTAAATACATATATGAGTTATCACTTGCACAATTTAAAAAAAATAGTAATCTTGTAAGGTCCTTGCAGTATCCTGATTCAATCAGTATCTGCTGAAAATACCTCTTTTATCCATTATTATTAAAATTAACATTTTTCAACAAATAATTCTTACCATAAATATAAATAAAATGGATTATTTAGAATACTAGTATATGCAAGAGTTTTTCTGATCGTTACTGAGTATATATTGTATTATATAAAATGATCAATGATCAATTATTATTATATATACTATCCAATTATGAATATATATTAATAAATAATGTATTCACAATAAATGTTAATTGTTTTTAAATAACAAATTAGTTAACATAAAATTGTATTTGTATTTTCTTCGATTTATATTCGATTACATTATTTGAACAATGAATAACTATGATTTCGTCCTTTATTAAATGTCATTTACGAAACCAAAATTCCTGTAGCAGCTACATTACAGCAGACCTTATTTTTGAAATTAAATGCTAGAAAATAATGTAAAATATGAAGTGTTTAGCAGCCTTAGCACAATCAAAAAGTTACTATATAGAAGAAGCAACTTTAAAATTTACGCATTTCGAAAACGGTATTAGTAAATAATATGATATTTTGTATATAAAATCTGGTTTCAGTACTCGGACTAGCCGCTTAATTGGATTAATTATGTTGTTCTGCGTATAATCGATAATTTATCGCATTTCAGTTGCACCACCAGATCTATATCTATGCTGCAGATCCTCCTTGATTTGATATCGAAATAATTATTTTTAAATTCTTCATAAAATCATTATTTGTCATATTTGATGTAATCAATGTATAACATAAATATATTTTCTCTGTAATTACTCTACAAATGCAATCGATTATTGTTAATGGCAATTAAATATTTTAAACAAAAACTATACCATTGCATGGATAAAATTTTAAATATTTCCAATGAGATTAATTGTAGTTGATACGCACGATGGTTTCTCTTTATATACGCAAATGCCAAATACTAAATATAATTAAAGCATGCTGACACAAAACTTTTGAACAAATAATGTATGGAATTTGAATTTGCGGTGGTTGCGGAAGCAATTCGAAGCCCAATTCATGCAATTTTGCCATTGTTTTCATTGATTTGTGACACGGTGCATTGTCTTGATGAAACAGCACTTTTTTCTTCTTCAAATGGGGCCGTTTTTTAACGATTTCATCCTTTAAACGATCCAATAATGCTATATAAAAATCGCTGTTGATGGTCTGGCCCTTTTGGAGGTAATCAATGAATATTATACCTTGCGCATCCCAGAATACTGATGCCATAACCTTGCCAACTGACTGTTGTGTTTTTCCTCGCTTCGGATTCGGTTCATCGTGTGCAGTCCACTCAGCTGACTGTCGATTGGACTCCGGAGTGAAATGATGGAGCCATGTTTCATCCATTGTCACATATCGACGCAAAAATTCAGGTTTATTGCGCTTGAACAGCTTCAAACACTGCTTAGCATTATTAACACGTTGTGGCTTTTGATCGATTGTGAGCTCGCGCGGCACCCATTTTGCACACAGCTTTCTCATGTACAAATATTAGTGAATGATATGATATACACGTTCAGATGATATCTTCACAATGTCTGCTATCTCGATCAACTTCACTTTTTCGGTCATTCAAAATTATTTTGTGAACTTTTTTGATGTTTTCGTCGGTGACAACATCTTTTGGGCGTGCACTGCGTTCGCCGTCTTCGGTGCTCATTTCACCACGTTTAAACTTAGCATACCAATCAATGATGGTTGATTTTCCTGGTGCAGATCCCGGAAACTCTTCATCAAGCCAAGATTTTGCTTCAACTGTATTTTTTCCCTTCAAAAAGCAATATTTTATCAACACACGAAATTCTTTTTTTTTTTATCTTTTTTCAAATAACAAAAGTAGTTATACTCACAACGCCAAGATCTCACAAACTAATGGTCAAATTTTGACACGTATCATTTGAAGGTTGATAGTAAATAAAAATCATATGGATTTTATACTAGCACTGCCATATGTGTGTCAGACCTGGGACTTTTCAATTGACCTGTTAAGTAGAAGATTTAACAATATTCTAAATACAATAAATAACTAACTTAGTTGCTATATATTATATTTATGTATACATTAAACGATATATATATATTATTATAATTTACATATTATTTTCTATAAATTAAATTGATTAGCTTATACCAGGTTATTGTATACATATAATTTATAATATACAAACATGTTTGTATTTCTATATCTACATATATGCAATGTTAAGAGTTTATAACATATCTATGTTGAAGATAAAGAGGTATTATTATTTTTAGTACAATTATTTAAGCATAAAGCAAAATGTTTGTATAATTAGATATTATAGTTTATAATAGAAATAAATTCAAATTTCATATCTAATATAAATATCGGTATATATTATTTATATATAATCTATTGTATATATATATATAGATAATTTACTTAATAACTAATTACAAAAGTTACATATACTAAATTGTATTGTTTTTTAACATATATATACAATAGGTATATTATTGTACCATATATAGATAAATTGATATGGAATATTAAAAGACTATGTTCATATACGATACGAGTAATATAGATGCTGTAAAGTCAATATTTAATTTAAAATGTATATATGTGTGAACTTTAACATTATTAAAATACTTATATAGTGTAAATAATTCAATTAAGTTTTGATATATATATATAGAGTATTATACTATATCGTAATTACTTTAACTAATTACTTTTAAAATATTTTGTAATATCTTCTCTGTATATATTTATAAAATGATATTAATATTAGTAGTATACAATTAATTTCTATAATTTGATTTATTTTACACAATATATTCAATTTACGTTGTTTTTTTAGACTAACATTATATACAGTATAAAATATATGAATAAATTTTGTTTCCTCCACCCAACACCTATATACAATATATAAGACAAAAATTGCTAAATTAAATTTATTTAAATGTATATTTTGTACAACATTTTGTATATATTTACAATATTCACAAAATCATGAAAATTGTCCTCCGATGATATATTGGAAATAACAAAAGTAAAAGATCTCTTTTTAAAGAAATTCAGTATAAAATAGATTTAATTTTAGAAGTGTTTATCTCATATCTCAATGTTGATGCACTACATCGCACAATATCACTGTCAATATTTTTTTGAAATACCCTAAATCTATATGCGCTATTTGAATAAAGTCTGCGTGTTTATATATTATATATAAATATTTGAAAAGAACACCATAAATATAAGTTAATTAAATACTGTCTTAAGTAAATAATGATCCATAAATGTAAATATTATATATAACAATATAAACAATTTACTTAATATATGTATTTAATATACAATGACATATATATATAATACACACAATTCATATAAATATAAATAATAATTATTAAAATCTAATATTCAATAAATTATATGCTTGTTTTGACATATGTATACCACCTCTTAAATTTACATGAGTGACATATTTAATCCACTTATGACTTGTTTGGTAATATATAGAAATAGGTGATGTATTGTGTGTCTGTGTACGTATAGTCATAAAAACATATACTCGATGATGATATAAACTTTATAATAAATTATTGTATAGCCTTATATTAAAATTATATGTATTATGCTTATATTTATGTAAGGTAGTGGATCCAATCTTCCGTCAGTGTCCCATTGACAGTCATTTTTGAATTACAACTTATCGCACTGTGGATTATTATAAATCAATTAGATCTTTTATTATTTGCAACGATCCGGCAGTGCTGTCGGTTTCTGAGAAATATTTGAATATGCTTATTTTATATATATAATTCTTAAAGTCACTCACTTTTCTGGAAAATCAGTTTTCATGAATAATTGGAAAATGGACTATATTTTTTGAACGAAATTTCTTCTATGTAAAATTGGAAATTTTGTTAAATTTTGTAATTATGTAATAAACATTGAGAAATTCGTTAAAATTATGACTTGTATAATTAGAAAATTTGATAATTTATGAAAAGCGATTTTCCAAAAAATTTCCCATTGGTGGCCTCCTGGTTAATATTTTACAATTTATTAAATATTAGTATTGAACTTAAGAAAAATATAATTTTATATGTGAACCGCAATTTATTTTCACGATGAGCGATACAATGTGCGATCATTTAAATTACCAAATTTACTGTCACATTGAAAATTATTAAATTAATACCATTTGTCGAAAGTAAGTAATTTTGGGATTAGACTCATACTGCCTTAATTATTATTATATTATTAATTTTTCCTAATTTATATAAAATAATAAATGTGGGTGGGTGGCTCCTGAGAAATATTTGAATAAGCATATTCCAAATATATAATTTTTAAAGTCACTGCTAATTACTTAATAAAATATAAAAAATATTAACTAGGAGGCCAATAGAAACTTTTCTGGAAAATTGGTTTTCATGAATTATCAAATTTTCTAATTACGTGAGCCATAGTTTTTTACGCATTACCAATGTTTATTACATAATTACAAAATTTAATCAATTTCCAGTCTTTCATAGTGGACATTTTTAAAATTACTTCACCCATTCAAAAAATATAGTCGATTTTCCGCACTCGATGTCATTCAAATTTTGTATGATATATTTGTACTGGATACAGTTTTTGTACCATTTTTTATATATTTGGAATGCAATACCTTTATTTTGGTTTTAATTTCTCTTACATCGAATGGAAAATCGAGTGCGTGAAGTAATTTAAAAATTTCCGCTATGAAAAATTGGAAATTGATTATATTTTGTAATTATGTAATAAACATTAAAAATTAGTTAAAACTATGGCTGCTGGTAATTAGAAAATTTGATAATTCATGTAAAGCGATTTTCCGAAAAATTTGCCATTGGTCTCCCAGTTAATATTTTACATTTTATGTAGTATTAGTATTATTGACTTTAGGAAAATGACATGGATTAGGCCGATAATACCTTAATTATTAATTATTATTATGTTATTATTTACCTAAATTGAATTTTCGTAATTTATATAAAATAATAAATGTTGATTACTTTTTTATTGTTTAATTAATCAATTATGTCGTTCATCAATGCTTAGAAATTACTCAATTATATGCATAGAGAATAGTTTTACATATGGCATGACAGACAACTATTTTACCTGACTGATCTATTGGGACATTATATTTTTCCAGTTATATTTTCTAAATTTATAAAGATTTACAAAAAATTAAATTAAAATAATAACATTAAAGTAATATACATATAATTATTGTAAATTCGGGATCATTATCCATTGCCCAAAGTGAAAGTTTTCATAAAATGGCAGGGATTGGACCCACTACCTTATATATGATACAGAATTAAATATACATGAATATATAATTACTTATACTTATTATATATATATCGTCTATACTTTGAATATATTATAATGAATTTATAATATAAGCGGGGTCATAACAAGCATTAATATTTATAATACTAAATATATACGCAAGTATAAGTGAAAATTAATGTTATTATATGATTATTGATGGTATCTGCATTTTATACGTTGCCGTATAATATTTTTTTACGAATATTTAGTATTTATTTTTTTAGGATATACAATGTGTTTATGTATACAAAGTTACAAAATTATACTATACTTGTAAATTGTATATATATAAAAAGTATTCTATAATCATTATATTATCTTGTACTACGGCGAAAATTATGAAAATGTATTCAAATGTAAAATGATGAAAAGTCACATAATTTATCAGACTAATTTGCATGCGTATTGAAAAGGATAATTTTTGTGTTTTAATATTAATTTTATAATGTTTTTTTTTCTATTATCCTTATAAAAAAATGAATTAATTAATTTTTGAATAAATTTTGTACACATCAATAGATGTATTAACTTTCCCTTTGAGTAATCCCTGAAATTAATAAATTACTGAAAAATACGTGTTGTCTGGTTGACAATAAATAATGCTGATTAGCGACGACAGTGAAACACATCAATTTTTAAAATTCAATACAACTACAATTTATCTGTAGGTCGAAGCATAATTTTTAATATTATTGTTGTATTGATATATAGTTAATTGTTTATTTATATAAGACTAAAAATTGTAAATTAAAGACAATCAATTCTCAAATAATTTATTAATAAAAAAAATTTATCAAAGTGTTTATAAAAATATTGTGAAACTATTTTACCTAAAAAATGTGCTTATACACATAAATTAAAAATTTAATTAAATTAATAATGTAGAGTGTATTTTTTATTTTATTAATACATATATATATATATAGTTAAAAGTTACTTATTAATTAAAATAAAAAATTATAATTACTTATAAAAAAAAAAATATAATAAAAATATTTAAAAAATTAATTTAATTTAATAATTTAATTTATTTTTCTTAATAATTTTTAAACATAAAAAAATAATGGAAAAAGTTTTATATTGGTATCAAAAGGTACGTCGAAAACAAGAACCAACAAATGGAAAATTTATTATGTAATATGGCGAGTACTAGCAGATACTCGTCTTATAATTGTCTTACATCGTGGGATTCTTATGATAAAATTCCAAGGTATGATGTGTGTGTGTGTTAATTCTCTATTTATATAGAACATATTTAACAATTACACATACCACACAAAAAGAATTTATAATTAAACTAATATGTGTTCACTAAGATTCATTAAATTAATAATTATACATTATATTGTTTATGTTTACATTATCGTATGTATACAAATAGTAATATTACAGACAAAGGTGTAAAATGTATAAACATATAAAATATTAATGTTAAAAAAGTTATGATGCGATTATATTAATTTAAAAGATAATTTGCAAACTTTCAATTTTCTTATGAGAATGTGTATGTGTTGTTATTTTATCTATTTATATGTGCCATTTTTACCTTAAACATATGATATAACTATTTATAAATACGATTAAGGAGTTTTTGAAAAGTTAACATATTATTATATATCGAGATACAGCCATAAGAATATTTCTCTGAATATATTCTAATAATTTAAGTATATACAACTTCGAAACTAACATATTGATTATTTTTACCGTTGTACAACTATTTGAAACACTTATAACTTTGAAACTGTTAGTCCTGGCTATAGGAAATATTTTACAAAAATGTATTAAAAAATATTAGTTTTATTTTTTTTTAACAGATCCATAATAGGTTGCGCCGTTAAATTTAAGAAAAAACTAATTTTAATATGAATTTTATGCAAAAAGATTGTTATTTTTCAAATCCAAGTTGTTCAATAACTCGAAATTGAAATTAATTTATAAAAAATTAAATTATAGAAAAATGTAGAATTTATAAAGTCGGTAAACTTACAAAATTTTGTAATCAACTTAGTTTCGAAGTTATATGTAGAGGTGCTTTAATGATGATTATTAGATTAATTTGTTTACGCCAAACTGATTTACAGGCTTTAGTGGCTTATTCTTCAGTGGCTCATATAGGGATTGTTTTGAAAGGATTAATAACCTAAAATTATTTGGGAAGGCTTATTTTCTTACACTTTAACAATTGCTCATGCGTTATGTTCTTCTGGGTTATTTTGTTTAGTTAATATTATTTATGAACGGGGTTAGGAAGACGAAATTTATTGATTAGTAAAGGGCTATTAAATTTTATACCTAGAATGAGTTTATGGTGATTTTTATTATGTTCAAGAAACATAGCCGCTTCTCCTACATTAAATTTATTGGGAGAAATTAGGCTACTAAATAGTATCGAAAGAAATTTACATGTGCAATTTTTCGATTTTTGCAATAATTTAATAAAGACTTTTTGTTCATTTATACGCATACAATAAAAAAAAAATCGGTATCTTGGAATATGTGCGGTATCAGACGTTTAATCAAACATTAGCAATAATGTCTACACAAACCACGCTACTATTACTATTGATCAATTTAAAATTAAACATTCTGCAATAATTGCAGATCAATTGGTATGTAATCTCAATATATGAAGTAATTTACCAATTTGTTTGTGTTTGTTACAGATACTGCATAAGCTCCATTTGGAATACAATGACTATATAGATTACGAAGATTAAAACATACTTTCAAGATATTTTACAGCTTTTTGTTCAATTTTCTTTGTTGTTATAAAAATAAAAACTTTTCGAACCAACGCGCAAATATTTTAAATTATAATATATTTTTTTTCTGTTTGTCTGTGATTGTTTATGTTGGATAAATATATTTATATATAAAATTATGCAATTTGCATATGAAATTACTATTGTTATATATGTACAATATATTTAGTTTATAGACTGATGTTATTTATTTTGTTGTCAGCGCATATTTATCATCTTTCAGTTGAAACACCTTTTATGTGTTTCATTTAGGTAGAGGTACTATACTATTATAAAAATACAATATAGCATTAGATTGTTGTATTATCCCACTAAAATTATGAAACAAAATTTTGTCTATCGTATCAAAAAAAATAATAATAAAGGATACGTGCTTAAAAGTGAAAAATAGAAAAACATTTTGTGATCTACAGTTGATTTTCTATATAATATTTGTAATATTAAATGTATAATATGTGTATTTAATAAAATACAAAGGATTATGGTTGTGCATAGTGAAAATAATTTATTAAATATTTATTTGTTTTTCCGATTCGCTCTGATTGGTTTTTTTTTTTTTTTTTATATATGAATATACGTGCGCGATTATGTCATGAATTATTATTCACATACATTTATTAAAAAACAAAACTAATTCAATTTTAAAATCTATTTATCTATTCGTAATTATAATATATATAATAAAAGGACAATAACCGTCTGGACTCTGGATATATATATGTATTTATAGTTATCAAAACAAAAACAATTAAATTATGTGCTTGTATTTTGGATATAGTTAATAATAATAATAATAATAATAATAATGTAGTTTTTTATTTATACTCGTTTCACTACAATGATTTCAAAATTACACAAGTGCCACGGTTCATTATAGGATTAACAGAAAAGACGAAATTATAAATAAAAAAAACTACACCTTTATATATGTCGTCATCATATTAACATATATAAAGGAAATTAGTAATTCAATTTAAAAATCGAACTTTTCAACACGATACAACTTTATAACATATGGCATTATGAATTTGAATATCTAATAACAATTAGAATGTATAATTAAAAGAAATTTTATATCCAACTTCCAGGTTTCCACACAACAAATTTAACTATAAAACTATTTATGATTATATATTTTGTGATTTATTTAAATTAAACAGTTTGTTCGTTTATTTTATGGAATCATAAATCGAATGTAATTTACCCATATTTGACTGTACAATGTTATTGGATTGATACCAGATGAGGTGCATTCATTTGCGTTGTGGCCATGGCATGAATGTATATATATATATATATAGTCTTCTCGATAGCGGAACGAAAATGGATCTCACCCAAAAATGGTCTTCTGATTTGATATATAATAAGACAATTCTTTATTATCTTTTTCAATATAACATTATAACAATTTTAATTGAATTAAGTCATAATTATCTTTTATAGCACTTTTTCCAAATATATCTATACTAAAATTCAATGGAAAAGACATTTCAATCAATTATTGAATTATTATAATTGTAATTATATTCGCTTTTATATATTTTACTTACTAATAAATAAAGATATATGTCCTTATTACTTCTATTCCTACGTATACCATCACACAAATTACGTGTTAAAAATACAATGTTTATATTTTTGTTATTGATATGTGTATAGAAATAAAATCATAAAATCGATTTTAATTGATACATTGTATTTTAATATATCATATAATAATTTTATATCCTTTTTTAACCTATGTCTTTCACATAATACAAATAAATACACTCCAAATATAACTTCATATATTTATATGTTTATTAAATAAATAAAACTATATATATACACGCAAATAGTAGTATATAACGTGAAAAAAAGGATGCCACCCACATGTGTGTTTTTGTGTGTGTGTGTTTATGTGGAAATTAAAAAAGAAATCAGTCAAAAGAACAATTTGCGGAAACTAAAAAAGACGAAAATAATATATTTCTTATATGTTGTTGTTAATGAATTTTTAAAACATTTCATATATTAAAAAAAATACAAAAACCACCGCTAACACGAAATGTTACTCATCAATCATCTACACACAAATTATAGATATACAAAACGAATTAACGTATAATAATAAATTAAAAAAAACCTATCCCAATTTCTTATACACAATTATTTTATATTATAAAAATAAAATAATAATATTAATTATTTGAATTATATATTTCATAATTTATCAGACATATATATAGTCGTGGTACACGTACCCAGGTGGTTCGTTATAGGATGATTGCGACAATTCAAGTAAATAAATTTAAGCAATTTAATGCTTCACCAATTGAAATAGAAAAATATAGAAGAAACGAAATTTAAAATTATTTTAAACAAATTAATCATTTTAGTGTAGCTTTAATATAATATTACTTGCACAATTCGCAATTAGTTTAAAGTGCTGTCGGTCCACCATATCACCGTGAAAATATATGTAGGGATATGGAAACAATGGAAAGGTTTTAGTAAGGATAAGACTGTGATGAAATTAATTGATGAATAAACGTGACCGTATATTAAACACATTGCGTATAGTATAGGAAAAAAAAATTGATTCTGCACGTAATCGTAATAATCCATTTATATAATTAACAATTAACATTGTGTATGTGCATATGAAGTCGTAATTGATATATATGTTAATGAATTTGTATGTATATACACATTAACGTAATTAAAATTCTAATACATAATTATCAACAACCAAATGAAATAATTTCTTTGAAACTACGCATGGTGTTATATGATGATGATTTTACATTTTGGATTACAACTTCTTATCCACTTCCACCGCTTGCAGCGTACAAAATGTCTATGTAGCTATCACGAAAATCTTAACTTTTCCATCGAAACAATCAATTTTAATGCCGCATATACACAAATTTATTAGTTTTTGACTTTTCCATTTAAAAACGTATTTATACAAAACAATAACAATCGCCCATAATTAAATTGAATATATCGCGCTGCAGATATATAATATTATAATACCGATTGGTTGTGTAGTTATTTCCCTTGTTATCCGAAACACAAAGCACTTATATGTAAAGGAAAACAGTTTTTTTTTTATGAATTTTCCGCACGTTTTTTTTCTGTTATTAATCGTGTTATGTAAAACTTTGTTATACTATGAATGTGCGCGACCAACCTGTAATATATACAATAGTGTAAAAATTGGAAAGTTTTTTTTCGAAATAATACATACGAGTGTATTTCCATTATCTAATTTATTTTATATTTGGATTTTTTTTTCCACTTTCTCTCTTATTTCTATACATAATACTTTCTTATTTTATATATACGCAGCAATGTCCTTAATTTATTATTACACAATACAATATTCCAAGAAATATTCCATTAACTTTTATTCTCACATACCCAGGAAATTTAATATACATTTGTATTGATTGTTATATAATTACTTAAGTATATAATAATTATTTATTTAGAAAATATACACCCACTACCATATATAGATATTTTACTGCGTGTGTGTGTGTGTGTATATGTAAATAATTAAATAATATTACTTTACGTTATTTTTCTTTAGATAGTAACGACATATTTATATATTTGTCCAAGAAATAAAAATAATATTACATGGAAAGGATGAACCAAATAAAATTGTAAAAATCAAGAAATATAATGAATATAAAAATATATTGAGATAGACATTTTTGTTTATGTAAAAATTATTTAAAATATTTTTGATTCATTGAATTGAAAACAATTTTGAAATATCATATTATATTAGGTTGATAAAATTCTTTTTTTAAATATCCTTTTTCAAAACATATACAAATAAAAACATATGTGTATAGTCTCACACATTCCTTTTCTCCTCACCGCCCATCATACACATGTACATAACAGAACAACTCGAATGGAATACTCGTTTATACAATATATATTGTATATAAATGTCACTTATTTGGATGACACTTTGAATAAGGTTATTAAATTATATCATACAAAATATATTGATAAAAATTGTATATGCAATCGCAGTCGTCTCTCTCTCGTGTTTTAGATAAATATGATGATGAAATATTGTTTATATATATATGTAAATATTTTATCAAAAGGAAATATTATATAATAATCACAATATTATAAACTTTATGTTCAATATAGTGTACCTATCTTAATATATATGTATGTATATAATGTTGTATCTATCTACTATATGCATCAGACATATCTTAACAACTCAACTATATAGTTAACATCGAAAACTATTAAACTATAACAAATTTTAACATAGAAACAATGACTATATATAGTAGATGCGTATTTTACTATCCAAAGATATATATACAACGTCTGTCCCATAATAATTTGGATTGTAAAGACAAATATAAACATTAAATTTTCACACCGTTTCCTTTCCAAATAGTTAAATTAAGTTTTGGGAATAGAACATATAGTCGCAGGTAGTTAAAAATAAGTGTGAATATTATATTGAATGATTAAGGGAAAAAAATATGATTCAATTCGGTGCAATTTTTGATCATCATTTATTAATTGATATTTGAACTAACTTTGAAATTCATCAGTTAAAATTCGATGAATTATTGTTTTCGGTATTCCAATCTCCATTTCGATAAATCTCACTGTATATAGATTTCTTAGAAATTTTCATGAAATAATCGACTTTTACAATGTTTTTTTCAATAAATTGTCGTCTTGTACAATTATCACCATTCGCGATTTTACACAAATCATACGTTTGACTCGAATTTTTACCAATTTTAAAACAAAATTCAATATTTGTTCTTTGTTTTTATATTCATTTCGTTTGACCGACGCAATAACTTTTGTATTTTTCTTTCTACTGACAGTGTAATAATGTCATGAAACAGTTTGACAATTTGTTAAACCACCTTCACAGACCACATTGCACAAAGAAGCGACTACGAACTACAGGTTCTTTGGTTTACATATCCATTCCAGTTTATTATGGGACACAGGGTGTATTTGTATTTTACTATAAATGTTATACTCGTATATATAAACATTTACCATCTCTTTATATAGACATAATCTATCTTATATACTTGTGTATTGTGTAAATATAATAATACATACTCTCTGCCATATTATTATTATGTACTTTTTATATGGTATAATAATAAAACTAATCGATTAAAAGTTTATTTATCTCTTCTATATAACCATATAACAAAATTTACTTATTATGTGTATATAAATATTTATTTATGAGTGTGTGTGTGTGTGTGTGTGTTATAAAAGATATATAGTTTTATTATATACCTATGTGATAAAATTTTTATTTTTCCCTATATACCATATATTGTATATAGTAAAATGTACATAAGGAAAATTCTTATGTACAACATATAATATACCTATATAATTTAATGTATATAATTTGAAATATTATTGTTTGTAGTTTAATATATTTGTATTATAATAAATATAAATACTAATAAAAATTTAAGATTTTATTAATAATAAACCCTTTAACAAAAATGATTATTTATTGATTATATTATTATTCATATATTATCGCTCGGTTATGTAATAAATACATAAATGTCGCATATATATTTAATTAGACAATTAGAATTATAATATCATCGTTTTTTATCTAGTAGTAAATATATATGCGCTATGAAAGTAATAATTAAGATTATGGGAAAAAAATTAGCAGTCCAATCTAAGTGGATTTTTGTGGAAAAACGATTTTTAAAATCTGTTCTATATACAATGAAAGATTTAAAGATTTAATTGAATAAAAATAAAAATTGTTTAAAAAATAAGAATTAGTTTAAAGTAAAAGTCATTCAAAGAAACCATTATTTATAAAAGTCGATTTTTCATAGGAAATTTAGGAACTATATTTACAATAAAAGCATATATATTACTATTTTTATAAAAATATCAAATCAATTTCTCACAAGTTTCATTATATTTTCAAAATTCATCGAATCGCATACAATTTAAACTACGAAAATTTCCATATTTTGATATATATTTTGGATAAGCAAAAATTCTTTAAAATTATTATACATCACTGAAACGGAAGCATTATAAGGAATGTATATAAATTTGTGATTAAAAATAATATAGCAAAATTGTGAACATAAAACCAATTTCATTGCTATACACACACACACACACATATATAATATTACTATATTATATTATACGCGATTATCTGTTAATAATGAATTGTATGTTTTTATAAAATAATGCACCTTTTATTTACATGTGTGTTCAACTCATAAAACTTTTTCCATTCTTTTGGTATATGGTATCTATATTGTGAATATATGGATATAATATTGTAATCCATAAAATATAATATATACAATTTAATATATTTTAATTATTTGAATGTTATATAAAAATGATGTTTGTCTAGACATTAAATTGAAAAATCAAAAAAATTTTAATTAAATAAAATATATGCAGAACAATGCTAATTTATATAATAATAAACCCAAAACAACATCTGTTTTAAATACATATATTTATTAAAAACAATTTATCTATTACTATAGAAGTACACACACATGGAATAATATTTTAGATTTATTTGCAATGTTATTAAAAGATTATAAAAGTTCTCAAAAATCATTTAATATACTATTAATTTAAATATAAATGTGCAAAAAAAACTAAAAAAGTAACTACAATATTCTCTAAATATATTGAAATATAAGTTTTATAAATGTTCATATGAGTACGATAATTTTAATAGATTTCTGACACTTTGACCGCATCGATGAGTGATGCCTATTTACTATTTAATCTTCATAACGTGTTTATAGTCTATGCGAAACAAATCGATTATTCATATATATTACATGCACCAACAATGCTGATGCTTTTGAGATGCTCTACACACCATTGGCACTATTAGTTCAAGACTATTTTTAATGCCGTATTTTCTGTGAAGCCATAATGAAATTTAATATTCTCCTATATAGGGAGTCATCTCTTTTAAGTTTAACGTGTAATAGTATATAAATAAATTACTTTAAAAGTCTTTATAAATATATTCTAATTCTATAAAGTAATTTAATATACTAAAATTTAAAACTCTACTAGTCTAAACTCTGCATATCTTAATGTATTTTTTATTAAAATTTTTTTCAATCTGTTCAAATACCATAAAAAAAAAACATTAAGTCATATTTTAAAGTTTATTTTATAATAATAATTTTTTGTTCCTAATTTTACAATTTATTATACCAATATACACGACGTATTTGTACAGGCGAATGAGAAATATGTTTTATAAATATTTATGCTGATAAGCATACACACACCCTTTGTCCGAAAAATAGCTAAAACAACGTTCTAATTTATATGGAGCTTGTAACGTAATCTAATATATGGCTATACTGATTGATTTATGTATATATTGTTGCACCGGATCTTAAGAAACTGCCACAATTTCATCAAATTTCCTTTAGTCTACTTAAAAAAGACTACAAGGTTTTTAGTATCATTGATGATTCAAAGACGACTGAGACGATCAAACAGCCCGTGAACAGTGTGTGATTGCGTGAAAGTTACCAATCAGTGAGATTCATATGGGAATGACACTTGATATAAAGAAAAAAAAAAAATCGGGAATTTGTTTATGAAAAAATAATCCAAAATTTGTTCCAAATGATCAACCGAATAAATAATTCCAAATACATTATTAAAAACGCTACTATTGTAATCGCTGATAAAACAAGGTGTGTTTTCAATACGAACCAGATACTTAGGATTCAAAAGTCGAATAGTCACATGATGAAGCAAATTAAGAAACAAAAAAATCTCGTTTGATGAAGTCAAAAAAATCAGAATAATGCTTGTTTTTGCAATACCACAAAAAATTTATTCCAATCGCGGTACACCAGTTAATGTTAATGCACCTTCTCAATTATCACTGTTCAATTTTGGTTTCAACATTTGACTAATTCATACGATTCAGTTCCATGTAATTATTTTCTATTGGCTAAATTTTATTTAGCAATGAATGGAAAATGGGTTGCATAACCAGTTAACATCATGTTCTCATCAAAATCGCAATAATATAAATGTCATTTGATGTAATTATTTTGAACTTGTACAAATCGAATCGATGTCGCTCAATTGAGTGATTTAAAATAATATTTCGAATATATAAAATTATTTATGGCTTTTTTCTTAATCCATTTCGGTTATTTATCGGACAGAGGATCGCGTTGAATACATACATTATACACAAATTCATATTATGCATAAAAATTGTTTTTATAAAAAATGAAAAACCATTTTTGATTGTAGCAAATATTTTACAGTAGATTAACACATAACAAATTTACATATTATACATACACACAGATATTGGGTGGTATGTAGTGTAATTTGTATACTATATACTCTTTGCTATGTGTATACAAAAGGAAAAACAAATGATGACAAATAAAAAATAAAGAAAAAACAATATTTATATATATTTCCTTTGTGTGTAAGGATATTCATCATCACATCTCCTCACATATACAACATGCACACCAAACACAGTCAACGAACTGTTAACTGTTAGACGCTCACTCATTTTATCATTTTATTTTTATTGAGTGAAAAATTTATAAGTAAATTAAAAAAATTAGATAATTTAATTTGGAACTCATGCGTGACACAAAAGTGAAACGGGAAATTTTGCAGTATCCACCATATACTCTCTGCAGATTTTTCTCCTTCACACTATCTTATCTATATTACGATTCCTATATAATAAAAATAAACCATTAACAGGAAACCATTTGATTTTCAATTTTAAATGAGACACAAAATTATGCATTCATTCAATATTTGAATTTACTATTCCCGCCAAATATTTATTCATTCAAATAAATTATGCTTAAAAGGGATTATAATTGCATAAAGAAAATTGCGTTGACTGTATCCAATGTGTACAGAGGTGGAATATGAAAGGCGATTAGGGACTATCACCATAACCTTTTGGGACATTTTGACATTTTCTATACACACATAAATATACACTGATTGCCTTGACTTATATAATTCCCCTTGCGGTGTTTATATAATACAAAATCTATGTATTTTTTATTTAAAGAAAACTATGCAATTGTATTGGTAGGTTGATGTATACAATACAGAAAAAAAATTAAAAAGGAAAAATATCTGTTAGCTGGGGGTTTCCTTTACAGTTATTAGTTCTCGTTAATCGTTAGTTGGTTTCATTTTATATTATATTTACATATAATGATTTTAGCTTACTTAGGATGTCAACAAGGAGAAAAAAGGAGTATATATGGTATATGTATGTTACTAAAAATGTATATATGGGCTGATGGTTGTGGTGCTGCTGCTGGTGTATATTAAAAAACAGAAAAAAAAATCCATTAAAAATGTTAAATTTATATTTTATTGTTACAATGATAAACGTATTTTGTATTTTTATGTACATTATTTATGTTTATTTTTTTTTTGGTTCACTCTTTAAATCTGTTTGTTACAATATACACACGAAAAAAAATAGAAAATCCTTAATATTTTTATGTTTTGAGACGTTACGAGAGTTACGTGTATTATTTATAATGTGTATATATGAAACATAATAGTAGTTATTATGTATATCTTTAACCCATGAAATTTTTCTCTAAACAACCCCCTGCCATATGAATCACATGGGAAATAACTTTTTATGTTGTATATATATGTGTGTGTTCAAAAGGAAAAAAAAAACAAACAACATGCATTGAGAAAAAATATAACATTGTAATCATTTTTCAAGTGTTTTTGTTACAAGAATATATATGTTTGATACTTTTGGTTTTGATACTACTTTACTTGATGATATTCGGTTTTCAAGAATTTTAGAGAAGTACATGTACCATACACATACACACATCGTATAGCAATGAATAGAAAATAAAATATAACATAAAAAAAATACGTATTTCCTTTTTTTTTTTTTTATATATATATACCCACAATCCTATCCCGTGTATATGCAATAAAAACATTTAATGTACCATATATTATTTATTCAGGTTATGGTTTTTAATCTAAATATGTATATATTTTAATGTCCACCATCACCACAACCATCACCACCACCATCACCACCATTTCTATATAAAATAAAATATAAACGGATAAATGGATATTATATATTAACCGCTCTCGCCATCCCCTATATTAAAGGACTTTTATTATTATACAAAATATTTATTTAAAAAGATACAAAATACAAATAAAAATAAACTTTTAACATTTATTATTTATGAATAAAGAAAAAATTTTGATAAATTCCAATATTGAGGAAAATAGCGAATTATTGTTAACTACAAAATATATTATTATCTATAACAAATTAATTAATTGTTCTTGTTTGGCCACCAATAAAAATTAATACCTTATGGATAATAACACTTTTGGTTGAATATATTTCAATAAAGGAAAATAATTAAACCAATTTAAACCCTTTTTGTATATATTGTATAAGTGCTAATATTGGTCTAAATTCTATGATCACTTTATGAAATAATGTTTTATTGATAAACTAACTATATATATATAAAAAAAAGGGAATTGATTTGAAATGTTAACATCACACATTTTCTTTTTATTATAGTACGTTCATTGCCTAACACCCCGTTTTGATTATCCGAGTAATGCACTCTATATTGTAATCTATTCGAATAAATTTTTATAATGTGAACGCACAAAAAACTATTCAGTCAAACAATATTCAGAATTTGATTCCGGTATAATCGTCGTCCTTGTCCTGCGAAAAATAAAAATATAAATAAAAATTAAAAATAGAACAAAATGATAAATTTAATATTAATAGTAATTATTTTTTGATGCAGAATAGAGGTACATAATTTTAATAAAAATATTAATAAATGAAAAATGTAATCCTTTAATGATTTCGCACATATGATTACCATCATATTTTAATGGTTATATGAAAAGGTTTTCACAAGGAAAAAAATCTGCACATGCGATTTTTTAATGAATGTTGTGGAATAAGAAAGGCTTATTTTTTATTTAATACTAAATGATTTTGTATATAATTGATTTGATTTATTTTAATTATTTTGTTTCACTGTTCCGCTGTTCCACACAGTGTGTCACTGGTGATTTACTCACATAAATAACGTATAATTTACCAGTGAAGTTTTTTTTAATACTGAAATTTTTCTGCTGGGGGTTACCATTTTTTCGTTTATGGAATAAAAAGATAAAACGGATATCTTTGAAAATATGGTATTGGACGCTACTCAAAGAATAATAATGTCTGCACACATCACTATGGGTTAATCACCCATATAAAAATAATAGTATTTTAAAAACATCTATCTTTCGTTAATTACAGTACAATTGGTAAATTGTTATATACTACAATAGGCCTGCGGATTAATTTACCAACTTAGCTGTAATGCAAGGTTTATTAGATGACATAAAGCTCCACTTGGAGCAATATATGACTTAACAAAAAAAAAAAAAAGTACTACGATAATCAAATAGAGGTGTAAAAAATTAAAATGTATAGCAATTGATGTGAGATGTTTTATATTTATTGTGAAGAAATGTGCTATACAGAACCAAATCTATATATAGAAATTATAAGGTGAGTCTATATTGTCCTACATCTATCGTGTTCCGCGAATTGCAGTTGCAAAAAATGCGAAAACGAACTATTCTTGGCCAAATGTTAATGCTGTGTATTTGTTATAGGATCAGAAAGGTTTACGGTGTATTGTATATATCTGTTGAAATACAACCATAGTTTCAACAGCTAATATAATCGATTTGAAGCTATATCATTGCCGGAAAAAATCGACTAGAAAAAATGATAAAAGGCATGATAAAGTGTTTGTTCAACACACAATGTCAGAACAATAGTCAAGAATTGTTTATATGTAGTCAACTCATTATGAACAGCAATTCAGTTTATAAATTATATACGAAGATATCAACAAATTTTAGATTACTGCAAATTACTTCAAAGTAAACAAACTTCTATCTTTGAATATATTTTAAGTGAATTACAATTAGGAAATAGTGGCGCAAAATTGAAACGATAAAATATTGATTTAAAATTAAATTCGAAAACAAATAGAAAATTAGAACGGAATAATTTTCAACGAAAAGCTTTACGCTCACAATAATACCATTTTAATATGTATGTCAGGTTGGAGAAGCGTGTTGGAGAAGGCTAAAACCGCACCCGGGTTGTAACGCCATGGAGTAAGTAAGTAAGTAATATGTATTAATTTTTTTGGTCTTAAATTTTTCAAGGTTATTGCAGATAGTCCTTTATAACTTATCGTGAAATGCGATTAAAAGCTTTTATGTTCAATAATTCAAGTAAATTGATTAAATTGTGTATAATATGTTATTATATGATGCTTGAATAATTGTAATGATAAATCATATTTATGTTATATACAATGTTATGTAATGGAAACATTCAAAATGGATGGGATAGTTGATGTCACCCACTCCACACAAAATATATACAATTTATTTATTTTATTTTCCGTAAAATAATTTAATTATGTTAATGAATCACATATACTTTTATTTCCACAATAGAAATATAATAATATAACATTTATTAAATTAATTCTGGTAATTATTTTAACATATATATGTTTTAGATAATTATTGAAAAAAAATTAAAGATATGTTTTTGTGATACGTGTTTTACCCGTTACACACACACACTCTCATTGTGGTGTACTATTTATATAATAATTATAATGTTAATTTTATTAATAGATAATTATTTATAAATATTTTGTTGTTAGTTTTTGAAGGGTGTTTGTATAATTTTTGTTTATATTATAATTATAAATAATTGAGAGGTAAATAATTTTAAAAAATTATATTTAATTTAATTACTAATGCATTTCTGTTTTTCAACTAATTTATGATGATCATCATATCAAATGTACAAACAAACTATTTTTTTTTTATTGATTTTTATTTGTTAATTATAAAAATGTATTTAATAAAATTTGGAGCAATTCCCTGCGATGTCATCTATTTGAAATAAATACTATATAATATTGAACAAAATTTATATATATATTGTAGATGGTATTAAAAAAAGTACTATTATATGTCCAATACGATATATAGTATATTTAAATAATTAAATATTCATGTTATATATATATATATGTTCGTTTATATGGAACAGAGTAGTTATAAACAAAAAAGTAGGACATTGTTTTCTATTAATAGTTGTTTGAAGTTTTTTTTTTTTATTTGTACTATTAGTCACAGAGTAGCTATATGGAAAATTAAAATATTTATTATATGACTAACTATACAATATTTATTATATATAGTAGTTGTATAATATTAAGGACCTATATTATACAGCAGAACATAACCACATGACATAAAATGGTTACGAATATATATATGATATAATATCTAACACATGTTGCACCATATATTTATTTATTAATAGGTTAATACTTAATGTTTATTTATGGATTTTATTGTTTTATATATAATTATTTCATAAATAAATTAAATATATTTATATGTATTGTATAATGACGTAGATTTTCATAACCTTTTAATTTTTAATATATACTTTACTTACACACAGATATAAATTGTGTAGTGTTGATAAGCATCTATTTTCTATGTCCTTATTTCATATACAATTTGTACATAATTTTCTTAAATAAATGTTTCGGGTAAGATAGTTAAATGATGGGCCACTTACGGATATACATGACAAATATTCAACAGTATAATTTGTTGGTTTTGTTACAATAGCAACAGCTCTTTGAATATTTATATATTTTTAGTTTAGTAAATGTAAATACTCTTTCGATGTGAATGTCTATGTATTAAATTATTATAGAATTATATTATATAAATTCTGTGAAAAATCCAGAGAAATTGACGATTTGCTGCTAAATTTTGGGCCGCCCAAATTAAATACAACATAAACATAAAATTTATTTATTGCAAATTCTCAAATTCAATTGAAATAACATGATGTAATAATAAAAATATTTTTCAAGTAAACACTTATTGTAATATAATAATATATATAGTGATTGTTGTAAGTTGTTTAACATCATATCTTACTATACACCGCTTTTAATATGAATGAATGTGGCAGAGCCTCAACATCTAACTAACATCCAGTTGAATGTCTGCTCGAAAATCTGCTTACTCTATTAGAAACTATATACCAATTCAACTAAGTATAACATATATATGTTTAATTCTTCTTGAGTTGATAAAATGAATGCTCTGTTAGCAGAGCAACAATTTTTAAAATTTATTCAAAAAAAAATGCAATGTTATACTCGCAATATAAATATAAATATGCAACTCTTTGTGACAATTTTAATCTCGTTTTTATAGACACATGGTTCTGTAATTAATCATTTTAATAATTAGTGTACAAAAAATAATAATATAGACCACACTAAAAATATTATTCAATTGAACAATATTTAGTGTAAAATGAAAACACATTTATTTTTTTAAGCATGAAATTTTTCAACTTATAAATGAATTCATTACGAAAGACGTAAACACTTAACCTTTTCTGTTCGAATCAAAAATCGTTTTATGGCTGCAATTTAATCACCGATACAAAAAATGTGAATCCTAAAATTAATTAAAATTTAGTTGAAAAACCACATGGACCATAAAATTTAGTAAATATGGCTGGTAATAATTCTGGCTATTTTTCCTCTCTTGACTTTAATTTTTATGAAACATATATATCTAAATCATAACATAAACGTTATATTCACATCACACCCACACACAAACATATACAAAACACATATTTTTCATAATATATTATTATAACATTGGACTCTACATTATTCACAAGTCTAATTAAATTTATTTGTTCTGATGATTTAGCAAAATTCAATTAATAATATAAAATATATTCTAAGAAATATTAAATAAATATATTATAATTTTTCATTTCATTTTTAGTTTTGTATTACATTTTCATTTTTGTTAAAATATATTATGGTACAGAAAAAATAACATAAAATAAATACAGAGAAATTAAATTAAATAAGGTGGCAATGACTCATCGCATTGTGTTTTGTTCGTTCGCTCGTATACAAATGAAATTAAATTTTATACAAAAATTATGTTCTAAAATATTCTATATAAAATATTAATAATAATTAATATATTGTATATAAAATATATTTTATATTTTGTGGCACAATTGCTCACAGAGGATTTCTATATGTCGTGTAAAATATACATATAAAATATATATGTAATGCGGTAAAAAGTTATTAATCAAAATATTCTATATATTAAATATATATTATTTGCATAATAATATGCCACCGACGTGATGTCCATTTTAGTTTTTCATTTATCTAAAATTATATATTATACCAATTATATTATAAAATATATATTTGTAGAGTTACGTAACTCTATTTCGGACACATTTAACATTGACGACCGGAACACCTGCATTTGAAATTATTTATTTTGCGAAATAAATTTTAAAGTTAAAGTATTTGTACAATTTCTGAGATTTTTAAAAATGAAATAAGTACTTTTCATATATGTAATTTAATTGTCTGTTGTTTAAATTCAATTTATATAATTATTGACTAATTTCACTGATGTAAAAATAATGAAATATTATATCAAATCTATCGTTTAACCAACTTGATTGTTATATGATTGATGTCTATTGAAGATGTCATTCATATAAATTCCATTACTTACAATTTGTGTAACTTCACTTAACTATTTTTCTACATTTTCTATATTTTTTTTGTTTAACACATTCTCCGCCAACACGTTTTTTCATAAAATGTAATTCTTTGTTTTTAAGTTATATTTACAGTAGGTACTCAGTGTCAGTCACTGGTGACTGACAAAGCCCCATTGGAGTATTCCAGTGTCAGTCGATTTAATTTACCCTACAAAAAGAAAAAAATTGTGTCATATATAAAAATATTGCAAACCAATTGATGTTTGATTATAAATTGTATATTTTCTCAACCGCATATGTTTTCAAAATTGATTTAAAATGTTTGGTTGTTTTCCATAATGCGTAAAAATACAATATATCCGTATAATTTGTAGTTTCAAAATGGTGTCATATATATTATCCATGTATATATGTTCTAAAACATACAAATCTAAATAATCCTATATATGTTACCATACTATATTTAATTCACATATATAGTAATGTGTAGGTGTACCTACATGTATATTCACATAATGTGCGTGACATTATGTTTTATTTCAATTTTCCATATGAAGTGTTAGTTGTAACAGGACAGGATATATTTACTATTATATGCATATTACAAATTTATTCAAGGATATACAAAATATATAAAATACAATATATGGTGTCGATATATATAATATATGTTATACAAAACAAGTAGAACATATGTGAGCTTGTATGTGTATGTGTGTGTGTATAAATCTATATTATTGTGTCATAAATATATTCTATATTATATATAAATTAACTACTCATATTCGATCCATCGCCTACACATAACATTTTGTACTTATAAATTTTATATGACTTATACATATAATAGGGTAAAAGATCCAACTAAATATACTTGTGGGCAAACCAAACTTTTCAAATATATTTACAATTTAAGCAAAGTGATATTATTCATTAGATAAACCAGTATATTTATAGAGTGGCCGAATTTAGGATATGAATTAGGATCCTCTACCCTATACCCTATATGACTTTAATTATTCAAGTATATTTTTACGCTATTGAAATATATGTATAATTCAAATACCTATAATAATATATATTGTACTTTACGTACACGTAATAATAAAGTAACTTATTTTTTTAAATTATTTATTTGATAATTTTTTTTTTCCCAATTTAAGGAATCTAAAATATACGAATTTTATGCATGTTTTTCTCTACATTCAAATTAGTGAGATATAACTTAAAATTTTTATTTCTATTTCATGCAGTGTTCTGTCTTTTTGTTCGTATCTATGCGGTAACCTATTATTTTCAGAGTTTAAATAGAGTTTTTCTTAGTTGTGCTGACATTAAAAACTATTGTATCTGAATAGAAAATAAAACTGCCAGTCCAAAATACAAGAAAAATTGTATAGAGGATTTTTCGAATTTTATATCGGAAGACTAAACAGGTCGCGGTATATGTTCACTATAAGACATATATATTGAAGCGATTGGATTTAATATATTAAATGGAAAAATTCAAAAATACAATAAAATCTTATAAATGAAAATAAATATTTGGGCCCTATTTATGGCAGCACCACAGGAAGGAGTGCCACAAATCTATAGAATCATTGTTTAAGTTCCATATTTCGTGATAATCAGATAAAAACAATATTTCGAATAATTCAATTTTAGGAATACGCTAACAATTTGTCCGTACTTTGAAAAATGAGGAAAATTTCTGTGGAAAAAATCCTCATATTTTCCATGGAAATAATATATTGGAATTGGTCCAAAAAATATCAATAGATTTTCCACTTAATATAATAGCATTTTATTTAGGTCAATTTAAATCTTTGAATTGTCAGGGTAATATGTCCAACATATATTCGCGCAGTATTGTATTCATAATTTAATTCACCAATTATTCAAAGACAGTGGCTCAAATTTTGTATATTTCGCTTATTTCGTAGATATAATCCTCACTCTTTTTAATTTATTTTCATAATACTTAAAACTACGAGCAACTCAAATCTATACATTGCCGAGGAGTTTTGTAAGACTTTTCATGGATTTTATCCGTGGTTTGTTTCTTGTTTATCTAAACGTTTTAACTGCCAAATTTATACAAAATTATACTAAGAATTTATTAATTTAATCTGCCAATAAAATTATTTTTGGACTTAAGAAAATATAAATATCATACTTTTTATTTATTTATTACGAGTATTTATTACATAAAATTTTGTTTCAACAAATTACAACCCGGTTATAACAAAATGTTTGTGCGAGTGCCCTTGTCGCATAACGTATTTTTGTCAAATTCTGTGGATCGGCTCACAAAAAATATTAATATAAATTCAACGGATATTCTGTTGAATAATACCAAATCAACGAAAATATACAGATAATCCAAGGACATATTTTATAAAAATCTATAGACAGGGTTGTGTAAAATTCCAGCGGACAAATCCGTAGCTACTTCCTCGGATTGAAACTACAGGCTACTACATATAGTGCGGAAATTTGGTGGACAAACTACGTACAGTGTTACTAGGGTATTTGGATTCTAAGGAATGCATGTATATAGTATCACCAACTTCCTACAATACTTCGACCATATCATTAAACACACTTGTTTTTAATAATTCACATAAAATATACACGCGGAAGGAGTGTGTCATTTATTTCCACATATATTTGAAATTCATCATAAAACTCTTTCTTTAATTATATCAAGAGAAGCGGTAAAATTTGATACGAAGAATTCTATTGTGAATATTTGAATTCGTTAGCAGCACCCGGAGAAGTAATGGTGGTAGTGTTACTGCTTTTGTTATTACCTGAAACTTATGATTAAATGTGAACTTAAACATTAACTTAAACTTTTTCAAGATAATAATAGTTTTGGAAATATTGAAATTTTGTGCTAGCGCCTCAAACTTATTATTAAACAACAACTTAATAAAAGTCATATGTTACTTCTTCAGTGTATATAGTTTATGTTATCTACCAAACATTCTTTTGTGCTCAGCTTGGCAGTATATATATAATATATCACTAATTTGCCAACAATTATCGAAAGTAATTTTTATATGCGTTTGCCATAAGCCCATAATATAATTCTGGCATATACATTGTTAATCTTTGGGTATAGTGTCCAACACCATATTTTCAAAGATATCCCTTTTTTTTTTTACCATAAACGAACAAATGTAAATTTCAAAAATTTCTAGAATCAAATTGAATGATTTAACATGCGAACGCCACTTAGTGTATTCATTTAAGCATTTCAATTCAAATTTTCCAGATAATCACTTAAAATGGTGCTGTATAACTGTTACAATCAATAGTGTTTATGGTTTTTTTCGTTTTGACAAAGGTAAAAATTAGTGCTATTGAAAAGTGATAAAAATGCAGAGGGCTACATATTAACGTGTATATTACAATAATTTGTTTGATTAAAATAAAATAATACAATAACTTTTAACGCAAGTACCTATAAATAAACATACATTCGACATGTATATGCAGGTATTTATAATATATAGATTAGGTACGTGTGATTTGTGTTGTTATGTACAACTGATTTTTATTATTATAATAATAATAATAATATCATGATAATATCAATATTTTAGTTTTATTCAAATATTTATAGTATAATACGATATATGCCACCCACACTCAACCATCATATCATATATATATATCATTATATTATTATTGTTAATTATAATATAATTTATAGACATATTTATATTGTTTATTATGATGATGTGTGCGTGTGTGTGTGTGTGTGTGTTTGTATTTGATAAATATATTGTATTTGTATATAGGAAATTATTTTAATAAATACTATATAAATATGAAAATTATTATACACTTTTCAATTCAAAACATATATATAGAATAGTATCGGTAATAAATATATATGCGTAGAATAACGATTAAATAGAGATTAAATTGTAATTTTCAATGTTATCCTTCTATCCTTCTATATGTACTATAAAAAATTGGTCTAAAATAAAACAACAAAAATTCTTAACATGGTAATTATTTGAATGGCAGGCATATTGTAAATATACCATAAAAGTAATATAGTTATAATAAATGCCTAATCATTACATGAAAATTATATATGAATTATAATAAGATATCTATTATTAAATTGATAAATATAGTGTAACAATACTATAAATAATCAAATTAAATACAAATATATTTATTTTTCTCTATCTATGTTGGCATGAATAAATCATTTTTATATATATACGCAGAAATAATATAGAATTAAAATTTAATATTTATTTGGGCATTATATGCGAATGTGTCAATCAATATATGCGTGTCAATATATAATAATATAAATAGTTATTAAAATATAATTTTCATAAATCCATTATTTTTTTATTTTTTCATATATAAATAATATAAATATAACAAATAATAAACAACAACCAAATACCGAGTATATAAAAAGTATAGTATTATTATTATTATTATTATTATTATTATTATTATAATAAATATTAATTATAATTTAAAATCCAATGGCACGCATATATTTTCAGTGAATAAAAATTATTTTTAATTTATTATTTATTTTTACCATAAATTTCAAAGTTATCAATCAAAATCAATATAATAATAAAATCAGATTAACTTCGTTCCTATACCATTTATATACAACAATAATAATAATAATAATAATACAATAATTGATGGTATATCTGTGATAACAAATCAAATAGCCAAAAAAAATAGTAAAGTATAGTATAATTTATAAATAAATGAACATTATAAATAGATAAAATAATTTTTAGGGGTGAAATTATTATTCAACTGCGATGTTAACACATTGAAGACGGTTCACCTTTTTTTTTTTTTCAACCGTTGGAGACGGGTGACGTTTTTTTTTCACGTTTTTTAAAATTTCAACCAATGATGTAGGCAAATTGTGCCATGTTCAATTCATTCACAGTATACAACAAGTTAAACGATAAAGAAAGGGTAAAATATAAAACAATTTTTACTGCAAGTAGTAAAAAAATGGGTTAGTGATGATTCTGAAGTAGAAGAAGATGTAGCAGATGTTATTCAACCGGGAACGTCTACTCCTACCATGCATGCTTCTTTTTACGATCCACCAGGACCGATTATCTGGTAATATGCGACTACATGGTTTAGAGAAAATTGTCAATAGCGGGAAAAAAAATAATATCCATGTAAGACATGTCTTGTATGTAAGGCAAACAACAAGAAGAGCGAAATTCGATATATTTGCAAATTTTGTTTAGTACCTCTCCATAAGAGGACTTCTTTTCAAGCATAGCACATTAAAATAGCTTTATATATATAATAAATCTTTAATAATGTATCCGATTTAATTAATGTTATAATTGGTTTTCGAAATTATCCTTTTTTATTTATATAATTTTAACAAAATATGCGGCCATTGGGGGTATATGATATTCATCACATACCGTCGTCAAAGTGTTAATATACGCATACACAACAAATATTTTGTCTCGGCAATATCTATACACAATGTTATTATACGGGAGTATACCACAATGATATATTCACACGTATATGGTATATATATAAGAACATAGGGTTTATAATATGTTGTAATTTTAAAGGGATGTTGTTTTTATTTTTTTTTTGTAGATGTTATAGTCCTTTAATGAAAAGAAAATTGAAAATTGAAAAAAAAAATGTCATTTTAATTTTATTTGTTTATTGGGTAAAAAGAAAATACGCAAATTTAAATTTTTATTTCATCAAGAATTAAATATACAATATATTTATATAGAAAGTATACAGAGTGTGTTAAAAAATATTTCCCCAATTCTAAGATCAAATGGTAATTCTTAAGGAATTGATAGAAATTTACTCTGAAAAATCATTGGAATTTCTATGAATTTTTCTGTTTCTGTTGAGTTATTTTTTTTTTTTTTTGCCATCTTTCGTTATGGAAAATTTATCTATTTTCCACCAATTCTTCTAATTATAATTTAATTAATAATTTCTATTTATTAAATGCAAATTTTTTTGGAAGTTATTTTTCATATAGGAATATTATTTTTAATTAGTATTTAGTAAATTTAATTGTTCTAATACAAATTAAAAAAAAAAAACATATATTGACACGAAATTAGTTAAACTTTAAATAATTGTCACGTATTGTGTTCGGGGTATAGCGACATGTATAATTAATATGTGATAATAATACGTTTTGTACATAATTATATCGTCAAACATTATTCAAATACAATTATGGATTTGTAATATGGAAATTTCGATTAAGTATATTTCTATCCCAAACGCATTAACAAATTATCGTACAACGATCCTCATTTGTATAATTTTTCTACTTATTTTTTATAATTCAATTGATGTACGTATTATAAATTTTGTTAATTTTCGTCGTCTATAGTACTGGATCTCTTTTAAAGCTATTCTGTGCCGTACAATTTTGTGCATAAGGGAATTTTAAATTGTATTGGCTATATTTAAGATATAATTCAGGAATAAATAAATTTTTTAGAATAATTGGTGATAAAATTGTTGTTCAACCTCATGAAGTGAAGGAATAATTAATTTTCTAGTTTGTATTATAGTGAATTGATCTATATCTAATTTATATATACTTTGGGCGTTTGTGCGATTATATTTATTGTCTGTGTTTTATAAAATAATACAACCTGTCCGTATACTAATTGTTGTGCGGTAAATCGAAAATATTTATAAATCATTTAAAATTTAAAATTTTACTATTTTCTTTTTATATAAATCAATTTATACACACATACACACACGCACACACTAGACAACATATAATTATATAATTTGTAAATAGATAGTCTACTCATATGACAAAAAAAAAAAACAAATACAATATAATTTAAGGGTTTCTTCCCTGCGAGACAAAATATTTTTTATTTATTTTTATGTAATTATTCTAATTTATTATTTATTTTTATGTAAATAATATTTCATATAATTTTTAATACCTTTCATTTATAAATTATGTTTCATATGTACGCAGTAAAAATATTTCATTTTATTTGTAAATTATTGTACACACCATTTCAAAACAGGGAGAGGTTAAAACTTATAAATGCTTGTAATCTGCAATAAGCTTTTCATTATAAGTTGAATAAATTGGTGGCAATCGATAAACACCCATAGATGTTTATTTTTAATCATACGAGTATATCTCAAAATAAACAACGCCGTCTAAATATTAATTGTAATAATTTTTATATGATAAAATTCCAGCATTGGGTTTTTGGAAGACAATATATGATTCGATTTTGTTATCATCAAAATTCAAAAGTAATTTTACTCCACGTTTATTTTCTTGTATAGTACATTGTTCTGTGACATATGCTTTTAAATTTAGTCCATCTTAATAATATTTTGTAAATGTAATGATTTTATGGAAATTTAAATACGATTTGTCATTATGCCGGTTATAATTTTTGATATCGTTTTACTTTACACTTTATTTTTTTAAATGTGTGTTAGTAAGGCTTTTCTTTCTCGCCTTTTACAAAATTATGAATATTTAATTGTCACGGTCCACTATCAATAATACTTTAATAACGATTTTTTTTAAAACAACCTGTGCATCTGTTATCGGTTTTAAATTATAGATGACATGCACTCACATTTAATTATATAGAATTGAAGTAAAAAAACGAAAATCGTATAATGTAATCAAAATGGTTGGAGAATAATAACAATTATCTTGAATTTTAAACTTAAATATTTCATTGTTATCTTATCAATTAATCGTTACATTACATATAATATGACATTGAAATTTTTTTATTCTATTATTTATTGGAATCGATTTGGTTTAAGAAAATTATTCTATTGATATTATTGTTTATAATTTTAAATTTCTATAGGTATTATTATTACACACCATCGAAGCGTATGAATATATTAAAATGAAAATTAAATAAATCAAAAACATCTGTTAAAATTACAAAATAACATATAAACTTTTTTCCAACTAATCGGTTTTTCAGTGGTCTATACGTGATATATGTTGTTACATGTAGTATTATACCAAGAAACATATATATTGATTGTACTTCTCTATATGTATATTTTAAATAATGTTAAACCGAAAAAAAGGTTATATCTGCAGGTAGATTTTATTTCAAAGTTATTAGTTAATCATTATATGTAACATATATTTATATATATAATATAGAATGGCAACGACAACAAGAGATATTATAAAGCGACCGCAACAATCCATGTATACACTGTGAAACTATTATGTATACAATTATGATATTTCCATATAGCATTAATTTATAGAAAGTTTGTAAACAATAATTTAGTTAAATATTTTGTTTATAAGGATTATATATTGTTTGTGGAATAATTAAAGTACATAAATATACCATATTGGAAATAATATCAAACACTTTAATGAAATCAATATTCTTTAATTTATACATATTCACCTAATTAATCGTATATATATTCATAAATAATATTCATTGTAGTAAAAAAAATTAGGATTTTGTAAATTAAATTTCTATTTTAAAAATGGATTTAATGAACCACATTTGCCATATATAAACTTAATAGTTTATCGTTAAAACTCTCTAATGATAAATTACAGATCTGAATGATCTCCTTCTATACATATATTCAAGAAATGAAAATAATTTAAAATATAAAATACATCACACAGAAGTTATAGTTTAGTTTAATTTCTCATTTATCGGCATTGTAAAATTTATACGAAAATGTATTTGATTTTTAAAACTTGAACTGTTTACAATAATTAAATTAAATATAGGTAAGTGTCATGCAATAGTAGATGTTATAAATCTATGATATATATATATATATTGCTTTCACTTTTTCAGGTGCTAAAAAATGACATATTAGTTTTAATTCAATTCAACAAACAACAACGCACCACCACCAGATGTTATAACTAAAGCTCAACAACAAAACCATGACGTTAACCAAAAACCAATTGATGCACCAACCAGTTGAAAAACACAAAAAAATATTCCACACTCATTTAATGTGTCAACAAAAATTGTCGTTTATATTGTTAGGACGAAAATATTTCAGACACCTCTCCAACAGACATAACCACTCGAATACACATTTCTTTTATGTAGTGGCATTATATATAATGAAAATAAAAATTATTAGATTATTTTTATGCGTAACAAACCAAGAAATAGATTTTTTAATATTATACTAATCCAAACTGAATTTTAAATAATATATAAACAAGTATATGATTGATTATTTTAAATGATATTATTCTATTGATTTTTGATTAAAACTATACTATACTGTACTAAATTTTGGTTATATTATATTCTATTTGTAAAATAATTGATTTTATGTGTATAAATTATCTGCTATTAAAATCTATAAATATACAAATATTATTACATTAGCATTACTAAAATAGAATTTATAATAATAAAATAATTTTGTTTGAAATATGTGAAGGTATGTGAAGTGTATACGCAATTGGAAAATGGAATAAATTGTTAATATAAATATATTGCGTATATATGTTACGTTTACGTTATACCTACATTTATAATTTATAATAAATTTATGTTGAGTATTTATCGGCATAATTCAAAAAATCAAAACTCAACACTTTATTTATAATTATGTACCGATACTATTTTTATTGTTATTTTTACATATATTGTAAATACAACAAATTTTATATATTAAGTCCATTGAACGTACATATAATAATTTGTGGTTATTCAAATGTATATGCAAGTACAAGAGTACCCTTATTTAAAATATACTCGTCTATGTTATACTAACGAATATAATAGTCAATATTAGTATGGGAAAATATATATAGTGTTATAAAGTATTGTATATAAATCAATTCAGACTTTCACATTTATATTATACTGATTTTTATGAAAATTGGTATTTTTGCAATTTAAGTGGTATTATTTATAGAATTTTAGTACAATATATATAAGAGATCTTAAATATGTTTTGTGTTTGTTATTATTTGCATTGGTGAACTTTATAAATCATTGAATTGAAATATTTTTTTAATAAATTATATAGGTTTATATTGTATTGTATAGACAAACCGAATTTGTACAACACACTATTTCTTTATAGTTTTTTTTAACACAGTTTTTGTATATATTTTACTTAAGTCTCACTTACCGTTAAAACTGATCGAAAATTCCCACACACATTTTCTACGATAATTGTATAACTTTCTATTTACATTATTTCCAAAATATTTTGGCTTTATATACTGCCATAGTGGCATGTGACAAATCATATATTTTCAATTGAATGTCGATAAAGAATCATATGATGAAAGGATCATTTCCGTTACCTTTGATATTCTAAGAATATTACAGCACTATAGCGAAATGTGGTAGTATACATTATATGAATGAAGATTTGAGTATAATACTAATGGTGGATGTATCAGTACCTTTTCATTATAGTCCAACTACATTTCACCGCACTATAGTTACCTCTCAAATGAAATGAAAGTGAATGAGGATTTTTACTGTCCAATAAAATTTCTGAAAAATTGATACTTTTGGTATATTGTTATTATAATAAAGTTTCTATAAACCTGGCAATGAATTTCATTTCTTATATTGTTTTTTAATGAAATTTATAATTAAAAATGCTTATTATATTGAATTAATTGATTACGCACAAGCATTTCTATATTAATACCACATCTTGAGAATTCTCTGACCAATTCGGAATTTATCATATTTTTTTCGAAACCATTCAATCCAAATTTATATGTTTAAGAAATACAAAATGAAAAATAACTTTTCGATATTTTATAACTGCTATATTTTTCATTTTTTTCTTCAACATCAGCTAGTCTAGCGTAACACGTTTACTGCCATTTATAATATATACGACTAATATTATAGTGGGTAATAATAATTAGTATTTCAAATATAAAATTATCTGAAAAACAATTATGAAAAAGTGATATATTAAAATATAAATAGAAAATTAAAGATAAGAATCATTTTACTTCTTAACCCATTCTCTTGAAGTCATCTTCGAATATCCTGAAGAATTGTATGAAATCCATGACAATATCATTATCATTTGATTCAAAGTAGTAAAAATTCTTGAAATAATATGTAATATAATAATCAATAACATTAATAACATAATAACATCCTGGCAACGTTACCATTCTTGGAACATTAGGATCATTCAAATTCTTATCCAATTCCCTGATTCCAATCCGGTTGCCACATTGGCCACTAAAGCAAAAATACAATTAAAATAATATAACACGGTACATAGCTACTGGTTTTTATATGACGAATATATGTATTCAATGAAAAATTTCAAGTATGTGGTAAAAAAATACAGGATACAAAAAAATATTTATAACAAGGAAATGGTAAATATTTTAATGTTTATTTATAAAATAAAATTTCCATATGGTTTTTATATATTTGTGTATTTGGAATGCTTTTTCATGTGCGTATGCGAAAGGTGAAAGGAATAATACGCATTCTTGTGTAAATAATGTAATTTGAAAATATTAACTATAAATAAGTTTTAAATAATTTTTAAATTGTATTACTATAATGCATATATTGTAAATATAAATGCCATACAAAGGAGTGTATAATTTCAAGTCTTTGTATTTAAATTAAATTAAATTGTATATTTATCATAATTTAACTATATAGAAAAGGCCTTTTAATGTGCGGTATAGTAAATTACATGTACATATTTATATCATATATACACTATATCTACAATACAACGAATATAGACCTTCGATGTGAAAAATAACCGGATGACTTTCTAAAAATATGAATGCCATGCAGATATATATTGGCTGCTGTCAAAATTTCATGGCATTTTATTAAGTGTAAACCAAAATACAACTAATTTTATAATTGGCAATAGTTTTAAAATTGGAAAAGTTCTATCGCTAATGCTTGAAATAATTTTTTAATTGAAAACATAAATTAATTTTATTGACCGCTACGATTCAATATATATATATTTCCGTTGAGGCAGCCGATTGTAAAAATGAATTAATTGTTTGCATTTTTCTTGTTCCGGTTATTTTTCGTACAATGCGGATGTTAGTATAGGTATATAATAAATGTAAACTGTCTCATATTTATATCGCAGGAATAATTTCAAGTATATATAACAATTTTTTGTGACAAAATATGGAAAATTTTCTATGTATTACGGAATAATAAAATTATACAATTTTAATAGATGCAAATTAACTTAATGGAAAATTTGCCATAATATATTTATTTAATATTTGTATTTGTGTGTGTGTGTGTGTGTGTGTATGTGCAAATAAAAACAAATATATAATGAATGCAAAAAGTGGATAAAATTAAATGTAAATAAATATTTTAAATTTATGCATTATGTAAATGTGTTGATATAAAATATTATTTGTATAGAAGGCTATATAATATCTTAAAATGTCCAAATAAGGTCATTTAATATATATGTAGTCAATGTTCGAATTATTTGAGCATATATCATCATAATCATTAGTTTATGTTACTGTGAGACGAAGCGTATGAAGTATCAATTAGAAATTATTTTGAGTCAACGATTTTACCTCACACCAAGTTTTAACCTGCGGGTTCCATTTAGTCAGTCCCACTTTCCTCTTACCCTGTGGATTCCAATTCAAGGATTCCTTTGTAATATATCCCCTATATAAATGCCTCTTCAAGTTACATGAACGATGTATTCACCGTTTCATTTGAATATTAATTCTTTTTTTTATTCATTACACAATTTGTTTGAGCCCATTGAACACTAAGAATTCTTCGATGGTATTTATTTAAAAAAAAAAACTTGCAAATCTCAGAATTGGATAATTATAATACTAAAAATAATAATAATAATAATACACTTTTAACGTTTGAATTTAAAAATTCACAATAATTTATTATTAAGAGTTTATGTGAACGACTCACACAGATGGAATTTATGTTTATGTTGATACCTTGGAAGCCAAAGGCTATGTATAGGGCAGAACCAATATAGAGAAGTGAGTTAAAATACAACAAGATGACTATCACTTTTTGATTTACACTATATATGCGTTATATCTCAAGCAGTATAACACACAGAGAATATTGATGAACGTTATATTAACAATGTTACATTGAATTTTACTAAAATTTAAGTTATGTTTTACAAGAAAATATGCTCAATTATTCCAATAATTGAATAACTTTATTACTAACAATTTTAATAAATATCTAATTAATTGTTTTTATGTAAAATTTATTAAATTCGACTATAATATACCCACGCATCCACTGTCCGAAGAATAACCGCAAATGAATTAAGAAAAAAGGGAAAAAATTAAGGAATTTTTGCAAAAATATATTATATATCCGAAATATTGTCCGACTGAATAGTGTGAAATACATTAAATCGTTCATATAAAAACAAAAACTATACTGTTTCACTTAAGGCGTTGCGTAATTTGGCTTATACACTGAAGGAAATACCACATGAAACTTTAATAGTTTTGTGAAAAGTAATAAAATCTATACATTTTTTTATTATCTTATATGGGTTTTTACATATATTTTCTGAATAAATAAAAATATATAATAAATAAATAATTTTTGTAAATTCACTTAAATATTTCTGTGATGCGTAAAAGATATATTTTACACAATAACTTTATATTATGGAATAGAATATTTTTATATAACTTTATTGGAGAAATGAAAATGTCACCTCTGAATCTACATGAACGAATATATGTATTTTGATATGCTAAAGTTCGTTGGATAAAGCTCGTAAATATAATATACAAATTGAGACGAAAATGTCAAAAATTAAGTTATAAATTCAGTGTAAAAGCAATTTTATTTGAAATGCAAACAATCAAAATTAGTATGAAAATAAATATTATATTCCAAAGTAATATTTTTATATTTACTATTTATTGTTATATAAATATTATATGTATCTTATCTTTTATGATAATATAGATATATTTTATTTATTCGATAGATAAATGAAATCAATTTTTCGAAATTTACTCAAAACGAATATATTTCCCATTGGAAATACGTTTTTCTTTTTGTCGCGTGTTTTTTTTTTTTTTCTTATACAACTCTTAAACCTTCTTCTCTAATAACATTAAATATACAATTTAAATAATGAATTTAATATTATTTATTTATTTATTTATATTTTATAATTAAATATTCAACACAAATTTGTATTACAAATAATAACAAATAAATACAAATATTTTCTATATTTACCAAACGATATTTTGCGTAATGTCTAGACACTTACAGTATTTGATTTTATTTTGTATTTTTATATATATATTTTCTTTTATATATATTTTCAATTTATAATTTAAAAAAATAAATATATATTTTCAAGAAAATTTTTATATATTGTACATATTTCTGTTATTACAATATTATTAGAGAAAAAATAAAAAAAAAAAGTGAAAATGGAAAATCTTTATTTAATTTTTCCCTGTGGACGACGACACGACACGATGAAAAATCCACAAAGTATTTTTTTTTATTTTTTTTCCTATGTACTACAATTTTTTAGAGTAATTTATTTAGGAAAAAAACGATAAAGAAAAGTTAATCCATTCAAATTCTTTTTTGAATAATATATATTTATTTCTTTAATTTGTGTGTGTGTGTGTGTGCCTTCTTTATTATTAAATCCATACAAAAAATATTAAAAATTAAAAATTGAACAAGTTGTTATTTTTTAATTAAAGGTATTTTTTGTATTTATAAAATTTATTTATGAATAAAATATGAGAATAAATTTTTTCTTACAATATTCCAGTGCACTTTTGTTAACTTTTTGTGTTCTGTATATTCATTTTTTTTTTTTCTTCTGTATATTACCAACTTTTATTATATCGAAAATTAGTTATGTGTATAAAATGTTCCATAATATAACAAACATGAACAAGTTGAAGAAAACTTATCCTTTTTAGTTGTACCTCCTCTCTCATTTCAATTATATATGCAAAAAACAAATATATATATAAATATTCAAATTGAATTAAATATAATAATTTGATTTCATTTATTGTTTATATAATTTCAGAGTACGAGTGGAATATTATGTAAATGAAAATACATTTAAAGAAAGACTGCAACTTTATTTTATAAAAAATCAGAGATCAAGTAAGTATAGTATATTTTACTTATATATTTACATACACCTCTTGTATTATTTTTATTGTATAATTTTAATATAAATAATTGAGAATTTTTTAATATTCATGAATGTAAATATATTTGAAGATGAAAATTTCTTAATTATTTATTTTAATATTTTCTCTTTAACACTTACAAATATGAAATTTTTTTTTCTATTTTACACAGGTCTTAGAATACGAATAGCAAATTTATTTTTTAAATTACTTACCTGTGTTTTGTATATAGTACGTGTTATAGCTGATTTAGATCCCACATTTGCAACGTGGTAAGTTTTTATTTATTTTGGTTTTGGTTTTATTTTCCTTTATTTATAACAGTTTTATATAATTTTAAAATCGAACAGCGAACTGTGCATTGGAAAATTAAATAAATACTTGAGATTCGATACAAACCTTAATTATGCGGTAAACGTATTTTTCGATATCATTCTGTACTATATTGCAAAGTTATAATATCATCAATAAATATCTATATATGCCAGCTGTATGCTTAAAGAATCTAACAATCATCTTTACAAGTGAATTCTGTTTTGATTGAATCAGATGTTTTTCATAACAAAATATTTTCAATAGTACTGCATGTAAACTGTAAATAAAGTAGATAATTCGAATAATTTTCCAGTTATATATTAAGTGGAACGTTTACGATCAACGACATACTCTTTTCGAAATATACAATAATAGTTTATTCAACCCGCATTCATAGGCTCACCATCACCATATTTATTATAACCTCGTTTTTCTTTATAACTGATTTCATTTATCTCTTCCAATTTTATGACCATTTTATGTTCGTTCAAAAAACCGTTTAATTATGTATTTCTTTAAAAATATTTTGAATTGCTGGTCAACGAGACCGCACACATACAGAATTAAACAGAACAACCAGTGGCGATGGCTGAGAAGTAGCATTCAGTTTTCAATGTCGCTATTTTTTTATTATAATCTGAGTGAAATTAAACTAAATTTTGAAAAAAAATTTGGTTGTTCACCGAATTAAATTATCCGCAAAAATCGACTTTTATGAATTGTCATCGTTTTTATTTACGGGCCACAGTTTTAACAGATTTCCATTTTTGCTTACAGTATTGCAAATTATAATTAATTTCCAATCTTTCATAGAAGATATTTTGAAAATCGATTCACCCGTTCAAAAGATATGACCGATTTTCCAATCGATGGCAGAGAAAATTTAAAGAAATTTGTGATACTGTATGAAGTTGACAACCGAATGGTACAAAAATTTATACATTATCACTATATCGTACAAAATTTCCGTGACATGAAATAGAAAATCGGTCGTATATCTTTTGAACGTGTTAATCGATTTTAAAAATCTCTCATCTATGAAAGATTTGAAATTGATTATAATTTGAAATTCTGTATAGAACACTGATAATCCGTTAAAACTATTGCCCGTAATTCAAAAAGATTATAACTCATAAAACTCGATTTTCCGGCAAATTTAGTAAGTGAAGATTCCAAATTTTTCATAATGTAGTCTTCTTTCAACTTTGTAAAAATTTTAATATTTTATCCAATTAAATATTTTTCATTATTTATTATAACTTTCCTTCATTGTGCTAACAATAAGTATAAATTTCACAGTAAAAAGTCTTCATCCATTTTCTAGTTTCTTCATATGAATTGTTCGCATCCACTAATCATATGTTGCATCGATCCGAACAAGTGTTAATTAGTAGGATTAATGTTTATCATTAATACGGAGTGTAGGGTAAGAAGACCTTCCACCCAATTGAGAATAACGCATGTTTTTAACAGCTTTCATATATACACATATGTGATTGAGACGACGATCTTATATTGGAATATAACTTCACAATTATATACATGCCATTTAATTGTATGTAGACATCACAACTATGCCATCCACATAGGCATCGATTCCAAGCTATTACAATTTTTAATGACTTTGTTTTTTTTTTTTACACAATACAGAGATTATTGAATTAATTTAGGATCAGATGCGTTGTTTATGAATTGATCATAATTGTTGTTGATTTGTTCTATGTTATCAATAGAAAATTTTGTGAACAAAAATTTGATAGTTGTCATACTATGAGATGCATTAATTTTGGGATTGTACCGGTTTGTGCTGTTACACATATGTAATATAAATTAAGAAAATATTTTGAATGAGGATATTACATTATACGGCTGTGCACAATATATCATAAAAACTAATACTCACATATATGTAATAATTACAATACAATTTAAATATTTATTTTCACAGTTTTGGTTGTTCGGTGGGAAATAAAACTGAATTTCTTGAATCGGCCATTTTAACGGAAGAAGCATTTCAAGAAAGACCTATAATAAATTGGGATGCTATATTATGGGTAAATAGACCAGTTGAATTATGGGCTGTACAATTATTTTTAGCACTGATATCACTTACAGAAGCATTACTATTAACATATCTTGGATATAAGGTATGTATAAATAAATATTTAAATTTTCATATTATATTAGAACATAATTAAAAAATATATATAAATATTATCTCATCCCCCGCACTGTGCGTCTTTAATAAAGTAGTGAAGTTATATTTGTTTTTTAACAAATTACTATATGCATACAAAAGTATATAACTTTTAGTATATATATTATAATATTAGTAGTAATTTAAATTAAAATCATTATTTATATTCTAAAACTATAACTAAAATATAACTGCTTGGTTTGGAATCATTTTGTATATTTATATTATTTTGTTTATATGAAATAAATAAATGTCATGTCTTCAGTTAAATAAACCGTAAATTTTATAACATTCATCTCTTGTACTTCATACTAAACGGTGCCATAAAATTAGAACCATTCACCAGGGTATCTTACACAAATAAATTTAGTGAACTATAACATTTTACATAAAATTTCCTCAATGACAATTTCTTTCTTATTATTTTAGAGATATTATGCTTATATTACTATTTGTGTTTTAAGTTACGATGAATTTATTTCAGTCAGAAAATGTTATTTTATATTATGTGAAGAATTCCATTTTTATATACTTGCAACTTTATATCGTAATTTTATGGCAATGTATATTGAAACTATATTTAATATTGTACAATCGTAATTTAAATATATAAAATTATTTAGTGTTCTAATATGAAGTAGGTTTGAACCACCACACCAAACAATAATAATATATGTATAATTTCCGCTTATCCTTTTTCATATACAATGTATAAATATATTAGATTATATAAAATATAAATACACTCGTCGTAGATAGTCTTAAAAGTTTTGGATGAAAAATAATATGTTTCTTGTGCGTTTTCTTAAAATAGTATATTTTTTAAGTTTAATGATATAGTTTTTTTGAATAAAATTTATTCAAAATTGTCTCTTCCGTTTACGCACGTACACTCGTTGCGGTTTCTAATTTATCTAGCAAAAATTCTAATAAAATCAATGTTTTAATGATTGCGTGTAAATGGAAAAATAAATAGATTAAACTTTATTTGTCATTTTCCATAAACTTTTTAAGATTACCCATTTTTACTTGTAAACACATATACTCGGATATATATATGGAAGACAAATATACATAATGTTGATTGTAACCTTTTCATGAATATTTTAAATTAATAAATTTTCTTATTATATACCTGCAGTAAATAGAATAATTTTCATAATAAATATATAGGTTAAACATAAGAAATTTTAATATAGTAAATATAAATGATACGTGTCGGTATATGTATATTGGAACAATAATTTAACAAAATATATTACTTTTACTCATATTTTAACGTCTTAAATACTTGAAAAAATTATCTAATGTACCTAGAAGCGTCTAAGAAGATAATAGATAATAGAATTCTCTTGAGATGCGCAATATATCGCTATACATGTGCTTATCCTGAAATCAATCATCATAGATTTTGAAAATAACTCTGTATTCACATAGATAATACAAACGTTTAGTTTCTAGTAATATGATATGTTTGGGTTATTTTCCATTAATACCATATTCATAACGAATAAAATCGGGTTCTTTCTTTATATATACGCACCAAGAGAAGAATGCAACGATTTTCATTTGTAATATCAATCTTCTATGGAAATGTTTCATCGCTATGGTCGCTAAAACTGATTTAATAAATAATTCTAACTTTGGATCGTTATAGTTTTTACAAAAATAAAATTTATAAGGTGGTATTAGGTTAATATCAAAGTACTTTCGATATTCATGTATTGGCATACATAATTTATGGAAAAAAAATGGCTATGCAGCCAACTGCTTCTCCAACATGTGGTCTTGCGTTGTAATAAAAACTTTTCATGCGTAATGTCATGATTGTTTTTTCATACTCTACCAATGTTCTTTGTTTCAGTCATAGCACCATTTAAATTTAATATTTGTATAGTTGATAGCTTTGTAAAAGTTTCACAATATTTTAAAATCTCATAATTTAAATCATTCCAAATATATGCACAGCATTGCTTTTGTCACCATTGTTGATCGATTTGTCTGTTTGATTTAATCATATATATGCGTTTTTTGCTTGAAAGATAATCATTGTTCAGCATCAATTAAAATTGGATGTAAAAAAAAAAACTTTTCTTTAATTTTCAATAAAAAAACATCGATTATTTTACAAACCTTTGAATCTATAAACGTTCAGAAATGTGACTGTTTGTTTAACAATTTTTTATTACTTTTTTCACATATTCTTGTTGCATTAATATAGATATTATTTTGTTCATCCGCAGCGTATTGTTTGCTATATTGTTCATTTTGTTGCAGTCAAACGAGTGTCTTTCTAACAACCAATATCATCACAGGTCATCTCTGCGGTTTATGAAATTTTCTAAAGTACGAAAAATTTTGAGACCAATCGTGTAATATAAACTTATATTATATAGTATATTGTAACATTCAATATATCCAATATTCAATATTATATAATTTAGTTATATAACATATCAATATTAATTATAGCAACACTTAAAGTTATTTATTTATTACGTGTTTTTATTGATTCAGAAATTTACGAGTTTATTTATATTAATATTTGTATTATAAGTTTTTATTCGAATCATATATAATAATATAAAATAAATAGATAACAATAATTTATTTTTATATATATGGATTGGTAATTGACTTAAAAAGAGAAATTGTTTGTTTTAATGTGTTCTATTCGAAATTCTATTGTATTAATTATGTTGAACAATTTGAAGAATAACCCGTATTAAAATGTGAAATTCTTTAATGGAGAAACTAACTATACCATATATTGTAGTTTTCAACAAGATATTATATATTTATATTTCATTAATGTGTGGCATCTGTTTCTTTAGATCTGTCCGAAATATAATCGGTATTATTTCCTATGATATATAAATATGGATCTGCGCCGGGTACCATCATTGAATGCTGTTTGATTTATGTATTATTTCATTACGCATTTTCTTCAGTCCTTCAATGTAATTTAAAATACAACGCGTTCAGTAAGAGTCAGAATAGTGCTTGTGGGTTTAAATTAATTTTTTGTAGATTTTTTTCTTAAACTATTCTGACTATTTTCCGAACATAGAGTGTATTTATATATATTGAGTTGAAATTTGAAATAAGATATCATTATTTATTGTATTTATAAAAATTGTATAAAGATTATATTGTATAAAGTTTCTTTATCCAAGGCATTACAATACCAATTGCATAAGTTTTTTTTAAATAAATGTTTCTTTCTTTATTGCAACATATATATATATATGTGTGTGTATTTTATTGTACCCATACGCTGTGTACATGTGCAATTTAAATTGTATAATAATACAGCAATTTAAAATAAACTCACATTTGAAACATTATTATTCTTTATATAATTTTTTTAAAGTTTTACAGTACTTCGAATGACAACTTGTGTATACAATGCCATTTTAAATATTTAATAAGTATATATATTAAATGATGTTAATAATGTATTATTCGTGTAAATGCGACGTGTGTATAGTTACAATTTAATATTTAAAAACTTTTTTTTACATAATGACAAGAAAATTGCAAATTTTAATTATGTTCATTTAGAACACTATATTTAATGCTATTTTTTTTTTTTTCACGAGTTAAATTATTTACAATTACATAAACAATTATGACTTTTAATTTTTCAAATCAATTTTTTTTTTTTATATAAATATGTATAATTTTTAACAGCGCAGATAATACAGAATCCATTTAATATATAAAGTTTTTAATTACAATATATTAGGTTGTCAAATATCTCCCTTCCGCCTTTTTGTCTTTTTAATTTCGCGGCTATGTACAAAGCGCTACAGAGCTCGTATCTGGCAACACTGTACATAATTTGAAAGCTCTTGACATAACAAACAAAACGACGCTATGTATGATTAGTTTGGATATTGCGTTCAACAGTTATAGACGTGTAAACATGGAGTTCACTAACGCCGAAATTCGCGCTATTTTAAAGTTTTCCTTCGTTAAAGGCAAATCCGCTAGAGAAACGTTCCGTGAGATTAATGGTGTTTTGGGGGATGGTACTCTATCACTTCGAACCGCGGAGGAATGGTTTCGACGATTCAGAGCCGGTGAAAACGACACCATGGATAAGCCAGCCGGCGGAAGACCTGTGACGACAAATACCGATCAAATCATGGAATACATCGAGTTAGACCGGCATGTGGCATCTCGTGACATCGCCCAGGAGATGGGAGTTAGTCACCAAACCATTTTAAACCATCTGCAGAAGGCTGGATACAAAAAAAAGCTTGATGTTTGGGTGCCACATGAATTAACAGTGAAAAATCTAATGGACCGAATTTCCATTTGCGAAATGCTGCTGAAACGGAACGAACTCGACCCATTCTTGAAGCGGATGGTGACTGGCGACGAAAAATGGATCACATACGACAATATCAAGCGAAAACGGTCGTGGTCGCAGGCCGGTGAATCGTCCCAAACAGTGGCCAAGCCGGGATTGACGGCCAGGAAGGTTTTGCTGTGTGTTTGGTGGGATTGGAAGGGAATCATCCACTATGAGCTGCTCCCATATGGCCAGACGCTTAATTCTACCATCTACTGCGAACAACTGGACCGCTTGAAGCAGGCGATCGACCAGAAGCGTCCAGAATTGGCCAAAAGGAAGGGTGTAGTGTTCCACCAGGACAACGCCAGACCACACACTTCGTTGATGACTCGTCAGAAGCTACGGGAGCTCGGATGGGAGGTTTTATCGCATCCACCATATAGCCCGGACATAGCGCCAAGTGATTACCACCTGTTCCTGTCCATGGCGAACGCCCTTGGTGGTGTAAAGTTGATCTCAAAAGAGGCTTGTGAAAAGTGGCTGTCCGAGTTCTTCGCAAATAAGGAGGGGGGCTTCTACGAGGGAGGTATTATGAAGTTGCAGTCTAGATGGAAACAGATTATCGAACAAAACGGCGCATATTTGAACTAAATCCGATTACTGTAACACTTTTTATAAAGCATTGAATAAAGAGCAAAAAGGCGGAAGGGAGATAGTTGACAACCTTATATATAAAAATGAAACTTTAATTGACACCACCGCACTCATTCGCTGTGAATATTATTTTTATTTGTACTATGCCATATTAATTATTAATTATTTATAGTACATATTTAAAATTTTATACCAATTACTAACTATTTATTTACATTATTTTTTTCATTGTTTAGACCAACCATTTATAATAAAACTATAAAATTAAATTATATTATTACTAAAATGAAGGAGAAACGCAAATAATATGCAAATAAACAAATTAATTCTAAACAAATAACAATTTATAAACAAATTTTCTTTTATTTATGGACGTGTATACACTGCAGAAATAAAACATATGCAGACATGTACACAGGGTGATTACGTTATATATATGCCGTATATATATATATGGGGAAGCCTACATCAGGTTTCATTTATAATCAAGTCATGTTACGCCAATTGGAGCATATAACATATTATGTATAACAACATTGATTATATAGAGTCAAGTTGTTAAATTATTTTGCATGATAGTATATGCAATAATTCACCAATTGGTCTACACAATTATATCTAAAAATATAAAAATGTTGATGTTTCCTTAACTCTTTGGCCGCCAATGAAATGGCCATAAAATTGTATCAACTCAATGGAAATGTTAATTATAATTTGTATTATATTATGATCCAACGAATCCCATTCATGTGTAGAAATTTGTCTAACTTCATTAGAAATAATAGAAGACCGATGGGGTTAATACAATGATTAGTCCATAATGGTAATATGTATTGAGATTAGTATCTGTTAAATTCCGAAACCGTTGCTCAGCAGAAATAAAGTGCAAAAACCTTTCCTAGTTAAAACAAACCGCTTACCACTTCATCATTATTTATCATATTAACTACTGTCTCAGTCTCTTAATAGCATTTTTCCCACAAGGAATCATATATTTACATATAAATCCACATTATAATCCATAGTTTTATTCTTTGTATTAACCTTCTTTCATAATACACTTCTATTATTCGATATCCTCATCACAACATCCACTAAAATAAAATACACTATTGAATTTATCAATAGCTTAATAAATATTCATAATTACTATACCATTTACAATTTTTAATGGTGTTGTGGATATCATGAAACATAAAATATATCACCAGATTCCTACTTGAATAAATAATAAATTAAAATCGCTAATTTTAAGTTTTCAAATTGTGTTTTGATTATTTTTACATGGTACAATGATGTTGTGGTAGACTGAATTATTGGAAATTTATTCTCTAACATATGTATAGATTTCCTATTTATTTGTAGGCAAAATACAAAACAAATGTTATCAATTTGTGTGAACATGAACAGTTTTTTTAAATATCAATATATCATCGAATGTAAATGCATGGTCAAAACATCAATACAAAATTGATTATACAAAAATCAATGTTTTATGACTATAAAAAATCAATGCAATGGAAAAACAATGTATCATATCGATATAAGTGGAACTTTCAAGCAATGTAAAATTGATGTGTCATAAATTAATTAACTTCATAAAAGTGAACAACACCTTGTAGAATACATCAATGATTCAACAATGTTTACATAATGGTCACTTCCTTGAAATATATATTCATATGTAATTATATATATATATGGTTGTTATACGTATAGATGATGTATTGCATCAATGGGTGGTTCTGGGCATGAATACAAAAAATTATTTTGACCAAAACACAAAACAAATGATTACTAAATGTATCAATTTTGTAAACATATCGATTATATCATATTGTTCTCCGCATATCACATTTCCATCTTATCAATTTTGAAGATATTAATTTAAAATGATTTTTAATTTCCAACGTATTCCAACCACAGATTTCTTCAATGACAAATGTTATAAATAATTTTGTACAAAACTGCAATGCCATAATGTTGACAACACTTTCATTCGATGTGTCAGGCACCCTATACACAAGTGTGTTTTTTCGTTTCCTGTATAACAAAAAACATATATGACCTCCTATACATAAATATTTATGAAAGATTTATACAATTTACGTATACCTATACTCTATGGATTTAATTCAAACGGAATAGAAAAATGTTTTGCAACCATATCCCATATATAGCGAGAAACCTTTTGCTAAATCATTCGGTGTATAAGTGTTTTTAACGGAAAAATCTAATAAATATATATATATATATTTCCATATCAGGATATTAAAATCAATATCCAAAAAATATATTTACAAATATATGGTATATCGCTCCCAAAATAGATTATTTATGTGTATTTTATATGTAATTTTTTTTTTATTTTAAAATTATTTGTTCTCTATATTATAATAAAATAATTCATTCACATTCATCCGTTCTATGTTTCGGAAATGTTGCTTCCATATACTACTCGCGCGCATATATGTTTATTTGTTTATATCAATACAATATATTATTTTACGAAAGAATATTCATGATTCGATTCTTTCAAATGGCATCAATCTCAATATTATCATATCGTACGTAATATATTGTTAAAAAAGAAGACATACATCGATATATAAATTTCACATACATTATGTATAAGTAAACTATGGCATATACATATGTTTATTTATATCACTATTATATGATGATATGAATCGATTTTCAGAGCACGTCATTGGATGTTTCCGTATTGAGAATATATAACATGTAGGATATTTTGTGACATTTATGCATACCACTTTTATGTCTGGTTTCAATAGTCATTTATGTGTTTTATATATTATATGGTATATTGATTCAAAATAGTATGCATATTGTTTATATGTGGCGAACATATACGGTACAACAAAAATAGTATCTTACATTCATTTATTTCATTCAATTTTCTGTAGAACGCGCGTGTATATTTTTTTCATTTCAATAGATAATACAGTAAAAATGTACCTATGCTTGAAATAGTTTCTGAATCAAAAAATAACACAAATTACCCTTCGTAGTAAAGGTGGTCTATATTATACTTATTTATAGAATCTATCTGATTAATATCACTTATGATGCCAGAACTTCTATTATATCAAAAATTTCTCCAAATCTTAAAACCAGAAGAAAGATTATTTATTATAATTTTTTTCAATACTTCCACTGTTATCAATAATTTTAGAGTAGAAATGAAACGAAAAATGTATGTCTGATAATGAAAATTAGGAAATATTAAATTTGTGCTTGAATCAGGTGGCGAGCTTTAAGTGACATTTTTACTGTATATACAAATATATATATATATAAAATATTCATGAGAATGGATAAGTTTAGATTCGTATAAATAATAATTCCTTTACTTCTTACAAATAAATATATTGTAATGTTATGTAATAGTTATCGAATAGATAATACATTGATATGATTGTATAATATTGCATCACCATATATAGCAAACATTTACCATAAATGTAATAAATATTGTCAATTATATTTTATATTATACGAATTATATTTATTTATTAATGTTATGCGTGATTGACTGGAAAAATAGTTTGTAAGTACATCGTTTACGCATACGCTACTCCTCTCACATAATATATTTATGAATTATAAATATTGTATATATATAGCTGCGTAACACAGTACTCTTACTGTGATTAAAATTTAAACCTATCACTACTTGTACATTTATGGCATCGGTGCGATACATGAGAAACAGCGTTTTGTTTCCAATATATCTATAGTTTTATTCTATACTATTATACGATAGTTTTCTTATATAACCTGGGCAAAAGAAGACTAAATTATGGAAGAAAATTTTCGGAAAATTGACAAATGATAATTATGATCTTTTTTAATTACACCCGGTTCATAATTTTAACACCTAAATATACATTCGATTTGTGTAATGAAAATTCAATGAAATTTGTGGAACAAAAAATGTATACAATATATTTTATTTCATATACAAAATTTTACTAGAATTAAACGGAAAATCTCTCATATACATCTTTTTAATGCTGGAACTAATTTTAGATATCTCTTCTTTGAAAAATTGGAACTGCACTATATGTAGCCGAGAAGAAGGAAAAATCAAATTAATAACATGTTTATGTATTTGTTAAATTAAGGTGTATTCTATGTTAATAACATTCTTGCTCATCAACATCATTATAAACACAACAATTTTTTCTAGATTTTTAACTTCTTGGTTATAAATATTGAAAATTGATTAAATTTTTTAATTACCAGTAATTAAAAAAGATGAAAATTTAGTCAATATTTTCATAATTTACTATTATACTATATAATATTACTTTCAACTCAGCCAGCCAAAAATATCTATGGATATTGTTATCTCAAAACATCTTCGTCTCAGATTATTTTCAACAAATAACATCGTATTATTGCCACCTTTTTGTTAATGTTATTAAATTACTATGAAAATATTTTGTAAATTTAAATTAATACAATTTATTTTTATTTTATTACAGGGAAATATATGGCAACAAATATTATCATTTCATTTTATATTAGAATTGGTGACAACAATACCTTTTGTATTTACGGTAATTATTTTCATTTCATTTAAATATAATTTTTAAACAAAAAAATAAATATTAATTCTTAATTAAATTTATTTTTATTATCTCTATAGATTTTATGGCCTCCAATGCGAAATTTATTTATACCAATTTTTTTAAATTGTTGGTTAGCGAAGCGTTCATTAGAAAATATGTTTGTAAGTACAATAGTTTTTTTTTTATGCATTAATTTTAAATTTTAATTAAATTTATTAATTCATTCATTCATATACAAAAATTATGGAAAAAGAATTTTTGTATAATGTTACTAATTTTATGCATGATCATGATTAAGTACTAATTATATACAGTATAATTATAATATTAAAAAATTCTATTTCACATCGCATTTTTAATTTGCATATTTTTCTGCACATAATACAGTGATGAAAATTTGATAATCCACAGACACCTTTGAATAAGTTGATATGTGCTATATGTATAAAAAAAAAGTTAAGTTAAAATGTAATGTACCTAATTTAATATAAGAATTGATTATGAAAATCAATCATATTTTAAACGTTGGTATTTAAGAAAGATTATCTTCTGACTGACTGACTACCTATACAACTTTTCATATAAATCTGATTTAAATTTGACTATTTATACAAACAAATAAAAATTCCGAATTATCAAATTATCACACTGTAACATTATATTCAGAATTAATTAAAATTATTATTATATGAGCACATAAAAATATAAAATATTAAAGGATATTATTTCCTTTGTTTCAGTTTATTTATTATCATTTTTCTTTTTTTAATTTTAGAACGATCTTCATAGAGCTATGCAAAAATCACAATCAGCTCTTTCACAACAATTAACAATATTATCGGCAACACTATTATGTTTAGTATTTACTAGGTAAGGCAAAGAAACAAGCTTTAATTATGTTTTGTATTATAGTTTGTTTTTTTTTTACAGCATATGTAGTATTAAACTCGCACTTTGTTGGAAAAAATTCAATTACACACATAATTCGATTCAATTAAATGACACATTGGTCAAATTGAAATTGTTTAAAAAAAATCCAATGCTACTGCGTCGATCTTGCCCAATCGTGTTCGTCGACAAACATAGATTTATTTGATCAATGGTAACATAATACCGTCGAATGGCTAAAAATGAAAAGAATTTTAACATTTAACGCGTGGTTCCGGTTGATATATATTTGTAAATTACATATGTAAAAATGGTGTTCATTTAAGTTGTTGCCAAAAATGAGTTAATCTCTTAAATTTATTATATATACACGTAAAATTAATGCTTAATATTGAACTGAATACTATAGACAAATTTAGTTTTACAAGCTGTGCTACAATTCATGTTTGCGATACACATCTGCAATCACATGTTGTATATAACTCTGTTGATTTTTAATGGTTTACGACCAAACACAACCCATAATTTTGAAATTTTCTGTTACTTCGACGATAAATATAGTATTTAATTGATTAATCTAAAAATATGTACTTTTTCTCTTTACTTTTACTTGTATCCCTTTGCACGCTTGTACGCCATTTATTTCTCAGCATCCCATATATCCTCTGTTTAACTCACATTAAAAGCATTTTTAAATAAATTATAATCTGTGATATAATTAAATATAAGATAAGACGCGTATATTTGAACATTGATTGATTGGTGTATGGAAAATCGAAAGTATATATTAATTAAAATATAATTTGTAAAAAAAAATTATGTTTTCTGGTCCTGCTAATTGCAATAAATAAGCACAATAAAAGGATATATAGATAGAAAATAATATATAAAATTATGTGTCATTTATATAAATGAAAACATAATTGTTAACAATTAAATACCAATTATTTTTTCGTATTCATTTTTGTGTATTTTATGAAAAACAAATATTTTCTTATTTAATTATACTAATATTAAATGAACGTATACTTTACTATATCTTTTATCTTCTATAATATTTACAATGTCGTGTATCGCGGGGTGTATGTATATTTAAATTTATTATAAATACAGACCAATCACACTGTAACAATCTTTCAAGAGACCGGACCATATAACATCGTTGACACACACAACAAAGGCAGTTTTTCATATAGAGGACGATAAACTACAAAAAAATGTATAAAGTAAATTAATTAATAAATTAATAAATTGTGTTTTATATAAATTTGTATACAATTTTAAATTTATTCATTTTTGAATACGATTAGCTTTAATTTATATGGGTGACTGTGAATAGCAAGGATATTACATCGGAAGTGGCCTGTATGTATGAGAAAATGTGTTCGCTATTATATACACAATTCTAAATATAGTCTCTAATTAGTTTATGTATTTTTCATTTTCATATAGATTTAACATGAAAATATCTTATTTATTTATTAATAAACAGAAAAATACTGAAATTCTTTAAGTAAAAGTAAATACCTTACGTAATCCGGTGTTTATTTGTTTATAGGTATATATAGGTAGGTGTAGGTATATGTGTAGGAATTAAGCGAGCCTTTTGCTTTTCTGTATTTTGTTGAATATGTATAGTAAAAAAAATGTTTTATAGTATAATTTCTATTCGCAGGGACAGTCCTTTCAAACCGATTATTTTTTATAGTTAAGTTTAAAAAGAGAATTTGAATATATGTGCGTGTACGCCAAAATAAATAATTCGATTGCAAATAAGAGACTACGAGTCTAAAAACCAATCATAAAATTGACTAAAATTGTATTAGTTTTTTGTCATTTTTATATTTCTTCAATCGAATCCCTTATCTCAAGTCAGTTCTTTATTACAGTTGCACTATTAACAAAATCACTTCGCTGTATATATATGTATAGGGAAAAATGTAAAGATTGAAATTTATCTAAATCACAATGATTTGTAAAAATATTTCGAATTAATTTCGTCTTTGTTTTATTGAAAATAATATAGGACTACTGAAAATTTGAAATAATTTTTTACCCATACTTAAAATTTAGTAATTATAATTATAAACATTTCATTATTATATTAATTAATTCATGGAAATATAAAATTTAGATGATGTTAAGGATTATGGACGTCATATCTCTCGAAAGTCATTATTTTGGTATTCATATTTATATATAAATAAATAAATAAATAAATAAATAAATAAATAAAATGAAGTAAAATTGTAAGAAGATACATAGAGAGATGCGTTTATGTTTCCATCTCATATCATAGATATCATAGAAGATAAAAAATAAATATATAATAATATAAATTGAAAAACCATATTCGTTCGGTTGTTACACCATGTGCCCATTATATTCCTATACGTTTTTTCATTAGCTTCTTCAAAATTTCATATTTTTGGTTTTCATCATTGATTGATATTAACTGTTATTTTGAGCAAACAAGCGCAATTTCTCATTGGAGAAAACAGAATCAGCACCATCCGTCCGCCATCGCGACATAAACAAGTATACATATGGATTTGTTTCAGCAATGAAACTAGAAATTCTTATAAATGATTCATTCATTATTTTCCAAATACTACCAAACGGCTGCATTTTGCTTATGTCGAACATTCACATAAATAGTGTCATGTCGATTCTTTCGACAAGAAACATTTTGCACAAAGGGAAATTGTTGTGATCATACGCATTTTATAATGATGATAGTTTGGCCTGCAATGTACAGTAACCACTTCAACAAATAATCTTAATTTATTCCTGGGCAATCACGCAGCAGGAGCTACCCCATTGAAATCACAACCTATGATAGTCTCCATACACAACCAAATGTTAAATCTATTCGGGCAGCAATGCGCCACTGTACCCAACTATTATCCGGTAGAAAAGTTTCACGACCAAATAGCGTAGATCGTATACCAGAACATTTCAGCAAGTCAGCTTCTTCATTAAACGGAATACCACTTTGAACCGGGTACCCACAAAAGTATGACATCATTACACAGTTGCATTTAATTTAATGTGGCTATATATTCGTTGACCAATACCGATCTTATTGTTGTCCGATTGAATGCCTTCAGACTTAATGTGCAAATATAGCGCGAGTGTATAAGAATATATTGGACACGGTGTATATTAAGTAAATTATATATTGAATAATAAATGAAGGAACATTTATAATATTCTCCAGAGTACATTAATATAATATGCTTTTTTTTTTTGTATATATTTGTATATTATTAATAATTTTAACCATCATTATTAACACGCGGTGTGTGTGTTGTTGTTACAGTACTATATCTTTAAATATTTAAATTGAATTTATCAATTATTAATATATATGCGCATGCATTATAATATTTTAATATAAACAGATTAATTAAAGATTAACATTTATTTCACTATATCATATATAGTATTTTCAGTTAAGTTAAATTATATTGTATTTAAAATAAAACCGAAATTTTCTCAAGCCCACATCCTTTTTCACACATTTCCATATAAACTTATATAGCCATACACAACATTTTTATACGTTTATTTTTGATAATACCCTGTGTAATAAAATATTTACAATTCTAATATTATATGTGTGTGTTCATCAAAAAACATTATTATTATTTGGTATTTGTATTAATGTATTTCAGATTCATATATCCATTTTGGATGTTTTATATATTATACTCGTATACAAACCATAGCTTTTCTTTCATATATACCTATACGCAATACATATGCGTAAAAGGTTAAATTTTCCGAGTAAAATATAAATTATCCGACACACATTTTCGAGAATTTTATATAACAAATGTATTGTATAAAAATATAATATAACATTCATTTTGTGTTTGGTATTTATATATAGTCGCAGATAATGGCAAGTGTTATAGAATATATATATCAATTTGCTGTTATACATTCATCGGATGGATATTGTAAAAAAACCTAGAGTAATATTCGTACGAGGTATATATATATAGGAAAAATTCGATGACAAAGAAATATTATGTACATATTTATTATTGCGTATATGTGATGCGATGATGATCTAATATAATATATTCAAATAAATAAAAAATGAGAACATTTATACATTTACGATATTACCGATAGCTATATATATATATATATATATTTTAACCTTTAGGTTAGGATATTTCAACTTATATCCTATATATATATATATATAATTTATTTATATATGATACTATAATACAACGCACTTATAAATACAATATATATATATATATTTGTAATAATAATGGAAAACATTGAAATGCAATCGCATATCTCGTATGGATAATATAAATTTTTTAGTAATATTTGTTTGTACATTTTATGTTATTTTATATTTGTATATAAGTTGAATCATATCATATATAATAAATCTTATATTTAATCCTTTATCAAAGGAAAACCTTAGATATACATACAACTATATACAATTGCTCATATTCATACAATCTTAGGTATAACATTTTATATGCGTAAAAAAATAAAAAGGTGGGAAAACTTCAATAAAAAGCTTTTATTATAACTTATATAGGGTGATTCAGCCATATATGTGTAGGTTTAATAATGATAATGGTCATTTAAATCATTAATATAAATAAAATCTTACCGTACATTTTTACCGTGTTACAAATGGAATGAAATTATTTTAAGTATCCCGATCATGAAAATTAGTAAATGTTCACCCGTTGCCTATACGTTGCATTTATGCGTTTAGTAGAGTAATGCGATCCGATATTTTTTTAAAGATTTTTTCTTTATACCCTAACATTTAGCATGAGAAATCGATTAGGGTTGTTCTATATTTGCCACGAGAATTACGCGCGATAAAAGTCTAGTGGCACTATATCGTTAAATGAGATGATCTAGATGGTCCTATACACGACCGATGTTTAATTCAACCAATTCACTTACATGCGGAGGTGCTTCGCTTCTTGTTGAAACAGCACATATCTATACAATTGACAAAGGATCGTCTTTTCTATAACATAGTAAAAAAATTCCTGTTTTAAAATTGTAAATATAGCTATTTGTATCCATATAAAAGTGTCACTAGATTATATAGATTAAATGAATTAAATTTTTTCCTAGTATATACCGCAGCCCATATACATTTACAATAAATCTATGTTGAAAAGTATTTTCTGTGTATCTATTTTATTTTTTCATCCACCGAATTTTTCTATACGTTGGTGATAATATTTTAAAAACCATTGAAATTGTGTGAAATTTTGTATGAAATTCTTGCTTTTGTATACGTGAAATTTGTCTATTTTACTAATATCTAGATTTATTAAAGCTTTCTCTTTACGCTATGTAAATTGTCCATATTTATATGTTCTTGTAAATTTCTAAAGTTATTTATATTAACACTCGTCGGGATCAATATTGTATTTTACTCCCTTTCATTGGACTTACGGGCTTAAAATCGGTAATATGATAAAACATTAAACATAAATTTGCTAAGAATTTTTTTTTACTGAAAATGAACTTCGTCCTTAATGACATTATTTTCATTATTGACTTGCACAATTAAATCACCCTGTATATTTTCATGTATATATAGATGTTTTTATAATGCAAAAGAATTCCCATTCGCTTTTCTTTTTTTTTTGCATCAAATATACATTTTCTTTATAAATAAACAAAATAATTTTCTTAAAGAATTTTCATTGTATAAAAAAAAAAAGAAGGAAAAAAAAGTTTATGGTCACTGTAAAAGTTTTATGTTTTATGCGATAAAATGGTTTTTCAATTTTCTTTATCCCATATTTAAATTGTTATTTTTAAAGTATATTGTTCAAAAATTATTCGCTTACCGCATTAAACAAATTGGATATCAGTAGTAACCATTGCCAAAAAGACCACTTCAAATTTACTTATAGATGATAAAGTTATCGCTGTTACGAGGCACAATTTATAAGTATATTTATTTGTTATACTATAATTATATAGTTACTGAATATTATTGTTCAGGACTTTGGTACACCTTATATAAAAATTATATTTTACGGCTTAATTGTTTAAAAATATATATAGTACGTTTGTTATTCTCGTAATCCAAGCATTTCAACATGAGTCGACACGTATGCAGATGGCTTCTGAGATTGTTACCATAAGTCTAATATTTAACGTAACCGTTACGAATTATTTCTTATTATTTACCATTTCTTCGGGCAGATACTATGCGTATACGAAAACTATTTCTGTTGTAATAGCAGAATTTTTGCTATAACGCTAGAAATTCTTCTGTCAACATTTAACAAAAATAAGATCTTCGTTCATCGAAGTTTTACTTTATTGCAAATATATAACGTGATTGAAATTTAATCGCATATATTATCTAATCACACACTAAAAATTTGCTTCTATCATCAAATCATCAAAATAAATCATAAAAACTGTGCACAACTTTTACAATACAGCTTTTCATTAGAACATTTAGGAGTAAATTTGCCAACAAAAAATTAAGGAATTCGATAATCCATGTAACCTGAGAGACAGTTTTCAACACATCACACAACTTCCTTTATATTATATAGTCTTGAGATGCGGGAAACGATAGTAATAATCTGTATTTAAACACGAATTCACATTTTCCACAAAGTTTGTGTATAACCTTTCGTCTGTAGATATTCCTAAAAAGAATATACATTTAGTGTGATCACTTGTGTTTGTGTAAATATTTATATATTCGCTAGACTATAATCTCTGTATATGCTATGGGATTATCTGTATAGCTTATATATACTAATACAATATGTAAAATATTCTATAGGCTCTCCAATTTTTAAATGTTCCACAAAATGTTATAGATACGTATGTGTTTTTCAATTTCATCGCACATATTAATATTATATGTGCATGTTGGTTTATAAAATACAAAAGATAAGAACAAACATATAAGAGTTGTTATAGGGAATATTAAGACTTATATGTACGCAAACAAAAAACACATATATTTAATACAAACAAAAATGTATAATTGAAAATTGTGTTTGATGCGGTGCATATAAAGAAAATTGTAAAGTTATTTCAAAGTTTTGTTTTTGTTTTTGTCTTTCTTTTAAAAGTTTTAAAAATATAAATATTATTTATAATATAGCACGCACGCACGTACGCTTACGCATAATATGTGTGCCAAACTGAACGTATGCGATATAGAGAAATGACACCCACATACATTGCCATTTGAATATACATGTCATTATTTCAGCTGTAATAATTTGCGCTTTTTTTCGGTTATCAAATAGTTTATGATGGACTATCTATAGTTTGTTTTGGCACGACTCTACCTCTTCCACTAAATTAAAACATGCGTTATATATTATTTCTTAATCTAATCGTTTGCGTAAATTAAATAAGTCATCCATCATCATTATGATATAAATAATGCAAATAAATAGCATAAGTTTATATATTGTATCGAACAAAATGAAATTATAAATTGTTCTAATAAATTGTATTAATTTATTGTATATAAAATTAATATACATTTGATGCCAGATAATGTTGACACTTTTCTCTTTTCGTGTATAATAATAACAATATGAAAACATATTTAAAACTATATGTACAAGTACGGTGCGGTCAATATTTGATGCCTTATTAAATACATACATTACATTACTTACAATGGAAATTTATAGAATCACTTAACAAACATATAATACATATTTTTTTCAAGTACTTGCTGTTAACCAACCAACATAGCAAATAATTTCATTCGATAAACATTCATAATCAATTGACAAACGCATAATCTTTCTCCTCAATCGCGAAGAATATCACTTTTATATGAATCATGGTATCATGAAGGAAAATAATATAAGTGTAGAACATCAAAAGGTAATCACGCAATAGAATATTACAAATATGCTTTGCCAATTCTTTGTTGTTTTACGTAATAGTACAAACAAATGCACACAGAGAATTTTTAATTTTTTTAAATTCAAGTTTTTTATGTTGTTGATTATGTACTTTTTATCATATGCGAACTATAAAATCATACAAATTTTCTTTTATACTACATGGTACAGTGAAACACTCCATAGTGATGACATTTATATAGTGATAACTTCATATGTATTTACATCTACATATATAGAGATGTTCTCCCACCATGCTAAGAGACGTAATTATCCTATCCTGATAGCGACTAACTGTCCCCGACCCGGAAACACTCATTCATCAGTATGCTGCACTGATTACGGCTGAGATTGAAACCCAACCATCCTCAGGTTGCGGTTCAGCTTAACGCTATTCACCACCACGTGATGGTGAATGTATAGGAGTTGAAGTACAGAGACTATTGATGAGAAAAATTACTTCTGTATAGGACGCGTATATACCACCGTCTTTGGAAATCATGAAAATTGCTCATATATATAATATGATAATTCTATATTATCTACTTAAATTCCAAATTTGATCAATATATTGAATGAGAAATTAATCATTTTTGCGTAATCTGTTTCTGATGAAAACTCTCAAGGATATCATTTTGTAGAAAATTTACAAAAAAATTGTTCCATTCTTATTTCATGTCAAATTTTATCAATATCATATAAAAATGGATGATTAATGTCCAAATTACCAAGATCCCGTGAGATTGTTCGCTGCAAAACTGTCCTGAAGTGTTTAAATTTTGCCGAATTTCCTTTAACAATCCTATCATAATCCTACGAACAAAATTTAATGAAAATCAAATAAATAATATAAGAAAAAAATTAAATACAACCTTAAGCCATACAGCCATGCCATACCTCAATGTAGTCCCTTGAAATATCACTATACTAATATATATTATATGGATTGGTTCTTCTGTACTTTACTTAAATTCATATATTTCAAAAAAATTATAATATATAAGATTTTAGCTTCTTATAAATATGAACTCACTCATTCGCTTTATGTAAAACTGTATCATCGTTCATACAATGCATATATATATGATATAAGAAATAATATTTCAATTATATATTTATCTCATTTAAAATATTCTATTATTTAAATTTATATTGACTTTTAAACTTGCCAATTTAAATCTTATTATAAAATCGAATTGCGATTAAGTTTACGCAAAAGCATCTTTATATATTGTTTGGCTACATATGTATTTCAATAGATTCATTTACATCACGTATTTATTGCAGATTTGTCTGCAAAAATATATATTTTTCTTAAATTTATTAAATAAATATTTAATTTAACATCGTATGTTGTTGCAATATATCATTTTTATAAATTTCAATAGATAGATGTGTGTCGGTATATCCATTTTATAATATAGAAATAAAATATTTTTATTATTTCAAATATATGGTACATGACAGCAAAAAGCTAATATAGCATAAAGAAAAAAGGAATTCTGAAAGAAAATTATATGTTAGCAAAAGAATTGAAGACAACTTAATTATATCTATATACATGTAATTTCAATTTGAAAATTAGTAGATGGTATAAAATAATATATGTTAGAAAACTTATCGTCTTATTTATACAGACAATATAATGGTGTTATTACAGACTTAAATTCAATTCAATTTCTAACACACATAATATATTTATAATATGTAACACATCGTCATCTTCTTATATACAATATATTATGATTAACTGACTACACACTACATATAAGGTATAAGAAAAAAAGAAAAATACTCAAATGAGTTCATCGACCTTTTATACCATATACTTATAACGAGGTGTGGCTATAAAATAACGAGATAGTAATGCTGTTATGCTGTTTTTCTTTTAAATGCGTACATATTTAGTTATTATCGCTTGCATCCCATACTCTATTCCTACAACTCTTTATACACATTTTATTTCAAAACATTACTGGAAGTTTTCTTCTGCGTAAACTTATTCCTTCATGTATATCATTTTTTCTTTTAATTCTAATCTTGCGGAACAGCTAAAAGTGACATGATGTCAGGTCAGGTGAATAAATCGAATGATCTAACACTGGGATGTTAAGCTTGATTATTTTATAGCCACACCTCACATATGTATACATTTACTTATAATATATATATATATATACCTTTTTAGAAGTGTTAATGACTTGGTGAAATAATAAAGTTATTTATTTTGTGCAAATATTTGTCATGTAATTGCTTATTTATGGAAAAAAAATATGCTATACAAAAGAAGTGTGGGTTTTAGGGAGAAATGACCTTGAGAATTTAAAATAATTGTTTTGCCGAAAATATACTATACATTTTATTATATATATGTTTTTTTTTGTCTATGGCAAAAGTTAGTGATATTTTATATTTTCCCCATTAAAACACCCACTGTGTGCCGTCTGATATATATATATAATGTTGTTCAGAAAATTTTTGCATCTTTAACCTTTGTCATAATTTGATTATTTAATTAGTTGTATATATATGCCACTTTTAACTATATATACACATAAGTGTGTGTAAGATTATTGTATAAAATTTTGTAATCTATTCGTTAAATCAAAGGCTTAAAATGTTATATATATACTGTGTTTTATGCATGATGCGATTCATAAGACAATTACAACTTATTGTTGTAATAATAATATGGAAATGGTTTTTACATAATTGTTATACAAATATATTATGTACAGTCAGTGGTGCAGTGGGTGGCGTTCATTTTAATCAATTTTCGAGGTTTACATCTAAAATTTTCCGATATATGGTATATTTTAATACTGTCATTTTTCATCGGATAAGTTATTATCATTTTTTCATTTTTATACCACATAACGATATCATCTTATAAGTATGATTTTTAAATTTAAGCATGTATTAAAATTAATTAAAAATCGACTTAAGTTTTGATGATGGGATCAATTCCATTAAAGATATTTAGATATTTTTTTTTTGATTTAGACATGCTAAAAAATTAAACAAGGAGAAGAACTAGATTTTTAAGGAACAAGGATATTTCTAAAACTTTTCAAGAATAAATTATGAATTTAAGCGTATACGATAGCATACCACGATAAGAAAGAAGCATTAATATGCTATATGTTTATGTAACTGATATTTACGCTTTAAAATGTTGGCATTTGCCCTGGAACTGTCTTTCATACCTGAATCATAAGTTCTGCATTTTTGCATAGACGATAAGTATAATTCTTATGAGAATAGTAAAATATTCTTATGAAAATCGTCTGTGTAAACATATATTTGAGAATGAATTCTCATTCTGTTGCAACCATTTTATGTATTTACTTATAAGATCAAATATATGCATACGGTGTTTAATCAGGTCTATAAGAATATCCTTATGAAAATGTCGATTCTCAGCACAATTCTTATCCGGGTGTAGCGCAAGCCAATGTGAATTTGAATATTTTATTTTTGGTGATTTTTAAATTATCATGAGAACAAAACGAGTGACATCATGTTTGTAAATATACATGAAAATATTCTTACAACATGACGACATTCTCAATATACAAGAATTATTCATATCGTCTATCAACACTTTAATTGCTACAATATATTCGTATTTCTGTCTGATTATTATTTTAATTTTAATTAGTATTATTTTTTAATTTATTAAATTTAGTTTTTTTTTTTTGATATTGTTGTTATCGTAAATTTATTCTCATGCGGAAAATAATAATAATACTATCGTATTATATTATGTAAAATAGCAAAAAAATAAAGTAAATATTTTATGGTGCTAATTTAATTATTTTTTATATTTATTTATAACTATAGTATAACTAAATAGCTTTATATATAACAAAATAAATTAATTATACTATAGTTATTATTTATATTTTACAATACACTACTATTATATGCAGACACGTTAGTATAAAATATATAACATAGCAAATTATTTGAATTCTGTGATGTTACACATATAGAAATTTAATTTTATTAATATGGATATGTTAAAGAAAATTAACGTTGTGTGTTGCATGTTTATGAAATAATTATGCAATGACGATGTCAATATAATTAAACTATAACTATAGCTGTATATACATATACTCTACCTACACCAGCTCTTAACGATTTGTAACGTACGTCTATCTATACATATAATAATGTAAATGTCTAACGTTGCATATGTAAATTTACTATAGCGTTTTTTTTTTATTTTTAATATAATGCCATTGTCATGTGATTTGAAATGATTATTTTTTAACATCATTAATAATGTATTAGACTTGTCAGTATTTGCTATATATCAAATGATGTCTATATGCATAAGGTATACTCAATAAACAATATTGATATTAATATACAAACAAAAAAATACTTGTTTATATTATAATTTCCATTGCACAATTAAAAACAATTAAATATAAATTTATATTTTTTCTATTTATTTCACACACACACAGTGTTTGTGGTATACAACATTTTCAAAGAGCCGGACATCGACATTTAAATTTATTTCAAAGTACATATTATGTAGTTGTAACATTTTCAACAGTTGGTTATGGTGATTTTGTACCGGATATATGGCCATCACAATTATATATGGTTATAATGATATGTGTAGCATTAATTGTATTACCAACTCAGGTAAGTTATAATAATTATAATTATTTTATTATACATATTTTTAAATAAAAAACTTTACCCTGCTGATTATTATACGTTAATATTTATAGGTGGTTACTAATATTGACGAGCTATATGTATTTAAGATTTAAACAATAACGAATCGGTTTGCTTGGCCCTATAACTTAAAAGATATATATATTTTGTACCTTAAAGATGTGTTTGGATATGTTTTATATTCTCATCATAGAATCTGCAACATTCTTTTCGTACATTAGACAATCAAATTTTACTATTATATAACAATAAAACTAAACTTTGTTTAGATATAGTAGTTGCACTGATATATGGTGACCACCACACAGATTTTAATTATGTTTCTTTTCTTACTCAAATTCTATAAATTTCTTTGATCGTTTTCTTCACTTATATATAAAAAAATCTATACCAAATAAGCTTTTATCTATTATATAGATAATAGATACATCGAAAATACACTTATATGGCAGATAAATATACAATAGATAATTCCATAATTTAATTTTTGATTTTACAACTATATGACCTCGCTTTTTTTATTACTACTACATCCGATAAGACCATCAGACCGTTGCATTGAGCTAAACTTTGTTAAAATATCAGTTGTGTTATTCTCATTGCGTTTCTTTTCCATTTACCGATTTTAGAGATGTATTCAATTGTGTGTGATTGCATAAATAACAAAAATGAATGTGAGAAAATATTTCATGTGAATTTGAAAACAATATATTTTTTTTTTTAATTATTTATTATTGCTATACAATTTTACAATACAATCTCAATTTGTTCTATAGAGTTCTCAAAACTTTGTAAGGTATTTTTCATATTTTTCATCATTTCATTTTTTTAATTGAAATGTAATTTACTACAAAATCAATATATGTCTCAGTCTATGAATCTTATAACGAATGTATTATTTTTGTTAATTTTTCAATTATGTTGATTGTAGACCCTCTGAGAATATTTTTTCTTGTATAAATTTGCCGCCACCCACAAAACACCTAAAACCATAAATTATTTGGTTTTGTTATTATTAAAATAGAGTTGACCTTTACATAATTTTTTTATTTTTATAAGAATAAATTTATATATGTATTACAAATAATCACACATTATTAAAAAGTGTATATACAGTTGCCGCAGTATAATACACGTGTTAGTTAAAGAAAAAATTTATTAAAATAAATTTTATTAGAATGACGTCGCAGCACGCGTGAAACAATTTATCCTATTTTAGGTTAATTTATTTAACATTTAAAATTATATTCTATTTATAAAAATACTCGGCGCGCCGCATATTCGTATTATTATATAAAAATGAAATAAATATTACCAATTGTGAATGATATAACTGAAATTGATGTTTAAAATATATATATTATTGTTGAAATGATATTATATGTCACATTAATGTTATCATTGAAATGGAATTGATTGAGTTGGTTAATATTATTATATACATTCGTATGTAGTGCAATACAAAATTGTACTTGATATTAATATATAATAGAAATTAATAATATAGATTTGTTTGTATATAGAAATGTACGTTGTTATATAATCGTTGTACAATGTGCGTGTCTGTGAAGTTAATATATTATATTGTATTTGTTGAAGAAGATGCGTGTGATGTTAATGGCAGTTTATTTTATGTATCCTAAATCTGGTTGGTTTTATTATAGCCATATTCAATTCATATGTTATATGTTTATGACTTGATATGAGGATTATATAAATTCTATTTTATTAAAATAACAATATCTTCTATAACATAAGAACATATATTTTGATGTGTTATCATTATTATTATTATTTATATGTAGACAGACGCAGGATCATATGTTTTTTATATGGTATAAAAATTATATGAAAAATATATTAGTAAAATTATATGTTTAAATTTCATTTTTGTTGTATGTACACAAAAAGAAACTTTAATTTGTGTAGTAGTTCTTCATAAAACAAACATATTAACAACAAAATTTTTATAAAACCGAAAACAAAATTCAAGAATTTGTGTACCGCACCAAAACCAAAATTTATCTATCAATCATAAATACCAAACTAAAATACAAATTAAGTTCCCGCCTTGTTTTTAACACAAAATTTAATCCAATCTCTTTTGTTCAATAATTTCTTTTATGGTAAAAATCGAAAAATAATAAAAATTATAGTTAAATATACAAACAAAGCTTTGTCTCAAACACTAATAAATGACATTGAATGTGTAGCTGAACAACGTTGATAGAGATGTAAAAAATCGATATATATCAATATATACCAACTTTGGATTATTTTTGATCTAAAAGCAGTTTGTAATTTGTAAGCTTAAAGATACTAAAATATATATCTTCGAAAATAGAAGAAATAAGAAATTCTAAATTGTAGGCGATTTATTCTTCGCATATATTCATATAAAACAAATCAAGTATATAAAATTTAAAATTTTAACATGAAAACATGACCTTCTGTTTCGTATTTCTTTTTAAATTAATTAATGCCACTTGAGTCATAAAGCACTACGTTAAATTGTTATACGTATTTATAAATTCAGTGGTGGGTAGTAATCTGATTAGTATTAATTTCAATACTTTTTATTAAAATTACTGATTTGACCATCGCCATGCCAAAAAAAGATAGCGCACATAAAATTATACCACATCAAAGTATATTCCAGCCATTTGTAGTGCATTTTTTCGTTTCAATCGTGTGACAACTTATTTAAAATTATATATTATAATTATTCTTGCAATTAAATATCACATGAATGCAATAATGAAAAAAAAACTTGTTTTTATATAATTCCGAAATTTTATCCGCATTGACACTGCACACCAATTTATTGTACGTGAGGTTTTACACAGTTTTAACATTACAAAATGACAATCTATTTTTGTCACAAATGATTTGAGATTTCAATTAGAGGTTAGATTTTATAATGTGTAATACTAAAATATGTATATTGTTTGCTTTATATATATATGTTAAGTCAAGAAAATAACATTTTTATAAATTAGCATAGAATAGAAAATATACATTTTGATTTGCATACCAATTTTTTATGTACAAAATTGCAATTTCTATTCTTTTTCTATTTCATAAAATAATCATAATTTACTTAACCATTTGATTACAGTTGCTGTCGTGTAATTGTAAAAGTAATCTGCCTATAGTTTTGCATATTGTACGTAACTAATAATTATCCGTATAGTTTCTAGTTGCGCAATAATTCTGTGTATGTACTCGTCGCCAGCATGAATTGTATTTAATTTAAATAATATACACATTTTAATTGATCTATTACATTTTGTGTCCGATCTTAATAATACGCTACAAATAATACTCTATACATATATTTTTTTTCCGTTACTCTGTATATTTGAATAAAGATATTAAATGATAAGTGCCACATTTTTGCGCCTTCTATATGGTCATATATCATTTTTTTCTTAAAAGATATCACAGGTAATTTTTCAAATTTATATTTATATACATTTCCTCTATGGATACATATTATAGAAATAAGGATTTGTCCGCATACAGCATCCACCTATAAAATAATATTAAATTACTATACAATAAATAAATTATATAATCTTATACTTTATTTTTTTTTTTAACAATTACGGTGCTACGTGATCTTATTCAGTAATTTTTTTTTTGTATTTTTAAATCTTATTATCATTATAAATAAAATAAATTTTAGTATATCTATAGGTTATTGTTATCTATATATATATATATATATTTAGGACTATAGGTATATATATATTGTAGTATAATAACTAAGCTTACAATTAAATTGAATAAACTTTGGCAGAGATTTTAAACTTTTTTTTCAATCTTTCATAAATTTTCAACATTCATATATAATAATTACATATAGTTATATAAATTTTTAAAGATATTGTATAGGATTAAAAATTTTATTAAGAAAATCTTTTCATTTAATATATATTGTCTTAATTCTATTAATAATATATATATATATATATATATATATACCAGGCATAGGAGTATGAAGTGAGCCGCTGCCAATAAATGGCTGTACTTATATTAGTAATTGTGAAAGAGCCTTAATGCGATGTTTTTATTATTGTTTTGATATCTGTCAACAACATTCAGTGTGGTAAATTCCATTTGTAATACAACAACATAGAATTATATCGTGTTAAAAATGTCTAATTTTGTGCCTTCAACAAACGATTTGCGGGTATCATTAGTTTTTTGTTATCATTTAAAGAAAAACGCAGCTGAATCTCAACGAATGCTTCTAGAAGCTTTTGGTGATCATGCTCTATCATTAGCAACATGCAAAAGATGGTTTCAACAATTTAGAGACAAAGATTTTGATTTGAGAAATAAAGAACGTGGAAGACCACCAAAAAAGTTTGAAGACAGTGAATTGCAAGCATTGTTGGACGAAGATGATACACAAACTCAAAAACAACTTGCAGAAGCCTTAAATATAGATCAAAAAACAATTTCTAATCGTTTAAAAGCAATGGGAAAGATTCAAAAGTATGGAAAATGGGTTCCACATGAATTGACTGAAAGGCAACAAGAAAATCGAAAAACCATTTGTGAATTGCACCCGTCAACAATACAAAAGGAAGTCTTTTTTGCATCGAATCGTGACTGTTGATGAAAAGTGGATATATTTTGAGAATCCTAAACACAAAAAATCATGGATTACACCAGGTAAAGCAGCAACATCGACTGCAAAACCAAAACGATTCGGTAAGAAGAGAATGCATTGTGTTTGGTGGTGGGATCAGGAAGGTGTGGTGTATCATGAACTTCTGAAACCTGGTGAAACTGTTCATACGGTTCGCTACCAACAACAAATAATCGATTTGAACCATGCATTATTAGATAACCGACCAGAATGGACAGAAAGAAAGAAAAAATATGTTAAGATAATTTTGCAACATGATAATGCACCAGCACACAAAGCAAAACCAGTTCAGGATACGATAAAGTCGCTTGGATGGGAGCTGTTACCACACCCGCCTTATTCACCAGACTTGGCTTCTTTGGACTTCCATTTGTTTTCATCGATGGGACATGCTTTGAAAGAACAGCACTTCAAAACATCTGAAGAAGTTGAAAATTGGCTATGTGAATGGTTTTCGTCCAAAGTAACCACCATTTTTTCGACGTGGTATACGAAAATTGGCTGAAAGATGGTTAAAATGTGTAGAAAGCGATGGAAGTTATTTTGAATAAAATATTTTTGATTTTTCTATTCTAAATAATGTGTTTTTCTTCCTTTAAAAACGGTTCATTTCATACTGCTATATCTGGTATATTATTGCATATTCATATATGTATAGGTTCTTAAGTATATATATATATTTGTATTTTGTTTAGTATATATACTAACTATATATAGATTATTAATATTATTTCATGTTTTTTAATTTAATTTTTAATATAATTTTTAATAAATTTTATTCTAATTTGATATTATATAAATGAAATATTAAATTTCTCATATTATTATGTATTACGGACAGGGTGTTATACGCGGCGGAAAGATTTATAGTAATTCCATTGTAACATTGGCTGTGTAGTTGAACAGTCTTGTTAATTACATCTAAAGTATCGAATTGTTGGTGTAAAAATGATTTCAATCATGTTACGATAAATTCGTCAAATTTAAGTTTATTGACTGTTTTGAATACACACTAGACCAACAACAGCAATGTTTTCAGCTGATGTTCTCGTACAATAGTCGACCACGCTTGTGCATATCTGCTACCGATAGCGTCTTTATTCAAAATCTTATTTACTAAACGTTAAATAAATAAAAATTATTTCTATCCAAAATTTCACGCAATTTCCAATTGTAGTTGTTTTCAATTATTGATTAAAAAAAAAAACCCATGTTGGTTTATCGAGTATTTTTCTATATTAAATTTTCCATGTCTTCATACTTCACGACTGCCCAATATTTATCCCGGCCAACATCCTGTATAAATAAGTATATAACAACTATAAAATAAATGAAACAGTTTTATGAATGAAATGCTAATTGACTTAACGTGAAAAATTTTATGGAAATTTCTTAATTGATTTTAACATTTATTTATATTATAATATATATGTCTTATTTAATTAAATCATAAATTATAATATATATATATATAGAGTGCAAGAAATCATTAACAATTTTAATTAATAAATGAATACATATTTGTATTTATATATAACTTTTTTAAATATTCATATTTAACTTATTTATAAGAACAAGAAATAATAATATTGATGTATGTGTCTGTTACTATATGTTTAAATAGATGATATTTAGATTTATGTTATATCATTAATTAATATATATTATGAGATTTTAATATTAAAAATACTGTAGCATATAAGACTAATATTATATAAATAAACATAGTATAAATGTTAAATTGGTTCTGAAACTTGTTTACCATAGTTACTAGTATATTTTTATAAAATGCGATGCATAGCTGACTGGATAAATATTGGGTTTGAACGTGATTAGACACATACGGTATGGCACTTGCGTCGACAAAAGATAAAGATGTTTTGTCCTAAATATTTCTTAGCGGTATAAAAATCATCACAGATGAACTCATGCTTGTAATTTCAATAAATGATTCAATTGAATCGTGAATTATTGAAAGAAAATTTAACCAGAATGATCCAGTAGACACGTCGGTAAAATAACTTTATTGCATTATTGCATAAGATCGGAAAGACTTGTTTTTTCGCCTATTACATAAAATGTAATCCACACAATTCACGCTATTAAATTAATATTTACACAAACATAGCTCATCGTTTTAATTTTTTATACGTATACCAAAATATATTACTATCTGTTATTTGTTCTTTATACGTTTTGCCATACAGTATTTATAATAATATGAATATACGAAAAATGCTATATTATAATATTAATATTTATATAATTATTTAATTATAAATTATTATACAAATACATAATTATCTTATAGGTTTTTATTGATAATAATTATACAATAATTTAAAAAAAATAAAAAAGACTTATAATAAACCGATTTATTAATTTTAACTTCTTTTATTTTTCCTGAATGTTCCCTTTTTTAAAGCATCATCAGATCAATATTTAATCCTTGGAAATATATGAAAATTTATAAATTTAATTTAATTCTGATGAATGAATGATGTGATGTTTTTAAAAAAGCAAAATTTTGGCAAATAAAATTAAAATAAATCCTCGGTTTATAATAAAATATAAGCTGTTTATTAATATTTATTTATTTTTTTAATTATTATTTCTAAATATATATATATATAGTTTGAACAATTAGCATTTACGTGGATGGAAAGACAAAAATTAGGTGGTAGCTATTCATCACATCGTGCCCAAAGTGAAAAACATGTAGTTGTATGTTCAACAACATTACATGCTGATACAATTATGGATTTTTTAAATGAATTTTATGCACATCCATTGCTACAAGATTATTATGTTGTATTATTAAGTCCAATGGAATTGGATACAACAATGCGTATGATATTACAAGTTCCGATATGGGCACAACGTGTTATTTATATTCAGGTATATTTTAACTTTTTATTTATAAGTAGTTATATAATCGTTTTTGTTGTGTCCTTATTTAAAATTAAGTATTTATTTCAAAATTTATTTGTTTAATTTAGTTATCGGTTATAAATAGTAACAGAATGTTGTGATAATTTTAACAAATAAGTTGGGCTGCACCTCATGTAAAAATTGAATTGATAATTTATTTATATTTTCAAAAATACTTTACTATAAGTTAATATATAAATACAATGGCGCTATTCAATTTTCTGTTTAATTTTCATTCATTCAGCCCATACTAAACTCACATATCTTCAATTGAAAATTGATGTAAAATTTAATCTAGTACTAGAACTGACCATATCTTCGGTTATGTTTAAATTTAAAGAAATATTATACTCTTATATTATATATAAATGAATAATCGTTTCTGTATATGGAAACTCTATGAGATTTTCAATTATGTTTCCATAACTTTGTGATTGCGGATAATCAAAAATTTAACCAACAAAACAATATTAATCACTTCATTTTCTCACCCACATACTAAAATTATTATTTTGTCCGTAACATATCTTATATAATTCACTGCGGTCACTTGACGACGGATATAGAATTATACAATAAATATATTAAACAATGTTTTGAATGCAATTGCAATACATAATATTATATAAACTCGTAATTAACAAATATTTATAATTAAAATATAATTATATGAAATAATTTCAATGCCATGAATTTATAATATCATATTCACTATCTCATATGATATAATATCGCATATATTATAGAATTAAATCATATATATATGTGTTTTTGATTATTAAATCGCGTATTACATTCATATAATATATAATCCATTATATATGAGGAGACTGTGTGTTGTTACAATTATGTAATATATATATATAGGATTGACGAATTCCATAGAAGTTTGAACTATTTTTCGAATTTAAAACTTTTCCATTCTGTGTTTGTTGGTTGTTACTTGTTAATTTCATTAATTTCCTCTTTTAAAGTTACAGATGTATAGGAGCTCAACTCACTATATACTTCCTTTTGCAAATTATTAATCCAGATATGTTGCTGTTTATATGCAGAAGTTTATCAGATCCGATATTTTGTTACGGGAAAATGAAACATATAGTTTTATTAAATCAAAAAATGTTTCATATACAAATATTTTCTACTTCCACTTAGAATTATCATCATATATCACCCACGCATTTAATTAAAATAAAGAAATGAGTTTGAAATTAGAGAATATTTTTTAGTTTCTATTGCATCTGCTACGATACAATGAAAATTATAAATAAAATATGTAACGTTTTATGTTTGGGACTGTTATATCGAGTTTCTATGGAATTTGTCGATATTATTATTTGTTTTTTTTTTTTTCAAATGAATCTCATATATATATTCATCATATTTTTGTATGAGATAATTAATTAATATATTTTTATGCTACATACACATACAGGGATCTTGCCTTAAAGACGGTGATTTAGCTAGAGCTCGTATGAATGAAGCTGAAGCATGTTTTATATTAGCGGCCAGAAATTATGCTGATAAAACAGCAGCTGATGAACATACAATATTACGTTCATGGGCTGTTAAAGATTTTGCACCAAGTGTACCACAATATGTTCAAATATTTAGGTTTGTTAATTTTATATTATTATATTATTGTATTGTATTGTATTTTATTTTACTCAATAATATTATTATAATCAATTATTGTTTTTTTTTCTTTTTCTCTACATATATTCAATTTAACTAATTTATATGCGACTGTCGCTACATCTACAAATGTTTTGTGTGTGATATAGACCTGAACATAAATTACATGTTAAATTTGCCGAACATGTTGTTTGTGAAGATGAATTTAAATATGCTTTATTAGCAAATAATTGTACGTGTCCTGGTGCTAGTACATTAGTTACATTAATTTTACATACATCAAGAGGACAGTAAGTTAATATTTGATAAAGTATTATTATTATTATTATTTATATTTGATAGGTCGTATATAATCCTGTATACTCATAATGTATAATAAATCTAAATTTATATCCTAATTTTTATCACACACACACACACACAAACACATAGAAAATATATAATAAAGTTTTAATAGAATATAAATATTTGGATTATATATAGCTCTGTGTGTGTGTGTGTGAAATAATTTAATTAGAATTTTATTATTTTATTAAATAATTAAAAACGTATACAGGATATTTTGTTAGATAACATAAAAATGTTATTCCTATATATTATTATTATTATTATTTATTAATTTATTCGTATCGGTATGTTGATGTTTTTTATATATTGAATATCGATTATAACTTTTTATACACGCAGGGAAGGACAACAGTCACCGGAAGAATGGCATCGTTTATATGGTAAATGTTCGGGAAATGAAGTATATCATATATTATTAGGTGATAGTCAATTTTTTAAAGAATATGAAGGAAAAAGTTTTACATATGCATCATTTCATTCACATCGAAAGTGAGTGTACATAAATTATTTATTTTTAGTCTTTTTTTTTCTCTTGGATGTGATGTGTTTATAATTTTCTATTTGAACCCAATATATATCATTTTCTCTAAATGGAAACTGTGTTAAAATAATAAATCAATTGTTATACAAATCCATTGCATTGTAATTTAATAATTTGATTGCGATTCTTGATATAAAGATGTGCTATTGCATACTATATAGCAATATTATGTATATGAGATACATATGCGAAATATGATTATTTGATGAGATGATATTCTGAAATTAGAAATCAACAATTGAACAAATACCAATATTAATATATTATATATTGTTTATAATTTGTAAATTAACCCATTTCCCGTCGCTCACACAAACCGATTGAAGTCCTGTTTCCATGCAACTTTATAGTGAAACTTTCTAAGAGCATAAATTCGATATTATGTCTGCCATATCAACACCTTCCAAATACAAGCATTATAATTAATTAATAACATATTCGGTCAGTCGACGAAAACATTCATAATATTCACATATTATCGATTTGTTACCATCATAACGATGTTGTTGAATTGGCTGATATTTGAATCCATCGCTTTGTCTTGCCAAGAAACAAATTACATTAAAATGCAATTTTCCAGAATATCCTTTTGAATATTCGTGCTGAACGAAATGGGTTAAGTGTTTAAATTATATATTGTGTTAATACGTATACGTTTATATAAGTTCAATGTATTCTAATATTCTATATCTAATACATTAATTATAAATATATATATGGTGTTGAAAAATATCAATTGTATTTATAAATATTTTTGAACAATAATAATCAATTATTAAGTGAAGCGTCGATTGACAGCTAATCATTATTATTACATATTATATTAGCATTCGATTGTTGTGTATTTTATTATATTTATATAAACGTTAATTTTTGATGATAAATTCAAAATATAATACATTATTATTATTATTCAAATTTATTAAATTGTTTATATAGTGGAAGTGTATACGACGGCTAACGACCCATACACTATTGATTTAATAATGCTGTTTTTTTTTTCTTAATTTAAAATTAATTTATTAACATTTGGTTCACCAACGAAAACGGTGATAGCAACAAAATGTAAAAACTAATATTTTCGCGTGAAATTGTCTTTTATGAATTATAATTTTAATTGTGTAGCTTTTAATTAATTAATTTTCATATTTCGAAAACAGCTCAACTGAATTATTATTTATTTGTTTATGAAATCAAAAAGCCAAATATTTAGAGATTTTAACCATGTATCTCTTACACTGTCTATATATATTTAAATTTGAACAACCGCAAACAACATATGGTTCATTCGTCAGTGAAACGGGTGGTATTCAGAACAAAGACAATGTAAATACTGGAATAACCAATTGTAATTAAAATTGAATTGGAAAATTTTCAAGCTACACAGTCTTTAGACTCTTTGTTAGTCGAAATAACGTTAACAATAAGTAGATTACATTTTTTAAATTAAGGATTTATGTATGCCTACAATTAGTCAAAAGCGCGGCTTAAAATGCTATTAATTTGAAAAGCATATGGTTTGAAATTTAATTACCTGAGTTCGTATCGTATTCGTATTCTTGAATTAGAATTTATGTCCATTATTATAATAGAATTCAAACTTAGTTTCCGCCTTAATTATATACTTCATGCGCATTTAATGGAATTATTTTCGTTCATTTACCGACCATTAACATGACAAACATTACTGTTCTTGTAAAATTAGAACTTGTAGTTCTGCCTACATCTACCAAATATCATCGAAGATTATTCAATATTGGCTGAAGTTGAACAACTTATACTTATTTATTATACAATCTAACTATACTATAGGAGGAAGATATCAACGTTCAGTAAGAAGTTTTATAAAAGAAGAGACTTGAAACATTTTGCCATTTTTTTTTTTTTTCTTTAGCTTTGTATCAAAGTTTCAAAGTTATATAAAAAAAAAGTTTTGAGTTTGCATATTATAGACTTTATATTAATTGACTGACACCATTCAATACACACTGTATGATATGTGAACACATTGGTGGACATTGTGACATTCACGTTCATACAAACCCTACATAAATAAGACGCATAATATATGTGTCATATGTACGCCAACATGTTAATATTAATAACTTATCTATCCACTCGTATAATATTTGAATATCATTATTTATATTATTATATTTATTATCGATCACAACACTATACGCTTTTATAAATTAATTATTCAATCATCAATCAATTATATTTATGAAACATATTTTATGTTATTTTTTATCGTTGTTTGTTTTTTGTTATAATAATAATAATAATAATAATAATAAATAAAGGTATGGTGTTGCATTAGTTGGTGTACGGCCAGCTGAATTACCTGAATTCTATGAAGAAACAATATTATTAAATCCTGGTCCACGTCATATTATGAAAAAAGATGATACATGTTATTATATGAGCATTACAAAAGAGGAAAATTCAGCATTTGTTGTTAATCAAAATCAACAAAATACAACACCGGGGTCACAAAAGGAAGGAGGTTTGTACATATATTCAATTATTTCTATATTATACTCCTACGTATATTTTTGTTGGGTGTATTTAAAAAAATATGTATAATTTCTTCTATCCACAACATATTTTTTCCTATATCTTTTAATATTAATAATAAAATGAAATAATATTATTTGTTTGTTTGTTTGTTGTTACACATTTAAAAATCAAATAAAAACAAATGTGTTACTTTTTAATTTAATTTGTTGATAAATTTGATTTAATACATTTATATCTGAAATACAACTTACGCATAATAATAGACAAAAATACCATTAAGACAATATAAAAAGCACATTTTTAAGTTGTTTTTTTTTATCTGATTTATTATTATTTTATTGGTGTTTTTTTTTTAATTTTTTAAAAAAATAAAAACTTAAATTTATTATTTATTATTTTTACTTAATTTCTGTTTGATATTTATTTATGAATGTGTATTTATTATTTTTTATTTAATATTTTATATATATGAAAATAATAAATTACAATTATGGCGTAAAATTATAATAATAATTGTTTTGTGTTTGTGTAACCACGCTTCATTGTAAAAATGCGTAAAAATAACAATTAATGTTTTTAAAATTTATATATAAATGTTTTTATTTATATTATTTATTAGAAAATTTTCACAATTAGAAAATTATATATTTAAAATTAAAATATATTAAAAAAAACAATTCTATATTCACTATATAAAAATTAATACACACACACACACACACTCATTAACACACACAATAATTATACTAATTTCACACGTAGGTGATATATTAGAGAAGTAAATAAATGTAATTAATTCTTAAGTCATTTTCATTAAATATATTGTAATAAAATGTGTCGTATTGAAAACTACATTTGAATTATGCTTAAACATGTCGAAATAGTATTTTGAAGCTGTCATATGATTGTGTTTATGATCACACGATGTACCCATGTTCATTGAAAACGTTATCCACATGTTTGTTTTTGTGTACGTTGTTCAGAACTTTCGTTCGCCAAACTTTAATTTTCGATGGATTTCGTCAATCATTTCTTTAGTTGTTATATCTTTTTCGGTTGCCTGAACGTTTGTTAGCATCAATTCGTGCTGTTACGATCGCCTTTAAATTCTTTATACAAATCGTTGTTTACACTTGTTTTCGATCAGATGTGTCAACATTTTTTATTGAAGTCATCGATGTTTTATTGTGATTTTAATCCTATCAAAAATTGACCACTCGATCACTGCATTCAAATTTCCATTAAAAAATCTTTATTTTTTTAGTCAAGCGATTTTAAAATTTGTATATCCTCTAATAAAAATGAATTAAAATTAATCCAGCTGATACCAATTTGATGATATAACTTTATTTGGGATGCCATCAGGATGAGGAGACCATAAAGGATGAAAAGGAAATGAATATAAACGGACATTACAAAAATTAACTGTAAAATTTGAAATTTATTTAATTTACTATTTTGTTGCAATCATAGAGGTTGCATAAAATGAGATGAGATGAAAATGAAAAAGTTATGTATAAACAACAAAGAAACGACAGAAGACATATAAATACTCTCTGAACCCGGTCCGTCGTTCATATCCATACAATAACCTGAATGTAAAGCATTATATAAACTACTGCATAATTACGATTTTTACAATATTTAAGGCTTATACATTACACAATAATAATAATAAGAATAATAATAACATTGTAAAAATGAATGGGTACTTCAAAAATAATATACTTATGTATTCGCTCGACTTCATATACCGTAAATAGTGTGCAACGTGTGTACTGCTACTCAACGAGACTGTCTGACTTCTTTTTACATTTATAACAATTATAAAATTGTATACAATTTATTGTGGAAATAATTATTAAATTAATACTTATAAAATACATTTGAATAGAAATGCAACTGGTAAAAAGTCGAAGTATCGTATATTTTTTCATAAGTTTTTTTTTCAGTATAATATAATTTTTGCATGTTTGATGGTTTTATTATAAGTTTTTATATATTATAAAATGTTTTCTTATTTATATTATCCATATTTTTTTGTTTTCACATTATATCGTTTTATATGTTGTGGGACACGTTTGTTTCGTGTTATTGTAATAATTATTATTAAAAAAAAAACAAAAAAGTAATAATGCTTTTTATTGTATTTTTAATTTAATATAATTTTTATTATTATTTAAATTTATTTCTTCAATATTTTTGTTATTATATTATTTGAAACATATATAATTTTTATTCGTTAGCGCACAATATAAAATTATATAAATATTTGCAATAATTATTCTAAATTACATATAATTGCAATAAAAAAAAATATTGCTGCTGAGATAGTATCGCAGTATCGGTATCGGTCAGAAAAGTGTGTTTCGAAAAAAAAAGAACATATATATATTTTGTTAAATAATCAATACATTAAATAAAATCTAATTCTGATTATGTCATTTTTATTTTATTGAATGGTCAAATAAAAAAGTAAAATGTTTGTTTGTGACGAAATTATAGTCGCTGTTTTGATCGTTTTTAGATTATAAAATTACTTTAAATATTTCAGTATTTCATCTCAAACTTTATTCCTATTTTCAATTGTATAATATATTTGTCAAAGATTTCTCTTAAAAAAATCGATCATCTATTCATTTTCAAATGACATTCAGATCTGGAGACTGTGTTGGATTGAAGGTCATTTTATTAATTTAAAATATTTTTATATTTTTTAGATTTGGTCTTCATCATGTTGAAATATTACAAAATTTGGTTGTATCAATTGTGGTATATTTGTTTTTTTTTTAATACCCAAATATTATACGTATCTTTCACAATATTCGCCCTATTAATATGATTTAACAATCCAACTCCATTGTATATATATAAAACAGAATAAACAGCCACTGTGATTTGAAAATCACAATAAAATAATAAATCTTTATTAACATACAAAATACAATGATCTTTTTCGATTATAGGCCATGTTCTTAACGAATTTCCATTTTTTTAAATATATTTTCTAATAATTTCACACAATAGAGATAAAATCTAGATCACTTGGTCAATTGGTGTTATGCTTGCGTTGTCAACCAAATGTAAAAATAATTGAAAATTCATTAAAAATATGTCCCAATGATAATAATTTTTCGCGAAAGTCAATTTACCGACAAATTTAGTTTTTGTGTCCATAAATTATATTTTACTAAAACATGGTGTGTAACACTGCAAAATCATAATATAAATACGATGGTGGTTAGTCTATATATGTTCGGTTCACACACAAAGGATTTGGACCACTGCCGTTAAATTATTTTAATGGAACAATAAAGTCGTGCATATAGCGATATGTGAATATATTATTATAAATGAATAGTACTCCCAAAATATATACGGCACAAAAAGTGTCCAAGATTGTTTGAAAAATAACGATTTTAAATTAATGATTTGGCCTTCATCATACATAGTCTCTTCGCATCCACCAAATTTTAGTCAAATATTCATGATCTCGATGAATTTTATGGAGGTATATATAGAGCCAAATTAGAATGGATGAAAAATTTTTAATGAAATTTTATATAATTATTACATAATTAATATGACAAAAAGAATATTACAATTAAAAATATTTTCGAAAACGATTATGTATTAATGTGTAAAGTTATTTTGATCAAAATCATAAAATGATTTCTAAACAGTTTAACAAAACATACATTTTTTTCCTTTTCCTCTATATAGACAATTATGAAATTCGGTAAACTTTTTAACTTAAACACTTTAGATTCCCTGATGATAAAGTGTTTTTAAATGATCCCTGACATATAATTGTATATACGTTTGTAATTTATACCACACAAACTAATAGTAGTCACGATATTCCTAGTAATTACTTATATTGAAGTGGACCTAAATAGTGTAAAAATCCGTTACGATATTTAACTCATTTTTATATGTACAATTTATATTAGTTTTTCGAGAATTTTCAAATATTTTCCTATAATTATATCGTAATTCATTCATGTATAAATATTAAAGTTTACAAATTAAATTATATCTATTTATATATACACACACACACACATCACACATCACACATCACACATAAATAGATAATACCGAACATATTTTTGAAAAGAATTTTATGTATTTTCGTACTAGACAAAATCATTATTTACATTTTTTTAAGGTTTGGTTACACAAAAACAATTACTTTTATATTATTATAAAATAAATATATTTATACTTACAATTATTATTATATAGTTGAGTATAAACTTACTTATAAAGACAAAAATCTCTATATAAAAATTATTATTTAATTATTTATTACTAAAAATTGTTCAAAATATAAAATATATAATAGTTTCAACAAATACCACCAACAACAACACATCCTCAATGAATCCACCACAAATGGCACCAGTGCCATCCGTATGTGTACGTGTACCTCATAGTCCAAGTTTAGATTCACGATCGGGTTCTCCGGCGAAGAAACTACCATATGAAAGTGATTTTACAGCACTAGCCGTGCGTGAGTGTGCCACTACTCGAGAGTGCATGTGACAAATGCTATTATGAAAATAACTAACTAACTAAAAAAAAATGAATATAAATATTTTAGAATGAATGAAAAATGCTTGCCGTATTAAATTTAAATATAATTATAAAATGTACAATTAGTAAATTATATAAATACTAGTAGCAATTTTTTTTTTCAATAGACATGACATAATATTTTATTTTAATTATATTAATATGTATTGCATGTCAATATAAATTTAATTATATTTTTTAATGGATGTTTAATAATATAATATTGTAAAATATATACATTTGTTGCGCATATAGATAGATTTCGCTATATATGAAATAATTATTGTATGCATGGCTAAAAACAAACCTTCACAAATTTTATATTTAATAAAAATATGCACATAATAGTCAAGTAAAAAATAATGCCCAGCCCCCCCCCCCCCCGCCCATTGGATATAATTAAATTAAAAATAAAATATAATATGTGCCTCATCACGAATCTTTACACTTTATTCATAGGTCGGACTCCGCACATCAATTTTACTTTTACTTTATTATACCCTTTGTTTTATTATTATTTAATTTTAACACAAAAGAAGACAAATAAATTAGAAAAATTTTTTTATCGTGCGATTGTACACAACATAACATTTCTAATTCATTAAACAATTAAATATTAAATTATTTATAAACATTTTATAACTTCCTATACTTATACACAATAATTTCAACACAAAAGTATATTATATTATCAAATTAAATTATTAATTAGTTAAAAACACATGACACAAAATGCAAATAAATAAATAAATAAATATAGAATATACTTAAGATTTTAACACACTTGTAGTGAAAATCTGAGGTTTGACGAGAACAATTTAAACTTTACTATTACGTTTATTCTTCAATTAATTACTTAAGCATAGCAACGTAATTTCGTTTTAAAAAAATTGAATTTTTGTATTCGATCAGCATATTTTGGGGCTATATATTTAATTTGATCAGGCCCAGTGCATTAAACTATATTTAAATGAATTTTTTAGTAATATGCACAACGTTCATCAATGTAGATGCAGTAAATAAACTAATAAATTCATTAAATACGAATTTTTTCTATATATAATATATTGTTTGCAAATAATACAATACGTACACACACACTCTCACACTCACACAAACATCCACCAATATATTTTCATATTAAATTATTAATTAATATAACATAAATTGTCGACAGCAAAATATTAAATATTGTACATACAATACATAAATTATTAAAAACTATAAATAATTCTCAAATCGACTGAGTCTTGTGAGTGCTCGATAATATACCATAAATTTGATTAGATATTATCTTGAAATCATATGTTATTTTCATAAATTATTGCAGCAGCAAGCTAAATTTTTCGGAAAAATAGCATTTTATTATGTTTGAAAATGAAACTTCACTTTCTAATCAATTTCCGATTCAAAAGATAAAATAATCGCTGAAGTGAAAATTCAAAGAAACTTGTGTATAATAACGTGAAAATGTGGTACAAAAATTTATGCGATATGAATATTTCATATGCAAGATTTCTTACTGGTACATCGTTCGAAAGGAAAACCGGGTTTTATCTTTTGAACGCGCCTAAATCGTTTTCAAAAATCTCTTCTATAAAAAGTTAAACATTTGAATTGAATTCAGAATATATCCTGTTGATTTTTTTTTTTTTTTGATAAAATTATCAATCAATACAAGAAAGTCGCGCACGTACTTGTAAAATCAATTTTCTGGAAAATTAGTTAATTAAACAGATATACTGATAATATAATCCGAATAGTTATTCCGACGAGATGTCAGCAGTGGCGACGCATGAAAAAATTTTTACAGATATCAATATATTTTTATATTATTATATTTATATTTCAATATATTTTTGTGGTAGACAAGTTGAAAGTAGACTGCATTATGAAAAAAAATGAAATGTCCACTTAATAAATTTTCCGGAAAATCGAATTTTAAAAATTATCATCTTTTTGAATTACCATGGCAATGGTTTTAACGGTTTTCCAGTTTTGTATACAGAATTGCAAATTATAATCAATTTCTAATTTTTATAAAAAAGAGATTTTTAAAATCGATTCACGCGTTCAAAAGCAATGATCGATTTTCCATTTGATGTCATTGAAATTTTTTATTGAATAATGGTACTGTATAAAGTTTTGGTACCATTTGGGTGATGAATTTCTTTAAATTTTTTCTACCATCGATTGGAAAACCGGTTATCGCTTTTGAACGCGTGAATCGATTTTAGAAATCTCTGCTATGAAACATTGGAAATTGTTTATAATTTGCAATGCTGTAAACAAAAATGGAAATCTGTTAAAACTATTGCCCGTAATTAAAAAGATGATAATTCTTACAAGTTGATTTTTCTGAAAATTTAATTCGGTGTACACATACTGATTTTTTTTCATATTTTAAATTATTTTCACTCAGTTTATAAGAAAAATATAGCAATATTGAAAACTGAATGCTATTTCTCAGCCTTCGCCACTGGATGCCACTCTGTTTAATTCCTGGATGTATAATACGATTACAAATATATCCGATACATTTTTCTATATAATAATTATGCATTTTGATTATATCTTTTTTTATTTGAAAATAATAATTTTTTTGCGTGTTTATTTCTTTATCGTTATTCTATTTTTGATCTAAATTATAGATTTTGAATTAGTAATTTGAAATATATTTGAAATGAAAATTGAAGGAGTTGTTAGTTGCTTGTAATTTTTTTTTTCTCATGATTGTTTCGTGTAAAAGATTTATGAACAATAATTTTTGTCCTAAGATATATATAGACTCGAAGATTAACAATTTAGCAGATAATCCCATATGAAAAAATTCCCATGATCTGATGCTGGGATGTTTTTTTTTTAAATGGAAATCTCTACTGTTGAATTCGGGTCCATGGTAGTTCAAAAGGCAAATATTATGTTTCTTTTTTTAAAATCCTAAACACGAAACAAACGTTAAAATAAACTTTTGTTTCTAATGCAACTACTCCATTTAAACATAATTATTAATAATGAGAAAATATTAAAAATTAATTCAATTTCTATAAATGCGTGTAATAAATTAAATTTTACTAATCATTTTTTAAATATATTTTTATTAAATGCTTTTTTTTTTCATTATGAAATATATAATTAATTTTTTTTTTCTATTTCTAACATAAACCATAAATGAATGGCAACATTTTTTTAATATTTATATTAAATATTTCAGCTTCATTTTGTGAACAACATACGGTAACAACATCCGATTCAAATGTTAATTTAAAAGAAAGTTGTACAACACCAATTACGACAGCAGCAACACCGCCGGCCACCTCATCATTAACACCCCATTCAATATTAACCGGAAATCATTTAGAAATACCTACAAATAATCCAAATCTTTTGAGTCCAGAAATATTGAATCGAAGAGGTTTGACACTAATACAATTAAAATTTTTTATTATTAAATATTATTAAATTTTCTGTAAACCTTTTGCGTTTTTTTTTGTTTTTCTATAAAATAATATAGGAAGTAGAAGACCGTCAATACTGCCAGTTCTTGATATGGTTACATCATCTTCGTTTAGTGTATTAGGATATGATGATGGTGAAGATGATGATGATAGTGAGGATGAAGAAAAAGATAATGTACCATATCAAGCACCTGATAAATTAGCGTAAGTACATTTTTAATATATTTTTATAATTTACGTATAGCATTACGTAATTACATTATTGTATCGAGTAGTTAATTGTTTTACAAAATATATATATTATAATTTTCTCAAATATTGTATATATAAATTTCAAAATATATAATATATATTTATATAAAACACCGCCCGCCGCACTGTTACACATTAACTTACTATATCATTTATAAATATAAGTGCACCAATTTTTTAAATTTAATTTAAATATAATGTTAAATAATTAATAGAAAAATTAACAGCGATCGAGAGAATAATAAATAATTATGTTATTAAATTACAAAAAATAAAATATATTGTTAAGACAATAATAAAAATTGTCTTTATGAATACGATACGACACACTGCACACACATACAATAAATAATATAGTACTATAAAATCAATTTCCCAATGGAAATTTATATAATAACAACAAAAATATGAAAGTTTACTTTTTAAAAGTATGTGACATAAAATTATATAAATTACACATGAGAATTTTATTTTTATTATCATTGGAAAAGTTATAAGCATTTATTTGATTCATTTCAAAACTCCCGCTCTTTTCAGATGTATTGCATATAATGTATAAATAAGACAAATAACTATATTCACATAGAATATTAAATCGAAGAAAATATGTTTATTTATTATTTCGTTCGAGTTTGTACTTATGAAAATTAGAAAATAAAAAAATAACTTTAATTTCTCGCTTTTGTTCTATATTTATAAAAATACACTTATATAATTAATCAAAGGTTTTTTTAACAAAATTAATATATAAAAGGTATCATATAAAATGTATATGTGTGTGTGTGGCTAAATGTGGAGAAAAACCTATTTCCTATTATTTCTGACAATTTGATACAGTAATTTAAATTCACCCAAATAAATCATATATTATTTACTGTTTTTTCTGCATAAGTTATGTGTCATTCATCTAATTATACCTGATAGAAGAAAAAAAAATCATTTGGAATCTATTTTATTAACACGTTAATCGCCACGATAATATCAGAAAAAATTTCACATGGGCCATGGTAACTTTATTAGAATGTCTGACATGGCTCATGTAGAATTTCTTAGCGTCAGACACATATGACTGACATGGCGATTAACGTGTTAAGGATGATCTAGATCAGTTTAATGTTTTAATCCTTTAGAATTGTCGAAATATATCAATTTTCCACATCACAAATTGCACCAATAACAATTCGGTTCATTTGAAGAAAAATGAATTTTCGACCTACAATCAATTCATATACCCATTTTTCTTCTTTATGAATCCCACCGCTAGGCGTCTTCTAGAAATATATTTGTCTATGGTCAATATTTATAATGTTTCATGTTTTTTAGTTTTTGTCAATTCTTCATTCAGTAAAGTTTGCAATTATAGTACAAATGTTCTTTGTGTTTTTCCAAGTTGTTTAAATCAAAATCACTATATACTTTTGAATCCATGTGCGGATCGATGAATAATGACCATGCCGAAGAAAAAATGAATATCCCATTCCATGTAACGAAATTTATAAGTTTCAATTTACATTTTTCCATTTGAACACGCATTAATTTTATAACTGTTATGATATTCTAAAATCTGAATTGTTTAAAAAAAAATATCATGTTGTCAATTTGATGTTTTGAATTGCTTTTGCCAAATGTTCTATTCAGATGTTTACTGTTGTCACAATATATAAATGAAACTGGCGGAAGCAATAAAAGAAAAACAGCCACAAGAATTTGGAAAAATTGGAAATGTGTATTTACTATTCCCACAACAAAAAAAAAAAAAAATACGATGAAGACTACGAAAGTCAAGTATACGTTATATTATTCCATATATAAGGTTGTCAAATGTCTCCCTGCCGCCTTTTTGTCTTTTTAATTTCGCGGCTATGTACAAAGCGCTACAGAGCTCGTATCTGGCAACACTGTACATAATTTGAAAGCTCTTGACATAACAAACAAAACGACGCTATGTATGATTAGTTTGGATATTGCATTCAACAGTTATAGACGTGTAAACATGGAGTTCACTAACGCCGAAATTCGCGATATTTTAAAGTTTTCCTTCGTTAAAGGCAAATCCGCTAGAGAAACGTTCCGTGGGATTAATGGTGTTTTGGGGGATGGTACTCTATCACTTCGAACCGCGGAGGAATGGTTTCGACGATTCAGAGCCGGTGAAAACGACACCATGGATAAGCCAGCCGGCGGAAGACCTGTGACGACAAATACCGATCAAATCATGGAATACATCTAGTTAGACCGGCATGTGGCATCTCGTGACATCGCCCAGGAGATGGGAGTTAGTCACCAAACCATTTTAAACCATCTGCAGAAGGCTGGATACAAAAAAAAGCTTGATGTTTGGGTGCCACATGAATTAACAGTGAAAAATCTAATGGACCGAATTTCCATTTGCGAAATGCTGCTGAAACGGAACGAACTCGACCCATTCTTGAAGCGGATGGTGACTGGCGACGAAAAATGGATCACATACGACAATATCAAGCGAAAATGGTCGTGGTCGCAGGCCGGTGAATCGTCCCAAACAGTGGCCAAGCCGGGATTGACGGCCAGGAAGGTTTTGCTGTGTGTTTGGTGGGATTGGAAGGGAATCATCCACTATGAGCTGCTCCCATATGGCCAGACGCTTAATTCTACCATCTACTGCGAACAACTGGACCGCTTGAAGCAGGCGATCGACCAGAAGCGTCCAGAATTGGCCAAAAGGAAGGGTGTAGTGTTCCACCAGGACAACGCCAGACCACACACTTCGTTGATGACTCGTCAGAAGCTACGGGAGCTCGGATGGGAGGTTTTATCGCATCCACCATATAGCCCGGACATAGCGCCAAGTGATTACCACCTGTTCCTGTCCATGGCGAACGCCCTTTGGTGGTGTAAAGTTGATCTCAAAAGAGGCTTGTGAAAAGTGGTTGTCCGAGTTCTTCGCAAATAAGGAGGGGGGCTTCTACGAGGGAGGTATTATGAAGTTGCAGTCTAGATGGAAACAGATTATCGAACAAAACGGCGCATATTTGAACTAAATCCGATTACTGTAACACTTTTTATAAAGCATTGAATAAAGAGCAAAAAGGCGGAAGGGAGATAGTTGACAACCTAATATAAGAAAATAGGTTTTTAGTGTTACAACATACCACATATATTTTGAATATGGTGTTGTTGGTTTGTTAAAATGATCAAAGAATTTTTTTTATTAGTAATATTACTCACAATTTATATATTTATTTTTTATTTTGTTGCATCATTCAACTAGCAGCCGATACAATTTTACAAATAAATAAGTTACAAATTTATTTTATAATAAATATAGTCTATAGATCTACTTCTATACTGATATATACTGTACTGTGTATAAATAAGTAGTATAGAAACTAGTATAGAATATATTGTAATGTAATATAATACTATTCTATACGACATATCATAATTTTATAATGTATCGATAGGGTACTGTTACCAGTTTTCGTCCACATTTAGTAAATATTTTGTTATTATTATGGCTATGTTAATAATTACGATAATATTAAAAATAATAAATTATAACCATTCCATTTCATGTCTAACCGTTTTATTCCATATGCATACCAGTGATTAGGTTTGTGTTTACAAAATTCATTTAAATTTCAAAGTAGCAGGTGGGGAAGGTGACCAAAAATAGAAACCAATACCCTATTTATATTTACATTATAAATGTTAAATTAAGATCTATAACCGACAAACTACAAAATAATATTTAGTTTATTTTTCTAAAAATTATATATGTGGTAGATACAAAACATATATATCATTTGATATACGAGTACTATTTACAAAATATTATATAATAAAAAATGAAATAAAGAATATTCAAATTTCCTTTTAAACTTTTTTGTCGAATGAAGAAAAACGATGAATAAATTTTTATGTAAACTCGTAGATATTTATAATGTAATATTTTACATATACCATATATTGTATCATATATATGTAAAATATAGGTACAGAGTTACAGCCATATACGAAATAGCTACCTATATGTAATTCATACTATGGTTTATACATAGACACTCGTATATATTTGGTGTTTGCGTTAGTTTCACCCCATTTGTGTTATCAAAGTAACTTTTCTGGCTATACACCCTTGAATCGAAATTATATGCGCCATCGATTGAAACAAGCGACAATAAAATCTGATGTTACTGTGCCTGTTGTGATGAAACATTTCCCATTGAATTGTTTCCTTTAATTTCTTTTAAGTTTTCTGCCGTGCGCTTGGTGTAAAGCTGTAATGTTGAGATTTATTATAAAAACTAATACCAAATTTACACCGACTCACTTCCATTGAACAATCTGTTTTGATATAAATATAGATATTAATCCACCCCATAATTTTTTTGAAATATATTTATTCATTTTTGTTTCACTAACATTCTATCACTTTATAATAATATTTGTCAATGTACACCCGCGTCGTATAGTAATAGATTTTGTTATAAAGAAAAATGTATAAATACAAACATATGCAGAATTTTTCTTCGGTTCTCTTTTATTTTCAATATTATTATATTTTCTGATATACAATCCCATTCCCAAGAAAATATTGGAAAAGCTTTATTGTTGTGTTTACGTACACACAGTAAATTTAAATATCATTTCCTTTTTTTAATATTTGTGTTTTTTTTTTTTCCTTTTTGACTTTTATAATATAAAAAAAAAAAAAATGACGAACGGATAATATTGTGATGATAGGGAAAAATAGAATTTCACATCTCATTTTTTTATCTCTATAGTATTTTGTGTTGTGTATAAATGTTTAATAATAAATAAATAATGAAAAAATCATAAAAAGAGAAATTGTTTTGACAATATTGTGTGTCGAAAAAATATGGTTGAATTGTAAATTGTTTTGAAAAATTTGTATTTATGCTTTCAAATGAATATTGTCACCTTTAAAGTAATGCGCCGCCAACTTTTTTCGTATTCGTTGAAACAGTCTTAAACAGTAATATTTCTGATGTGGTGGTTAAAGCGTGCTTCGTTTTGGTTTGTATTTCCTGGACGATCAAGTCAAAATGGTGTCCCATCCGGAGCGGTCTTTTGAACTTGTAAAATAGTAGGAAGTCACACTTGATGCTAAACCAGGCGAATGTGGTGGTTGTTGTACAATTTTTGGTGGAATGACCTCGAATAATGAATTCAGTATTTGCGGCAGAAAAATGTATCTGCAAACAAAATTTATTGAAAAGTGTTCAACATTATAAAAATCATCGAAAATTGTGTATACCAACAACTAATGAAAATTTGGAATAATGAATGTTTGACACAGATGACTGCCCTATTAAAACTAAAAAAATAATGTTTCATTTCACAATCCTCACAACCCACATAGTTTAAATTAAAATGATACCTTATTTTTTGGACACAATATATTTATATTAACAATTTTTTATCAATAATGTGACGTACAGAATAAATCTATTATTTAATGACTTTATAAAATAAGCAACTTTGAATTCCCAAATATTACAAACAATTTTATAATTTAAATAATTCACTAGCATGGCCAAAAGTTCGATATTCGCTGTCTCAGCAATTTAACAATGAATCTAATATATAGAATTTGGTTGGAAGTAATTTGTGAATTATTGTATAATGAACTTTTATTATGCACGCACGCACTAAACAACATTTTGCGTAATATCAACAACAGATACATTTATTTTTACAAATATAGGAAAGAAATTAAACTATTGTGTTTGTGGTGAGACCTGTATTGCATTGGTATTATTTTCTAGAAACTTTATAAAAAAATTGTACATATGAATCCGATGCTCAATCAACATTCCAAATTCAATCAAAATTGTACAATATGATACAAGAGTTCATAATTTATATTCCTGAAAGAAAATTTGGTTATTATTTTTTTTAGGAACTTTATAAAAACTATTCTATATTAATTACATTTTATCAAAATTGAACATTAAATGACCAAATTTTAAATTTTGTAGTCGCGCTATGCCTATTTTAAAGAAGAATTTTTTCTAATTGATGATTAATATCAGAGTGGATTTTTACAAAAAAAATCAATCAGTTCTGCACGCATTCTGACTCTCCGGTACACCTCTGTTTTTTTTTTTTTTGTAATTACATTTGCATGTGTTGATAAATTGTTTTGGGTGACAGTTGACGACATCATCGCAAGCGGTATATAAAAGTTCAACACAAATAACAAAACTTTTACATAAAAATTATAAATAAATAAATAGATAAAAAATGAAAATTAAATATAAACTCACACACACACACACACACACACACCGTGAAAATATTACACATAAAAAAAGCATAAATAAATTGTAACCAAACAAAAAAAAATAATATTGTAAAAAAGCACAAAAACGAACAAAACATCAAGTGAATTGAAAAGATTGAATTTTCTTTTATTTATAGATTTGGTTATTATTTTTTTTTTTGTTTTAAGTTATATACGACGGAAACAATTTCTTATAAATTTAAAATATACGCAATATAACATTTTATTATTGGTAAAAAGATTCTATAAATAGTAACATCATTTTATTTTTTCTTTGTCACTAAATCAATATTACAGAAAACATTACTTTTTTTTTGCGATTTCAATTTTACTCTAAATTGTTATTATACATTAATTGGAAAATGTTTCTGTATCTATATTTTTTTCAGTAACATTATCGTTCAGTTATTATTCATAAAATTAACATTCTATTCTCTGGGATCTTAGACGAGCAATTAAAAATGGAAAAAAAATTTTATCGAAATTTTTAAATTATAACAAAAAGTTCCACAGAAACAAATTTGCCACATTTTTTTATGCTTTCAAAACAATTTAAGGTGTAATCCACAATGCAACCTAACGAATGAACCTAATAAAAATGTTAATTCTTATTTATAAATTAACCGTTTGAGTGCTATGCAATTTTGGCGCATTACCTATTCATCGTTATAGGACGATTCGCAATCAAACGGTTAATAACATTTTTGTATCACTATATTTTTTGATACAAAATAATTTTAAATAATATTTTTTTAAAAGGATTCTTGTAAAATTATTGTTTCGTTTTTAAAAAAAATACAATTTTATATCAAATTAATTGTTAATTAAAGTATTTTTCTATGAAGAATGAATTTAAAAGAATTTAAAAAAAAAATATTATTTAAAATTATTGTGTATCAAAAATTATCAAATCTATTTGCCTAGTTTGTTCGGTTACCATGTGGTGGCCTACGTTTATGACGAATATTCGATTTTCAGGAAAACACCCATGAATTATAAAAATATATATATCTTATTATTAGTGGCAAAGCCAAAGAAATAGCATGCAGTTTTTAATATAGTTTATATTTTTCTTAAAATCTGTGTGAAATTATTTACCTAAAATTGGGTATGTTCACCGAACTAAATTTTCTGGAAAATCGACTTTTACGAATTATTATTCAATTGAATTTCGGATTTCAATTTTTGTATACATGGAAATAAAAATTATAATTAATTTCCAATCTGTTAGAAGAAGTGATTTTCAAAATCAATTTACATCTTCATAAAAATATAATCGAATTTCCATTGAATATTCGAAGAAATTTGTGATATTGTGAACAAAATTGATACACAAAAATTTATACAGTACTATTATTTCAATATTTCATACAAAATTTCACTGACTTATCAAACGGTTAATCGTTCATATTATTTGCACGCTTTAAAAATCTCTTCTATTCTATTCTATAATACTTAATCTATCCGATAAAATCCATTCAGCAAACCCCATTACCAGTCGAGCTATTTTAGCGTTTATTTGACTGTATATCTCTGTATTTTTCGCCGATTTAATGCATATTACACTGAAAATAAATGTGTACATAATTTCAATGAATAGCGTTCATAACCCCATTATTCATTGTTTCAATATATTAATATTTTTCATTTTTAAAAATTATCTTAACGTACTTGTAAATTGAATGAATGAATTCGCGATCATTAATTAATTTATGTTCAGAATAATAAGTTAATTAACAGCACACGTTGAAAAAATTGAATAATATTCATCAAAACAATATTATACAATTCGTTAAACCAACGAAGTGATTTATTGAAAAACATTCATTTTCGATATTATGTTTTAATGAATTATTCGTTGATTTAATAAATGTTATTTCATTTTAACAATGAACCATGTTCCTCAGGAGCAAAATTAATTAATATTTCATTGTTTTGACGTTACTTTTTAATTGACTCCACGTACTTTTTTTTTTGCAGTGTATCAATCAATGGTTGTTTTTGCATTAAATTATCATTGAAATAAATCAATTGCAATTTCTAACGTTCTAACGTTCATACGATGTTATAGCTTTCATTTGTTTACATTACAACAGTTCATAACAAAATTCATTTGTTAATGTGACCGCAACATAAATATATGCGGTTCGTTTGAATCGCGACAAAGTTTGAAAAAGAACAATTATTTGAATTATCAATGAAATAACAAATTTTTTGAGAGTTATATTCTCATGGTTCAGTTTTAATTGAATCGACGACGGTGAAGAGGAAGACTGAAGAGTATATAAATATACAATGCCGTCGACCAACGACGCTATATTATTTAAGTTATGTTTGAACAGAATTCATATAATATAGCATTTTTTTGGTTTTAAGAGCGCATCTTTCAAGCAACTATCGCACAATTGTATTTTTAAATTCCATTTTAACTCGAGGATATGGATGCGAAAATATGTTCCGTTTGTGAAGAAAACGTAAAAAAACATATAAACAAAAAATATAATTTCATAAAAAGATTATTTTTAAGTATTACTAAAAAAAATTATTTCTTTGATTTTTATTGCCGCCAAAATAAAATAAGTTAATATTTTATTAAATTGAATTGTTTCCATATATCCTTTGATCATGAGAAATTGGATTATTTGGAATATAATATAGCTTTTATCATATTTATGCGTATATTATTATATAATTTACAATATTTAAACTTACAAAAATTATATTTAGAACTTTTTTTTTCCAGTTGTTTCCTTTTTCTTTAATTTTCTTTAATTCATTTTTTTTTTACTTTGAGGAAAATCTAATGTTTTTTTTTTTTTTTTCCTTTTTTGTTTGATTAATTGAAAATTTTATTGTAAGTTTTATTCAAATAAAAGGGTAAAATAATTTTTTATTATGCGTAAAATATATTATAAATTTAATATTTTATCAAAGATTAATATTCTCTATATACTTATAACCAATACACACACTCTATCTATCTCCTCTCGTCCTGTCGTCTGTAATACATAAAACAACCAAACCAAAAGAAAAACATCCCTAATTTTCTTCCAACGAAAAAAAAACCATTTTTTAATTAAAAAATATTTCTATAACTCATCATAAATTTTCATTAATAATATACTAATAATAATTTGTAAATAAAAATTGTATATGCTCGTCTCTAATATTATTGCTTGTACTTTCTATACTATTATTTATAGCTATATTTTATATTATACATTTATTTATACCTATACAAAATTCATTAACTTAAACATTATTGTTTGTATGTGATTGAAATTAACTATGTACAATATATGTAAATTGAATCACATAATAAATACATACACACACACGATCATTTTAGATGTTAGATATTTTAGAGTATATATATGTCCTTTATATTATATATATATATATAATTAAATATGTATATGTTTTGTGTATATCATGTAAACAAAATATCCTATTACAAAAACCTTTAGCATTGGAAGCAGTTATTATTTTTCTCAATTAAAAACCTATTCACTTATTATGAGTTCATCCGCGGATTCAAATCGTTGTAGTACAACAACGGATAGCAATGATTCACCTCAGTGTACACCCCCTGCATGGCATGTCGACTGTTCCCGGTAAGTGATTGCGTTTGGCTATATTTGCTTGCGTGTACATTTATACAAATATTAAAATATGTTGTTCTCTCTTAATTTTTTTTTTTAATTATACCTACGCAATAACAAAATTCATTTGTATTAAAATTATTTATTATTGAATTATTTTTATTATTATTATTATTATTATGAAATCTTTTTTGAATTAAAATAATGAACTGTGCATCAGCAGCATTTGATGGCGTTCTTTTATTAAATTTTATATTATAGACTTTTAGTTAGTTAGTTAAAAAAAAAAAAAAAATTATATATTTATAGTTTTTTTTTTTAGGTTTTGTTACTTGTTATGGAATTGAAAAAAAAAATATTCTATTAAATTATATAGTTAATAATTTGAAATGACCATTTTAAATTTATATTATTTTAACTTAAATCAAATGAATTTTTCATATGTAAAATAAAATTGCAATCAAATATGGGTTACCTATCGATTCTATATAATCTTTTTTTAATGAGATACAAAACATTTCGCAACACACAGACGGATAGTTTTATGTACAATGTAAAAATTCTCATAACTTTAAAACGGAATAAATGGAACTGGAATATATATTTTTCATGTTCAACGAATACATATTATGATACGTTTATGTTTCCCTTCATATAATAAACGGTCATCGATATCCTCAATATTGTTTATGTGTGACAAATATTTAGGAGTCTTATTTCATTTTTGTATATCTTCTTTAAACAAATTACAAAATAATATATATTGTGTCTTGTGTATTTGTATTTGATGTGTAGTTCGCAGTATTTGGCAACCGCTATTTATATCTAAAATCTATTTAAAAAAAATTTTGCAATCCCGTTTTGTTGCTCAATCTATATATGTTTAACCATTCGTTACATTGAAATGATCGCATGATATCTTCCAGTCTATTGTGATATAGTTATTATAAGTAACAAATTTCAATAATAATTATTGAATCATATTGAAATATCTAGAAAATCACATTGTTTATATTTTCCATAAGTCGCTTTAATATAGAAACAATTAATTTTTCAACGAATTAAAGTATACGATTTACTTGAACATTATATTCGCTACCCATTTGACTATATTCTCTGTTTTTTCAAAAACTAAAAAAATTCCTATAGCTGGAATGCTTTTTACATTTAATATTGCATCCGTTGGTGGATGTTTTGCGGACCTTCCAGTATCACAATTTATTTTTCCGCAGATGGTGATTGAAAAATAGGTAGGTGTTTGTCATCATGATTTCAGTGACTCGTGTGGTCAAACGGAAAATCACAAAAAAAACTATAAATGATGAATGCTACAATATCTGACTTGGATTTGGACTATACCGATGGAGCGCCACACACTTGTACATATATCGAATTGCAGAATATTTTTTACAATTTAATTGGATTTTAGATACATTGAGCAAACATTCGCAAATGATTGCATAAAACGATGCGAATTTCCCTATATTTTATATATATCATAATACAGTACATATAGAAAATGCGTCTTATCACATATCGTCAAATTACTAACAAAACAATTAATGTCTGTGTTCGGTTATAATTGGTCATGCACACACACATTGTTCTTTACTATAGAAAGATTTTTTACATAAAATTAACCCAATATTTTGGTTCAATTTTAATATTTCAATGTTAGCCTGAAGTGGATATTATCATTATTTAACATTTATCAAAGTTGATGATCTTATATAGATAATAACCTCTGAACAACATAAACAGTAAATACTCGCGCATCATTTAGGTTCATCAAATTTTTTTTTTTTTTAATTTTAATATCATTATAATTACTTTTTGTTCTACGTTTATTGTGCTATAATAATTGCTTTAAAATTAAGATAAAAATTTACGGATGCATGTTACGCCATCGAAAATGTGTTACCAAGAATGTTGTGCACAGGTTGGATTTTATTTTTATCAAAAATAATGTATACATAAAACTGATGGACAATATTGGCAATGAACTTTTTCTTATCAATTCTACAGCAACCTGCTGGAATGGTGTTACTTACTGGTGTTACATCTCGCATCTAAAATTCTCACCACCACATATGTGATATTAAATTTTATGTATAGAATTTTTAAGGAAAAGTTCGTTCATAATATTATCGTTTGCGGCTTCTGCACAATCGGCGGGTTTGTTATATAAAAACTTCCATTTGTGCACACCACATTATTGCGTACGTTTTGTTGAAGTCGTGACAGCATCCATTTGTTTCCTATAAAAATCTGGTTTATTTCCGATTCATATGCAGCTGCTTTATCTTATACATTTTTATTTGAAAAAAAAAAAAAACGCATATAGAGTTTAATAAAAATAACAGAAAAAATTTTTCATTTCTATAACAACAATGCAACAAAGTAAAATATTAGACATCAGATTTGTGTGTAAATTCATCAATTCGATTTAATCATTTATGAATTACACATTTAGCAAAAAAAAATAAAATAATTAAAAGAAATGAAAACTGTTATCTGTTTATTCATATATTACTCTATGACACAATATATAAATACCATAAATATAAATATAAAAAAATTGGTATTGCATTTATAAAAAATATGATCAGCTTTTAGGTTTAAAAGTTTATTGTTGTTAATTTTATTTATTTAATTCTTATATAACATTATAAAATTGAATATAAATATTATATATGAAAAAATAATTAAAGTAATTAAATAAAAGTGAGAAATAAATACTATTGCCTTTAATTACTCGCAATAATATTTTAATTAATTTTAATTTAAAATTTTTTTTCTCGTTTTTTTGTTTATTTGGTTTTTTTTTCTTCTGATTTTGTTCTGTTGATTAAATATTAACACAGAATTGTAAAAGGATTTCCACCTGTTTCACCATTTATTGGCGTCAGTCCAACATTATGCTATTTACTTAAAGAAAAAAAACCATTATGTTGTTTACAATTAGCTCAGGTAAATTTATTCAAAATTATGTATTATAAGTGTATTACACGATGGTGATACGGTTAATTTTAAAGGATAAATTAAATATAAATAAAATATAATTTAGTGTCGTGTGTCAAAATGTGTGTATAGTCAATGTAATGAGTATAGGTAACATTCATTTTATATATTTTTTTGTCGGATCTTGGAAATTATTTAAATTTACATCAGCCAAATGATATTGTAAGTTGCATCGATCTATGACAATGACTATGATTATGAAATGCTGTTTTAAAATTAACCGTATACCCACAATATGCATGAATTGTTACAATTTGTTTACAATATACTAATAATAATTTCTATATATATTTCATATAATTATAGGTTTGTGAACATTGTAGTTATCGTAATGCTAAAGAATACCAATGGCAAAATAAAACAATTATATTAGCTGCCGATTATGCATCGAATGGAATTTATAATTTTATAATACCATTGCGTGCACATTTTAAATCAAAAACATCATTAAATCCGATAATATTACTATTAGAAAGACGTCCAGATGTTGCTTTTTTAGATGCAATTTCATATTTTCCATTGGTCTATTGGATGTTAGGTTCAATAGATTGTTTAGATGATTTGTTACGGGCCGGTATAACGTTAGCTGAAAATGTTGTTGTTGTAAATAAAGAATTATCCAATTCGGCGGAGGAGGACAGTTTATCGGATTGTAATACAATTGTGGCTGTACAAACTATGTTCAAGTAAATATTAAAGATTAAAATGTGGAACTTTTATGTTTTTGATGTTTTTTGTTAAATTATTAAGTACCATCAGTACATCGTTAATTAATAATAATATTTATTTTTTTTTTAGATTTTTTCCTAGTATAAAAAGTATTACTGAACTTTCACAAAGTTCAAATATGAGATTTATGCAATTTAGAGCACATGATAAATATGCACTACATTTAAGTAAAATGGAAAAGGTAAATCAATGTCGTTGTACTTGTGCGAAAAATAACCGGAATTACTTTTTAGTATATATATGAACCTGTTAACCTTTTTGCTATTGAATTATTGTGAACCATCGTTCTTAAGAAACTGTCAAAGTTTCATGACATTTTTATTCATTGTATAGTTTATGTGCGTTGGTAGAAAAATGCTAAAGAAGAACCATTTTAGAATTAGTAAAAAATATCGCTTATGGTGATGTTAATTCAAAACATAAATTTTTGATTGACATCGACGACTGAAATATATGGCAAAGAAAATTTAGATGTAGATCTGGGCGTTCATCGCCAACGATTTTGACAGAAAAAAATTCAAAAAAGCAAAAAATATCATGGTAAAAGAAGTTGGTGTACCAAAAACAATTCATGAAATTTTGTCTAAAAATAATTGTTCTATGAATGGTGCGAATTCAAAGTTTGTTCCACGTCAATTGCCCGGGGACGATGACTTAAAATTGCACCGAATTGTTCATTTAACCGATATAAAGTGGAAGAATTTTTTTAAAATCTATTGCATTTTCAATTTATTGGTAAAAATCCATTCCGGTTATTTTTCTTACACAGCCGGCGTTCAAAATATCAAAATAATAAATTACAATTTTCAAATAAATTATTTTTATTGTGCAATTAAAATACACAGAGAGAAAAAGAACGAGGTTCACATATATCGTATATGTTTCGTTTACCATTTGCTGCTGGTTGTGTTTTTAGTGCATCAATGTTAGATACATTACTTTATCAAGCATTTGTAAAAGATTATGTGATAACATTTGTAAGACTGTTATTAGGTATTGATCAGGCGCCGGGTAGTGGTTTTTTAACTTCGGTAAATAATAATAGTTTTGTGTAAAATATACTTTGGCGACCATATCCGTTGGACACTATAAATTTTTCGTTTTATATAGATGAAAATAACAAAAGAAGATATGTGGATACGAACATATGGACGTTTATATCAAAAATTATGTTCAACAACATTTGAAATACCAATTGGAATTTATCGAACACAAGATACATCAAGTGCTGAAGCAACACATGTGAGTAATTCACCAGTTAGCAAATGGGGACCATTTTCAGCATTTGAAAAACATTGTGTACGATTACGACCATCGGTGAGTCCAATTTTTTTTTTCAAATATACATTCTCTGGCACAACACACTCCATATGTCTCCATAAAAAAAAGGAACACAATGCATAAATCTATACACAATACAAAAACACACACACCACCACCACCACCACCACCCACACACATAATTGCTCATTTTTACACTCTATCAATATTTTTATTTTTTTTTTCATTTATATACGCGTCACTTTTGCAAAAATAAATCTCTCCCCAAAAAAAAAAAATGTTGCCATTAAAAATAATAATTAAAATAATTTAATTTTTAAAATTCACATTTTGATTTATTTTTAAGTTTTATTTTTTTTCATTATTTATTCTTTTATTTTATTATTCTTCTTCTTTTATTTAATAAGATTTTAATTTTAAATATATTTACACATTGGTTTTACTATTTTGGTTTGGTACTAATATCTAATTTTTTCTAATTTGTAAAAGCTTCTTATTTGATTTAAACATTATTTTTATTCAATTAGAAATCATATGACATTGATTTTTCTTTAAAAAAATGATTGCGAAATTAGAATTTTTATTAATTTTTTTTAAATTTTATTTTAAGAATATTATCATATTTTTTATTCTTTTTATTTCTATTTGTATTTGTAATTTCTCGATCTATCCAGAAAATTTCATATTTCAAAATAAACAAATCATTCTTATATTAGTACAAAGTACCAGCGCAGAATTTGTATTTATTAAGGAACCTTTTATATAATAAGGTGTTCCACTCATTACATTTGAAAAGATCATATTTTCATTTCTATGATTGCATCTTGGATTTTTGGATAAGTAGAACTTCATGATAATGTTAATTTGACGATTGATGACTTGTCCACTAACCCAAGAACACCTGTTTATGATCACATTTATGCATACGTCAACTTCAAGATGTCTACTAATTTATACATAACGTGATGACGAAATTTCAATGTAATCGGGATGGTTCACGTCAGGCGGCGGTTCGCTTGTTGGATATTATTTATGAAGAATCGATATATGTATGAATAGTAGACTTTTTATTAGTATTTTTTACACTCGTTTAACCATGCCATAACTCTGATGGTTCAATTGTGAACCTATAAAATAATATATATTGTATTATAACGAAAATGATGAAGATTTTTAACTATAATTTCATTTCTGTCTTGTTAATTTCTACACAAAAGCTTCAACCTTTTTGTATGACAAGTTTTTCAAAGTTTTTGAAATTCTACGTATTAACATTATAAATACGGGGTGTCACACCATCAGGGAGATATACGCTCCAAAGTGAATATTCCTTTAAAATAATAATATAAATAGCTATGCAACGGTCAGTTATTTCACATTTTATATTTAATTTAATTCTCATATGAAACAATTAACAATATACTAATTATTTCTTTCGTCTTTTCCAGCAGAACTTTTTTATGCTATTCTACAATATTATGTTTTTAATTGTTTATTTGTTGTACTGTTTTTTTGATATTATGTTACGTTTTATATATTTCCTACATTTTATTTGTACCACCAAATATGGACTTTTCCACTTTTTATGTTTAATTAATTTTGTAATCTTGTGTGTCTTGCGTTTATTATTTTTAATAGTGATTTAATTTTTGTTGATTTTTGAGTAAATAATAATATTCTAAACGATAATGTCTGCGCAGTGTCAATGCTCAGCTCTATTGGAAATAATTGTTTTTGATTATGATCGTATGTGAAATGGTACACTAAAACCTTACCCCGATCATCTATATCAAAATTATCATATTTGAACCGTTTAAACTATAGTCCGCTGTGCAAGTGGAAAGTTGTATGAAGCATGGTCATCGTATAATTTGTAAAAGTAAACGACTCCTTTTTCAATTTGCGATAAAAATAGTCAAGTAAAACTTTTTACAAATAGTTTTTATTGTCGTATTAAACTCAATAACATAAATTGATGAGTGTTTTTAGTAGCGACAAATACATACGTAATGCGATTAAATCGATTGAATAAAATCAGTTACGATCTCATGTACAACAAAATGATTATTAGTTTACTAAAAGATATGAAAATGCGGTAATTCAAAAAAAAAAAAATAAAAACGCAGTGAATTTCTGAAGATTACAACCAATAAGTGAAAGTATATTAGAACCAATAATACAATAATGAATATAATGTTTGTGTATTTTTGATAAATTATGGTGTTTTAGCCATTGTTGGTTATGTCCTTCTTTACTAAATTAATTATATTCATGATTAGTTAACATCTTCGATGTTCAATATAATAATTTTTCTTAGCGCAAGAATTATGGCATGGCAATTTTTAAGTGAATGCTTGGCAAATGCGAAATTCAGACATTTCGTTTCATTTCTGATACCGTGCAAACACTTTAATGACGATTCAAGTGACGGAAATCATTTCAACTTTGAAAAAATTAATAATCAAACATTCAAAATACTTTCCACCATTGCATCTACGCATCGTTTTGTACAGTCGATTATCTTTCAACGGTCATAACTCTTAGCATATGTTACCATCTTAGAAAATACATATACCTAAAAGTGCCACTTTTACTTTTACAATTTACGAACATTTTTTCTATGTAAATATTACAAATATTTTTCGGACCACATTTTTGACGATAAGAATGCTCAAAACAATTTCTCACAAACGAAAACGTATATATGCGATAACAGAAACAATCAGATCCAGACATTAAATTTTCCATCAGACTGTTTAGATAGATTTTTTATCTTTACACGCAGTATTAGAATTATTATTAAATATTATAATTTTTGCTTTAAATTTTTAATTTTTATATCTTATAATTTATTATTAGTTTTTTATTTTAATAATTTAAAAAATTAACTTTTAATTAATTAATTAATTAATTAGTTTTTTCTTTGGGTTTTTTTTTTTTTTGTTTTACTTTTTATTATTATAAAAATTGTAAATAATAAATATAAATAATATAAAAATAAACTTTAAACAAATCAAATTTTAAAAAAATGTAAATGTTAAAAATTATAATTAATTCACACTCACACATACATTAATACACAAATACACACGCACACACACTCTCAAAGAAATATATATATACACCTTGTCTCTATATATATATATTGTATATATAGCAAATGAATATTTAAGTCTCGTATAATTATTAAAAAGAAAAGTGGTTCACCTTTGGTCGCATAACGCACGCAGTGAGTCAATTATTACTTACAAAAATTGTTTGATTTTTTTTTTGTGGAAAATTCTATATATATATTGAAAATTATCAATAAAATGTAATTGGAAAATTTTATTGATTTTAAAAAATTGATTTAAATTTAAAAATTATTTTATTATTGATAATTTTCGAATTTTATGTGTTAATTTTATGTGTGTGTATATAAATCGTTTTTCTATATTGTCGTGTGTGTACACAAAGCTTTAATAATATTTGGCCATTTTGCTATATTTGTTTTTAGTTTTAGTTTTTTTTCGGTTGCGATAAAAGCTTACAATAATTTATAATAATTAATGCTTTTCTGTATATATTAAGTTATATGAAATTAATATCTTTTTAGCATGAACGTGTATTTTTTGTCTTTAATTTTATACTATTATAAAATAGAATGAATACAATATATTGAAGTTAACTTAAAAAAGTCGTCAAACATATACGACATAATGTAAAAATTATTAAATTATGCGGTATAGAGAGACTTATTATTGATGGAAAATGTTAAATACTAATTATTATACTGCTCGTCTTATTATTGACTGTTATATTTTAGAATAATATATTTTGTGTAATTCCCTATATATGCATGTTTGGTGTGAATGTTAGTTTTCAATTTATATTTCAATTTAACATTAAATGCATGTGTTCTATATATGTTCTATTAGCGCACGTATTCTATTGAACTGTTTTGTCAATTTAAAAAAATGTAATAAATATTCAATGAAAATTAATCGTTTTAACGAAGTTCGCAGTTTGCAATTATTTGAAAAAAAATAAATAAATATTGTGTCATAAAAGAGTTATAAGGGAATGCTTTGGCATATCAAATTTTTTGATTGTTGTAAAAAGTTAAAAAAACCAACAATATTAAATAAAATTTTTGTACATTTTTGTACAGTGTTCAATATGTAGAACATTCGAAAAGAACTAGATTTTCGATAAAAGTTTATCTTGAAACAAGTAAAACGCATGAATGTGCCAAAATAGGATATGTTAATACGATAATATTTTATATTTTGAAATCACAATGCATACGTTTTGGTAAATTTTTTTTTAACACACACACACACACCTATACAATTTATTTTTTACATCCCTTATGTTGTTCAAGTCTATAAAATTTACCAGATGATAAGCTTAATAATATTTGTATCACCATTTGTACAATACCAGTAGAACAAAGTAGTAGTAGATTAATATATATTTAAATTTTTAGAGGATTATATCGGTATCATAAATAAAAATTTTGTAAAGATCGATTGGCCATAGTAAGCAAAACGACAAAATATATACACGGTTAAAATTATGATGGATAATTGATTATAATGTTAATGTTTAGTGTGATGTGCGGAGCAAGTCAATATTCGGAAACAAATTGATTTTTTAAGGATTAAGGACATTTCTTAAAATTAGACATTAGACAACACACCGAATATATAAAAGGGAATTAAACGATAAATGTATAGTAGCGAACTCATACTCCTTTCAAGGAACGAGAATGATGTTTTAACGACAATACAGGAATAATTTAAATCTATATATGTTCGTGATACCATCCATATGAACACTATAATGAATTGACTATGTAGATATTTTTAATTTGATTATACTCAAATGAAAAAAATATTCATGTCATGTCATTTGAATTCTATCAATTTGCTCGAACCATCCGTTTTACTCAATTTTCTGTTTAATTCTGTTACATATTGTGGTGCGTAACTTTTGTGTACGGTTCGAGAAACAACCGGATTCAATTTACTATTGTTCTACTCAATGTATTATTTATAATATTCCGTCACATCATAATGCGTTGTTGCTTACCTTCAAATTTCCTTGATCCTTTCTGACCTTAAAACGCGTCAGTTTCATTCGATTTAATTTTTAATTCATTATCGTATGACCCACCTGTTACATCCTAATTACATCCATTTTGCTCAATTTCATGTTTAATTACCATATTTTTTTGTTAGGTGTCGTATGGCAATTATTTAAAAAAAAAACATCCTTTGAAATGTCATTAACCATTTAAACATAAATTCGTTTTGATTCCTTGTTTACAATTATATTAAATCTAAGTACATGTGTTGAAAAATGATAATTCTGCAGACCACATATAATGCGTATTTCGATTCGTAAATTAATTAGATTTAATTCAAATCGTTATTATGCGGTCACAATAGAATCCAATGGAATCGAGTGCAATAAAAACTGTGCTATTTATTTTATCTTGCTTAAAAATAAATGACAAGAATTTATTCAATATATTGAATGGAAATACGTAATATTAACCCTGTTACATTATACTGGAATGTGTGTCACATATATCACACTTATCAATTACCCAAATGGAATTCTGGGGGGTAACACTTATCAAATGTTTACTTTATAAATTTTACGCATAAGTTGTGAGTGAATTTTATGTTGCTTACAACATATAATATTTATAGGTTATTTACATGATATCCTTTTATTCGAATTATAACTGTAACAAACTACAGCAACAGCTCAAAAAATTGCTAATTGGAAAATTTTGATTCGCTTTTAAGCTTTTTAAATATTATAAATCATATCATTTATTGTGAAATTAAAAAAAAAACATCACAAGCTTTAAATTGTGCATTATAATTTTGTGTATTGGCAGTACTTACTATTATTATTATTATTATTATTATTATTATTATTATTATTATTATAACAAATTCATAATTTTAATAGATATTATTGTGTTTACCATTAGTTTATCAAAATTAATTTTATTATAAAAATTAAAAAACCAAAAACCAAAATTTAAAACTCGAATTGATTTGAGTTTATTTTATTTAAATATGCTTAACGCATGCGAAAAATAAATTAGTGTGAAGAGGAACATGGTCCACAAACTGGTTCACCAAAAACTAGTGGTGCTAATGGTGGTAATGGTAATACAACAGATGCTGGTCTTCGTAGTGTAACATATCGTCCACCAGTACATTCAAAATCAACAACATGTTTAGGTAGCTGTACCGAAAGACGTGGATCTTCAGTAAGTTTAATAAAATTACCAAATTTTAACAAACAAAAAGTTTAATTTAAAAAATTAATTGGAAATTATATAATAAATATCGGAAAAAAAAACGGATGTTTGTTGTAAATTCTGTCGGAACTGCTCGATTGTGATATAAAACATTAAATGTAAAATATAAACAACATTGAACATATCGCAGTTATATATAAAATCTATAATTGTATATAATAGGAATATCGTGGTCGTCCTATTCCAACTGTAACTGATAATTTTCTACATAAGCTAAGAGGAAATTGATAGTTATATGTTTTCTTTTGTATAAATATCCCCATAATTTTATCAAAATTGACATTCTTATTCCTAATGATATATTTCTATTTGAGAGATGATATAAAAAAACTTATATAGTATTGACGTCGGCCCCATCGAAAATTACCAATTTCATCTTTAAATCCACAATAAATTTATTATTTACAGTATCATTATTTTAGCGTGAATTTATTATGAATGAAGTTGGCATGAGAATACGCCTCCATATAACTGTTTTGCAATTTATTGTGTATTTTTAAAATCTGATTGATGTAGGATTAAGAAGGTTTCGTTTCTTATGAACTATTTAAACTACATTTGGAAATATGTACGTTACGTATTCCCATATAAACATTATAACCTGCAGCTTTAATCGATGCTCAGCATGGCTTATTTTATGGGTGAAGACACTTAATGAATTATGAAAAATCTAATAATGGATAGCATCAAACCATCCGAAGGACATTTTTCACGCGTTATATAGCCCTTCATAGATACTAAAATTTAAACTTTTAACACCCATATAATTAATTGCACCATAAATCTTGTAACTGTATAGCTTTTTTGTGAAATAAACATAACTATAAAAATGTCCAATAGAAATATTCCCGAAAATGTGTATGTAATTCAAACTGCTGAAACTTAGTACTTCAGATATTCCTATTATCAAACCTATTATAAATTGTATTTCAAATATTAGTTCTTTATCGTTGTCAATAACTTTTTATAAAAATGATTAAATTAAAATTGAAAAATAATAATATAATAATAAGAAGAAAATTGATTATGGTATTTCAATGATAATGATGATGAGATGATGATGATGATGATCATGATGATGATGATAATGTTGGGGGAGGTAAGTAATGACATTAAAGAAAAACTTAAACAATATACCTCTTCTGGCGCTTTATTAACATTTTGTTATCTGTTCCAATCTTTCTAAAATATATAAATAATATAAGATAAAAAAATAAATAAATCTCTCTTTATTTCGTTTTTTTTTTTTAATTTTAATTTTTTAATTTAATTTTAAACGCATTAAAAATCAATAAAAAATAAAATAATAAAATAAAAATAAATAAATAGGCGCATATTTATATAAAAGAGCTGTGCATTGTGATTAAAATCTAGAACTAATATAATATAGAATCTAGAATTTATTAATTTTTTTTTTCTATTTTTGTATAATAAATATATAATTAATTAATTAACATTTGTAATTAATATAAAATAATTGCGATTTTTATAGATTGTTTTAAAAATTAATAAAAATAATATTAATATTTTTTTTTTTATGTTTTTAATATCCTTTTTTTTTTCTTTTTTTTTTAATTTCATTTATTTGCAAATGCGAAAACATAAATTATTGTCTGAATTTATCAGTTTCAAACGCGATGTGATGATAGTGTTGGTGCGGTTGGCAAAGGGATGGTGTGGGTGCATTGGGGGCGAGAGTTAATGTTAAATTCTATTTATATTTGTTGATTTTATATTAATTTGGTAGTTGGGTTTCGGGGCATCCTTAACATAAATTAATTATAAATATTTTTGTGTATATATGGAATTTACGACGTTTGTATAGAAATATAAAATTATAATAAAAGCTAAAAATGTTGTCATATTAATATTATTATAAAATAAATGCTAATTAAATAATAGTTTTAAAATAATTTATGTTAAATGAAAATGTGTTATAAATAAATTATAATTTTGGTTCGTCTTTTTTCTTTGTTTTTTTTTTTTTTTTGTTCTATAAAAATTTAGTACTCAATAAATATGACTGATGAAGCACGTGATAATCATGCTCAACAAATAGAACGTGCTGAAATTGCAAATTTAGTTAGAAGTCGTATGGAATCATTAAATCTTCCAGGTGTTGATTATGATGATGTTAGTGAAAAACGTAATAGTTTATCATATGTTATAATTAATCCTAGTTGTGATTTGAAACTAGAAGAAGGTGATATTATGTAAGTGTGTTTTGTTTTTTGACAGCTTTCTTATATTCTGTAAATTCCTTTCGATTGTCTTATTATACTTTTATATTTACTAATTATATAAATGGCTGCCTGTGGTATGAGCGGGCCACTTTGAGTTCAATGGATAACTCAATGATTACTTTAAACAATACCTTACACAAACCCATTATAATACGTTTAAATTTAGTGCTTCCTATGCAGCTCGACTTTGGCCACATAAATCAGTTTTAACCATAATGTGTGAATCAAATGTACCGCCATACTAATCGTAGCATTTTCCAAGTCTGTTTCACTTTGAGTAACGTCCTTGGTAGACAACGTGGTTTTATGAAAAATTGAAAATTAAATAGATCAGTAATTTGTATTTAAAAAAAAATGATATTCACTGCTGTAAAAATATTCTTGAAGTTTAAACAATTTGATTATTTCTTATCCGCTGTATTGATCATTTGTGTTCATTTTTAATGTTAAGATTTTGTCTAAATGAAATATTTTCAATGAATTTCTAATTAACTAAATTTGATGTAAATTGGCAGATAAGTTACAAAAAGAATGCAGCTCCAAAGTTTATAGCACGAAATTATCATCTTATAATTTATGTTATAAAAGAGAAAAGGATATCATTATTATCCCCACTCTTTCTTTTTCCCATTCCACATTTTAGACTTATACAATTTTTACATGTTTTTTTCTTAATTTATAATATTCTAATTAATCAATTTTAAATATTTAATTTTCTTTTAATTACATGTTTGATGTTCGATCAATGCGCCGGGCGCTCACCACATCATTTTTATATATAATTATAATAATAATAACAACAAAAAAATTACAACCACAACATAAAATGTAGTTATCTTGTACGACCATCACCATTTTCAGCACAAAAAACATTTGAGCGACATAATTCACGACGCAAATCAAATATATCATTTTGTTCAAATATGAATTTAGGTCAAACGGCCGGTGGTTCCAGTTCAAGACGTGGATCTGGATATGGATTAAATAATTTACAAGGAGGTGTACCACCAATGTCTGGGTATGGAACGCCACGTGCTCCACCATTACAAACAACTAAATCCAATTCTCTTTCCTTACCCGATAGCCCGACGCTGGTTGGCCAGACACGAGGACGCAGTAATTCATTAAGGGTTTGAATTAATTTTTGTTTCTCTATTTCTATATATTATATTAATTATTATTATGTTTAATTGAAAAAAATTTTTATCGCTTTAATAATTACTATCCATAACTGCGTTTTGTTTAATAAAATTCTATATACGAAAAATTAGATCAATTAATTGTTTGTTGTAGTTTTAATTTTTTCTTTAATTTTTTAATTTACACTTTCTATATACATCAAATTTAGCGAAGTATTTTAATTTCAATTAATTTTATGAACAATAGATCGACAGCGATATGTTATTAAGACGTTCAAGTTCATTACGGCAAGGTTTACCGAATGTTGGTGTGTCTGGCCGTCGTAAATCATCACTTGAAGAAATCGGAATTAGTCATTTTACAACATTAATGCAAGCATCAAATCATTCGAATCCAATCAAAATTGCATTAAATGGTAGCATTGGACTTGAGGTAATTATAGTGACCGTCATAATTAATTAACTATTTTATTTATTTTTTTTTAAATAGTTAAATAATTTTTGTTTTTAATTTTTAACATTAAAATTTGGACCCAAAAAGAAAGAAAATATAATAAATTTATTTTAATTTTAAAATCTATACGACGGTTTCAATGTAATATTAATTATTATTTATTTAATAATATTATATGATATGAAAAATAAAATAAGGATAAAGTTTGCATTATTATCATTTGTTGTCGTGTCGCTAATTTAATTTGTTATATATAGAAATTTGCTTTTCATTAAATTTTATGTCGAAATAAAAAATATAGTAAATGAAAATTAATTAATAGAAATTAATTCGTTGGATAGCCACCGTCGCCTCGGCTATTCATGTGGCTTATAAAATATAGATTTTAGTCAGTTGTTATAGCTATTACATTTACATGAACATATTATACTACTATTTTGTTATAATCTTTCTAATTAAACTAATATATATATAGCTATTATTTTTATAATTTGACCAATTTACAACTATAAAATAAGAAATTATATGTTTTTGTATTTATTTGTGCGTGATTGTTTTTAGTTTCTATATAAAAAGCTTTTAACATAACGATTTTGTCGTCTGCGTGCGTGCTTTCTTTAAAATTCTTACCCTTATTCTATTTTCCTAAAAATCTATTGATTAAAAAAACAGAGTTAATTTTCCGGAAAATTTATAGCTAACTCTTCAAAAAAAAAAAAAAAATATTTCGTGATCTTGTTATCTGAACAACAATTTATATTTTCCGAATTGCTTGCAAACTATTCTGTTAGTAATTCTTTGATAGTGAGAATGATCTTAAATTACATCCAATAATAGTGCATTAATTTTTTTTCATTAATAAACTGTTTTTGTTCTTCTTTCACATTGACCTAACCACATTAACGAACGAAACTTATTCCTTGCTATTACATATACTTAAAGCAAACACCGGAACGGATGTCTCCTAATTTCAATGAAAGTTTGTCAGATTGAAGTATACTCATCAAAATACTACTTATTCTTTTTGAAATATTTGTATTTAAAACGGCTAACGCTAAGCACTTAAACCCGTGAAATTTTATAAAAATCTAAAACTTCTGAACTTGAAGTTTCTGTAATTGTGTTTTATTACAATAAAAATAGTTTCGCAAAAAGTTATGGAATTGGCACACTGTGCACACATATAGAAATAAACAGATTATTGATCATTTTTGCAAGTTTTTCTTTTCAGCATTTCAGTAAAAATAAGTCAGTAAGTCAATTATTGTTAAAATAAAAATCGAGTTCGTCGCTCAACTCTTTTGTTTATTTTTTATATTCTTTAATTTATTAAATTTGATTGGCCATAAATTTTAAATTTTTTCCTAATTTAAATCTTTGACACACTGTGCAGATAATCAAACAAAACAGATTACTGATTATTTTTGCAAGTTCTTCTCTTTAACATTTCAGTTAAAAAGTATTAGATAAATTATCGTTAGAAAATAAAATAAGTTCATCGCTCAACTCTTTTGTTTATTTTTTATTTTCTTTAATTTATTAAATTTTATTGCTCATAAATTTAAGTTTCGATCTTGGTTCTATAAATTTTCTATTTTTAGGGTCAACCTATATTCTAGCCATTTTGGTCCAATTTTGTCTTAATTTTTTATATGTATTAGTATTTTTGAATCACTATGCACTTGTGCCATTATTATGTTTATCCCATAATTGTAAAATTCAAACATCATTGTCAGAATTATTGTAATCAAAAAATCCAATAGAAGGGTTTCGTTATTCGCTAGGTCATGTCACTGTAAATGAATCTTTTGACGTATCACACTCAAGTTGGCAAATTACTGATCGCATGGCAGTATATAACAATTCATAAATTTAAATGATCTGCATTTGTATATAGAAACAAATATGTTTCGCCTTGATTCCATAATTTTTATATGAATTATTAGCTCATAAATTTTAATGTGCATATATTATAAATCTTTGAGTATAGCATCTAGCCCTATAGAATATTTAAAGATATCAGTTTTATTTCCAAAAACGAACAAATGGTAACGCGTAACTGAAAATTTCAATATTAAAATAAATACCGAAATATATCACATGTAAATTTCAGTAGATGAACCCGTCGATATGTCACGATTAATTATTATGAAAATGTTACCACTACGCGTGACTATGTGGAGTTCGTGACCCCATTTTAAATACAAATTAAGGAAAAACAATTAATTGTTTTCTATGTTTTTGATGAGTATATAATTTAGTAAATTTCATTGAAATCGGAAGATATCTCTTCCATTGTTATAGCAATTCTTTTTTTTAAAGATTTTTAATCTCGAATTTTTTTTTTTTAATCGAAATCCAACGATATTCGAAAAAATTTCTATTAAAGCATAAAAGCTAGTTAAAGTTTTGTATATAGATATATGAAAAAACATAGGTGAATTTATTGTAATCGGAAGCGGTGAAATGAAAAAATTTACTGTGTCGTTATGTATTGGAATAATTCTCCAAAAATTTTAAAATTATCATTAACTAAACTGATAAAGGATTGAAATTATCATATTTCACTTACAGTTTGTCTTCATTAGCGAAAGTTATTAAAGAAAGTGTTTCCATAACATTTGGTCTCTAATGGCATGTGTTTTAAAACTAAATTTATTATCTATAATATATTTTTCTCGTTCTGGTTACTATATCTGGACCAAAAATTTTATATATGCTTTTGTTTAACTTCGTTTCGCATAAGAATATTGCAATCAATATAAACTGATATTTAGTTAATTGTTAACGTTGCTTTCAACAAAACCGAATAGATTAATATAGATTTTAAACGGTTCTCATTCTATAATTTTATTTTGTTAGTGGGTTTTTTTTGTTGTTTTTTTGTTGTTGTTATTGTTTCTAGTGACATAATATTAATAATTTAACATTTTCACTGTTTAAAAAATATATGTTTAATTTAATGTCGCCATAATCTAATAAATAATAATATAATAAATTAATATATATTAAATTAATTAAAAAATAATTATTATAATTTCTTTATTTTATATTGTATTTTTTGATTTTGAAACAAAAAAACATAAAAAAATAAATAACATTTAATTTTCTTTTTCTTTCCTCTCTCTCTCTCTCTCTCTCTCTCTCTCTGTCTCTTTTAATTTTCTTTTTAATTTTCCCGCTTATTTACATTTATTTTAACATTATTTTGCCATATACACTTTGTAATGGCGTTTACACATTTGCATTTTTATCGTATACCAAAACAATGCTTTGTTTTTTGCATTTTCCTCATTTATATGTATATGATTTTCATATATATATATATATAAATATATATATATTTGTGTGTGTGTGTTACGTGTATATATATATATATATATATATAAATATGAATATACATATATTTAGGTAACGCCACCCGAAGAGCCATTACCCTTTTTAAGTATACCGTGTACAACAATTATAAATCCACCGTCACCATCAATGCCACCGTTATGTTCAATGCCACAACAACAATCGTTATCGTCGACCGGCAGTGAATTTGCCGGCTCAACATTAGGTATAAATTCAATGTTAGATGATATTAATTCAACATCCCTGCAGATGCCACAAGATGATCGTAATACATCAACAGCTCAATCACCACAGCATCTGCAGGGTACAATTGTATGATATAACCTGATATGGGGTCGTCGACTCCGTTCAACTCTTACCGCTAATAAGAATAATAAACAAAATAAATGGATATAAATGTTATATTTTTTATTTATACACACAATAATAATAATTATAGAAAAAAATAAATTGTAAATTAATTAATTAAAAAAAAAATTGTAAAATGTAAATTATAACAGAAAAAAATTTTTTTATCAAAATCGAAATTAATTACCAATTAATAATAATACGGATAATATATATATATAGTTTAAATATATATATATGCGATTAATATATTTAGTTAATAGATGCGATATACTAAAAATTTATATTATAAATAATTAAATATATATAAATATATATTTTATAAAATATATATTATTATATGATGTAATGTATTTTATACTAAAACAAATAATATTCATATATAATAAAAAATGAATATATTTATAATTAATAAAAGTAAATAAATCTAACATATATAGGATTAAAACGGAAAATTTAACTTAAAAAACCATATTAAAATTATATAATATTAAACAAAATAAAAAATTAATTTTAAGTAGGCGAACAACTAATTTATTTAATAATTATTTTATTTTTATTTAATTATATTAATATTTAAAATTATTTTTAAATAATTAAAATTTAATGCAAATTAATATATTATAATTCAAATATATTATATTATCTAATATTCAATGAATATTAGTATTAATATTATATATAGCATGTGTTTTGGGAACAATTATGTAGTTATTTATATATATAAAATATCCATTATATAAAAAAACTTATATATATTACGTGTTCACACACATACTCAGAGAAATTCCTTCTATTTTTGTATCATGATTTTTGTATCTAAAAAAAATCTCGTATATTTATTTGGTAGCACCCGTGCGATGTAGCATTTCTTTATGTACATGTTCGATGTGCGAGGAGTTTTAATAAATAACCGGTAATGGACTAAGAACCAAACCATAAATAATTAATTTATTTTTATAAAAATAGTTGTGATCACAAATTGAACTTTCAATAATACGTGCATCAAATGATGTTTTTCTGTCGCTGGTCGTTGGACAATTATTGTGTATGGAAATTCTTTAACTGTTTGATATGTCTTCAATTGATGTATAATACAAAATGATTTCTGTTTCATTGTTAAATGAACTGGACTTGTTCACTAATATCCGCATTTTCTCTGTTGCCTTTAAATCGCACGATGCCACTCAAAAACTTGTGTGTTTTCAATAAATCATAATCATCATAAGCGATTTTAACCATATCAAGCCATTCGGTATAGCATTTTTACCAAATTTTTCAAATACTTCTTTGTGTTCTTTGTATACATTTTTCGACTAATGCCTCGCACAAAAACTATACTGTCCAAATTAATTCGTATAGTATTTTCGCTTACATTGAAGGAAATGTTATGAAACGTCTTACAGTTTGTTAATACATAAATCATTCAGCAGCAAATAGATCCTCTTTTGAATAAATTTTATGACATTTTTTTGACTATTGAATATCTATTTATATTTATATGGGCATTATTTACTCATTCAATATTAATTAAATAATTAAAATATCTTACAAAACATATTTGCTGATCAATTGATGATTGGTTAAATCGTCGCATAGTACACAATATCGTGCAGTAATTTATTGCCTTTATTTCATTGTAACATATTTATTATATGTTGCCTTTTCGAATGACTTGCTATCGATTATTTAACGATGGTTTAGTTTAGTGTATAAATTAAGTTCACATGCATACGAATGGAAATTGTGTCGTAGCTTTAGTAAACATCCGAATCTATTATATCTATAAGATAATTTTTTGTAGAATTTGTCTGGACTGGTAATGCAATCGTTTCGTCTCGGTTCTTTCCTAGTGTCAAAAATGTGTTTTAAACGGTCTTTTAAATCCGGTGCAAAAAGTACTATTTGAGCGATTCATTGTTCCGTATGTGGTGGGTGGCATTACCTCCGAAAAAAATTGATCAGCAATTGAAATTAAAATAGATGAAAACGAAGCATATAAACCTGATGCGTATATATAAAAGAATTTTGGTAACCATAAATACATGTGTCCCAACCTAGTTCAATGCACCTAATTGACTTTCGTTTCGTTGCCGTCTATTTTTATCTTCCTTCCTGATTTTGACAAAACCAAACTTACATTTAATATTTGTTTCACAAAATCATAAGTTGTTTTCAAATTAATTACAAAATAAATATAATGCAATTTAAATCCTTCATGTACGGTATAATAGCGTGTAAAAACAGGAGAATGAGTTCTAAAAGGAGTTTCGATGAGTGTGTGTGTGTGTTGTGTATAGAGATATTGATTTAATATATATAATAATATAAATATTGTAAATATAATATGGAGAAAAACTATATATATAATTTATATTTAATAACTTATACATTATATAAATAATATAAATGATAATATGTAATTTTGTAAAGTAAAAATCTATTAAATAAGTAATGTATTTATTTATGTATATAATAATAATATAAATTCGAAAAGTTATTAGGATTAAAGTTGCATCCATTTAGAGCAATTTACGTTGCATTGATGATTGTGTACTAAATTGTTTGAACAATTAACGTAAAACCATTTTACATATTTAGAAATATTTTTTTATATTATTTTATTTTAATTCTGTAACACGATAACTAAAATCTAATTTAATTCCCTTATTTACCATTAAATTATATATAATTATAATTAATGCAGTATCAATGTTTTTGTATTATAGTTTCGTCCGGTTGACCGGTGGGGTTCTGTGCGTGTAATCCGATATATTATATTTAAAATAAATCGAGAATTTCTCTTAATTATACTAAAGTATAGTAAAAGAAAAACACTTACCTCTAACTACTGATAATTTTCTCATCATACGAACTGATAGTCTCTCACCATAAAACAATCTGTTTCAAATAACTTGATCTTTTTTTATCAACAATATTCAAGCCTAATTTTTGAGTTTTTTGTTTGTGAATTCCTGTGTAACTTTTGCAATTTATATGATTTGATGATTAGTTCATTATTCATTTAATTATATGAATGCAGAACTTGTTTATAAACATTTTCAATCATATTTATTGTAATTTTACATGAATTTCGAAGTAAATTTCCAAATTTATTCTCCATTCACTAGACGGAAGTTGCAGTATTTTTTGAACCGCTACCATCTCTCAGAGTAGCGCATCAAAGATACTTTGTCATTGTTTATTATACATTGATTTTTCAAATTATAAGAAAATGATAAACAGTTTCATAGGTTTTTTGAAAATTTTTACATGTTACATTTAATTATTATTTATATTTTTAATTTCCAAATAATATTAGATTCAGATAAAAAAAAAAAAATAATTACCTTTCATTTCAAATGTAGTCATGTATTATTTAATTACGTCCATTTCTTCTGTTTTTGATTTTATAAAGCCAATAGTTTTATTTATTTTCTATTTTAAATAAAAAATAAAAGAAAAATTATAATTCACTTGCCTTTATTTAAAACGAGCCGCGATACTTATGTTCTCTAATAAAATAATATAACTTACTTATTTATTATAATAGAATGAAATGTATGTTATAAAATAATATCTATATTATAAAACTATATAAAACATCCGCCACACACCCCATATGCCATAATAAAAATTAAACTTTAAAAACATAGATAGAATATAGCTCTATCTCCTGCTCCTCACTCCACTATCAATTCATAATATAAATATATGTATTTCTCAAACAAAAATCAATTATAAAAATATTTCACATATTATATTTCTACAGTATTCATTTCGAAATGATCCAACGCATTGCAACTGATTATTATACAATATAAAAATGTATCCGTAACAGAACCAATTTGTAAGATAGCATAGAAGTAGATAGAAGGAAAATTTTGTAATTGTTTAAAAGTTGAAGAAAATTTTTTAAAACGAAAAAAGTTCTATTAAAATAATTTTCACCAAAAATTTTGCTTTGAATTTAAATAGTGAAATTCTGGAATAACCATAAGAATTACAAACAATATTTTTATTGAATAATCATCCAATATTTTATCATAATTTATAATTTACAACACATAAAAATAGATTTTGTATTATTAAAGCACTTTAAAATTAAACAAAAATTAAACCAATTTTAAATATTTTTTGTGATTATTTTCAATTAAAAGAAAAACATTTTCGACCATTTTTATGTACATAAAAAAAATCAAAAATGGTCGAAATTTTAATGGCTTTGGTATACTGTGAATGCTTTACTAAACATTAAGTTATAATAAATTATAAAATTTATAATTATAAAATTTATAATTAGAAAATTAAGATAATTAATATGAAAATATAAATTAAAAACAATTTTATAAAAATTGTATAAAAATAAAAACAATAATTACTTAAGTTTAAGGGATAATTAAAGATTAGATTTTTTTTTTTTAATTAACTATAAAAGAAAAAACATATTAATTAATATTAATTATGAAAATATAGAAAATAAACAAAAGTTAAGTTTTGAATATTGTCTATTTCAACAAATAATTTATTCAGAAAATAAACTAATTTATTGTAAATAAATTATATAATTAATTTCAAAAGGAAAAAAAAAAAAGGAAACAAATTTTATGGAAAATAAATAATTAAAATTAATAGTAAATTATATTGTTTCATTTTATTTATTTTGAAAACATTTCTTCTCTATTGAATAGAATTTTCCAAATTGTTAAAGGATTTAAGGCCACTTTCAAAATTTTGTATCAGCAGAGCATAATCTCCACCTGCCCACCACTTCAAACGAAGTTGTAGCGTTTTTAAAAAACCCATAAAAATTTCCACTAAAATAACCAGGATTTTTCAGACCAAGTAACAGTCGCGCAGAATTACCAGGAGGCAAATTTTTTTTTTTTTTTTTTTCTTTTTCATTTTTGACCCACTTAGAGGCGGAATTTTCGAAAAATCTCAACGGATTCTTGTTCGCATGATGACCCCCGATCGTTTGAGCCTATTTCCAGCCATATTTTTTGAAAATATTTTGGAAAAAAAATCTATGTTTTTATATTATGAACAGTTAGATAATTTAATTACCTATCGTTTGATACCTATCCCACCCACCCCCCACTTCAAACGGCTGCGTTATAGCGTTTTTAAAAAACCCATAAAAATTTCCACTAAAATAACAGGCAATTTTCAGACCAAGTAACAGTCGCGCAGAATTACCAGGAGGCAAATTTTTTTTTTTAATTTTTTTTCTTTTTCATTTTTGACCCACTTAGAGGCGGAATTTTTGAAAAATCTCAACGGATTCTTGTTCGCATGATGACCCCCGATCGTTTGAGCCTATTTCCAGCCATATTTTTTGAAAATATTTTGGAAAAAAAATCTATGTTTTTATATTATGAACAGTTAGATAATTTAATTACCTATCGTTTGATACCTATCCCACCCGCCTATCACTTCAAACGGCTGCGTTATAGCGTTTTTAAAAAACCCATAAAAATTTCCACTAAAATAACAGGCAATTTTCAGACCAAGTAACAGTCGCGCAGAATTACCAGGAGGAAAATTTTTTTTTTTAATTTTTTTTCTTTTTCATTTTTGACCCACTTAGAGGCGGAATTTTTGAAAAATCTCAACGGATTCTTGTTCGCACGGTGACCCCCGTTCGTTTGAGCCTATTTGCAGCCATATTTTTTGAAAATATTTTGGAAAAAAAATCTATGTTTTTATATTATGAACAGTTAGATAATTGAATTACCTATCGTTTGATACCTATCCCACCCGCCTATCACTTCAAACGGCTGAGTTATAGCGTTTTTAAAAAACCCATAAAAATTTCCACTAAAATAACAGGCAATTTTCAGATCAAGTAACAGTCGCGCAGAATTACCAGGAGGCAAATTTTTTTTTTTAATTTTTTTTCTTTTTCATTTTTGACCCACTTAGAGGCGGAATTTTTGAAAAATCTCAACGGATTCTTGTTCGCATGATGACCCCCGATTGTTTGAGCCTATTTCCAGCCATATTTTTTGAAAATATTATGGAAAAAAAATCTATGTTTTTATATTATGAACAGTTAGATAATTTAATTACCTATCGTTTGATACCTATCCCACCCGCCTATCACTTCAAACGGCTGAGTTATAGCGTTTTTAAAAAACCCATAAAAATTTCCACTAAAATAACAGGCAATTTTCAGACCAAGTAACAGTCGCGCAGAATTACCAGGAGGCAATTTTTTTTTTTAATTTTTTTTCTTTTTCATTTTTGACCCACTTAGAGGCGGAATTTTTGAAAAATCTCAACGGATTCTTGTTCGCATGATGACCCCCGATCGTTTGAGCCTATTTCCAGCCATATTTTTTGAAAATATTTTGGAAAAAAAATCTATGTTTTTATGTTACCAAAAGTTAGGTAATGTAATCACCTATCATTTGATACCTATCCCACCCGCCCACCACTTCAAACGACTGAGTTATAGCGTTTTTAAAAAACCCATAAAAATTTCCACTAAAATAACAGGCAATTTTCAGACCAAGTAACAGTCGCGCAGAATTACCAGGAGGCAAATTTTTTTTTTAATTTTTTTTCTTTTTCATTTTTGACCCACTTAGAGGCGGAATTTTTGAAAAATCTCAACGGATTCTTGTTCGCATGATGACCCCCGATCGTTTGAGCCTATTTCCAGCCATATTTTTTGAAAATATTTTGGAAAAAAAATCTATGTTTTTATGTTACCAAAAGTTAGGTAATGTAATTACCTATCATTTGATACCTATCCCACCCGCCCACCACTTCAAACGACTGAGTTATAGCGTTTTTAAAAAACCCATAAAAATTTCCACTAAAATAACAGGCAATTTTCAGACCAAGTAACAGTCGCGCAGAATTACCAGGAGGCAAATTTTTTTTTTTAATTTTTTTTCTTTTTCATTTTTGACCCACTTAGAGGAGGAATTTTCGAAAAATCTCAACGGATTCTTGTTCGCACGATCACCCCCGATCGTTTGAGCCTATTTTCAACCCTATTTTTTTTTACCTTTTTTGATCTGGAAAAGTGTGGGTTATAACCTCATGCCGAAAAACTTTTTTTGCCCGTAGGGCATTCATATTTTCAGTGATTGTAGAGCTCGAAAAAAAAACACTTTCTGTCGACCACTTTTCCCGATTTCTCTCGGGGGGCGGCGCTATGACGCTTCAAAAGTACCAAATTGGTCACTTTTGGGCCACTATAACTCCGGATATACACATTATTTTCTCATGAGCTTATCACCAGCGATAGTCCTCATCGAGGGCTACAAATTATATTATGGGGGTGACTTTCTATCTGTCTGGGTTTTCTAGCTATGGCTGCCTAAAGTTCGGAAAATCGTTTGCAGACCAATCTTAAGATACCTGGGGAATTGGCAAAAACTCAATTTTCCAAAATGTAATGATGCAGAAATGTAAAGAAAAGTTCAATCTAGATTTTGAATCTCTTTTGGAATTTTCCAATGGGAAATACGGATTTTCCAGGAACAACGAAAAACGTCGATTTTTGCATGTTTTCAAATGGAAATTTTCCGGCTTTTCCAATCGAATTTTCCAATACCCTATTTATCGCAGATAGTAGACTATATGACACGACTTTAAAGACCCACCACAATGCTTTAAGTCTAATGGTTTTCCTACAATGACCGACCAAAGTTAGGCTTACACGAAAATTTCCAAATCTTAAATCGGTCATAAGTTGGCCCATATATTTTTCACGGAAAAAGTCCAGAAGCTTTAATGTGCGCATTAAGATTCTCTATAATATGGCTGTAACGAAAATTGGCTACCTAATTTATTTTTTTCGAAAACATCAAAAAGTCCGTTTTCAGAAATTCCGGAAAATTTCTCCAGCCCAAAGTTGATGAGTTACAGATCTCTTATAGCCATAAATGGATTTAGATGGTAAATGTACTGAGGGAGTGGTACTGAAAATGTTTCCTAACTATTACAGTTTTCCCGGAATTTCCCGATACAAATTAAAATTTTCCGGATTTTCCCGAAAATTTCCAGATGTCTTAATTAGAATATTAGAAACATTGTTTACCTCTAGAGGACCCGAATCTATTTACGGGTTTTCCCGGAATTTTCATATAACGGTTTCATATGCATGGTGAAAAATCCATGTTTTTATGATAACAAAAGTTAGGTAATTTAATTACCTATCATTTGATATCTATCGCAATCTCCTACCTCTTCAAACGACCGAGCTAGAATTTTTACCGTTTTCCAACTATACCATAATTTTTCCACTAATTTTCCTTCAAATGTATTTCGATTTTCCTTAAATTTTCCTATTATCAGTTTTTATCATTCTATTTTCACGGGCTTTACCAGAATATTCATTTAAAGTTTTTCATATAAAGTAATTTCTTTTTATTTATCTTTTTCTTTTCAATTAGAAATAATGTAAACAATAAACTAAAACATCGTTGGTGTTTGTTATTATCTTCTTCTTCTTTTATTTGTAAGTTGTTTATTATTTTGTTGTATATTTTAGTTCGACCTTGAAAATCAATAAATCGAAATTTACACAAATTAACTTTGTTATTGTATTATTTTTCTCCTACAATAAATTTGTAAGTAAATAAAAATTAAACAATATTTTCACGAGTATGTGATTCTGATCGCCTGATAACTAACTATTCTCAAAAAAGAAGAAGAAGAAGATAATAACAAACACCAACAATGTTTTAGTTTATTGTTGACATTATTTAGAATGGAAACGAAAAAGATAAATAAAAAGAAAGGACTTCATATGAAAAACTTTAAATGAATATTCTGGGAAAATCTGTGAAAATATAATGAAAATATAATTTTCGAAAAATCTCAACGGATTCTCGTTCTTACGATGAACCCCGATCGTTTGAGCTTATTTACAGCCAACTTTCTTTGAAATTTTTTGAAAAATAAAATCCATGTTTTTATGTTACCAAAAGTTAGGTAATGTAATTACCTATTCGTTGATACCTATCCCACCCACCCCCCACTTCAAACGGCTGAGTTATAGCGTTTTTAAAAAACCCATAAAAATTTCCACTAAAATAACAGGCAATTTCCAGACCAAGTAACAGTCGCGCAGAATTACCAGGAGGCAAATTTTTTTTTTTAATTTTTTTTCTTTTTCATTTTTGACCCACTTAGAGGCGGAATTTTTGAAAAATCTCAACGGATTCTTGTTCGCACGGTGACCCCCGTTCGTTTGAGCCTATTTTCAGCCATATTTTTTGAAAATATTTTGGAAAAAAAATCTATGTTTTTATATTATGAACAGTTAGATAATTTAATTACCTATCGTTTGATACCTATCCCACCCGCCTATCACTTCAAACGGCTGAATTATAGCGTTTTTAAAAAACCCATAAAAATTTCCACTAAAATAACAGGCAATTTTCAGACCAAGTAACAGTCGCGCAGAATTACCAGGAGGCAAATTTTTTTTTAATTTTTTTTCTTTTTCATTTTTGACTCACTTATAGGCGGAATTTTTGAAAAATCTCAACGGATTCTTGTTCGCACGGTGACCCCCGTTCGTTTGAGCCTATTTCCAGCCATATTTTTTGAAAATATTTTGGAAAAAAAATCTATGTTTTTATATTATGAACAGTTAGATAATTTAATTACCTATCGTTTGATACCTATCCCACCCGCCTATCACTTCAAACGGCTGAGTTATAGCGTTTTTAAAAAACCCATAAAAATTTCCACTAAAATAACAGGCAATTTTCAGACCAAGTAACAGTCGCGCAGAATTACCAGGAGGCAAATTTTTTTTTTAATTTTTTTTCTTTTTCATTTTTGACTCACTTATAGGCGGAATTTTTGAAAAATCTCAACGGATTCTTGTTCGCACGGTGACCCCCGTTCGTTTGAGCCTATTTCCAGCCATATTTTTTGAAAATATTTTGGAAAAAAAATCTATGTTTTTATATTATGAACAGTTAGATAATTTAATTACCTATCGTTTGATACCTATCCCACCCGCCTATCACTTCAAACGGCTGAGTTATAGCGTTTTTAAAAAACCCATAAAAATTTCCACTAAAATAACAGGCAATTTTCAGACCAAGTAACAGTCGCGCAGAATTACCAGGAGGCAAATTTTTTTTTTAATTTTTTTTCTTTTTCATTTTTGACCCACTTAGAGGCGGAATTTTTGAAAAATCTCAACGGATTCTTGTTCGCACGATCAACCCCGATCGTTTGAGCCTATTTTCAACCCTATTTTTTTTTACCTTTTTTGACCTGGAAAAATGTGGGTTATAACCTCATGCCGAAAAACTTTTTTTGCCCGTAGGGCATTCATATTTTCAGCGATTGTAGAGCTCGAAAAAAAAACACTTTCTGTCGACCACGTTTCCCGATTTCCCTAAGGGGGCGGCGCTATGACGCCTCAAAAGTACCAAATTGGTCACTTTTGGACCACTATAACTCCGGATATACACATTATTTTCTCATGAGCTTATCACCAGCGATAGTCCTCATCGAGGGCTACAAATTATATTATGGGGGTGACTTTCTATCTGTCTGGGTTTTCTAGCTATGGCTGCCTAAAGTTCGGCAAATCGTTTGCAGACCAATCTTAAGATACCTGGGGAATTGGCAAAAACTCAATTTTCCAAAATGTAATGATGCAGAAATGTAAAGAAAAGTTCAATCTAGATTTTGAATCTCTTTTGGAATTTTCCAATGGGAAATACGGATTTTCCAGGAACAACGAAAAACGTCGATTTTTGCATGTTTTCAAATGGAAATTTTCCGGCTTTTCCAATCGAATTTTCCAATACCCTATTTATCGCAGATAGTAGATTATATGACACGACTTTTAAGACACACCACAACTTTTTAAGTCTAATGGTTTTCCTACAATGACTGACCAAAGTTAGGCTTACACGAAAATTTCCAAATCTTAAATCGGTCATAAGTCGGCCCATATATTTTTCACGGAAAAAGTCCAGAAGCTTTATTGTGCGCCTTAAGATCTTCTATAAAACGGCCGTAACAAAAATTGACTATCTAATTTATTTACATCGTGACCATCAAAAAGTTCGTTTTGAGATTTTCCTGAAATTTTCTCCAGTCCAAAGTTGATGACTTACAGATCTCTTATAGCCATAAATGGATTTAGATGGTAAATGTACTGAGGGAGTGGTACTGAAAATGTTTCCTAACTATTACAGTTTTCCCGGAATTTCCCGATACAAATTAAAATTTTCCGGATTTTCCCGAAAATTTCCAGATGTGTTAATTAGAATATTAGAAACATTGTTTACCACTAGAGGACCCGAATCTATTTACGGGTTTTCCCGGAATTTTCATATAACGGTTTCATATGCATGGTGAAAAATCCATGTTTTTATGATACCAACAGTTAGGTAATGTAATTACCTATCAATTGATATCTATCACAACCTCCTAACTCTTCAAACAGCTGCATTTCATTAAAACTGCATTATTTTCGTTTTTTCATTTATTCAAAATTCAAATTATATAAATTTTCGTTAATTTTTCTTATTCATATTAATAATAATAATAATTATAATTTATAATTAATTTAAATTTAAGTGTATATATGAAATGTATTTGGTGTTTATTAATTTTAATTATACTTTCATTTCGAAAAGAAATTCAAATATTTAATTGTAAAAAAGACAAAAAAAAACTAATTATAATTTTTGACTAATTGAATTTTGTAAAAGGAATTATTATATTATTTTATTTTATTTTTAAATTATGTAATTAGGTATAGTATAGGGTGACATTATAATAATAATTATATTTTTGGTGTAATTTTATTAAAAAATATTAAAAATATTTAAAAACTAATGTTAAAATACGAACAGTAAATAATTGTTAAATATTTCCTATTCCTATTTTATTTATTTCCATTTTTTTTTTCTATTTATATTAATTTTTTTTTTAATCAGCACCATATTATTAAAAAGGTTATAAAAGGTACACTTCAACGCATCGTGTCATTCATTGATTTTTCAACAATTTATTTTATTTGTATTATGGCATTACAAAAGTGATACAAAATTATTAAATTAAATTATTATCCAATTACCAAAAAAATAAGAAAAAAAAACCAAATAATCAAAGCTCATATTGTTTTAAAATCAAGTACAATTTATTTATTTAATTTTTTTTAAGAATTATTGTTTATTTGAAATATTGTTTAATATTAATTTATTGTAAAAATGGACGAATTCTTTTATATTTAAATATTTATACGCGTATTGTTAAAATATACACAAATTTTACATTCGCTTTTTCGCCACCATATTCCCATAAAACAATTACAAAAATGTTCAACAAATAATTATAAATTTTTAAAATAATTTCCCATTTTTGTGCTGGCATCAAAATTAATTGTTTTATTTAATTATTTATTTATTTATTTATATATTTTGTTAGTCAGTAAATTGTGCTTAAAAATTAATTGAAACATAAAATTTTAATTTCACAGATTCTTTTTATATGAAAAAAATGCAATTAATTAATAAAAATATGTACTATTTTTTATTATTATATAAATAACATAATAATATTAACATATTAATTATAAATAAGTAATATTAATTAAGAAAAAAAAAATAAAATAAAATAAAAACGAAAAAAAGCTAAACTTAATCATTTAATTAATTAATTTAAATCAGTCCAATACATTTTTCAGTTCAATTATATTATTTCTAAGTTTAATGTTAATGTTATATATTTTATTATACGCTCTTCGCGAGAACACTTAACATATGTTTGATAATTAATAAAATGTTAAATTGTTGTTTAAAGCATATTTAATTAATTTAATTATTTTTAAATAATTTATTAGAACGTATTTTATAATTTCTATAAAATAGATAAAAAAAAAATCATAATTTTGCGTACAAAAAAATGTTTTGTAATTCGTGATTTTAAATTATACTTAAAAAATAAATCCAATAATATTTGTAATTTTGTCAAATGTACGAAGAAAAAAACATGCTATTAATAAAAGTATTTATTTAATTTTTTATATTAATGTGGAATCATTTTTTTTGGAAGAAAAATTTTTAAATTTTATTTCTATTTCAAATATAGTACGTCTAACATGAGAATACAATAAATTATTTATAATACTTTATTTGGTATACGCACCACACACTCTACGTGCCCCACGGCGCTCAACAACGCCAAAATATTTTATAATTTATTTTTCAAAAAAATAAAATAAAATAATTAATTTTTTTTCAAAAACGTGCTCGTAATACATTTGCACCAAACTGTCCAACCACATTGCCACGCGGATTATAATTACAAACAACTAACACTTTTCCTTCTTTTGTTTTTGCAACACCAACACCTAAATCTTGTGATGTTTTCCATATTAATTGTGTAAAATGTCCGGCTTTAAAAATGCCTTTGGGTTCTGTAGAAAAATCATATTCTTTAATTTCTTCATACCACGAACGGCATACATCTTTTGGATTGGCCTTAGCATTACGATCCGATGACCATAAACAATATATATTTTCACCATATGTTGTATTTGGACGATGTGCAAAACGATCTTCACGTGCTAATGTTTTAGCCCATTCTTGTGCTTTTAAACACAATAGTTTACTTAATCTGAAACAAAAAAAAAAAAAAATCAAAAATTAAATCATGGAAATTAGAGGTGTGTTAATAATACACAAATTTATTCATTATACAAATAAAATACTAAATATTTACTGCAAAGCCCTCTTAACATAAAACAAATTGGAAAAACCTTACAAATGCTGCAGTGCAAAAAAATATATGAGCAACGAAAAAACCTAATGAATATATTTTATTGTTCCCATTTCTCGTTGTGAAAAAAATAAATGTAATATAATAATAAAACATTTGTTAAAATTGCATATATACAAATTGATAAAAAGAGTCTGTTCGGCACACATAAAATCATGGAAAAAGCTAAGGAAACAACTTTTTCTTTATATACATATAAAAATATAAACAACCAAAATTAACATTAAAATAAACGCACATAGTATATATACAGCGAAACCTTTATCACTAGTAACCTCTACCGTACGTACAAACTTGTGGGAGGGCTACCATTTTTCTTACAGCAAAATCATACAAAACCAATTTCCTATGAGGTACAAAATTTGATGGATCATGCAAAAAAAAAACGGTCATCGTAAAAAAATTTATTATGATGACATTATTAAAATAAAATCGGGTTTTTCAACTAGTTTATGCACATCCATCCATATAACTTTAGACCATGTGGAGACTAATAATAATATAATAATATTAATGCTATGATATAATGTAACCTATTACAGAAATAAGTTTATTACTTCAGCTGAGAAATTTCTAATGGAACATAAATTAAATTATTAAAATTTGTTTTAAAAAAATAAGGTTTTTTTAATGAAACATGAAATTGGAGATTCGGCGACTCGATTGTGTCTGTACGTCTTCTGATCGATGATAAACTGTGTATATGATATGTGTATAAACTGGTGGAAAAAGCATCTTATAAATTCCATCATAATAATATCTTTTGTGCACCATATTTCCATTTAACCAGAATTATAAAAGGTTTTCAATAAAACAACAGCTATAGAATCTATATGAATGTTGTTACAAATAATATTTTAATTTAATTTGTTATACAATATTTAAAAATGATATTTTATGTTTAATCAAAATGTTGAATTTACGAAGTCCTCTGTTAAATTATGAACTCATCAATGCTTGTTAATAATAATAATTTTTGATTTAATGTTCTGCTTCAACAATTGATTTTCGATTTAGAACGTCAAAAGCTAATACAGCCCTATCATCATCATCTTCTTTTATATCAGTATTTGGTATCGGTAGATTCTTATAACTATATAACGAACTATAATTTCTCTGTAGTTGTTGAAGCTCCATTAATTCCGTTAAAATTTGTTGTGCAAGATCACATTTGAATACAAATTGTGATTCCTGAAGCGGAAGTAGAACCCGTTGTGGTGGCCTGGGGTTGAAACGTTTCTTAGCACTGATATCTCTCACTTTTATTAAAGTTAATTCTCTACCTTCTTTGACAATTATTCGTTTATTTGTACGCTTAAACCAATTGGATTTGGTTGACTTTAATAAATTATTTAAAATTTCATCATAACAGTCATCAATTATATTATTACTTCTTACAATGGCCACACTTCCTTCCAAATAGTTATATATATAGGCCGCTATATTTCTTCTTTCCAATTTAAACGTCATTTTTGTTAATTGATGTGTTTTTCTGTAACACCGCACACTATAATCGAACTATATACAAGTTTTTAAATGAATCTTTTATTAATTTTTAAATTTTTAAAATGTATGCGTCAAATTGTAGAAAGAGAGTGTAAATTATTATAATTTCACTTATGTCAACTAATTAAATTTAATTTATCTTATTTTTGAAAATTATTATTCTTTGTTGTGTGTGGTCAACTTTCAAACTTTCATTACTATTTTTTCTTTATCACACATAAAAACCAATGAAAATTTATTATTTGATCAGTTTTGATATATAAAATATGAAAGTGTACACCAATACATTAATATTATATTAAATTTCGCGTAATTGTATGTTTGTTGCAGAGCGCCTGCTACGATTTTCCTTTAATTCATATTAAATGTGTGCGAATCATTTTCAAAATTCTGCGTATCATCCTTTTTTTTTTTGCGATAACACACACTGTCACACGATGAAAATTATATACAAAAACATATATAAAATATTTTGTTACAATGGAGCAACACAAAAAAAAATGCTTCTTCTTGAAATTTTATATGAGAAAAACTTTTCAATATATTACTTTGAAAAAAACTGAATTTGTATATTTTAATGTTATTTCCGTCGTGTTCTTATAAAAATTGTTGTTTACTATTCGTGCGGTTAATAATATTAAATTAATGATTAAATTAATATAATTTTAATGAAAAAATGTATGAATAAATTTTATAACATTCTTAGCTACTGAACCGTTCTTCTGACACTGATGTATTAAATAAATTTATATATGTAACTATATTTTAGAAATTTTATGTGTGTGGGATCAGTCAATACCATCATCCGTATAGTAATAATACAAAATTACCATACCTTTATACAATAATACACTTGTTAAAAAAGAAAAGCGACAGCATCATCATTGCCATCAGCTGGCCTCATATATGCGCAATAGCAAAAAATGCTTAAGGAATATAAAATATTTTCCATTTTAACTTCATACATTTTCATATAATTTTCATATACAGTGAAACCACTAAATCTCACGGCACACAATAGTACGTATGATTGAGGTTCTAATAAAAACTAAAGCATCATAATTAAATTTATTCTTATAATTTAAAATTAATGCTGCTTACTTTTTGGTTTAGCTTGAATGAGGAACTATTGCTAACACTTTATGTAATTTCTTCAATTTTCACTTTACAAAAATAGCCTCTGTAAATCCATTTTTAGACCAAATAATTAATACGCCTTACTATAGAAGAATATAATGAGCACAGAGCTTCGATTTTGGATGGAATTTTTCTTGTTTTATAGCCCTCTGTTGAATTTTTTTACTACAATGATTTGGAGGCCAACAATCGCTATACGTCATTGAGAATGGTATCAGAATCTTTAAAATCTTAAAATGAAATTCAAAGTTTGATAATTTGATGATATTTTGAACATATATAAACAGCTTTGCCGCATGCTTTGTAGTAAATCCTGCAAAATGAACTGGAACAAGCATTAAAATTATTATGAAATCATTGTAACAAGTGTATATTGAAGCCGGAGGAAGATCAAACTATGATAAACAATCTCATTATTTGAGTAATTATTAGTAAATCGTAAAAAGTATAAATCAGAAAATTTCACGTTTGTCATTTGTTTTTTTCGAGAATTATCTTGAGGAGAACCTGGAAAGGATGTTGAAAACAGAATTGATATTTTAATACTTGTAACAATTGTGTATAGCCTCATGCAATAAATCTCTCTCAAAACATATAACTTTTATATTTAAAATTAAAACCATTCGTAAATTATTTAAATAATTGGTCTGAAAATGTACCGTGTGTGAGATGAGTTTAAAAGATTTCTCTGTAAATGATAATTTATGAAGTTATACTAGGAAAATTTTTATAGATTTTGTAGGAATTTTTTGTTATTGCGCATAGGTGCGGCCAGATGATGGTAATGATAATGCTGTCGTTTTCATTTTCTAACAAGTGTATTATTATATAAAAAATATGATAATTTTGTGTGATTGTATTGTATGATCCCACGCACATAAATGTTCTAAAAAAATATATAGTATAATATGAATTTATATACAAACATCAGTGTATCAGTGGCACAGTTCAGTTACGAACCTTGTTAAATTTATTTAGAAACATTTTTTCACTAAAATTATATTAATTTTTATTAAATAATTATCTTTTTCTAACAGTATTAACCGCAGGAATATTAAATAACAATTTTTATAAGAACACGACGGAAATAACATTAAAATATACAAATTAAGTTTATTTCAAAGGTTTCAAGTAGAAACATTTTTTTTTTGTGTTGGTCCATTGTAACAAAATATTTTATATATTTTTTTGTATATAATTTTCATCGTGTGACAGTGTGTGTTATCGAAAAAAAAAAAGGATGAATACGCAGAATTTGAAAATGATTCGCACACATTTAATATGAATTAAAGGAAAATCGTAGCAGGCGCTCTGCAACAAACACACAGTTACGCGAAATTTAATATAATATTAATGTATTGGTGTACACTTTCATATTTTATATATCAAAACTGATCAAATAATAAATTTTCATTGGTTTTTATGTGTGATAAAGAAAAAATAGTAATGAAAGTTTGAAAGTTGAACACACACAACAAAGAATAATAATTTTCAAAAATTAGATAAATTAAATTTAATTAGTTGACATAAGTGAAATTATAATAATTTACACGCTCTTTATACCATTTGACGCATACATTTTAAAAATTTAAAAATTAATAAAATATTCATTGAAAAAACTTATACATCGTTTGAGTATATATTGTGCGGTGTTATAGAAAAACACATCACAACTAACAAATATGGCGTTAAAATTGGCAAAAAGAAATATAGCGGCCTACATATATCACTATTTGGAAGGAAGTGTGGCCATTGTAAGAAGTAATAATATAATTGATGACTGTTATGATGAAATTTTAAATAATTTATTAAAGTCAACCAAATCCAAATGGTTCAGGCGCAGAAAAAGACGAATAATTATCAAAGAAGGTAGAGAATTCACTTTAATAAAAGTGAGAGATATCAGTACTAAGAAACGTTTCAACCCCAGGCCACCACAACGGGTTCTACTTCCGCTTCAGGAATCACAATTTGTATTCAAATGTAATCTTGCACAACAAATTTTAAAGAAATTAATGGTGCTTCAACAAGAACAGAGAAATTATAGTTCGTTATATAGTTATAAGGATTTACCGATACCAAATACCGATATAAAACAAGATAATGATAGAGCTGTATTAGCTTTTGACGTTCGAAATCGAGAATCAATTGTGCAAGCATTTTAAAGCAAAAATTATTATTATTACAAGCATTGATGAGATTATAATTTAACAGAGGACTAAATTCAACATTTTGATTAAACATAAAATATAATTTTTAAACTATAATTTTTATATAATTGTATTTTATTTTATTTTTAATAACAGCTGTTATTTTATTGAAGTCTTTATCGCACTGTGCGCTGTACAAATGACATGGTGCGGATAAGCATTTATTAGCATTCGTGTGTATCATAAATGGCGAGCAACATATTATTAGATGACAGTTTAAATATATTCAATAAAAAATTATTAATAATCATTCAAACATTTTTAAATGCATAAAATGGATCTGGGTATTAATAGAAGTATTCAGTGCGGGCGGATAAATGCATTACCGTGTTAAAGTATTAATTTATCAAGAACATAATTAGCATAAGCATATATTATAATTACATATAATTATTATAAATAATTTATAAATTAAATAATAAATATTATATGAATGTATATGTGTTTTCTACATTTAATTTAGAATTATAATAATTCTAATATTTTTTTTAAATTCAGGAAGAAGATTTAGACGAAACGGCACGAAATAATTTCATCTGAATAACCATGGTGTTGAACATGTTAGTGCAAATTATTATCTCATTGATTCTCTGTAATCGTATATTTTATTGTGATTAATAATCTTGATAATGTTGTTAAAAAATAGAAGATATCGAGATTAAGGGTTTTTTATTATCAGTAAGTAATGCATTCAATTTAGCAATTGTAATTCAACAATTATGGAAAAACAACCTTTTGGTGACAACTTTTTCATAGTCGCAAATATTTATGTGTAAATAATTATTGTATAAAAAACACCTCGAGGCTAATAAAAAAAAATCTGCAAAACGAACTTAAACAACACCTAATAATAAATGATCATCACAGTACAAGTGGTAAATTGTTACATATATATATTAAATATTATTGTACAAGTACATCAACCAGTACATTAAAGGGCAGACATTTAACTAGCTATGTAATAAATTCTCAGAACCAACGGTATAAATATTTGACATGTTGTTTAAAAATATTCAGCATAAGGGGTAAAATAAAAGAAGGAACACTAAATGCCTCCAGGGAATGCTTAAGGAAATATATGTCTTGAAATTGGGATGATAAATCCGACATGCAGGTAGGTGACACAACAGACCGTTTTTTGTGCAACCCTCAAAAGCAGCTATTTTTCAGTTTAAACACACTGGGCCACAAATTTATATGGAAAATGAATATTTGAGTATATTCGCTAAGGTAATAATACTCTTTTTTTATCTTTCATTTCCCCACACATTTATCCATATACAAAAACTAATCGAATCTAATCACTAATCACAAATATTAAATTTTGATCATTTTGAATGATTGAATGTTAAACTAAAATTATATAAATTAAAAAAGAAAAAATTGTATAAAAATTAGTTTCTCGCACCAATCACTGAAAATTTTAATTGAATTTTTCGAATATTAAATACTATTAACCCTTTCAGACGATTTTTATTATACATAGTACATTTTCATATGATAAATAGTCTGTACAAATCATCAGAAAGGGTTAATTAAATACAATTAATCATTTGATTACTCGTTCACTTACTTTAAATCCGGTACAGTATGCCTTTTACGATATTCATTATGATATTTTAAAATAGCTTTTGAAAATTTTTCCAAATCAACAATATCTTTATTTTCACTACTGCAAATGGCTTCAAACGAAGCAGATTCAAAACATTCAGGTACACGATCAATAACAATTTTTGGTGTATCAGCCTGTGATGAATTTGTAAAACCACCAATTGGAGGAACATTTTCCGCAAAACTACCAATAAAATTACCGGGTGGATCATAATTTGCAACAATAAATACTTGACCCGATCTAGGTAATATATATTTTATGATTAAATAATGTATCGTGCATAGCTGCTACACTTCAAATGTAATTATTGTAATAATAACCAATTACAATCAATACAAATATCAAAATTGAAGTGTAGCAGAGATTCACGACAACATGATGAGATACACAAAAATAAATAAATAATATTTTATACCTATTTCTGGCTTGTCCAACACCTAATTCACGACTGTCATTCCACACCACTTGTGTAAAATGACCAGTTTTCAATGTTGCCGGTTCTTTGCCAAATATATGGGTACATCCTTCACTGTACCAATGTTCAACCGGTTCCCATCCTTTAACAATTACATTTGAATTTGAATTCCATGAACAAAATATATTTTCACCATATGGTGAATTATTACGATGTATTGGTGTACCACGGGCGGCAATTACTTTAGCCCATTCTTCAGCAAAACGACATAATTTTTTACTTAATTTTAATGTGGGCACACCGTGTTTTATACGAAATTCATTATGAGCTTTTAAACATGATTTTTCAAATTCATTATAACAAGATTTACGTACGGCGGCCGGTGATGGTGATTTCGATTTAAAATTTATTGCAGACGATGGTCTTGGTGATGGTGATGACACACCATTTCGACTTCCATTAATAACCGTACCAATATCATTTTTAATACTGCCACTACTACTGGCACTACTAACCATCATCGACGACGACAATGTTTTATCAAATTTATTTAAATCATTTGTTGACACCGACAACGAATGCGTTGCACTTTGTTGATTTGATTTCAAGAAACGTTGTGCACTTGGTGATTTCTGTACTTCTGATTCATGTAAATCATGTGATTCTTTTATAACAACAGTACGATCCGGTTTATGACCCTTATATGTTTGTATTGTTTCAAATGTTATAATTTCACATTGTGGATCCTATAACAATAATAATAATAATAATAATGAGAATAATAATAATAATAATTTTAGTTGATTAAATACAATTTCATTTATGGTAAAGATCAACTTCTTATCATTTAAAAATGTAAATAAATGAAATATTATATTCATAATTTCAATGAATAATTTTTATTACTTACCGATACTGGTTTTTTATGGTTAATCATTCGTTGATCTGTTTTTCGTACCATCACAACACGTGATAATGAACCACAATTGTGTGAAGAACTTACAGTTGGTAGTCTTGTTACATCCATTAGAACAGGTCGGGCTGGCCTATATTATGAAAATTATATAAGCAAATATATGTAGAGGTTAATATTGAATTCGAAAATTAATATTTATATAATGCAGGATGGCTACAAATTTATAACATTAATGAACAATCCTTAGTTATTTATTGCCTGATATTTATCAATAAAATTATTTTAAAATAGATTTGATATTCTGCAAAATGTTTCGTGTTCGGTTTTCAAATTTATTTTATTTTTATATAATGTTAATGTTCATTATTATAATATTATTATTTTACCGTCAGTCAATATTTTATTTAAATGACATTTTTATACGTATATTAAAATTAATATATCACGTAAACGGATACGGGCTGTACAAAGACACAGACTAACATTTAATATTTTATTAATAGTTAATAGTTATATAAAAGTAAAATAGAATATACATTTGTTTATCAAAAAAAAAAAATAAATAAGTTTTATATTGCGTGAACTTGAACTTTATTTATTTATTATTTATTTTCCATAGCAGCTATAACTTTTGAATATATATTTTGTGTATAAGAAAATTATGTACAAAATATAACAATCACAATTTATTCTATTTTCTACATATGCCAATAAAGAGTTTTCCATTAGAAAGCGCGCGCGGACTATGTGAATTAACACAAAGTAAGTGACTTTTCGCATAATCCCATGAAAATAAAGTCTAACTATGTTAAAACTCACTAGATATTGGTATTCAATTGAATGATCGATTTCTCAAAATAATAGATGATTCACTAAACATTTGCTTGAATAAATTAATTGTTTCGTGAGTCTTTGTATTACATATGAGCATGGCACAAAGATCACTATCGTCTTGAAATAATCAAATGTAATCTTTTTTTTTCAAAATTAATGAATACAAAGATTTATTTAATGTTTTATAATTTATTTTAGTGAACATGTTAAATATTGTCTATATAGATTTAAAATGACGTCTCAGAACGTCATGTACGATTTTATCCAAACAAATGGATGACGTCCTGATACGTCAAATTCTGTCAAATGGTTAATATGATATTAAGTAAAAAACTCTCATTCAAATTCGTTAAATTCAAATCAATTTAAAGTTCGAGCGCCCTTAATGGAAAACGCTGTTATTATTATTTTGTTATATAAAAAAATTTGATAAATAAAACTTTAATATAAAATCTATTATTTTATTTCAAATACATCCCCTCTGTCCTATACGCTTTTTGTTTACTTGTTTATTTTTGGAACAACCTTGTGGTTTAAAAAAATTAATATTTACACCGAATCCTCCATAGAGGTTTTACTATATTAAAGCATAACCCAATTTATTAATAAATTATATAATTTCGATTATATATCTGTTGTAAATATAAATCCTATTTTAATGAGGCGCATCCCTAATTTTAACACTATTCATACATTTTTTAATAGATTTTCATACGAATTAATACGCTTGTACTGTAACGCGAATAACTTTAATTATTAATATAAAATTGAAAATATAATATTTAATGCATGGGGGTTAGATATATGTATAGGATAATTGTCACAAGGATGAGTTAGATTTGAATATAATATTGCCATTAGCTTATAATAGCTGTAAAAATAACTAAATGCATTATGACAATGGAAAATTAGAATTCTAGTATACGTAGGAACTTTTTGCGCTTAACTGATATTTCTCTCATTCTTTGAAACATTAATTATGTTTTATTTTTCATGAATTTACAATCCATGCATGTACTGCAAAAATGTCAGATATTGTAGTCCTTATTAAGCAGCACCCGAAAATACTTAGAAATTTGATAGATTCTTGTTCAAGTGTAATTAAATTTAGGTGTGTAGGGTGCTTGAAATGGAATTGAATATAGGAACAATGTCTAATAAGTTTCTTCAAAATCTATAATCTGGTTCTTTTGAACGAAATTAGGTACGTGGAGTTTCGAATGAGATTATACTGGTAGTTTCCAACATGCTCCTTCAAAATCGATACACTGTGCAGTTATATATTAACCAAATTAACAAAACATTTCATATTTTGATGAAATTGGCTAATTTAAAAAAAAAATTGATTAGCAGAGAATACCAAGTTGGGCAATTTTCGAGTAACTTTTATTAACAACAAATCGTATTTAATGCTGCATTCAAACCATATGTGTAACTAATTTGAAGGAATTTAACCAACCGAGTTTTGCGGTATCTAATAGTATCTAATAGTAAATTCATTGGATCTAATTTTTCAACGAATTTATCAAAACCATATTCTATACCTAAATCGCCAAAATTCATTTAAATTAAACAGTGATATAGTGAATTTAAAAATATCTGATCAACAGAATAACTATGGGTATTAATTGTCTAGAATTTTCATAAGTACTATTCATATAAAATTATTAAATTATAAGTTATTCTATATAAAATTACAACAAAATTTCACCGAATTCGTAAAAAAAAAATACAGTGAAATTATAAAATTCAAGCAAATCAACATCTGAAAATCTGCGAGTCAGCTGTTTACATTACTTTTCCGTACAATGTCCGATTATTTCAATAAAAATAGTAATAACAAAATTAATTATCGAAATTAAAATAGCAGTAATGGAGTAACAATGATAGAGTATCTTTTTTATAAAACACATTAAAAATTTGTAATTCGTGTAGAGGGTAGTAAAGGTCAGTATATGCGATAATAAGACCCTATTTATTATATGAAAACAATTTTTACATATGTGATACAAATTTTTAGTATATGATACAGAAGTCACATGTATAATTTATGATAAGAGGTTTTGCTGTATTTATTATAAATATGGTATTTGAGGATATCACGCAATTTGTATTATATTGTGTGTATCCGCATATTTCATATACACATACAATGTACAATTTTTTTACATCTTTACTGGATTTTTTAATATATATATAATCGACGGTATACATTTAGCAGCTATCCTATATGCTGTTGCTACAAATATGGTATATATTATTAAACCTATCTATAATAAATACATAACAATATATATAGAAAAATGTTGTTATTGTTGCCGTTTCTACATACACATCATTTATTTATAAATAAACACATATATCATAAAAACATGTGCTTATAATAAAAGTAAATTATAATTTATATGAGTAATTTCATACCTAATATTTCACACATTGGTGTCGTGCGTATACGCATTTTATGAAAGGTGGATGGAGGCATAACGCAATACTCGTTATGGTATACATTCATCACAAAGCGCACTAATTATAGCGTTTTTGTGTACGCAAATTAGTAGAATTGGTATGATTAATTACATTATAATAATTAAGGACACGTATAATAAACAATTGCATATTTTATCGTGCCTATGAATACATGCAATATATTATGTATGGTATAAAAATATAAAAATAGACCCAAGTAAAAGACTAAAATTCATAAATTTTATTAATTCATTCCATATATGAATAATTTAAATTTTAAAATAATATTTAATTAATTCAAAATCGAGAAATACTGTTGATAAAATGCAACAATAATAGTGCGTTGTTCATGGTAAAATAACAATTAGGTGATGGACGAGACACTGATAACCAGTGTCATTCGATTAAAATAATTATATAAAATATATAAAATCTAACATTTCTTTCTGTTTTCAAAAATTTGTAAACTTGTCTAATATTTTAATTTTAAGTCAACATCAAATTATTGTATTTTAAGAATAAAATCAATTTATTTTTATTACATCAACGAAACAAATAAGTTAAATATAAATGATTCCCCGAACTCGCATACAAAACTATCAATTCTATATTGTATTATTACATTTATTAAATAATTTTCGTAAAATTTTGGAATATAGTTTTCTATGAAAAATTTGCTATATTATAGTCGATAGACTGGAATCCGCACCTTCTCACATTCCAAACATTTGATAACTTACCTATATACATATGTCCTAAGTTCACCAAATAATTGGAAGGGAAGACAATGCAATATATATATTATCAAATTTATGCAAATTTATCACCATGCGTTGTCATGTTGGTTGTGTAGTTTTTACAAAGATCATGCAATGCAGATTTTTCAGGTATGTTAAAACAGTTTTGGTTGCATCATCATTAAATTATAGTATGCCAAATTAAGCATATGCAAAGTTATCCATCACAAATTGCTGATAATACAATTATTTATCTTTATTTACATATGCTATTACTGTATGGAAAATTCTCGATCGATATTCGTACTAAATGTGATAACTCTGCGTGAGAGTCTTTATAGTGTAGACAAACAAGTGAATATTTTAATGAATTATTTTATACAACTGTTTTAGCCTCTTCCGCACTTAGTTCACTATTTTTCTTATCGCCATTTGAACATTGCGTTCCAAAATTATTGTTATTATTTCAAAAAAAATTGTTTTAGAACTAATTGATGTCGTGAACTGCTTTTATTATTTTTATTGTGATATGCGTATATAAATTTGAAAAAGCAAAACTAAAGTAAACGCTACATAGTCTTAATTGTTCATTATATGAATTTAATAAATAAATATGTTATTTTTTAAAAGTGTAGTAGATATATGACAAGTCATGGTGTACGAAATTGAGCTTATTATCACATCTATGCCAAACATTTATTATCAGTCAAGTTGGTAAATTGTATTCACACATATTATATAACAATTCATCAAATTTGTCTAAATGCAATTATCGAAATTTATATAGATATTTCCTTAATTCCACTATTTTTATATGGTGTTTGCAAACATTGTCAATTTTTCAGAATATAAAGCATCGAACACCGTATATTCAAAGATATCCTTTTCGTATTCCATAAACATAAAAAAAAATAAATAGTAATCTCCAACTGAAAATGTCATCATAAAAATAATTATCGATAATTTTCACATGTAAATTTGGAGAATTAGAAATCGATATTTGACGATTGATTAACATGAACGGTATACCCACTGCGCCACTGAATCTTACACTATATAATATATGCACTCATGACTTATCCTCATGAATATTAAATTAGTGAAAAATCAATATTAACATATAATTTGTTACATACTATATGTGTGAATGTATGTGTAACGTATGGGTACATATAAATTTTGTGAATATTATTATTAATAATACACATATAGTGTAAAAATGATAATATATTGTAATTATGTTCACGTACAATATATTATATTTCATTTCTATATAGCACAGCACTATTAATATATTATTGATCATTAAAATATTTACGGGCGATAACAATTTACAAAACTATAAGAAAGAAGGTTTTTAATGTTGATTTAGTTTAGTGAAACAATTGTATTTAATGTAAATAGTATAATGCTAATGCTAATATGTATATAACTTAATATGGTAATTATACTTATAATAGAATCCAATAGAATAAATGAATATGAATACATACAATTGTTAATCAAGTAATATTATTATTATATATACGACTTTATAATATTATATTTAAATGTAGAGAAAAGTATTATTTGCGAAATATTTAAATTTCAAATATGTAATTAGAGAAATTTAAATATTCCGCAATTGGTATTATAAATGTTGTATACATTTATATCTATACAATTTCCATTCGATTTAAAGAGAATGGAATATCAAATAAGTTAATTGTATGCATATGGATATGTTTTGTTATATTGAATTAAAAACCACACATATATTAAATATATAAAAATAACAACCTTGACTTTTGAATGTCAAGGGAATAAATTTATTTAACAGGTGAACGCAATTATTATTATTATTATTATTATTATTTTATTATTGTATTACATTATATTGAACAAAACATTGTATGTGTTGTGTGAATATGCGGATAATAACAATAATATATAAATTGTATTTATAAACAATTGTATCATCGCACAATTTGTTCATAAGTTGTATATCATACATTTATTTATTCATTTGATACAGAATGTGGTGGTTTAATATATTTTGATAATTGCGTAACCGAGCTGTACCAGCATTACATATAAAACGACAAAATATAAATGGATTTTAATCACTTCTTCTGCATCATAGTGGCTGGTTACCTGCTGTACATATATAAACAGATCCATATATGAAAACTGTCCGCAGTCAATGTCTCCAAATCCAAAAATTTAAGGATCTTTATATTACCGTTTACTGCATCTATCTATCTCGCCTTTCGTACCTTTCGTTCGAAAATCCGAAATAATTGTTCCTGGTTCTGTGTCATGCACCAAGCCTCCGACCCATACGTTAATATTGGACATATTAATGTTGTATATAGCTTGCACTTAAGATCTCGTTGTAATGTTTTCGATCGGTATTGTTTTTTTAACCCGTAATAACATCTGTTTCCAATTGCTACCCTGCGGCGAATTTCCTCTTCAATATCATTTTCTACATTTATCAACGATCCTAAGTATACAAAACTATTGATTATTTCAAAATTGTGTTCTCCAATATTAACAGTTTGATCTCGAATTCGTAATGTAGTTGTTGCCACCAAATATTTTGGTTTTTCTATATTCACTTTGAGATCTAGACCCGATGCCTCCTTTTGTAACGATTCGAAAGCATCCATGACAGTTATCATATTCCAACCTATTATGTCTATATCATCAGCATACGCTAACAATTGAGCCGATTTTGTGAAAATCGTGCCTTGTTTATCAATATTTAACTCACTGCCTTTTCCACCGTAATATTAAATAGCAGTGTTGATAATGGATCGCCTTGTTCGTAGTCCATCAACCGTCTCAAAGTGATAAGATAATTTTTTTTTACCAGTTTATAATTAACACGTTAATCGCCACGATAATATCAGAAAAATGTTCACATGGGCCATGGGCTTTCTACCAAATCGCGTACGTCAGACATATATGTCTGACATGGTTCATGTAGAACTTCTTAGCGTCAGACACATATGACTGACATGGCGATTAACGTGTTAAGTATATTTTACTATACCAATAAAAATCAAAAGCAGCACCATATTACAACATCGCATGCAGTACAAAAACGCAAAAAAAAAGACAATTAAAACACCTAATAAGAACAATAAGCGAATATCGCGCATTAGAATGGATGAAAATCTCAATATTCTACACAATGAAGAATAATACACGCTCCCTGAGCACTGATCATGATCACATAACGATCAAAATTTTATTTATATGAAAATAGTTTGTGGTATGCTATGTTGCATTAGCTAACAATTGACCAAAAGCATATTTCTCAACCTTATATTTTGTATATAAAGAAGCAAAATAAATTCAATTTCAAACATTATTTCATAACATGTTGATTGAACTTGGATCCACATATACACTATAGAGAGTGAAAAAAAAAGTCAAAGCAATAAATTGAAGCTGGGTTCTATAAAAAAACATACGGCAACAGTTTTTTTTTAGACTCACTAAAGTATTTTGTTGATCGATAATTTACTTCGGAAACAATTAACTTTATTGTGTAACCTATCCGGGGCGCCATGTTATTGCTAATAAAAAAAAAAACATGTGATTATTTCATCAACTATATTTCAAAATCAAATGTGTGTATTTTTCAAATATTACAATATATTGTAATTACTAAATAAAATTTTAAAATAAAGTAAATATGTGTAACAATATGATAAATTTTTGTTTAACAACATTTTAAATATAGTTTATGACTTTGTCCTATTATTTTTAATTTTTATAAAAATTATATTACGCTATAGAAATAGAAAACTAAAATGTTATTCGTACGTGTATATGCGTATTTTAAACTATATTATAAATATATAATAAATAAATAGTGATAAATTATATTATTCATATATTGTTGATGATAAGATACAATTTGTAATAAATTTAAAACAATATAAAATATTCTAAATTACAAAATAAAGACATATAATAATAAATTTTATAAGTTATTCAACAAAACTAATATATCTACACAACACACATATATTAAAATATTCAGTTAATCTTTAATATATGGGCTGTTTGAAAAATCATTTTTATATCTATATCATCCTTGGAAAAAATCACACATCTGAAGTGTACGCATATGGATATACATTGATGCGTCTACGCATCAAGAATATGCAGGAATACCACTATTTACTATATACAATCGATCCAAAATAGAATCGTAATGCGTATATGATAACTTTGAATCATAATATGTTTGGAGCTGTATACATATTTAAAGTAATCCATAGATGAATTATGCAGAACCTGTTTATATATAATTAATACCGCGGTTACAATTAGTATAATTCTCTAAAAATTTGAAGAGGAGTAGTATAGATAAATGTGTGACTATACAATTTCCTATTATTAATTTAGCAGAAAAATTTTGCATATGGACGCAAAAGTTCCATGTTTATTTTAGACAGCAATTGCATAAATTAACACAATAGCAAAATATTGCAGGCACATACATATTCGTTTCTCTATAATTTTTCTACTGAAATTGTCAAAACGATAAATATGACAAAGTTGTTTTTATTGTCGTAAAGGCAGAAAGTTATTCTATACATCGGACGTGTGCTTGTCGCATTTAATATACTTAAAATGACTGAGAATATTATTGTGGTTCCATTGATTGATGACCATTTCTTAAAGAATATTTACAAAAGATATTATATAGTTAAGCAATGCTCATGTGGTTTTGGAGAATTAAAATCAACTCTAACTATTATAAAAAAAAAAGTTATGCAGAATATTTTTGTTTGTCCAATGTCACTAAATATATTTTGTTTTGTTACGTATTTGAATAGGATGGCGTTGTGCAGTTCATATAGTAAATTAAGTTCAATCTCGGTATACAAGGATAATTTAGCAGAAATATTGAAGAAGAATAAATGCTTTTTAGCTATACACAAGCTATCAAATATAAATAATTGCAACGATCACAAATTTTGGCGCAATTCAATGCAATGAATTTGGGGAACAATTCTGATTGATGCCGTGATTGATAGTTGCTTGTCATCCGGTAAAATGCTAGTATAAAAATGATAATTTCGATGCATTTAAATAAGGACTGACTATAGTTGTCATATAATGGTATGTGATAAATACCTAATCGAAAAAATTTCTATCCAGTCTGTTCCATACAAATCATGGATAAGCATTATATAATTACTATACCTTTCCAATGTTGGCATGTTCACAAAAGTGTAAGATTTTTAACAGCGGATTTCTCCAATTTCCAAGAAAATTTTCTCAAGGTAAAACGAAGAAATTTTCTCTGAATTGATTCCGACCTATAGCAATATCGATGGAATATTGAGGTGACCAAATTGAGAACATGTATATATATTTAAGATTTGAAGTTGAGTTTATGATCGCAGCACATTCCAATGAATGTGGATTCTCAATACATAACAAATTCATTCAAATTCGTTGTGTTGTTGTGTTTACATTAAATTGCAATTGAAACCGGTGTTATTAAGCTTCCAAAGATTTTCAGATTATACAATATATGATAATCTTACAATCTCTCGATAATTCGATACATTAATTTCAATTTACCATCTCAATTTAGTATACAATATAAAATAGTAAAAATAAAAATAGTTAAAGACATATTTTATTTTATACAATAAAAATAAATAATGGTTTCTGAAAAATTGTTATAAAATATGCGATTATATAATAAATATTGTCCTAAATTTTATTTTATAATTTATAATAATTTCTTATTATATTATTTATTGTGTCTGGTTTCATTTATTTTTATATTTTATATTCATTGATAATATGCCAAGCAGACAAATAATAATCCATTTCCATATAAATAACATACCCATCCACACACACACACATACGTTAAAAACCTTGTGAGAATATCTATTTTTATATGTCAATTTGAAAGAAAGTACAAACCAATAATTTATAAATTCTCTTTAAAAGGAAAAAAACTTTCATTTGAAGGTTTTCAAAATTGATGATGAATATTGTTGTGGTTGGACAATTAATTTAAGTACCGCATAAGCAAACGCAAGTATTAAACAAAATATCCGGCGTCTATATCGGCAGACAATGAGAAAATAAAAACACTGGTATATTTTTATAACTATAACATTTTATAAATAATCACGTAGACATTACACACATTTTTGTTTAACATATCATAAAATATAAATAAGTGTAAATTTCAAAATAATCCATATATAAAGAAACTAATTTTATGACTTCCTCTTTTTGGTGACACATTGGTAGTTTAACTTAGTTTTGTGGGTTGGTATTTGGTTGGCTATAGTTTCGGTTATAATCCAGATATTTTGATGTTATTTAGGTCATTTGAAACCTATATCTAATTAAAAATGTTACATACGTATACGTCATTTGAGATTGGTCAAGAAACATCATTTTCGAATTGCGAAGCATATAACTGTATTAATTCGATATGAATAAATCAGCTGCTGAAGCTCACAGAAACATCTGTGATACATATATGGTGAGTCTACTCCATCAATCAAAACATGTTAATACTGGTTTCGAAAATTTTAAAAGTGGTGATTTTGAACTGCTGCAGACAAAGACCGCTCCTCAGGTGATCCGAAAAAGTTTGAAGATTGTAAATGGCAAGCAATATTGAATGAAAATTCTCCTCAGACATTAAAAGAACTTGCCAAAGCATTAAATGTCACTCAAGTAGCTGCGCTAGTAAACTTTTACATGCCATGGAAAGATTAAAAAAAAAGGGAAAATTGGTGCCACAAGAACTGACTGAAACCAACATTAAAAATCGTTAAATGATTTGTTATATTCATTGCTTACAAGGCACCGAAGATGGCATTTTTTGTATCAAATAATAGCTGGTGATGAAAAATTAAACGCAAGAAATCGTAGACCGGTCATTAACATCGACTCCAAAACGAAAAATTGATGGTAGTAAGGTTATGTTGTGCATTTGGTATGGGATCAGAAAGGAGTGGTGTACAATGAGCCAAACTATTACATTACGCTGTATGTTACATACAAACAAAAATTCGATCGATTTGAACGATTCGCTTAATGAGAATCGTGAAATACCAGCCAATTAATAACGTAAAGTTATTTTTCTGCACGATAACGTTCGACGACATGTTACAAAACCAGTACAAAATACGTTGGAAGAACTTAAATGAAAAATTCTACCGTATGCTCCCCTTATGTACCAGACTATGCAGTATGCACCATCGGATTACAATATGTTACGATCATAATACATTCAAGACCGCAGAACTTCACAACATTTGATAAAATCAAAAAAATGACTCGATGAATGGATAGCTTCCTCAAAACTAAGTTAAACACCCATTATTCATTCATTTATTTATTTATTTATTTATTTATTAAAGAGTGTATTTTTGTTTAATTTATATATCAACTTTATAATTTAATTCATTACAAATAAATAAAATAAAATTTATTAAATTTTCCAAATAAAGACAATTCAAATAAATTATTCTTTATCCATTTTAAATTAATATAATTAATTAATTTCGTGACGATATTTTTAAAAATTATAATTTAATTTAATAAACAATTAAATGAAAAAAAACACACACACATATACACCCTCCTGCTATTTATTAATTAAGGTTATAATCAATTAATCGTTTAACAACAAATTAATATTTTAAATAATGTTATAAAAAAAATGATATATTAATTATAAGAGAACAATTTTGCAATTAATTATAATTATGTAATTGTTATACGTATTTTAAATAGTATATATACTAAAAATAGAATATTATTAAATAATAATTAATATAACAATAAAATATCTTTTTTTTTAAATTGATTGTAATTTATTTGAAAAATACACAGAGAAATGTCTATTAAATGTAATCGCAAAGGAATGTCTATTGAGAATGGTGGTGAATTCTACTATAAGGAAAAATATACATTGAAATAGAAACGGTTGTAAATTACAAAAATATATATGGTAATGAACTGTGGTGAGAAAAATATTTTAAAATAATTTTCTTCCCAATACAATCGCCCTTTTGCCAATATGTATTTCCACATTCTTATTTCCTTATTTCAATTACACTAAATACAAAGCCACTTGATATCTTTTTTCAACGTACTTTAAAAATATTCGTTTGCAAGGTATTTTCGGTGGAATGGTAATTTAATTAAATGATGATTCCACTGTATTATATACAAAAATAATGCATTTATATTAATAATAAAATAAAATAATAAATAATTCACATTAAAATTAATAAATACAATAATAGTTTTTATATTTGTATAGTACCAGAATAATATAATAATTTAAATAAATATTCGGTGGCGCAGTAGTACTTAAAGCGTTTGTCATTTGACCGGAAGGTTGTGAGTTTAATTCTGATCAATCCCTCGGCGTATAGGAGTAACATGAATGTTTGAAAATTATATAATTGAATAACTACGATTTGTTCGATATGTGAATAGATGAAAAAAACAAATGGATGAAATTGTGAAATGTCATTACAAAATGATTACGCACACTAATTGTAAACAATAAACTATAAACTATATTGAAAACCAATTTATGTGTCATATAATGTGTTAGTTTAAATGTTAACATGTTCACATTCATCAATATTCATCGAATACATCATTTTTACTTTGTTTTATGCTAATTATAATAATATTTTTTATTATTATTATTATTATTTTGGTTATAAAAAATCACATATTTGATTACAAATTTCTGGTTGTGGTAAATGTTACTTGGTGAAAGAATGTCTATATCCGTTCAGACGGATCATTGTGTGAATGCATTTTATCATGTTTGGGTAAACATATGTTTTCTGGTTCACATTTAATACTTTTGACAATTTTTTAAGTATTTGACTCTGTGATCATCGCATCGATTAATAATTTTTCTCAAAGTTTTATTTTCTCTATTTTTTTTTATCTTACACTTGGCGAAGTTTTTTTTATCATTGACATCAAAATCATTGAAACCGACACTCTTTACAATTTGTATTTAATCGAACCGGTTCAGCGTAAATTTCGGCGAAACTTTTTGTTTTTTAATAAAATTATGAAGTAATTAACTTAATTCTCACAAATACTTTAAAAATATTATAGTTTTTCGGTGATACTCAAAGTATATACCAATGTGTGCACACATCATTATTATGGGACGTATCTGTCATGTGAAAATATTTTAGGAAACATCTATACATTTTGATAATTGTAGACCAATTATTGAATTGTTACATAATTAACACTTGGGGAATGGGGAATAATTTATCAACTATAGACTATAACGCATGTTTGGTAGATGCTTGACTTGCAGTAACATGACTTGCGTACCAAATTATGGAGATTACTTGGACAATGAAACACTGTATCCTGGTTACTACTTTCTTTATAATTCGTCATATATTGTTTTTAGCAATTGAAATGTTATTTTTAAACCAAAAACTTCAACTAAAAAATTTGGTGAATACCATAAAAATTGATATACAAATACAGTCAAGCAATCTTTCAAATTTTGATCATAAATGCGACATCTAGTGAGATGGATTTATGCCAAAGAAATGTTTACGCATAAGTCAAAGTGTTATAACATTTATTAATTGGACTTTATGCCGTAAAAAAAAAGGATTAAGTGTATTCTGTATAAATTATAAATGATATTTCATTAAACATATATTATTTTTACATTTAACTTATTTGTTAATACATAATATAATTATTTTTCATATTTGCTCAATAAAAACAATCGTTTATTGTTCTTAATAACATTGTTGTTTATAGTTATACCAGTAGTAGCAGCGCAGTGGCTAATAATACAATAATATATAAATAAAAGAATCATGTGGTGTTTTGAAAAGAATATTTAAGTCGTTATTCATTGCATGTACTTGTAATATGGTATATATTTGTTGTCAAAGACACAGAGTGTTCCTATATATAATTTGTTTGCAGAAAATTTATAGGAATAATGATGGTTGTGTGAGATGATCATAATGCTAAAAAACACTGTAGTGAATAAAAAATAAAACCGGTCAGCATCACTTGGCATATTGAGTGGCCGTGTTGGATTTTTTGATTCATCTTTTGTTTATTTTTAGGAAGCCATAGTTAGTTGTATAACATGTCAAATCCATAAATCCATGTTTCATCGCAAAATACGAGCGTTGAATTATGAATGTTGGATCAGAATGAACGAGCATCAATATAATCCTTTAAATTTTTTTCCAAACGATTCATCAATCATTTCGATAACAATTTTGTGGATCCAACGTTTTAAATCCACTCAAAAAGATTTGTATTAATCAAAATAAAATTCTAGTATGTGATAATTGATCAACTATATTTTTTACTTGACACTCTTTAATTGATTCACTACAAACACTTTTATATTCGCACATATGTTATTGTTTATATATTGTATTTATAGATGGAACATTTAAATCATGACGATTTGTTTATCAACAATTTTTAATACTTCTATCAGTCGCATTAATTTAATGTTTTCAATAATTTAATTACGATTGAATAAATTGAAAAATGGAATAAAAAGTAGTTGTTTCCAAATTGTTGTCAAACCATATACGTATTAAATAAATTACCCATAATTATGTGAAATTTTCTGGAAATGTCTGTGTTTAAACTATGATTATACTATACAATGTCTATAGTAGTCCCTTTATTTTTATGTAATAAGTTCATATACAACATCATGTTGAATAAATGTTCTCACCATAATTGCAAAACACCCTCTGATGGATGTATTGTATATATTATTGTATTTAAATTATATTATTTCATACTGCATAATTATATAATTGTTGAATATAATTTGTTATTATATGACTCCAATATGTGCGTACAAAAGCAAACTATTGAAATAAAATTGTTTGAAATGGGTCACACTGAATTGAATTTTATCCCGGAAGGATACGTATAGTTACTTATATACGCTACATGATGATTTAATAAGTTTATGCGCGCATACTTTTATTGGTTGCATATCAAAAATCAGACAGTTTTGTTTTATTCGTTAAAATGAAAAAAAAGTGAATTTTTAGTCATTTTGTAGAATAAAAAAAAAACCATCAACAAATCAAATGCTATTTCACCGACGGCTTAGAATATTATATATTGTAAAAATATAATTGAAACTATTGAAAAAATTAAATTCTTTATTATTAATTTTACGTTTCTTATCAAACCGCCCTCCTCGTATTGCGAATCCATAGAATTTTATATGCATACGCAGATACAAAAAATAGTATACATACATTTTCTATGTAATATTGCATGTAGTTTTAATTATAATACTTGTAATTACAATTAATATTTGTAATACAATATTTTTCCATTGATACACAGTTTTTGTTATTGTTAATTTTATAACATTTTTCAGAGAAAAAAAAATAAAATAAGAAACAAATGAATAAATTATTATTTAACACAATTTTTTATATAATATTATTGTTATAATGTATTTTTTTATCTACCTACAATATCTTAAGGTTTTTTAATTTGAAATGAAATTTGATATAATTATGTGTAAATAAAAATTACGTAAAATATGACGTTAAAAATGTTTATAAATAATACTAATATATTGTATTTAATGATGTAAAACAGTCAACAGATCCGATCAATTTTGATGCGCAAAATATATTTGTTGTTATATAATATTTTATTTATTAAAATATAATTTTTCTGTAATTGCGATCCGTGTATATTTACTGGATTTCAAAAAAAAAATAAAAACACACAAATTAAACGCACGCATTTAAATTATTATTGTACGTGCATATGCATAATATCAATAAATGTATTTTAAACATTGTGGATTGAAAATATTTAACCTGTTGTGCATTAATCACGAGTCTGACTCGTGTAAACTTATTTTGACTTTGTAAATCAATCACAAGTCTGACTCGTGTAAACTTATTTTTACTTTGTAAATCAATCACGAGTCTGACTCGTGTAAACTTATTTTTACTTTGTGAAAGTATCACGAGTACTACTCGTATAAATATAAATTTACTTTGTGATAACTTTACAATTTATTCAAACAATTAAAACTACAAGGGGTTAACAAAACTTGTGGTTTTTCATATAAATTTGGTATATAGGAAATTTCATCAGTTCAATTAATTAATCATTTTGTGTAAACAATTCCAAAATTGTTGAAAAATATCAGATAATACACGAAAATGACAAGTCCCTACTATATCCGGTGATATTATGTATTTCATTATATTTATATTTATTTGTCAAATTGCATTAATTTACATGTAAAATATAAAATAGTGTTTTAAAAACTATTGCCTTTTAAATTGTTATTTATCCAAAAACTTACTACTGGAATTATTAAAACATTAACATTAAATTTAATGGAAATTAACGATTTAGTTGGATAATTGTTCAGTATGAAAACATTCAATTCTACACAAATTCACAGTATTAGTCTTAAAAAGTATATACCATAATTTAGATAAAATATTAGGGCAGTCACTATTGCCATTTAGAATTTTGCAAACGAAAGAAACCCTAAGATACTTTCTATTTAAAGTGATCATATCCAAAAATTTGATTCAATACTCATATTACGAAAGTATATCAATCGATTCGATCAATTTCAAGATTTCATATAGCAGCAAAGCTATAAGTAATCTTCTTTATATGGATATACATTCAATTCATAATCTGACAAAAGAATATTCCAGAATAAGTTTTACAAGAGAATAAAATAATTTAAAATACACACAATTGGGGTCTGTAAATGCACGACCTTCACGAATAATAAAACCCATTAAAATGAGTTTGATTTATTCATTAAAATAAGGTAAGAAAAAGTAAAATTTAAGTAATTTTACATTTGTTTATATTTAAAAATAAATTGTTCACAACACACTAATTGAAGAATGAAATTAAATTACATAAATTATTAATTGTCCTGTAAATTTTAACATATATCAACTGCATAAATTTTACATTCAAAATTCTAAATGCCAGAATAGATTAGTGTGAATAAAGAATTGGAACCAAATGGCCAGGCTTAGGTACACCTGATGTTGCAACAATTTCATAAGACAGGCTATCATTAAACTTTACCTCTGGACACACATCAACAAAACCGCAATAAGATTTAATTCAAAAAATAAAATTCTAATTAAAACCAATTTTTAAAAGTTTCTAGATAAAATGTGTGATGAAAGTAAATGTTCATTTTTGAATAAAAACCAAGCATTTATATCTCCGCACTGTATTTTTGTTCGATATCTTGCTATAACTTTCAAAGTTATATAAAAGTTATGGTGCAAGAAAATTGTGTTCATATACTTTGACAAAACGCTAAACTTCATATGGGTATAGATCAAGGACAGGAGAAACGTTAACATCACTGCGCCAAAAACTAAAACATGCAAAGGTCACAAAAATCTAAATTTGGTGGAACTATCAAGGAGGAGGGTATAGTGGTGTATACCACGAGTTTCAATAAACTCAATGAAAAACTGTTCCTGCTAATGTCTACCAATATGTCAATTGAATCAATGGAAAAAAGAATTTTTACACGAAAAATATCAACAATAGCGAGACTCTTAGAGCTGTCAAGGATATACCGTTTTAGCTGAAATGGACTGTACTTCTGCACACATATTACTCAACAGACAGATCTTTTGATTTTCATTTATTCAGATTGATGTAGTATATACGGTCTGTCTGGTACACACTTCCGAAAATTTCAAGAAGTATACGAAAAAGGATAGCTCAATGCATGTCACTTTATCGACACCGCACATTACCGCAGTAAGATATGAGAAACAATTTAAAAGGAAAATATTTTGATTTTTCTAGCAATTTTTATGTATTTGAAAATATTATAATTTTATTGCATAATTGAAAAATAAGAAACTTTTAATAAAAATAAATAATGATTCGCATGACATACGCAAAATAATAATAAATAGATATTTAACAAATTGTTGAACGGTGACAAGTTAACACGTCATTGTGCTTGTATTTTATCTATTTCAATTTATGAAACCCGCATAGAACAGTAAAATTGCCGGCCAACAATGTGTTAATATAATACAATTTTTATATAGCACAAATATTCACTAATTAGTACATGTACTTAAAATACAAAACATTTTAAAACTTATCCCGGTCACCAGTGTATAAATATTATTATTATTATTATTATTATTATTATTATTATTATTATTATTATTATTATGTTACAGATCCTACCAATTGTTATATATATTATTATTATTATTATTATTATTATTATTATCATAAATATAATATTTACTTACAATATTTTAAAATAATTAACGCTTCTTCTGTTTAGCACAAAATAATATTATTAATGTACATATAAAATAATATAATTCACTAACTAAAATACATTTACATATCAAATAATATGCAAAATTTCACATGTATAATAATTAATATTGTTTTATCTCTTGTTCAGCCGGTTTTAATTTTTTTTTCTTTTTAAATGAAAATATTTATTTTGCCTTGTTAAAACAAAAACAAATAACTTTACTCGGGTTTATGTTCTGTTGTGTAGTCAAAATAATAAATATATGTACTGTTTTTGTAATAATTTGCATGTGCAAAATTGTATATATATATTTAAATATGCGGACAGAGAACGTCGTCAACAACGCAGAAGAAAAATTATATTGTGAAATAAAAATTGTATATGGCAAAGCAAAAGAAATTAATATGATGATTGACAATATAGAACGATATTATTATTATTATTATTATTATTTATAATGTTTATGTATGTTTTATAATTTAAATACACATATATAGTCTACATTGTTTTGTATATATAAAATGAAGCAGTACAATAATATTATTCCATATATATATATTAATAAACGTAGTCTTTAGAAATAAATAAATGGCAAAATACAGCAAAAATGAAATGTATATAGTTTTTTACAACCCCATTTTCATAGAAATGTACAAAAAGTATAAATAACGTAAATAGATGTTTTGAAAATATATATACCATAAAAATACAATAAAGTACTTGATATTTCAATACAAATAATTCAACATTTAAAGTATCGATTATTATTTTGTGGGTTATAAGTAAAAAAAAGGAAAAAAGAGGGTTTTTTTTTTGTATAAACTCATCCAAGAATGTATATGTTTCTACCATATATATATATGTATTTGTATATACAAATATTTATGGTACACAGAAAATACTTATACAGATTCAATTCAAAATCTCCCCCGCACACATAAAATTTACTATATTTTATACGGAAATATATATAGTAAAAGGACTTTTATTTGTATGCGAAATTATAATAAAAATACAACATACAAATAAATCAGTAATTATTGTACATACAAAATAAAAAAAAAAAAAACATCCCCCATATACGGTAGAAGCACCAGTATTCGGACAAGTATACCAATAATAGTCGGACACTTTGTGGTAAAGTATAAAATATTTTGAATTAAATTTTTTACTTTAACACCAAGTGTTCGACTATTACTGCAGTATATTTGTGTTCGATTATACTGGCGCTTTTACCCTATACATCATCTGCCTTCTTTATATAATATAATGCAATAAATAAATATTCTAAATATTGATTATTTTTATTTGAATGAATCATTCATACATAGATTTGCCAAATATATGTGATAATTTGCGCATAAAGTATAATATGGTATATTTGTGACAAATTCGAAAATAATCCAAATAACATTGCACAAAACATTATTATATGGAATTTTAATAGGCTTTTATAACTATTATTTTGAAATATATATATACTAAATTCGTATGAACCAATAATTTACGGAACACATATGTATAATAATAATATAATATTAAACTTAAATTGAATGGTAGTTTTTAACCATACACACACACACACTCATTCACTCATATTAAATTAGAATGAATGTAGTATAAATATAATGCACATTTTAATAAATGTATACTTGAAATTAAGTTCTTGAAGTGATATTTATATTATGCATAAGCAAGTCTTATAAAAATATGAATACTTGAAATTGTGTGTACTCTCTTTAAACATGTATACGATATACTTTAATTATAAGTATACAAATATATTTATATACGGAATGTTTTTTTTTTGTTATAGGATTACATTAATATATCATAAAACTGCGATGTATAAGGTTTTTCCGTTCATCAAAATTACCTTCATAACGACATATTTCATCAAAACAATCTTCATCTTTTTCTTAAATTTTTTTTCCAACTACCAATCTAATCTTTCCAACAAATTCCATGACAATATACATTACTAAACCCAGAACAACTTTCCTACTAAGTTCCTCTTCATCTTCTCCGTCAACTTCCCTTCTGACTATCCACCCCTTTATCACCAGTTACCTACTGCTAACAACTATCTACTTATTCGAAAGCTTTTCATGCATCTGCCTCATCCAATTTCCATACAACCGCTTATCGAGATTATTAAGATCCATTTACTTTTAAAATTTAGTTAAATATTTCAATCGTTCTTTTGTATTGAAAGAATATTCAGTAAGGATGTGGCAGCCCACAGAAGCGATGTGGCTATAGTTTCACTCACCTTCATTACACTCCCCAGAATCTATAAATTTATATATGGATATGCATTTAAAATTTTAAGAAAATCAGATAAATGGTTCTTTGGTAAATATTCAGGTATTATGGTAGAGTTTGGAGAATTTGGGGATAAACATCTTTTAGATATTCAGTTGTCTATAGTTCGAAACTATATACTAAAGTTATTCAAATAATGAAACAATATTTTTTCTTCCAAAAAAATCAGATTAAATTCACATTCAAATTTAAACATCCCATCCATATCCAAAAGCAAATATCCGAAATTCAATCAAAATCGATTAATAAGCCAATTCCAAAGATAAATTTGTGTACACACAGACAGACAGACAAAGCGATCATAAAACAGCCATTAAACTAAACCAAATTAAAGACCGTTAATTTTTTGTATTATAGTCCAAATGTACAGCAAATGGGAAGAATACCCCGCATGGTTGCAATAGACCACAATAAAGAAATAAGAAAGGTAATAAAAAATAACTATATTTTTACGAGTAGGGACACTGCTGAAGTTAGGGTCAATATTGCATAAGGCATAAGATAACGGGAAAGTGACTTGTGACATTAAAAACCTGGTCCAAGATTTGAACAAAATGAAGAACAAAGGATATCTATATATGGGGCACTTATTCTGCAAAAGCATAGGTAACCTGTAATCTTACTGCCTAAGTGACGGTGAGATATAGCCGCATTGAACCTATACACCCTATTTATTCAAATTAATTAAAGAAACAAGCCGAAATTTTAATATATTATTCTGATTCTAAATTAAAGATGATAATAAATTTCCTGCTGATAAATGTTTTTTTTTTGTAATAGTTATGAAACGTTTCGAAAATGCAGTCTTTTAATTCTACTATTTACAATCATAGCATCTTAAATATACTCGCATTGTTTTCGCTAAAATACCATCGATGATAACCATTAAATTATTTTAATCAATTTTAATATCTATAAATAAATAAATAAATAAATAAATATAATTTATATGGCGGTGCGATAGGCGGAAACTCAAAGCGAGGCGGAAAAAACAGTCTAAATAATATCGCATCGTCATCGGCACTTCTAATCATATAATTTATGATTTTGTATATGATTTTTTTTTTTTTACAAAGTGCGTCCCCAATCATCAATTATAATTAATTAATTAATTTAATATATATTTCATACAATTATTATTATAAATTTTGTGCTACACCTCACCTCTTATAGAAATACTAAAATATCTCATAACACATTTTGTGATAAAAACATTAACATTGTATTTAACGAGGAAAAAAAAAATGAAAATAAAAATACAAACTGATAAAAATCTAAAAAAAATACATTAATGAAAAAATTAATTTTGCATATATGCTCTAATTTCCTTTATATATATACAAAATTTCACAATTTTCCAATTTTCCTTTGTACAAACATTTTCCTTTACTCTAATATTTATATTTCTCGGGAATACTATACGGCTACCTACACACGATACACATGTTTATTATTATACATATTTGTGTGTTGTATGTGTGTGTGTGTGTGTGGGTGGGTGGTTGTGTGTGTTTATGAATGATAAAATATTCTATCATAAATAAGGAAGTATATAGGATATAAAAGTTTTGCCAAAATCGTAAAAATAGCGCAGTATCATTACAACAGGATAATAACAATATATTATGTCCTTTTTTTTCATACACAAATATAGTGAAAGAAGAAATATTGTGAACTTAATTTAGTTTCTATTGAAAATTGGCATTTATTTATGTGAAAAATTGGAATACAAATTATTTTAATCAAAGTACTATTTTCCCTTATTTTTTATAAATTTCTCCAATCTCTAATACCGTGTTCGACATTGATCTATTTCGTTTCACATTTCTATAACATTCCAGTAATGTATACCGCCTAGGTCATGCTACATAGTTTTAAACAATTGAAAATCAAAAGGCGCTATATATGCCGTGAGTAACACTGAATGCGTAAAAACTTCCTATTTAAACTGCAATCTCAATAGGTGATGTAACATGAGGCCGATTGTTTACATTAGTATATTACTTTATGCTTGTTATAGTTGCTATTGCTAGTCTTTTTCACAACAATTCCTCGTCTAATTGGTGTAATTCAGATATTGGTAGACATAAGCAGTAACAGTTTCATTTGGTTTTAGAAACTCGTACAGTGCACCACTTCTTCCCAGTTCCACACAAACGGTTGATGTTCTGTTTTGGCAGTGTTGTTGATGGTTTACCTTCGTCTATCCATGGTTTAGGATTGTTAAAGTACATCTAATTTTTGTAGTCAGTTAATAAACCAAAGACAACGTAATAGTGATCCGGTTCGTAATAGCATTTTCCGTCAATTTGTTATTTTTCTTAATTTTAAATTTTTCCCAAAAGGTATCCAAACATTTGAAATGAGCTGGTCCATTAACACCTAATTTAGCATTTTAGCTGAATTTTTATTCAATATAATGCTTGCAATTCGGTACTGTCCAAATGCATCGCCTATTCAGAACGTTTTTTTTGTCATTGAAATTAAAATCACCCTTAGTGAAACCATTCTAAGACACTCTTTACGTGTTACAAGCAATGAAGTGTCATCATTATAACATTTTTCAAGTAATCGAAGAACTTAGCTGCTATAATTTTTTTTCTAAAATCAATTTAGTGAAAAATGATCATCCGAAAAACATAAAAAATTGATATTTACACATCCGATATACAATTGCCAATGTTGCCATCAGAAACTAAGTTAATCTCCTAATAAATTGAGTATTTATATAAATACACGCAGTCATTTTTCATTGCAAGTCATTTCCTTTTAGCAAAAAATAGCATTAGAAAAAAAAATGATAATAAAAATCCTTTTTTTGTTTTGTTGTTCTAGTTTGTCTTTAGTAGTAGTATTTTTTTTCTTTTGTTTTTGCAGCTTGAATGGAAACATTATCTTGTTTTTTTTTCTTCTATTTTTATGTGAATGTGATGGATATTGCAATTTTTTATTTACGTTTCCATTCTTCTAATATAAAACACATTTATTATGTAATTCTTATTTACAAATAAAAAAACAAAAAAGCATACACACAATAATATAAACAAGAAAGAATAACAAACAATATGGCATTTGGTGAGACAATTGTGTCAACGCTTAAGACAAGGGACTTTATATGGTGTTTTTGTATAATTTATAAAAAATGTTATTTTCTTATATCGAAGTTGATTTCTTTTAATTGTTTTAGTTACTCTACATGCGCATCTACACTCACCGGATTAAATGTTGAACAGCAAATTTTGATGGTGTAATGGTGTTGGAAATATACACAGAATAATTTAAATCAAGCAATGCTAAGTGCAGTGAACTGTAATATTAAGTTGATTAAAATTCGGGGTTGAAAGACGTTAGCTGCAGATAGAGTTAGGTTGGAGAAGGCTAAAACCGCACCTGGGTTTTTAATGCCATGGAATAAGTAAATAAGTTTAAAAACAAAGTGAAGTATTAGAAATATATAAAGTACATAATAAATTTTACAATACCGTACTGTTAAATAGTCATTTGGATTAAATAGATTAAAATAGCTACACTCGAGTTTACCGATAGACGACACACACACATACACACAAAATAATACGAATAATTTTACAAGTGGTCAGTGGGATGACTCAAAACCAAAATAATACGTAATAAATTAAATAAATCAAGTGGACCCGGTGCGGTCGTTATTAATTTCTTATCTCATAATCGTAGCACAATAACAACATTTTTTATCTTATCCAAGTGATATTTACACACAAAAACATGTTAATTTATTTTTTACAGCGTTTGTATATTTTAATTATACTATTTATTTATTTTTTTATTTTTTTTTGTTATGACCAGATTAAGCAAATAATTTAATTATGGAAAAATAAATATAAATATGATGATAATATAAAATAAATAATACAACATATACAAAAGATAATTACTTGCATCTTGATGCCATTTTTAAGCAACAAACTTCCATGGTTATTTGCTATTTATTTTTAAAAATTATATATTTTATTATTTTCAAATTTATTGATTCAGTTAATTTTTTTTATATATATTTATAAAATATTAAAAATACACTTTTATTAGAAAAATTATGTTTTTTGTTGTGTTTTTATTATTTACATTACATAGCACTTATTTTCCTAAGAGAGAGGCACATTAATTTTCGAATATGTTTTTTTTTTTCTATTGCAGTATTTTCATTTGTTTTCCTTTTTTTTTACTACGACACAAAAACTTTGAAGTTGAAGGTTACGCAATAGAACAATTAATATTTGTTATTGTTGTTTTTGCTTTAGTGAGGGTGCGAGGGTGTATTATTTTTTATTTTCTATATAAACATATATAATAATTTATGTTATTCTATATATTTTGTAAAAATGTTTCAATAAAAATATATTTTTTCTTTTTTTTAACACTTAAATTTATTTACAGAAACAAAAACAAAAATTCTATTTATTATTAAATTAAAAATCAATTATAAATTGTATTAAACCGGTATTCTATTTGTTTCTCGATTATACGTTTATTTATATTTTATAAACCGAACGTAATGACTTTTAGTTGTGAATTGAATTGAATTGAAAATAATAAAAATAAAATATAGGAGGTAATTATGAATATATACTAAAAGAAAAATAATTTAATTAAGAAGATTTAATATTACTAAAATAAAATTTAAACAACACAAAATGTTCACACACAATATAACAAGAAATTAAAACAAAAATTGAAGAAGTAAATTATATACCGTACGAAAAGTAGTGGTAAACTAAATTTGTAAATGAAAAAAAACATATGAGAAATGGTTGATAAAATAAATGCTGTGTTTATTCGCTATGTGTGCGAAAGCTTTTACAATTTACCATTTATATGAGACAAGTATATAAAAATTATATACATGTGTTTGTTTGAATATTGTATATACTACAAAAAGCTCAATCAAAATCTATGTATATGTAGTAGTATATAAAAAAAATTTTATTATATTAATAATTCAGTGCAAGCGCGCCAAGGGAGCGAGGGTTGTATATTTATTCATTTGACTTTGTGTGGTACGTGTTGGTACGCACTCATACGCATACTCGATGGTAAATTTTGTTATGTGTAGGTAAAATTTTATATTATGATGATGATAAAAAAAGTCTAATTATAAACATGTAGCAATATGTAGCACATGTAGCACATTGTATTGTATTGTAGAATGCGTATTCGTTTTGTACTATTTTAGTATAGTGAAATGATATGTGTTTGGGTATGCGGTTGATTTTGATAACAAATTTATTATTTATTTATTTTTAATTATTTTGTAATAAAAATATTGCGAAACTTTATTAAACATTATTAAATATTATATTTATTTATTTGTAATTTAAAATCAATGTATGTTCCCTAGTAACACTGTCCGTAGTTTGTCCGTAGAACATTCTATGTAGTTGTTCGTAGTATCAATCCGAGGAAATATCTATGGATTTCTTAAGGATGTCCGCCGGAATTTTATATAATCAGTGCAATCCTGTCCATGGAATTTTATAAAAAATATCCTTGGATTATCCGTATATTTTATTTATATTTTCTTATCTAAAAAATTGTAATTGTAAGATTAAATTGATAGTATAATTTTGTAGAAATTTGGCAGATAAAATGTTTTTACATAAACAAGAAACAAAAACCGCGGTTTAAATCCCTGAAAAGTTTTACAAATTTCCTAGGAAATATATCTATTTAAGTTACTGGTTCTTATAAAATTTTCGAAATTAAATTAAAAAGAGTGAGGATTATATCGCTAGGTAAGCGAAGTATAAAAAATTTGAATTTATCTTCGATAATTTGTGAAATAAATTATGAATACAATACCGCAGACATTTGTTAGAAATATTACCCTGACAATCCAAAGATTTCAATTGACCTAAATAAAATACTATATAATATTATATTAAGAGGAAAATCTATGGACATTTTTTGGATAAATTTCAATATATCTTTTCCATGGAAAATATGTGGATTTTTTTCACGGAAATTTTCCTCGTTTTTAAAAGTACGGATAAATTGTTACTATAGGGTTATGATAAGTATGACAAAGCTTTAGAATTTTATTTCGTTTAGAAAATATATACATATTGGTATAAATAGAATTCTGACCCACGTTGATATTAAATTATTATTAGCTTCTAAAACCTATCCGATGAGTTTACAAAGAAGAATTTTTTTTAGGTTTCTGTCACCAAATCGCACCAGATTGTCAAAGCACCTACACTACTTAGGATGCATAGCCGTCATTCTTGCAATGCAATGCTGGACACAGTGGACACATCAAAATATTTGACAGATTCGAATTCTTTTAAATTCGAGCATAAATTGGATTAGCAAATAATAAATTGTTGGTTCTTTATCAACAAAATACTAAAGCACGTGAGTTTTGACATAATCAACATTATTGAAATTCTTATCATTCAAAAAGTTTTGCAAACTTCAAAATAAATGGTGTAAGATCAGGATCAAGCTCCAATAATTTTTGACGAGTGATCAAATCTTTGTGCGACGTTTTGTTGTCATGATGGAACACAAGACTTTTTCGATTTGCCAATTCTGATCGATTTTCTTGAATTGTATTGTTCAGTTTGGTAAGTTTTTTCCATGCAATCCCAACAAACCGATATATACTCTTAATGAAAAACAGCTTAGAATGTTGTTCGCGTTGGTTTATCTTACTTGCTCCACGATCCTGGGTACATATTATATTATGAGCCAACCAATTATTTGTTCCCCTCGATATAATGGTCCATCTACCATATAAGTTAAAATAGTGTAAAATTCCTGTATAAGATAATTAAACAAGTCATAAAAGTGATAAATCTTGGTGTACACGAATCTGGTTGAAATATTTTGCAGGCAAATGTGTTATTTGGAGGCAATTTTGATGAACAAAATAAAACCCTTTTATTAGGTTATAGTAAGTTATAGAATGTGTAATACAACTCGCAATTTGGGACATCCTGTATAATAAGAACATCATTATATAGTTTACATTTTATTAATAATTTGACTGCCAGCGATTCAGTTGCAATTAAAACCACAGAACCAATCCGATTATCTTCAAATTACAAATAAATTTGAATGTGAATGTGAATTGCGAAGTGATAAGGTTACATTTATGCGTGCATTGCTATTTATTTTATATTTTATTTATACTTATATGTGACACAAAAATAAATATAATTCTATACAGAAAATTGATAAATTCACATAAATATTATCATTATTCAAATATTAACAGAGAGTAGAATAGAATATGCAAACGCAATCGCAAATATAATATTATCATTTGTTTGTTAATTATAAAATTAACAACCTAATAATAAATACACTTCGTTTCACTTGTCAAGGGACACTTACATTTTTGTCAATTTCTCTGTTACTGAGTTAGCTCGATACTTGAATTTTTATAAATTGAAGTTTATAAAAAAATAGTTGATCTGACACTTGTCTGCTATAATTTTGTTTCTCAAAGTAAAAGATATAATTTCTACATTGTTTCATTTGATTCTATATAAGTTTTAAGTTCATAGAAGTTTATATTAAGTTTAAGAATAAATTGAAAAAGTTTCTAATTTAATTAGTTACACTAAATAAAAAGCAATACATATCGGAAAACTTTGATTGCGGTAGAAATGGTGCAAAATTAAAGCTTATGCTTAGCAAGTTTTATCAGTCCGTTCGTTTGCTTGTTTATAAGTAGTAATAAATTTAAGAGAGATTTGTTCAATAATTATGAATTTCGAAAGCATCAAAACTTTACAGAACAATAAACGTTATACTCAAACTAAATATTGGACAAAAACTTAAGTGTCCCTCTGAAATAACAACAAGTGAAACGTAGTGTAAATATACTATAATATATTTTTGTATAAGAAAATAAGTTATAAATAATAAATAAAATAAATAATTAAATAAAACGCATTGTGAAAAAACAAATTGTAAATTCATTTATCTCTTGTTTGTTATTATTATTATTATTATTTCTAATAATAACTTGAATAATAAATAAATTAATATTAACTTTTACTATATATTTATTTATGGATGCATATTTATAATATAATAATAAAATAAACATAATACAACCTCTCTGTCCCATAATAATTCGGAATGGATTAAAAAAAAAACACAAAAACCTTTTTATTTATTTAAAATAATCTCCATCAACTGAATTTGAATGTTCAACAAGTGAATCAAATGACTTTTTTATGTCTGTGCATGGAATGCTGTCGGGAACGGTAGTCGTCGCCTTTTGAATGTCTTCAACTGATGCAAAACGGTTTCCCTACATAGCCAAATGAAGTTTAGAGAATAGCAATCAGTCGCAGGGAGTTAAATGGTGAATGATTAAGCAAAAAAATTTGATTATTAGTCCAATTCGGTGCAAATTATGATCAACATTTAATTGATGTGGAACAAGAATTCACCTATCATAGACCAGTTAAAATTTGATGAATTATTGTTTTCGGTATTCCAAACTCCATTTTCATGAAGCTCGCTGAAGATCTCTTATAGACATTTTCACGAAATAACACACTTTTTCAACGTTTTCTTCAGTAAATTGCTTCAGATGGTCGACCTGGACGTTCATGATCAATTACAGTTTCTAAAAACAGCTGTAACTTAATGTATTGTATTTTCGTTTCTACTGAATGTATAATTTCATGAAATTTTGACCGTTTATTTGAGGAACATTTACCGATCATTAACATAAAAAAACTATTGTGTTCTACGGTCCATTGTACATAGCCATTCGAGTACATTACGGGACAGTGGGTGTAAGAAAATAATATAGTATGAATTTTGTTGATGTCCTTCTATAAATAAATATATGTGCGTTATCAAAATATGAAATAACAAATTTTTTTCTTATAAAATTAAATACAGAATTTTGTTTGTTTGATAATAAAATAATTGAGAGCGATTAACTATAAAATTATTATCCCGTGTACATTTTTATATTATACCATAAAAAATATATATATTGACGACGCCACATTGGCTCCATAAATTATTGATTTCTATTTATTGTACAAAAAAATTGCGTGTCTTGAACTATATACAAATAAATAAATATTAAAGTTTATTGCACTTATACTCGTTGCTGTATAGTTAGGCGATAGTATATCCAGTGCAATTCATAACAATAAACGCATATACAATACAAAACGTTAAATATCCTGCAGTTATTAAATACTTTGTTTTTGGATACGGTTTAACACCAACAGTAATGCATCATCGGAAAAAATGGTTAAAATTGTATAAGGATGCGAATCACCTTCAATTTTTGATGTCAAAAAATGGGCTACTTAAAAATCATACACGCGAAGGTCATCCAAAAATTGCTTTAATACCAACAAATCATTTGATAATAACATGCGGTGTTAGATGATCATTGAATGAAAGTGGGTCAAATAGATGAGGTTATAGGCATCTCAAAACAGAAGAATGAATTTTTTGAAAATTATAGCAGAACGAAAACAATGTTTGTATTGGAGTTGCGGTGGTGGGAGTACACTAAAGAAAGGTAATTGGAAAGGTTATGGCAGCAGAATTGTGTTACTAAAAATAAATAAAATAATTAAATATTATTATAAACTTTTGGATGCTGCTTTGAAAAAGAAAAAATCATTTTTCATCAAGAAAATGCACGTGTTTCTGTTCACACAAGTACAAACTTCAATATGCACTTAAAATTCGAATTGCTCGAACATTCAGCGCACCATATTTGGCTGGAACAAATGGAACATGTTTTTCTGTAAATTTTTACACATAAATAATGCATTTCGACGGAATACTTTTTCAATAAAATAATAATGTTATTTTTTTTTTGGCACAGCAATTTCTATAATCAAAACACTGATGCTAAAAGAACACTTGAAAAAATAAATTGTATGTACAAAATTTAATAGGTTATGGTAATAGCTATACACTTTAACAGACAAATATGATTTCAGTTCTACCCTAAAATAATATTAAAAATTGCATTGTAAATTTATATTAGACAACATTCCAGCCAATGGAAAATCAAAAGAATAAAGAACAGGATATGTGCATACAATGCCCCCGCATATGCATATGTTTGTAGAAAAAAAAAACTTTCCTGTATCTTCTTACAACAAAAAAACACTATATTTAAATAGTAATAACATTTGTTACTAAAATTAACCGCCAATCTCTCTATAAGTCTTTACGGACAAAATAAACAATAAGATGTAATTAACAGCTGATATTTTCGTATGTTTTATTATAAATACATTTATTTACTCACTTGCGTATACATTGAAATGGAATATATGATTTCATACATAATTTTATTTATATTTACAACGTCGAGTATTGTATACTATTATTTTGTGTTTATAATATATGAATTGAAAATTAGCATATTGTAAATAAATGAACTAAATATTTATGTCATTTATGTCGTTCAGTTCATACTTTGGTAAATGCATTAAATGCAAAATGAAATATATATAGATTGCATTCGCATAGCATTTATAGTCAAAACCGGCGGCAGTCAAGTTCAAGTATCGTCTTTACTTTTTTTTTATTTTTCTTTCTAATTTATAAATAAAGAAAATTTATGAAAATCCCATTAATGAATGATTTTTATATTTTTATAGGTTGCAGCTGTTTATAATATAAGTATAGATTCTAAATATATGTATAAATATGATAAAATGTATATGTTTAGATTCAGTTTAAGGGAATGTGAATTAAAATTATGGATTTATATAGATTTCCATTAAATTATTTTGTATATTTTACTTTTATACTTTGCTCAAAATTGTTTCCGAGCATGAATTTCAGTACATCTGCCAAACTTACTTAGAATATGTTGATTTTATGTTTTATTTCTATATATGACATACGTTAACAAATCGAATATTTTCCATCAATATGATGTGTATACCCGATTATAGCGAACTCAATTGGTGTTGAATTCAAACAAATACGATCATATTTGACAAATTGATTTGGTTCTTTTTTCCATATTTCTTCCGGTTTAAAGTATAAAGAATGCTCAATCAAATACTGAAGTAAAAGTCTACAAAAAAAAAAGACGCAGAGCTTGATAAAAACGTCACAAAACTATATCGTCTGTCGTATGATATCCATTGTTACTATAAACTTTAAAACTATCTTCTACACCGCACCCCATCACCTGCACCACACATCTGAACAGTTATGTGCATCCAGATTATATAAATGAATGATATTCTGGTCAATTAAATTTAAATTATCACACACACGCATTCATACATACGAAAGTTCTGTTGTATAGCATTCGAAACTACCGTCTTGTTTGGAACTAACTAACTAAATTCTATTGAAGTCTTTCAGATGACTATATTTTTTTATTCAAATATAATCAAATGCGTGATTTTAACAAGCTTGTGACAATTCCGTTTATGGTATATTCCGAGGCGAATTTATGTACGTATAAAAATGCGAATTCAAAGCTATTTTATATTGACTAATTTAAATATAGTTTCGTTGTGATTTTCTATAAATATATTTCAATATAGTAATAGTATTAGTATTACTAATTAAGTAATTTAGTTTAGTTTAGTTTAATTTATAAAACATGCCATTTGTTAAATTCATTATCTTCATATTTATCTATTTATCTACCCGCCAGTATATATAGCGCAGTAATAAAAATGCGTTATTTGATTCTGATTTTAGGTCTTAGTCTTCACATCTTTTCAGGTTTGTCCCTGGGATGCGTCATTTACCTCTTACTCGATTGACCCTCTACATACATACGGATTTCACTCCAAGGATTCCCTTTGTTATGTCCTTTACACACCTAAATTTATGAAATTATATAAATTAAATTCTAAGGTGTGTTTAAATACGTGTTGACGGATTGCATGTGTCAAACGATAACTAATTCTAAGGTGGTAAAATAGTTCCGAGGGAACGCAAGACTACATGAATATGAGAGCAATCGCAAACGCTACCAAATTCAAAAGTGTTAAAATCGCTCCAATATAATTAATGTATTTCCAATAATTTCAGAGGAATTAAAAGTTTTACCACCGCACTTTGGTAAAGAAACATTGCAGTCACCCCTGTTAAATATGTAGACCAATATTTGAACTTATAATATACGATTTAGTATGCTATATAAGGAGTACTGTATAACATTGATTTAGGTTAACAAAATCAATATATAAGAGGTTAATCCTGCGATTATAAAATTAATTAAATACTATTTCTATAACATTGATCTATATATAAATAAATTTAACTAAAATAATAATAGATTAAATTACCAAATTGCTGACATCATTTTTGTTACATTGTTACATATAGGAAAAATATTCAATATTAGATAATTAAAATTCTACATAAACATCGTATATAATATGTTATAATATAATACAATAAATAAAATTCACTAAAAAGATGACACAATTTAATTAAATTGTTATTTAATTATATATGCTGTTCGTTATGTACACGCACTGTCTGGCAAACAATCGGCATTGGTTAAGAAAAAAGTAAACAAATTTTGTACAAAATTAATTTTATATGCCTTTCATTTTCATATATTAAATTTTATATAAACAATTAACAATAAGGTGATAATTAAGTATAATTAATTACATAGAATAAGCAAATGAAAATAATATAGGAGTTTCTTTATAAATAACTCTTTAGCTATATCAGCTAGGCAATATAGAATAAAGTTTTGTGATCCATGGATATAATCGAAAAAGATTTAAATACATATAAAATAATGGTGAGTAACAGATTTTATTATTTTTCATATTGATTGACATGATAATATAAAATACCAAAAAATATAGTCTCTTTTGCATATAAATATATAAATTCTATTTCAATTATAAGTTACATCACAATCGCACACTATATCAGAATTGTACAATTTTTAACTTAACAAAAAATATACAAAAATTATAATAAAAATAAATAAATGGGTGATTAACTAGCCATGTCAAGGTTATTTTGCTAAAAAAAAATATATTAATTCAACTGTATGTATTTCAGTGTGTATATAATAAATACAGCAAATATATAGAATAATAAATATATATTGCCTGACACAATAATCAAATAGCATTGTGTGTACAATTATTATATAACATATATTTATTATTTGTGTGCTATATAATAATATACAATAAATATAATAACAAATTAAATGATCAACAAAATCATTATAATCAAGTTTTTATTTATTTTGTATATACACGCACTGTGTCCGAAAAATAACCGCAGTATACCTTTTTAATACATGGACTTGATAACATCATCATCTATTAGCTGCTGATTGATTTTTTTTAACAAATTATTCATAAAATCGCGCTTATGGTTATAATTTTTTATACAAAACATACATTTTTGAGTGCCACATCGACAATTCAAAGACACCCCAGAGAAAATCGTGCAGATGAAGATAAATGGTAAGACCAACCATTGCAACAACGATTACGGAAAAAAACATTAAAAAAATCTATGATTTCGTGAAAGTTAATAAATAATAAGTCTTCATTAATATTCATAAAAATGGAAATTGGTATACCTAAAAACAACAATTTATAATATTTTAACTAAAAAATTTGGTCTACGAATGGTGATTTTGTTTCACATCAACTATATAAGTGCAGCGATGATCAAAAATTTCACCGAATTAATCAATTTTAAAGATATCATTTAAATCATTGCCACCAGTTACGATAATTTCATAAAAACTATATTATAACTGATTATTTATATCAATTAAGGATGTTGTTCGTATCGTACTCCATCGATTGCGCTAGAAAGATAGGTTCTGTTGAATATGGTTTGCTAAACAGTCAGCGGCGAATATTGATAATATCGTTAACTACAGTCAGAGGAAAAATTCTCGTAATGAATATGTGAGCCTTCCAAAATTCACAGTTTCCAGAGAAGTTTGAATTGATGTGAATGATGCGCTGGAAACTGCTGATATACTGGCAGTTTCTGTTGAGGAAACCATCCAGTATTATGGTATTTACGGATATGTCTGATCGCTTGACCATGCCTATAAATTCATGCGCAACGGTTTTAAAATCGGAGGTTGCAGCAAATGTAAAATGAGTAATTCAAATTATGGAATCGGACGTTTCTGAAGAAAATATTAACATATACTATAACAGAAAAACTGTACTAATATCGTTCAACAAGACATGCGATAGATAAAATTAAATTACCAATAATGAAATAGTTGCTGCGTTGTTGGTATTGTCCATCGTAAAAATTAAGATTAGTTGTCGGGGTGCTTTCGACGCACTACTGTACATTAAACTATCACATTCACAAAATGTGTAACAAATTCCCTTTGTGCTAAATGTGACTATATTTATGTGAATTTCCGTTACATACAAAATATAGGGAGAGAGTATTTGGATAAAAAATAATGAATGCTTCCATAATGAAGGGATCATTTATAATAAACACTCGTGGTTTTATTCTTGAAACAAGACGCTTTGAAGATGAAATTCGTAGGCTCCGCACACCATCTATGTAAGTTCTAAGTATGGGAAATTTTGCCTTCTTTAAAATTCATTATAAAAATTCATTGGATACATTGATTTCAGAACCATCCAGATGCTAAACGTCAAAGTACTGGATAAGCAGTCACAAGATGTAGAAAATAATAAAGAATCACGTTTGATGAAAACAAAAATCAAAACTATTCTAATTTGAATTTATATAGTCTTGGTCCATTGAAGCGTTTGCTAAACCGTATTCGTTGTGTTCATTCTTAATATCAAGAGCCAGACAATTGCCGCACAGCTTCGCATTGTGCGCAAAATAATCATTGATTTATTTTTTATTAAAAATCAAATTTATTTACTTCAACAGAATATTTCCTATTCTACAAAACTTCATTTGTCACTGAAATTAAATCAATTTATGTCCAGTTTGAATACATTATTGAATTTTCATCAACCACTCAAGAACATTCCAATCTACAATATGCATATCGCATTTCATTTGATGATTCACTTAAGCAAACCGTTGCGTATTACAGTTGAGGGAGAATATCTACATATCGAAAATAGATAAAATAAATTTATAAACACAAAACTAATGGTTTTCCTTATTCCCATCATGACACTATACTCTAGTATATTTCTACAATATAGTCAGTCTCTAATCTAAAATATTTATTTTTATTTATTGTCACATATGTTGTACTATGTACATAAAAATTAGTGAAGCATAACTTCATAAATAAACAATATTACGATGAAATCACTAAATATCATATCACATAAATAATAAATAAATTAAAAAAAAACAACAAAAAAGACTTTACATGTAACTAATAATGTACAAAACAATAAAAAAAAATAGGCATTGTATAAGTTTACAATTTTGCAATGACCTTGGCTTTGAAATGATGACACCACCTATAGCTAAACAAAATAATTCTATGAACAACAAAATAATAACAATAATAAAAAATTATCAAAATAATTATTAAACAATGTATTTTTATGAAATTGAATTTGTACATTTTTTTCATTAGTAATTTAGTCAGTCGTCAGAACAATATAACAATTATTATAGGTTATATAAATTTGAAATTATATACACACGAGGGAGTGTTTAATTTTAATAGTTATATATTTATCGATGTAATAATATGATAATATTATATTATTTTATTTTCCAAATTTATTGGAGCTATATAAATAGCAGAGAAAAAGCTTTAAACTCAAAAGCTTCAATTTCAATTACTAAAAATATTCTTTTTAATAATAATAACAATAATAATATACATTTTAAATATTACACACCATTTTTATTATTATTATTACATTTCTATTATTATTAATTGTTTACCAATTCAATTTAATAAGGTCTAATATTTTGTAACAATATAAAATAAATATTTATAATTTGATAATAATATAATCATTTAACAATTAAAAATAAAATAATTATCTTTCTTTTATCGATATTATTAGCTTATATTTATTTGTCATACAAATTGACTATATTCACACACCTACACATACTCTCTTATCTGTTTCTTATGTCTAATATACATCATTTAATTATTTTAGGAGTGATCGGGTCTATATGAATCAAGTTTTATTTTTAAAATCCAAAGTATGTCCCAAAAAATTCTTAATATTTTATATAAGCTCTTTGAAAAGGAAATTTAATCAGTTTAAATCGTGTTCATCAAATATTGATAATAAATGTCGATTTATTTAGACGATCTCACCCCCCGCTTATGTGAACAAAAAGAGCTCACACAATTGTGCTGCTTGAGTAGAAATTAATTAAAAAAGTTATTGAAAATTGGTCGTCGAATACTTTCCCACACAATCGCTTAAACTGTGCCGGAAAGTGATATTATTTTAGTAATTTTACAATAATATATTATCTTAGGAAAAATCCTCACGGTGTTAGATCATAAATTAAAAATTAAAAAAGTCTTTCTATTTTCAATATGAGTTTTCGATACATTTTATTATTTACATCATCGGGTGGGTGGAATTTTTTAATGTATGACCTAACACCGAAGATTTTTCCTATAATATAATGTATTATTATTAAAAAAATACAGATCGGCCGTTTGGAATTTATACAATTAATACAGTAATTTGGTTGCCTTAAGGTTATAAACTAACATGCTCTCATGATATCTGGTTAACACACGAGTATCAGGAAACGAGAATTTTCGTTTAATCTTTATACCACGATTTATATGAAATTTATAGAAAAAATTGTTATTCACTAATGTATTGTCCATTTTGTGCAATAGTTATGCCATCGCTTTTTAGCAACTTCATCCGTCCGAGCTTCCACATCGTTATTTGTAAAACAAATGTTGTGAACAATAAACCGATTTGATATCATCAGCATTATTGAAACTCAAACTTCTCAAATAATTATTGAATTATTCTTACGATTAAAGAATTTTGATAAATTTAAAAATAATTGATAATCTAATGGTGTAAGCTCACGGTTATTACAATGTAGATGTAACCCCTGTTTCATATGATCCCGTGTCACCCCTATATAAAGTCAACTTATCAAAAATTTTATCTATATATACTTGTAATTCCACTTAATGAAAAATATTATTAATAGAATAAGTGATGCATGAATTAATGGTTATAGATGTCATTCAATTGCCAAGTTGTTGCTGCCAGTCCAATGTACTGACATAAGAAAATGTTTCATATACTATTTATTTACTGAACTAAATTACTATATTTGTTGGTTTATAAAATCATATATAAAGTGAATTTCTTTGAAACTATCGTAATAGCACACTATTCAGAGATTAGAAATTATAACTCCGCACCAAAAAAAAAAAATACTACAAACTTTTACATCCGCATAAGAAAAATTGCAGACCAATTTGTGAATTGTTTTATATACTCACGTATAGAGTAATTTACCGACTTAACTGCAATGCAAATAAGCAGATATACATACAAAGGAACAAAGTGTACTTTTGAGGCGGTTGGTGAATTGAATTAAATTCGATGGGAATGTGAGAATGTTACTTGGGGAAATTGGTAAGTGATTTTTTCTGATTATAAATACAGCTATTTTTATCTATCATATTCCATAGTTAGTATAAATTGACGCAACAATCAATCAAAACAATATATAGAAGAGTATCCAATATATTAAAATAGATTTTATTATATTTGTGTATCATTTATTTTCCAGAAAAATGTTCAAACAACCCTCGTATTTTAAATGTATGAACGTTTCAAACATATATGATTATTGTATTAATTTAGGCGAATAATAATACTAGCAATAAATTTTCTGTAAATAATTAAATATAGAAGATTATATTTCATATAAATATTAAAAATAGAATATTAACCACTTCATGTTCAGGTTTATATTTTTACAAACTATTTTAAAACAAACAATCAAAACACTACTGAAAATGATTCTATGGAAAACTTCCAGAAATCTTTCAATTCTTACAGTTGCTAAACTAAATTCGATCAGATTTGGCACATATGACAAACATCAGCAATTTTAATTTCTACATCTCACGCGTCCATTCGCTCCTCAAATAATATAAAATATAAAAAATAATATTTGGTCTAATTTCTTTGAATAATACGATTACCTTCTGTGAAGAACAAGAAATATTGTTAAGATTAAAATTTTAGATAAATAGGTTTTCTTAAAAATCAGTTATATTAAAATTTATCTTATTCGGTGGTGGTGTGGAGTTTTGTTGAGCTATTTTAAGAATTTGTGTTATACATTTTTACGCGTCGTCTAACATAAGTTCTTTTGACATATATGATAGAATAAAGATTTATAGATGTTTTAGAATTAATTTCATGTTTTCTGTTATGGCCAATTTTTCAGAATAAATAAAAATTCTGGATTAAAAGATTTACATCCCAACCCGGCTTTTCTTAATGTATATAAGAATTGTTAAAAAAACTCACCGTTATCAAATGTTATCGGTAAAAATTGATTATAATTAATAAAAAAAGATCCACTTTTGAAAAATTTAAATATATAATTATTAATTAAAGTACTATATTTATGTTATCACAAAATCAAACAACAAAAGCTATTTAAGCAAAAATAAAAACAGCAAAATAGCAATCCATCATTTATAATAACAATTTTTCAACTAAAACCATCTAACTAAAATATGTCTATATATTACTCGATTAATATATAATCATTGCGAACATTAACAGAGTATACACTTAATAATATTAGGTTGTCAACTATCTCCCTTCCGCCTTTTTGCTCTTTATTCAATGCTTTATAAAAAGTGTTACAGTAATCGGATTTAGTTCAAATATGCGCCGTTTTGTTCGATAATCTGTTTCCATCTAGACTGCAACTTCATAATACCTCCCTCGTAGAAGCCCCCCTCCTTATTTGCGAAGAACTCGGACAGCCACTTTTCACAAGCCTCTTTTGAGATCAACTTTACACCACCAAGGGCGTTCGCCATGGACAGGAACAGGTGGTAATCACTTGGCGCTATGTCCGGGCTATATGGTGGATGCGATAAAACCTCCCATCCGAGCTCCCGTAGCTTCTGACGAGTCATCAACGAAGTGTGTGGTCTGGCGTTGTCCTGGTGGAACACTACACCCTTCCTTTTGGCCAATTCTGGACGCTTCTGGTCGATCGCCTGCTTCAAGCGGTCCAGTTGTTCGCAGTAGATGGTAGAATTAAGCGTCTGGCCATATGGGAGCAGCTCATAGTGGATGATTCCCTTCCAATCCCACCAAACACACAGCAAAACCTTCCTGGCCGTCAATCCCGGCTTGGCCACTGTTTGGGACGATTCACCGGCCTGCGACCACGACCGTTTTCGCTTGATATTGTCGTATGTGATCCATTCTTCGTCGCCAGTCACCATCCGCTTCAAGAATGGGTCGAGTTCGTTCCGTTTCAGCAGCATTTCGCAAATGGAAATTCGGTCCATTAGATTTTTCACTGTTAATTCATGTGGCACCCAAACATCAAGCTTTTTTTTGTATCCAGCCTTCTGCAGATGGTTTAAAATGGTTTGGTGACTAACTCCCATCTCCTGGGCGATGTCACGAGATGCCACATGCCGGTCTAACTCGATGTATTCCATGATTTGATCGGTATTTGTCGTCACAGGTCTTCCGCCGGCTGGCTTATCCATGGTGTCGTTTTCACCGGCTCTGAATCGTCGAAACCATTCCTCCGCGGTTCGAAGTGATAGAATACCATCCCCCAAAACACCATTAATCTCACGGAACGTTTCTCTAGCGGATTTGCCTTTAACGAAGGAAAACTTTAAAATAGCGCGAATTTCGGCGTTAGTGAACTCCATGTTTACACGTCTATAACTGTTGAACGCAATATCCAAACTAATCATACATAGCGTCGTTTTGTTTGTTATGTCAAGAGCTTTCAAATTATGTACAGTGTTGCCAGATACGAGCTCTATAGCGCTTTGTACATAGCCGCGAAATTAAAAAGACAAAAAGGCGGAAGGGAGATATTTGACAACCTTATATATTAAAACAACAAAACCGGAAAATTACTCCTTCTATTGAAAAATTGATTAGAATACATTTTTGCATATATAAGTTCGAATATAATAGGTATATGCATATGAAATGTCGCTTTCCTTAACAGTTAACTATATTATTACATATATGGTTTGCGTCATCAAATGTCTATATAGTTTTGTCTAACACATATTCTTTCATTTACAGATTACGATTGCGGCAAGTTATCGATTGTATCTCAGACCAAAAACACATGTGAGTGTGCTTTTGTTCGCTGCAAAAGCAGGGATTTTGATCGTATAGCAACAAAAGCAGTATATAGAAAACCAACGAGAAAATTTAAAGATGTATAGAATTACAAGCTTTACCGTATGAAACATAAGATATTGAATTAATCCAAATAAATTTGACTGAGATGTCCTTATACCAATTAGCGTATACACTAGACCTGCGTTCCATCCTTCTTCTAATAACCACTTATTTCGATTGATGCAGCACGTACATCCCTTCAATGAAATCAAAGTCGCATAGCTTCAATACTTTAATTATTAAATTCATTCAGTTTGCTATTCAAATAATAAATGTCACTTTCAGCGGAACAAATCAACATTTCATATGCATACACCTCGATAACATAATTTTAATGAAAACATTTATAATAATAAAAAAATAATATAATTATCGCATAAATACCAACAAAAAAAAACACACCCAAACAAAAAAACAATAAAAAGAAAAAAAGGCAATACTTAATTATTTTAAAATTCGGTAAAAAAAAATATATATTTATGAACAATTTTGTAATCGATTAAATAGTTACATATTTTTAAAAATTCACACAAATAATCAGTTGTGATAACAATTAATAAAAAAATATAATAATAATAAATGCCATATTGACTCATTGTCATTTAAGATTTCAATCACACACATTTTCAACACAATGACGAAATTGTGATAACGCTGAAACAATTAAAAAATACACAAAAGTATAATAAAATAATTAAAAATTGACAAAACGGATATATTTCGTAATATTTTTAATCCCTTTTTCTATATAAAAATAATAAATAAATAAAATATGACACATCTCTTTTACACATATACATCCTCAAAAATATATATAATAAATCCGGATGTTTATTCAAAAATTTATATAATCTTATATTTATTGTTTTATGGAAATAAAATAAATATAAATTATAAAATATAATGTAATTTGTAATTTAATTTAAAATAATATAATTATAAAAAAAAACAATTATAATAGTCGTGGAACATTTTCTTGAAATTGTCCTTGATAATTTCCGGGCGGATCATAATTTGCAACCACATATATTTCACCATTTTTCTCAACCATACCAATACCTAATTCTTTGGAATTTTTCCAAATAACTTGTGTAAAATGTCCTGTTTCCATTGTAAATTGTGTAGATCCAAAACGATATTTTTTTATTTCATTATACCAATTTTTGACCGGCACCTTTCCGTCAACTTTAACACCCATTGACCAATATAAATTCTCACCATATCTATTGTTTGAACGATGTTCTAAATTACCTTTACGTGCTATTGTCTATATAAACATATATGCAAGTGATATATTATGTCAAAATAATTATAAATTAATTAAATTTATTTCTTAAGGTAATAATGTGTTTTTTTAAAATTATAAGTTAATCCTGCAAGTCAACACGATCAGTATAGATTGCGCAAAATGTAATATTCATTGATAGTATAGAGGTAACATACAACTCGCACAATCAGTAACGCAATATATAGATAACGTTAAATCGACCGTAAAAACTACCCGGTTCCATTTCCTCAAATTTTAGGTGAGAAATTTCCCGAAATTTATTTTAAATAATAATGAAAATTTTCAATTGAGTTACCATTTGTTCAATTATGGAATAAAAAAAATTGATCTGAAGATATGTTAACGATTGCGTTTTGGTAAATAAGACTATATACCCGAAGAAAATAAAAATGTTATGTTAAAATTTTCTTTTACAAAAGTAAAAATAAATAATCTAATAAAATTTTGGTATACCAAATTCACTGAAATTCAGAATAATTCATTAAAGTCGATTTTCCTGAAAATCCACGAACGGTGCGACAATCGAAAGAGAAAACTTTACGCTACACAGTCTTTGTTTTGGAAAGAAATGAACCAGAGTTGGTATATCAAGTTTTTAAAAAACTACTCTGGATAGTGATTTTCTAGACCACTATTCATATAATTCCATTGACAACCTACGTACCAAATAACATCATAATTCGTAAAGGTATAGTGAAAATTTTTAAATTTCATAGGAAGTTAAAATCTTATCTGCGGTATGTGTAAAAAAAACAAACACTCAAACACACTAGTACACAGCAAAACATGCGTAATCTGGAAATTAAATGATGTTTTAAAGAAATCAGTTGATGATATCGTACAATTTAAAGTTTCTATAGATGTCTATTATCACGCATATTTTTTTATTTGAAAATAAAAATAATCCAGCAATACTATGCGTTGATATATGACACGCAAATGATAACGTTCAGAAGGTATATTAATATTTTGAATGAAATAAAAATATTGTATATTATTAAGAGAGGCCGTCCGTCTATTCGACGCCGCCACACTTCATCGACCATGTCATCTCTTAGAAGCATTACAATAATTAATGGAAAGTCATACGTCATCCCAGATATTGCTCCATATAATAAATCGATGCAACTAACTTTAAACTTATGCTGATCAGCGATCTTCAAATCATACGAAGATATTCGAAATTGAATTGAAAAAAAGATATTTTACAAAATATTTCCAATTAAATTAGATTGATTGTCCATTTTAATTTAATATAAACAACGCTATTATAAATAAATAATTTCATCATCTTTGGAATATCGGCGTCGATATATAGATCAATATTTTCATTTACATTAAGTTCCATTTTAAATTGATTGGAAAACGTAACAAAAAATATGAAAATATAATATTTATACCAAAAAGCCGTACACTTACATTTGCCCATTCGGTTGAATATTTACAAATTGATCGATTTAATTTTAATGGTGGGCAACCATGTAATCTACGTAATTCATTGTGTTCATTTAATGCTTCAATTTCAAAATTACTAAATCCTTGAACATCATTATTTTGTCCAGTAATATTGTTTGCACATGCATTGTTAGTTGCATTATTATTATTATTATTATTATTATTATTATTAAAACCTTGTGTATTTAATGATAATAGATTATTATTTGGAATGTAAGTTAATGATGATGATAATTGTGAGTTATTTGGATGATATGTTGTTGAATTTGTAACAAAAGATGTAGGTGTTCCTTGTTGATTTGTTGTATAAGTATAATTTTGATATGTTTTTGTTACACCACCGCTTTGTTGTTGATAAGTCACTTGTCTATTTGATGTTGATGAAGAAGTTGATGTCGATGATGATGAATATGTAAATACACTGTACAAAAACATAATTTTTATTTATTTTATATTATTAAAAAATTATTTCCCTTCACAAATAAATATCATATAAAAATACGTTTAACATACCGTTTTCCACACGACATTATAATTTATTATTTTATTAAATTTAAATCACTAACAATTAAATTTTATATTCCCAATATTTATTTTATTATAAAAATAGAAATGTTTAAGCATTCATTAGACCAAAATAATATGAGTCAATATTAATATATGCTTATAATTATGTACTTATATTCACACAGTCTTTCATAGACTAAAACTAATTTTGTTTATAATTCAATTTTATATGTAATAATGAAAGTAAACAATTCGAACGATAGGAAAGCGTCTTTTCTTTAAATATATGTGTAATAAAATATAATAAAAAATGATAAAAAATGATATCATATCAACATTATCATATTAAATTTAATATAATTCAATATTGTTAAACACACAATTAGGTTGGTGTATGCGAAATGTCATACAATTACACACTGTTAGGTGTCATTAACATTATACTCATTAGTGCTATTGGAGTGCTGATGTTCAACGATTCTATAATGTACGTAGCCCGTGTGATTTACGTAAAAGGCGCAAAAACTTAAAAAATAACGTCGACAATATGACTGGATGGGAATCTATACGCTTACACAAAAATACAGGTATAAATTTCAATTAAATATCAAAAAAATTATACTGAAGTGCGGTGATAAGCGATTTCCATGACAATTTTGGGTATAACAGCGATGGCACATAAATGTACTATGTGTAAGAAAAATGCATTCCTATATAAGCAAAAACAAATAATATTGGAATAATAATTTTTTTGTGGATCCAATGACATCGTGAACTTTTTATTCATATCTCTTATTTATATACTTATTTTTTTTACATATACTGCGGCATATGCACTTCAATAAGGAATGTGGAAGTACAAAGTACTGATGAGTGGTAAGTGCAATGTAAAAATAATTATCGTATTTACACACAGCCACACTCATACCACACACACAACTTATATCTAATTATTAGAAATTATTTTATTATACGCTATATTATTCTTATTACCCCGTACACACATTACACAATATATATATATATATACGATGAGACGAAAGAATTTTTAAAAACAGCCATAAAACTTTATCATATCTTTTATTCTAGTATACGACAAATATAAAAATAAATACATAGAATACATTTAAATTACAATTTGTTATAATTATGAGTAAATGACTAATTGAAATTGGCATTTATATAAAAAGTTATAATATATTATAAATAAAGTTGAAGGTTCTTATAATTGACTGGAAATTATATATTCGATGCTCTATTTATTTTGTGTATATAAAGAGAATAATAAGTACAAAAGTACACACACAATTAAGTAAATATTAGGTGCTGATCTATTTAAAAATCAACACAATTGAAGAGGTTAATGAATTCAGTTACCTCGATTTGGTTTTTATAGTAACAACTGATGACGTTGCGGAAGGCGACAAACAAAATAGAACATGAAAAACCCTGCGGTTACATCTAAAATGGAGTAAATATCATCTGGGCGCGTCGTTTGAAAAATAATTCTTAATAAAAAAAATTTCACAACACCACAGTGGACGCACATCACGATGTCAAAGCCAAATAATTTGATAATATTGCGATCAACGATTTCACGCAAAATGAACCACCAGTTAGACACATGTTTTTAAATTATTCCAAAAGCAAGTTCCAATCCATAAAAAGTACATCCGCAATGAAAAAAGTTCTATTTCCAAAAACTATAATTTTTAATATCTATATGAATCATTATGGCTACACAGGATTATGAAAAGAATTAAGCTCGTGATTATAATTATAAATGATTCCATACAGTATAATCTATTTGTCTATAATCTGTGCGTTATACTCGCACAATCAGATATGAGCACTAACTATATTATTTATATATAACAAATTCTATTTAAGAAATTATTTTTATAAACAAGAAATATTTTATTAATATGGATTTTTATATTATAGATAAAATAAACAATTAAATTTAGAACATTCGTATATAATAACACCTCAACGCCCGCTCTCTACGAACGAATATTTAGTAATTTTGAAAACAATATTTAATAACTACAATATTTGACATAGTTTCAATAATAATAGAATTTAATTTTCATTGGAATTTCCTACATTAATTATTTTATAAAAACCTTTGTCTAACCCGTAAAATTATCTATAAATTTAATGCGTATTAACATTTTATTACTAATTATTAATTATATATAATTATTTATCGATAATGGCATAATACAATTACACGTGTAATGAATGACTTTTAACATATTAAGTTAAATTATTTTTTGATTATTTAAATATTAATAATTTATTTATTTATGCACTGGACAAATATTGTTTATTTATACTCGTTTACAATTATAGACATACACGTCGTCTTGTCAATTCTGATTTGCCACCTAAGAACGGACGAAATATACTATACCATATATGTTTGATGAAAACTATATGCATGCCGGACAACGACTTCCACGTATGTATACCTTAAATGATACAAGAAGGGTAAGCGAAAGCAGGAGACATTTTAATATTTATGTGTGCGATTTACTAAATGCGAAATTTGGGATGTCGCCACTAAGTTCAAATTATTAACAACCTTTACATTACGTTATATAAACATAATTTCTGTAGTGAATGTAAATGAATGTGATAACGTAGGCGTTAATTTTATAACATCCGAATAATCAAAATAAACGGATGAGAATTGATAAATTATACAAGATCACATATGTATTTTTCCTAAATTATGATAACATGATACGCATATTATTTTGTTGTTTAAATATTTATATTATTACATTTTACATATGTTTACACTTTAAATGTAAGCGAGGGCAGCTCAATAATTCTCATTTGGTTGCTTCATTTTGAAGACATACATACATTTTTTTTTAGCATAACAACTAAAATTTTATGACAAGAAATCGAAATTTTTTGGATTATGAATTAACCATAAAAACACGGAATTTTTTTTTAAATGAAAGTGCGTTGCTTATAGATGAAACCTTTGGCAATATAATATTTCACATGGGCAATATTTGCATTTGATTAAAATCAATTTTTGCTACATGCAAAAGTTTTCGTGCATGACAATTACAAAAATCTATATAATTTGATAATACGAACGGTAATCATTTTCGAAAAAACGAGTGTCATTATTTACGACTATAACCTCTTAAATGTTATCCATAAATACTTTAAATAAAATAAAAATAAAAACAGTTTGTGATTTCATTAATTTTTGTAAATTTTATTTAACTTCCTAATTATATCGCTCTTAAAAAATATCCTATATTTATATAGTAATATAAAGGCTATAATAATTGAAATTTATAACATTATTGGTACCATTTTATCAAATTGTCCTGGTATATTGCCTTTTGGATAATAATTTGTAACCACATAGACTTCATTCGAATTTTTGAAAACAACACCAATGCCAATCAATTCAGTTGATTTCCATAATAATTGTGTCAAATGTCCGGTTTTAAATGAAAATTCATCAATACCAAAATTATAAAAACGATATTCATCATACCAACTATCAACCGGAATTGAACCGTTAATTTCCATACCAATTGACCAATAAATATTTTCACCATATCCAGATCCTCTTGAATGTAATATTACACCAATTTCAGCAATAACCTTTATACGCACAAATTTTATTGTACATTTTAGTATAAATATTACCATAATTATAAATTAATATAAAATATAAAGGTTATTATTGGGTAATCGCCGCATAAATTATGCAATATTCTAATATTTTTTATTGTGGTATGTGAACGGCTTGTAGTAAAAATGCCATCATAACAATAATTATTTGTTGAACCGACTAAAATTGTCAACGTTGTGTTTGATTACAATAATTAGTTATATATAGTATAGATTTCATGTCTATACATCATCAATTTTAGTAAAATAGAGATAAAAATTGGTGATGTAGACATGGAAACAGAGATTCATTCATATTATTCAGCATTAAAATTTACAATTGAAATTACTATAAAAGTATAACCGAAAAAATAGCACATTAAATTGTCTGTACGGGATTACCCAATTTATTGTTTAAATTGTAATGGTCATAAATTACTTCCGCCCATTGTTGTGAAAATTTACTCATTTCTCGGCTTAATTTTAATGGTGGACAACCGTGTAATTTTCTATAATAATTATGTGCTTGTAAATGTTCTTTTTCAAAAGTATTCCAAATTTCTTTATCTTTTGTTGTTAACAAAACTATAGAAAGTATTATAATTGATAAAATAATCACAGCTAGAATACCAATCAATAAATACATCTTGTTTCTAAATACCAATTATATAAGAAAATAAAAAAATCAATTAATCTAATTTATATTTTATTATTTATTATAATTACTTTTTATTTAAATTGTTCATTGATGCTAAATTCATTCCTTTTGAAAATCTAAGCATTGGCGCTTTAGATTCAACGTCATTATTCTTAACATCATACACCACCACCAATGAACCGAAAAAGTAAAATTCAAACTATTAACAACGACTTTATTTTTAAAATTACGTTATAAATAATTTCTGTAGTAAATCCATCATCGGGAAATTACAATCAAATGTGATTTTTTTTTTTATATTTACCTCCGCCAAATATGCATTTGATATTGCTGATACCACAGACATATGCAAATCTGCTGACATTTTTAAATGCAACGTAATTTATATAATATTACACAAGCACTATAATATTAATTATTTGTTTTCTAGAATACACATTTAAAACTGTACACAGATTGTGTGAAACTGCATTTAAACATTAATTTAATTTACTGTAATGCATTTTGTTCCTTATTAATTTTATAATATGTGAATAAAAAAATATGATGAAAGTTATACGAGAGGCTTCTGCATACAAATGTTGAAAATAAACACGACATAAACAAAACGGAATAAATATTATATAATTGTATTTTTCCGCAAATATGATAACATTATATTTTGTTGTTTGTATATTTATTATTATTACATAGTACGTAAACACGAGGGCAGTTCAATAATTCCTCTATACTCAATTGTACCCCAAACTCTGGGTTTTGTAAAGAATCTTAGAAGATGGAGTTGGTTTAATATTTATACTTCGCTGCCGGTTATAAGTGGTACACTATCTTTGCGCAGATGTTCTGTGGTTTCTTCTGCATATTCGAAAAATTTATACTCATCAATCGTCTCGCTTGACCGACGTTATTTTAGATGTTTCATACAGTCCCCTATAAGTATATATTCCTATCAGAATTCTAAGCCTTTTTTTGTTAATTTTTACACTGATTTTTTTTAATCTTTTTTTTGTTTACCATTGCAAAAACTATAATTTAATAATGCTGTTCACAACGGTAATAATTTTCGGTCAAAAGTTTATTTGTCCATACCCAAACCAAGTACCTTTACTTGCAATTGATCTCTTAAATGTATTCCAACTATATTTTAAAAAGAAATTAAGAGAAATACGTTTTATCCTTTCAATAAATGTTTCGGTATTTTATTTATATATTAACTTGAATGTATTATATCGCTCTTAAAAAAAAAACCACCACATACTACTTATAATAAAAAGCCCATAATAATTAAAACCTATATAAAATTTTTGGTACCATTTTATAAAATTGTCCAGGAATGTTTCCTTTTGGATAATAGTTCGTAACCACATAAATTTCATTCGAATTTTTGAAAACAACACCAATGCCAATCAATTCGGTTGATTTCCATAATAATTGTGTTAAATGTCCGGTTTTAAATGAAAATTCATCAATATCAAAATTATAAAAACGATATTCATCATACCAACGATCAACCGGTATTGAACCATTAATTTCCATACCAATTGACCAATAAATATTTTCACCATATTCAGATCCGTCAGAATGTGACATTTCACCATCAGCAGCAATTTTCTATATTTGAATGTATATTTCTTATTAATAATAAGTGTTATTTTATTATGTGTTTGTATTAATTCCCGCCACTTACTTTTTGGAGTTTTTAATAAAATCTATTGTAAGTGGTGGAAGACGATGTATTTTTCAACAAGTTCATATATACTTCTTCACCATTTTGATGTAAACGAATAACGATTAACATAGGCTGCAAATGCCTATGCAACGAATCAACTCCAACCGAAAAATTTGATTTAAAATGCGATGGAAATTGATGCGACATAGAGATTTAAACGACCAAAGAATTATCTGATGCACTCAACATCATCTAATCATTCTGTTATAATGTAGACGCGACTAACGGATAAGTTTTAAATGAATAGAAAAAATCATGGTCACATGAATTCAATGTCTTTAGTATTTTATTAAATCCTTAAATAAAGCGAGCGGGAATCAATACATATAACTTAAATACAAAGAAATTATGTTACTTCAGCCCATTGTTGTGAAAATTCACTAATTTCTCGACTTATTTTTAATGGTGGACACCCATGTAATTTACGATAAAAATTGTGAGCTTGTAAATGTTCCTTTTCAAAAATATTAAGAATATCATTATATTTATCTGTTTGTAACCAATTTGTATCTTTATCTGTTGCTAATTCTCTGTTTTCATCTATTGTATATAGACTTCTGTCCGTGGTTGTTGTTGATGTTATTGCCACTGTATCGTTCTCTATTTCAATATATGCAGTATTTATAAGTTCATTTGTTGCTGAATAAGTATATGTTTGTATATATTCTTGTGTAACTGTATCTATATATTTATCTGTTGTTGTATGATCAGTATCAATATAGATACTTGTATTTGTAACGACTCCTGTGCTTTTATCTATTGTATATGCGTTTGTATATCCAGCTATATATTTATCTGTATACGTATTTACATCTTTATCTATTAAATCAATATTTTGAGATTTGTCTTTAATATTATCTGTGATTTTTATAAATGCGTCTGTATTATCTTTATCTACATCATAATTATCTTTATCATTATTTCTATTTAATATATGTTTAGTTGTAAATTTATCTGTATTCAAATCTATATATTTAACAGTCATTTTGGCCAAATCTGCAGGTTCTTCCGTATCTGCATATGGTGGATTTGTGTAAACATCGTTATACATATCTATGTATGACTTTGTTGTTGTATCATCATCGATATAGTTAATTATTGTCTTATTTGTTGCATTGTCCATTGTTTTATCGGTAAGTTTATCTGTTGTAGTATAATTATTATATGTATCTTTATTGCCACTAACAGCTGTCTCGACACTTGCGACATTTACATCTGTATCCAAAGCATTAGTACATAGATTTTTTATGTATATATTTGCAGTTTCAACTTTACCATCATTGTCCATCGCAGCTTTATCATTAGTACTAAAAATTATAAAAATTGTAATTATTGCAATTATTACAATAATTACTGATGGAATTCCAATCAATAAATGTAATGTTTTTCTGAAATGTTTTAAATAATATTATAAAGAATAATTGTAACCTATATTTTATAGCAAATATATAGTACCTTTTATTTAACTTCGTCATTGTTAAATTCTTTTTTGCCGAACATTTTATCATAGGTACTTTTGATTCACAATCATTCTTCAATATGATATGGTAAATATACGAGAGAAATGCAATAAAAACATATAATAACTTTTATCAAAAATAGATCAACAAAACAATTAGACTAATTATAATATTGTATGAATAAAATTATGTACAAATACAAATGCGAATCTATATTGAAGGTAAAAAGAAAAACAAGGGATTATTTTCTCCGGATACACTTTTCACAACGGCAATTCATTAATGACTTCGGAATAATATAGGATTCATTGAGGTGTGCAAAACATGTGTTTGTTGGATAGATTAAATTAGGAATTTAAATCAAATATATTTTCAGCAAGGCTAGATAACAGGCGGAAACAGAAGTAAAATCTGGAGAATACGATTTGCGATATGTAAGATAAGGCATTACCAAAACAATAATGTTTCCATTTAAACATTTTTATAATGAAGAAAACACACCATGTGTAATTATCGGTGTTCGGACATGCAATTTATTAAGCTTTGCTTTTGTTTGTGTTATAGCTTTTTTTACACAAAATATAATGTTTAATCAACGTTAGAAATTCACTATTTCACATTATAACAAATACAGTAAAAGTTGCTGCTAACGGCTGTGTTAAACCAAAACGAATTGACATATCTGTCTGAAATTTTATATGTAACATTTTAAAAGAATACCACACAAATTAAATTGATATTTTTACCTTCAAAATTGATTCGTTCACGTATTTATTGTAGTATAAATACCATTGATAAAATTGAATTTGGTGCTGTCGATGACGATGGTAACAACGATGAAATTGGTAATGGTTTTGACATTTTTTTTGAAAAATTATATAGTTTTGTTTATTACTAATGATTATTCAAACACTAATTATATTATAATATAATAAATATATATATTTTAAATCAACGTTTAGAAATTGTATTAGGTTTGGTTAGAAAATGTGCTTACTGCGCACCGGCGGTATACTATAATATAATTAAAAATAACATTTAATAATTTAATTATTTTTCAAATAAAATTATTATTATTAATAATTGATTTACATTTATTTCCCACCCATTCAGGTTAACAATAACATGCATATAGATTCATTTCACATATCTCTACACATACGAATTTCAATGAACTTAGAATATGGTGTTGTGATAATGTGATGTTTCACACAACTGTAGTATAAGTTAACAACTATACGGATATTGTCCAACAATATAACGTGTTCCCGCTTCTCAAACCAATTTACTATCTCTAATAATTATCTACTTACAAGTAAAATAAAATAACTTAACAATATTGTAAGCGACAAAAAAGATTTTGTATTAGATAATGAAATAAAATTTTGGTTTAAATATTTATTATCTATAGCTAAAGGATAAAAAATTAAATAAACGATGCTAATTATATGTACTTAAGTCTTAAATTTAAATACATGTGTTTATAAGAATGTAAATGAATTAAAATACATAATTTTTTTTTAATATATGTATTTTTAGATGATAACAATTTAATACTTTACTTCATCTGTTCCGACTAAATATATATTTATATACGAGGGAGGTTATAGTTAATTAATTTATGCGCTGAAATAAATAAGGTGGCTAATAATTTATAAAATCGTACACATTCTACTATAATATATGAAACTTATTATTGCTATGAGCGGTTTTCTATATACATTTATATTGGTATAATAAATTAATCACAATTAAGAAATTTTGCTAGGATACTTTCTTAAATACAATATATGGGACGGGCATATTCGATAAAGTATGGCTCATTGCCAAATTAAAAATAAACTGCTATACATACTACTTTGAAATACGCAAGTCATATTTCACAGAACAATGTTAACCAGGTAAAATTTTAAAGTGATATTACATCAATAGAATCTAGAGTCTATAGAGTAACACATTAATATATACTTGGACCTATATTAAACCAGTTTTAGGTCTGCCAACACAAAATGGTACAACAATATTAAAATTTTTTAAATTATACGGAAATATTGTCATCAAGGGTCAAAGAGCATCACTTGCACCACTTTTACGTTTATCAAACTTGACCGCTGGTTACATTAAACAATCATAAATTTTACGTCAGACGTTATGGCGATTTTATTGAATTTTCTTTTTTTCAATCCAATTAAATTATTTTAAGCTAAAATTGGGATAAGCGACGTACTAAATATTCCGAAAAACCTAATATCTTTTTTTTGAATTTTATTAGACTTTTAAAATTTCTGCTTACAGATTATTTAATCAATTTTTATATTATTGCTTATAATAACTCACTATTTTTTTATTCATTGTATAGATATTATAAGCGTCCGTAATATGGAACTAATGAACTATCCTCATATTTTTTTTCATTGTAAATACGTTTATGGTTTTGTGCATTTTTTTCTGATATTCCATGTTCCATGTGTTATCAAATTTTTATCAAAAATTTATTAATCACTACAATTTGGTTATGCCGACAAAATATTTATTTTTATTTGGAGATTGTATACGCGTATACGCTATTACATATGTGTGTTTTGTGATAACGTGAATTATGTATTAAAAAACAGCATCTTAGCATATGAGCGATATTAAGATATAATGCTAGTTCGGGAAATGAATATAACTTGCATCCTTAATAATTTATGCATATAATAGTTGAATATGGTGTTTTATTAAGAGCGATACAATTTTTGTTTGAAAAAAATATTTTGTAAACGTTCACCGCACAACCACTTGGTTAATTGTTGTTATATACTCGCATACGGAGTAATTTACTAACTTGACTACAATGTTAGATAGTTATGCCGTAAAACGGGAGGTACTATTATGGGAGGAAATGACTTGGCGTATGGCTGAGTATTCATCCCATATATGTTCCACTCGATAGGACAACGAAAATGCACCCAAATAGTGTTGTGATTCAATATCTTGTGAAATATTTATATGCATATATAAGTGATAGTTATCGTACTATAGAAAATTGTATCACTCTTAAAAAAACACTCTTTATTTATGTACGGAATATACTTTTTATAATGAAATAATATATAAGAAAGTTTGTAAATATATGAACTTGACCATGACCATATAATTATTAATTGTATTTTAAACTTAATACAATACTTTATGTTGAAAGAAAATACAGATTCATTGAAAATGATTTATGCCAATCAGATCTAAGTGACATAAGGTGGAAATTATAGATCATACACTTTATACCGCAGTTCAAGGTAGCTGCAAAAAGAAGATTGATATGTCTTCTTCATATTACGACATAACATTACTCCGGAAGAACTGGCTAGGCATTATACTGATGACTAAATTCTGTACACCTATCAAATAGGGAAACAATGAGGATGAGTTTTTTTGAAAGATGGTAATCTATACCCTTTTTTTTTGTAGAAAAATCACGTAGATGACGTTTTTTGTTAAGATAACCAAGCCAAATACTTACGTTACGTTTATATGGTGGTTATTGTAATATGTGTTCGTGAAATATTGGGTTGTGTAAACCACAATTATTGGATGATTTTGGCTTTTATGATTCTATAGTTCACATTTTTGACAAACACAAAAAAAATCACATATTTGCAACAAGTTACGAAATAAATTGTAAACCTATTGTCAAGATACTAATCGATTCATAGATAATTTATTTTAAGATGTCTTCCTTTCACAAACTAATCATTTAAGTGGTTGCTTTCGGCTGTCACATATAGTCAAACACTTCAAAGACACAGAGGAATTATTAAAATTTATCGTTTATAACGATAATTTCGAACAAAACAATTGTTTGCCAAAAGGTTTGTTTGCAAAATTATGCTTCCGGATTAATTCAAGAAATTTTCGATCTAAGGCAATTTCTAGCATCTCACAAACGTCTGTGTTAGTGGGCACAGACGGGATATATATATATATATATATTTAATATATACATAGCATTTCCAGAAAAATTCCCACCACGTCTCATGGATATCAGCTATATGTAGAATACGTACTCTAAATAACGAACATCTCAATAAGATAAATATATATGATATACCTGGTGTGTTCAATGTCTCGCGATCAACTTAAATATGTAAGGAATAAGTTTCAGTTCTACCATACATACTCTCCTTTACACTTATCTTTATGCCAGCTTTTTAATAGATTAAATTTCATTTATTTCATATTACTTATTTTTATCATATTAAGAAAATCAAATGATCACCCTATGATTGAAGGACTTTTATATAATATATATATATTGTACTATATGAAAATAGATTATAAAAAGGATATTATTTTTAGCATCTTGTGTAATTTATTTATTTATTATTCACACAAAAATCATTAATAATTTATTATTGAATTGATTGTAAAAAATATTTTAATATTATTAACATAAAAAATGTTATATAAATAAATTTTATTAGATCAAAAAAACATATCGAATATAAAAGTATGGGGTTCAAAAATATTTTATAAATTAAATATTAAAAAAAATTATGAAATAATACTATATTATTATTATTATTAGTGGTTTGATTGATGGATATGTGTGAAATGCATTACTTATTCAGTTTTTTAGTTCAATTTTATATTTGCTTTTAAGGTACCTTTTTAACACATAAAATGAATAAATATTTTCAGTTCTACAGTAACTCGTGCGGACGCCTTATTTTCGTGTTTTTATTTAGAAAAGAATAAAGAGTGGTGCTTTTTTTTTGGTCATAATATATTTTCAAAAAAATGAAAATTGAAATTTTAAGTTTTACACAAAATGTTTTAAAATATATAGGTTTATTATACACTTTTAGTGACAAATTATGGTACAGATTATATCGTTTTTTTGTTTATATGAATTTATTATGTTTATATCTTCCGATGGTATATTTTATATAAAATAAAATTAATTAAATTATTTGTTAATTTATTTTTAATTATCACTATTTTTAATTTAATTAAAAAAAAAAAGGTTGCCTATGGTATTGTTTATTTAGGAAATATATCAAAAGCTACGGAAGCATTTATTTTATTGTCAGCTGTAACATTAATTGAAGTTAAAATTAATACATATATTTATTTAAAAGAAGATGTATTACACATATTTGAAAAGTTACAAGCTTATGTGGATAAAGGTATATCTACCTACAATATATATATATATAATTTTACAGATTTCAAGATTACACGACATATTATATATACAGATAAGATTATATCCAGGAAGTATAAAAAGCGTTTAATTCATAATTTAATTCACCAATTATTCAAGACAGTAGTTTAAAATTTTACAATTAAATTATTTTTTGCATAAGAAAATATAAATATCATACTTTTTATTTATTTCTTACGTATTTATTACATTAAATTTTGTTTCAACGAGTTACAACCTGTTATAACAAACTTTTTGTGCTAGTGCACTTGTCGCATGACGTATTTTTGTCAAATTCCGTGAATCTGCCCACAAAAACAATGAATATAAATTCTATGGATATTCTGTGGAATTATAGCAACGAGAAATAAATCTAAGGAAAATCCGTAGAAATTATCATCGGAAATATGCGGATAATCCAAAGACATTTTTTATAAAAAATGCCATGGACAGGTTTGCAATCATCATATAAAATTCCAGCGGACATCTGTAAGAAATCCATAGATATTTCCTCGGATAGAAACTACGATCTACTACATATAATGCGGAAATTTGACGGACAAACTACGGACAGTGTTACTAGGGAAACTATTTTAACATCACAGAACAAATGTAATGTTGTTTTAATTAATTATAAAGTGGTGAAATTTCATCCTTTAGATTTAGAACAAATAAAAACGGTTTTATATTAAAATGTATTCGTTTGAATATGATAAAAAAATTTTAAGTATGCGCATTTACAACACTAGCTCAATTCTTAAAGAATGGTGTACTTTAATTTACAGATATCGCAGGAATTAAATAAAGAATTAACAATTCTCCCTCTGAAAGAGTACATATCTTTTTACGGCCGCATAAATATATAACTTTGAAGTCAAGTTGGAAAATTATTCTTTGTATACGATTATTTATAACAATTTACCAATTGGTCTGCAATTATGTTTTGATTATAGCCTTATTAATTCAATTATTTATATGAGTGATTCTCCCATATATGCCGTTGCGCTTGTAAATATTGTTAATCTCTAAATTGATCGATACACTTTTTTGATTTTATATAAAACTAACTAATAATAGTAACTCTATACCAGTTATTTTCAATATTTGTTATGTCAGTGTAATGTAATTGAACTATAACACCATATGGATGGCAAGTCATGCCATCATTTCACTTTTTGCGTATTAATATATTATTTTTTATTTTCATATGTGGATATGTACCAATAATGGGCAATGCGATATGTTAAAAGAAGCATTTCATTTAATAAAATCAAGTAAAATATTAACAACAAAATTTACTTTAAAGTAAATTAATAGTTAAAATAGTAAAATTTTCTATAAATTAGTAAACTTTAATGTGCAAACATAAAATATAATTTACTATTTATATTTTCTCTACGGCTCACATAATAAATATGTAGATATCTTTTCAAATTCCTATATGTGAAAGGGTTACATTTTTTCTGTATAAATTTAAGAATATTGTAGCCTCTAGAATATAATTTATTATTTTCTTATTATAAACGTGTATCAAACAAAATTGTATAAGTAAAATTGATCATTACATGCAGGATGCGTCTAAAAAACCTTTCCCATGTTCCTGTATATCTTTTATTCAAATTTCAACAACAAAAAAATTAAATTTTCCCATCTCTTTCTTGCATTAAATTTTATTGTTAAATCTTAAAACAAAAATATATAATAGAATAATAAAACACTGTTACCGCTTATCGTAATAAAAACATAAAAAAATTATTAAACATTATGTTTTATGCGTGATAGAAATTCTTAAAACATATAAAAATGTTAAATTTTTATTTTATTGACACATACTGCATGAATGATTTGATAAGAGTAAGGTAACATCATTGTATTATTGCTTGCATAAAAATTTAATACTTATAAAATACCTTTCCATAAAAATTAATAGAGTAAAATATAGAATAAAATAAGATAACTATTGTAATTAGCGCAACAATTATAAATATGTAAATAAATATAATCAAATAAAAAAAAGTTTAACTACTCACCCACGCCTGATACAACAAATATCCTATATTCATATACATATTAACAGGATATAGTCTACAAATGAAGTAACAATATCTTCTTTAGATCGTGTGCATGGTGTCCACGAAATATTTTGCATATACAATATATATCTTTTGATGCATCGAAACCGATCCGACACAAATAAATTACACACATTATAACAGAAAATAAAGAATTCTGTAATTTGATTGATTTTAGGAAAACTATAATCTTCGTTGATGTTTGAAAATATTATTATAAATTATGCGTTTTGTGAAACAATTATAAATAATAAAAAACAACTAATAATTAATTAATAATAAAGATAAAAAAAACACAACCTAAAAAATCAATCACAAAGAAATTCAATAATAAAAAAATACATGGGAAAAAAGAAATAAAAATAGTGTATTTTATATTTATCTTTTACACACACCACTCACTAAAACTAGTATATTTATATTTAAAATATGTATTAAAATATTAATTAATTAAAAAATTTGCACATTATTATACTAATTAGAATGAAATAATAACACATTTTTTTTTTACTCCATTTTTATACGAACGAAATGCGACCGGCACGTGTAAAAACAAAACTTATAATGACACATTTTAATCAATTTACAATAGAAAAATGTTGCATATTTTTTCGGTCAAAACAAAATCTTGAATTTAATATTAAATTTTTATAAATAAAATTATAATCGATATTTTGTTTTTTTTAACGATTTTTATATTATTTTAAAATACATACAATTTCTTTTTTAATCTCATAATTAATGTATGCACGTGGAGAACATTTAAACAATTTAATTAAATCCAATATAGGAAAGGTTTGGTACTGGGCTTCCATATATAATTGATTCCTGCGGACTACGAGAATGTAATTATACTAATTCATTATGTAATTGGCCAATATGCTACGTATGATCGCGATATAGGAATATATGAATAAAATGAAAATCGAGTATGTTTCATTGTGTTACTACTGCAATTAATTTTATATGAGTGATTATATTATAAGAGGTTTGTGCAGACATTGTTAATCTATGAGTAGTCTCCAACAATGAATATGGTTTTAAAAGATAATTCATAAAATAACCGAACAAATGAATACTGAATGCAGCAGAAAAAAAATTTTTTTTTTAATTTAAAATAAATACCTGCTAGTGGCTCCACTACTAAACAATTAATAAACAATTAAACAAGGCAATAGGAACTATAGTTAAGGTTGCCATGATTAAGGAGCAATCATACAATGGATCAACAGACTTCTGATTGGAAAGATTGGAGCTAGTATGTACCAGTAAACACCTAAATCTACTATGTAATACTGTGACATACGCATTTAATTCAGAGATCTAGTGTACTGAGTGTCCGATACACGGATCGCTACTATGGTAATACACTTTAGTATATATTATGATGATCGCGCAAAAGGTTCAAAATATAAATTTAAGTAAATAAATACTGTAGTTTATTAAGAAACTGTATTTACAAGCAATACCATTCCGACAGGACAATCAATAATTGGTGGAATTGATACAAATACAGCAAATACAATTCTTAAAATTCGTGCTGCACTTAAACAAATGAAATGAATTATTGTATGTAAATTATAAAATTTTTATAGCATTGTTACGAGGACGCGAATATCATTATAAACGAGCTGAAAAATTATGCTTTTACTTAAGCACATCGTATTTTGTATTAATGGAAGGAACTGTACAATTAATAAATTTTCTACCATTATTATTGGTATTATATCGTGTTTCATCTGGTCAAGAAATAACTGGTGAATCATGGATGTTACCATTAAAAACCTTGTAAATATACAATATTTTGGTATATAGACGCGGTGTTCTCGAATGGCATATATATTTATAAACATGTGGCATTTATCTTCAAACAATGAGCTTACGGACAGGATATGAATACGCTATAAATCGATAATAACAATGGTCGCCTACAATTACGTTTTGATAGATGATATTTCATTAATTTTTATATACAGATGAGATATAGCTCTACTCTAAATATAGCGTTCAACATATATTTCTGCATTTTTCTGATCCAAAAACGATCAACAAATGGTAACTTCGCATGCAAATTTCATATATATTTATTGAAGATTCTCTTGTCTGTTTTACCACAATATATATGTAGACATTCGAGAACACCCATAATATATTTATATATAAATTATTATATAATTTATAAATTATTAGATTTCCATGGGATACAGAAACAACACCGGGTTATGAAATTGCTTATATTTTTACTCATATAGCATTTACATATTTTGTAACTGTTGTTGTTGCAATCGATAATTTTTATATTGGCATGTCATCGTATATTATTGCAGCCTTACGAGATGTTGAAGATATGTTAATGGAAATTAATGAAGTTAAAGAGTAAGCAGTTGTTTATTATTTCATTATTTCAAATATAATTTCACCTATTATTATTATGTAAATAATTTTTATAGTCCAATAGAAATTAAAGAAAAATTAAATGAGTGTGTTACACTTCATATCAATATTTTGGAGTAAGTCATAATCACATATTACTAAAAATTTAATTAATATACTATAAAAATATTGATCGCTTATAATATTATATAATTTCAGTTATCTTAAAATATTAGAAGTCCTATTAAGTGTACCGATATTCTTTGGATTCTTTTTGGCTGCCACAATGTTATGTACATTAATTTTTCAACTTGTATGTGTTATACCTAAAACTATATATAAAAAATTAATAAAATATATAATTTAATTAATGTTTTTGTTATTGATTGTAGACAGGTGATAAAAATATTGGTGAATTAGCTGTTATAATTTGTATTATGAGTTGTGATATGATGGAATTGGGAATGTTTTGTTATTTTTCAAATGCAATCGTAACCCAAGTATTATTTTTAAATTATTTAAATAATATTATATAAAATATATAATTAATGTATATAGGAAACTCATGTAGCCGAAGTATTATATAGATTAAATTGGTATGAATATCCACCACATTTACGAAGACATTTAATTTTAATAATGCAACGTGCACAATTTGCACCATGGATTAAAGGTTTTAAAATTATAAATGGATCTCTTGAAAGTTTTACTACAGTAAATTCGATTTATTTTTTATTATATTTTATTTAGAATTATTTTTAAATATTATTATTAATTTCCATACGCATACAGGTACTTAATATGGCTGGTTCAATGGTTGCCCTATTATATAATGTACAGAAAAAAATATAAGAATTGTATTAAGAAATTGTTGACAGATATAGAACAGACTTTAAAAATTATATTGTTATTGTTTTCATTATTTTATGATAGAATGAATTAATAAATTTAAGTTGTTATTGATAAAAATTTATTTCGAAAAAAAAACCACACCTTGAAAAATAACCGCATCTTTCCATCTAGCTTTCCAGTATACTGAATTTGATTGTTTGGCATGGATGATTCCCTGTGTATATCCCGACAATTTTGAAATTGTATTTTCGTCTCCAACAATTTTGTTCTTTAAAAGAATTAAATGTGCCACGGGCTAACCCTTCCTTCAAAAATCCAAAGCCACTGGTGCATTGCAATACTTTTGGTAGAAATGTTGATGTGTTTGCTATCATTCTCATCAGTGACTTGTCATCAAATATTTGGATTATTTCTATGTGTGATGTGCTGGCACCGCACCAAAAAGTTGACTACCGTATTTTCATATTGACTTTAGTATTATCTCTTGTAGATTAGTAATTTACTTTCTATTGATAACGTTGAATGTTCCCTTATTAACCAGTAGATGCCGTGTAATTTCAAGTTACGTTAACTTTTTTTTTGGCTCAAAATGTATTTAGCCTGTGATATTATCAGCTTGTTTAACACTAACGATGTTCCATTTCAAAGTGAATATTACGTATGTTGATTTTTTGTCGTTAAATTTTGTTATACACAATTTCTGTTCACCAAACTGTGCTGCACTGTTCATAAAGATGATATGCACTTCGTTTCTTGTAGATTATTTATATATGGCATACATCAGCAAATGTCATATACATATGAGTTCATGAAGTAGTTGGCAGCATGTTCGATGTGTTTAAAACAACAAATATAATATTGGACAAAAGTGCAAAGTGTCTTCCAGTAATCCTGACTATATTGGTATCATTATGTTGTATGCGATCTTCATTGAATATTACCAGGCAATTTCTATGTGTTGCATAAAAAAACTAAACTAAAAAACAAGCAACTTTTGTTAAACAACAAAAATAAATACAATAAAAGGTATAAAATATTACTTGAATTAAATAAGAAAATTCTCGCAAGCATGGCCGTGTCGCTTAAATTAACACAATTTTTTAAATAAAATTACAAATTTTATCATTAAAAATATAAAAATAGTATTTATTAAATAATTTTCATTTCTTAAATTCCGATAATGTTGTTGTTGTTGTTGGTAATAAATTTATTTCACAATATTTAATTATTTTTTCACATATACGAGGAGTGGGGGGAAGGAAAAATAAAAGATAAAATAATCACGAAATTTTATAATTAAAACTTAAATATTAATAAAATTAAAAAATTATGTTTTCTTATCATTAAAATTATCAATACCTAAATATTTATTTGTAATAAAATCAAATTTTGTTGTCTTAACAATAGTATTTCGTATGTCATCAAATTGTAAAATGTTTCCCATTCTAGTATTATTAGTATTACTGCTGTGAATTATAAAAATTTTTTATATTTTAATTAATTTTAATAGTTTAATTTGTAATTTGAATTGATTAATAAAAGTACATACAAATTATTATGTTGCATTTCGCTGTATGATTTTCTAATTAATTTTTCTGTAAAACTTCTCAAACATTGAATTAAAATTCGTTCAGCTGATGAATGCATAACACCTAATAATTAAGATTTTTTATAATAAAATAAATAAATATAAAGTGCACGCTTTTACTGTACGACATTTCAAGGAACCAAAAAAAAAAAAAAAACTCCTTTGGCGGCCCAAAAAGAAATAATTTAAAAAACAGATAATAATAAAAAATTTTTACCTGGAATTATTTCTTCTGTTTGTAAATTAATTTGTAATGTTTTACATAAATCTCGTATCCAATTTGATTCCACTTCTAAATTATTATCAATTGGTAATAATTTATATTTATTATCATTCATTAATTGATTATTATTATTATAATAACTACAATTATTTAATTCATTTCGATACATTAACGATGACTTTTTATTAGGTTTAGTTTCCGGTATTGTTTCAACATCGATAATTTCAACTATTGACTTCGTATTATTATTTTCATTAGTTACACCAAATTCAATATTATTTTGAATTTTTTTATTCATACAATTTAAACAATTAATAATTTTTTCATTAATTATTATCGTATTTTGATTTGCTTCTTTTTCACGTTTAATTTCATTTTTAATCAATTTTGCTAATTTATTATTTTCATTTAATTTTTTATTCGATATTGTATTAATATTATTATTATAACTATTACAATCTGCTAATTTATATGGCGGTGAATATGCAAATTTTCTAGCAAATACTATTATTTCTTTTGTTGTCCAAATTTTTTCTGGATTTAGTCGAAAGTATTTATGTTTTTTTAACATATCATTTATCATTTTTGCACGTAACCACTAATTTAATGAAAAAAAAATAGAAAAATTTATTAATTTAAATTTATATAATCCCCTCCCCTTCTATCGTCTTTTATTTTTTTTCAAAAATGTAGTCAGAAAATTTGGTGGTACAGGAATTATCATTTTTAAAACATGTCAATACATTGTTATGGTTGATGGGAATTCTAAACTAATCATAATTAATGGTAGTGTTGGGTATATAGAATTCAGTTTATTAATGAATTGCTGTGTACCTATAGCAGTTGATTTGAACTTAATGGTTGATAGGGTGAGTCCATTGGACTCATAATTTGTATGTGGGTAAATCTAAGGATATTGTTTCAATACATTAATAAATATAAATTTATTTGTATCAAAATTAATTTTCGGTTGATTGGGGAACCATTAGACGAAGTGTTGTATTTAATATTATGAAAAGAAAAACATTAAATCTTCTATAAAGGTTGAAATGTTTTTGTATTTGTTCATTAAACATTCATTCAAATTCACACAAAAATTATTATTTATGGAAAGAGAAAAATATCAAGTAAAAACCATATAATTTAGAAATTTCTTACCTCATAGCAACGTTGTTTTGGTACACTTAAATTTTCATATGTTTCTATTGAATCAACAATGAATGGAAATGTTGTTTGATAATCATTATCTAATTTAACTAATTCATTAATTAAAGGGATTTCTTTTAATAGAAATTCCACTGCTTTTCGTATATTAATAAATGTATGGCTATCATAGAAATTGTTTTCCAATTCTTGTCGATACATTTTTCGTAGGTTCTGCTGCTGATTACGCAACAGATTTTTTTGATTGGTACTTAAAATTACTTTTGATTGTGGTAATATTGGATAATTTGGTAAAAATTCCCGTTGATAATCTAAGGCAGTAGTTGCTAGTATTGGCGGCACCGGTGGTGTTGTTGGTGGTGTTGGTGTTGTTATAAATGTTGATGTAGCTATTACATTCGGAATAATAGATGATAATTTATTTTTAGATTTTAAAAGTGATATTTGTTTTACTACAGGTTGTTGTTGCGATTGCGACTGTAGTTGTTTTATTATTGATTGATTATTTTTTAAACGATTTTGTAATTTATTTGGATCAATTAAAATAATTTGTCCATCTTTTATAATAACATTACGATTATTTATGGATATTGGTTTAAAAGTGGATGGTGCTGCATTTGCCTGTAATTTAACTAATTTTGGTTGATGTGATGTGAATGATGAAACTGCTGACAATGATGTAGATGCTGCAGTGGATGTTGATAGCGTTGATGCAAATGAGGTTAATGGTAAAAATGATGGTGGTTTGAAAGTCGTTGATGATGAAGTTGTAATTGGTGTTGATGGCATACATTTTGATGTTGCCATTGTCGTTGTTATTTCGGGTGTCATCTTTATAATTGATGATACTGTTTTCAAGGTATTATGTGAAACAGTTGTTGTTGTTGTTATTGAATTTGATAATTGTTTTGATATTAATTGATTTTGTTGTATTGACAGTGATTGTGATGATGGTATTGTTGCACATGTTGTAGTACCTGTTGCAATTTCTGTTCCGGGTGCAGTATGTGTAATTGTTGATAATGTTGTTGCTGTTGATGGTGTTACTAATTTTGATATATTTTTTGATAATAATAATTGATTATTTTTTAATGGTAATTTTTTTAATGTTATTAATTGTACTTTTTTATTATTAATAAGTATTGTATTTGTGTTTCCAATTTTAATATTATTATTAGTAATATTATTATAAGTTGGTGTTGCTTTTGTTGCTGTTGTTGTTGTTGTTATTGTTGCTGTTGTTGTTGTTGTTGTTGTTAATATATTCGTATTTAATTTCATAATATTTGGAGTTGTTTGTAATTTAATAAATAATTGATTTTGATTTGATAAATTATTTAAATTAATTTTTTCTAAATTTTCACTAATTGTTTTATCTGTTAAAATCATAGTTGATATTTTCGATTCGTTTTTGATATTATTAATTGTTTGTAATGGAATTGATGTATCAATTATTGGCACCGTATTTGATATTGGAATACTTGGTGCTGTTGACTCTATCGATGTTGTTGCAGTCATTGTTGTTGAATACGTTAATGGATTTATCACTAAATTCTCTGTTTTTATATTATTTAGTGTTTCATTGAATAACGTTGTTGTTGTTGTTGTTGTTGTAACTGGTTTTGCTATAACTTTCGATTTTGCATTTAAAATTAATTTAGCTGTTACAGTTTTACCATCTTTATCAATGTATTTTATAAATTTTTCATTTGATTGATTGTTATTATGTTCATTTTTTATTGTTATATTTTTTAAATTTTCTATTGCAGTGTCATTAATGTTATTTGTTGTTGCTGATGTTGCAGCTATAACATTATTTTTGGATGGTATTAATTGTTGTGTTTGTAATTGTACCAACGTTGGTTCGTATTCTATAGACTCTTCTTTGATTTCTATTTTATGTTCAAACGTATTAACTGTATTATTATTATTACCATTGTTAATAATATTATTGCTAATATTATTGTAATTATTATCAATTTTAATATTATTTATATAATTGCTATTATTATCATTATTATTATTATTTAACAGACCATCAACATGAATTGATGTTGTATTTAGATCACTTTGTGTATTATTAATTTTATCATTTTTAATAGATTCTATTTTAATTCCCTCATTATTTGTTAACTGTTTAAATTTGTTACTTAATGTCAGATCATTTGTAGTAGTTAAACCATTGTTACTGTTGTAATTATTTATATTATCATTAGGATTTTTACTACTACATTTATTATTAATTTCATTACGTACTATCACAGAATTTGCTTTTGTATCATTATTGTTTGTTGCATTTTCATTATTATTATTATTTTGAATATTATTATTATTATTATTATTATAATTGTTTTGATTATTATTATTGTTATTATTATAATTGTTACATATGGGATCCTTTTTATTTTTTATATTTGAAGAAGTATGCATTGATTTTAACCACATTTGAACAAGAGTTTCAGCGCCTGAAATATTACAAAATTTATACAATAAATATAATATTGTTGAACATTATTAAATAACATTTTTTAATTGATACTTGGATAGGAACTTAAAATATCGCATAGGGAATCACGGATTAAGTACATAAACGGTTAGGTTTATGTTTATTGTATTACATCGTAATGAATCCAGATGCAACAAAGATCGGAAAGGCTATCACTATTTAAAATTGTTAAAGTTAGTGCACCTGATCAAAAATTATACAAATACTAAAAAACAAAAGTAAATTAACTAAAATCTCGCCTAATACATATTGGCAATCTTAGACAAAAATAAACAATTCCAAGGGAAACAATACAGGTTCGATTCAACCGAAATAAAAATCATAACTGAAAAATAAGCTATATAATCTTAGACACTTCATCCGAATTGTGTTGCCTATTTTGCTTAGGTATATATAACAAGTATTTTATTTTAAATATTACACGTTCTTATCTTAAGTTGAACGGTAAATTGTTTCATATCAAAATGGTGCAGCCAAATTAATGAAAATTAAAATAAAAAATTAGTTTAACTAAAATATTAACTTACCCATAGTTTGGAAACCGGTCAATTTTTTATCTAAAATTAAATTATGAATAATTTGTATGGGTTTCTGTTCAATATGTGGATGAAAATATAATTTAACACGTATTGGAAATTCCCCCCAACCGCGTCGTGACAATTGAAATGGTGGTGTTCTATATTTAAATAATAACAAAATCGTTAGTTGTTTTGAAAAACGCATTACCTAAATTATATATTACCTTATATCAATAACATCATTTGGTTTATATGATGGATGTAATGTAAATTGTACTTTTGTTACAATTTGTTCGATTGAATAACCTTCTTTGGTTATAACATAAACAAGCCATTTATGTGTTATACCGCCATTATCACATTTTTCATCACCAATATATTTTGATGAATTACCAACAATTAGTAATTGTTTAATTTTATTTCGACCACGAGCTGAATTTAATTTAGGTATATCTCTTTCAACCTCTAGCGGTGCAATATATCGTGGAATTTTCTAAAATTTTAATTAAATATTGTTATTATATAGTGAAAAAAAAAATAAAAAAAAAAAAACTATTGTATCTGTGCATATGCCATACCAAAGTTCCATTATTATCTGAATTATTTATTGTTTTATTTTTACGATCATCTTTTTTGGTAAAACGTTCTTTTATCGATGATTGAGCGGTTTTAGCTGCTTTTCGAATGGGTCGTATCTTTAAAATTTCGTCATAATCAACTGTTGATTTACCTAAAAGTTTTTTTAATGATGGATGTATTTGATGTTGTTCAAATGGATTAGCAGCAGATGTTGATGATGATGATGTTGATGATGATGTTGTTGTTGCTGTTGTTATTGGTGGTGGTGTTGATGATTGATTAGTTTTATTATCACCAATTGTCACATTATTATTACTACTGTTACTATTATCATTCACTAATGTCAGTTCTTGATTAATTTCTGAATTTGAATATAGTAAATTTTTTTTTGTATAATATTCTGAAACAACGGCATAACGTACATGTCTTAACAGTCGTTTGCATGTTATTAATTTATTTTCAATAATATTTAATTCCTCTTCTTTTCGCGTCAATTCCATTTGAAATTGTTTGTGTATAATTGATTTTATTTTTTCATGTCGCTCCATAATTGTTAATTGTTTTTGTTGTTGTTTATCAATATTACATTTATTACGTTTTATTGGAAATTCAATTGGATAATCGGGATCATGAAATTCTTCTAATTTACGTTTAATCGGTATCATTTTTATTTATAATTTGTTGTTTATATTTGTTGTATATATAATAGTATTTTTTAATTTTTCTGCGAAATCAATAATTGTTGTTATCAACAAAAAAGTTAATAATTAAAGTTAATACGATCAATTATAATTTTTAATACCTTTCAATAATCGACATATGCGTAACATAAAAAAGAAAAATGAAATAAACTTATCACATCAACGTAATGCAAGCAAAATCCAATACATTCCAAATTATTTATTTGAATAAAATCAAATAAAAGTAGTTCCAATCAATATTCTTATTTAAAAACAACAAATAATTTTGCGGTTAAGTTTTGTGTTGCTTAAAAAAAACAAACATTTTTTTATTATTATTAATACACATTAATTAAAATATTTATGAATTTTATATTATTTTAATGTTGGATATTTTAGTAATCAAAATAATCTTACATATTTATGAAAAACTATTGTAAAATTTTATAATTTAAATAAATTCACTATATTTTGTAACAAAAAACGTAAATTTTTTTGCATTTTCGCGAAAAGTTTGGTTGCTGATGTTGTGACGGTGCGCTGTTGGTGTGATGTGGTGTGATTTAAGTTTTTTCCATTTTTTACTTTTCTTTCAGACAGGTATTCGGTAAAGTTACACTGTTAATAATATGTTTTATTTTCATTATTTAATTTTAGTAAATAATTTAAGTCAAATTTTTCTGTTATGATTTTTTTTCAAATTGGATGATAAAAATAATTATGAAAACATTTTTCATTATCCATATTTACTTATCTTTTACTATTAATTCTGTTATAAACTTCATCATTTCAAACTACTCTACTCTATTCAAATTGTATCTAGAATATTGGGTGATTTACATTATGCCCAATTTTTGAATCTAGAAAAAATTGAGATATAATATACAAATGTCATACTAGTTAGAAGAGCACAATAGAATAAAAAATTAGAATCTAATTATGGGCCTAGCCATAATTTAAGTTGAAAATCTATATTCAAAGATGAACATGATGAACAATAATAAAATAATAAAATATAAATATAGTTTGACAGTAATAAAACAAATTTAATAACAAACATTTTACTAAATAGTAACACATATTTTTATTTTTTTACTGGTCTTACTTCAGTATATTTTTTTATAACTATCTCTTTTTATTTTTCCTAGAAATTTTCTAGATTCAAAAATTAGGCATAATGTAAATGCTACATAATATACGTATTTTTAATTTCAATTTAAAATTAATTTCAAAGGCATTACTTCTTTTACATTTTATATTAATAAATTTGAACAAAAAAACACTATCCATATTATATTAAATCGTTTATATTTTTTTGTACTAAAATTTTGAATTGACATTTCGGATAATTTGGATAATATGAATAAAATTATATTTTTTTCTCATGAAGCTGTCAACTGTCAGTCCAGCGTCAATTTTCACTCTCATTCTCGTCATTTTTTTGATAAAGCCGCGGTACGGTATTGTCAGTGTGTTGTGTGAGTTGTGTGGTTTACTTGAAATTTTTGTTAGAATAAATTGGTTTTTGTTTTAATAGTTATTTAATTTTTTTTTATTTCGTTTTTACTGTTTTCCTTAATTTTACTAATTGTAAATAATTATAATTAGATAGATTTTAAAATTTTCCTTTTTTCTTTTTTTTTAAACATAATTAATGTGAAAAATTTATAGTGAATAATTACAATTTCTTTTTTGTTTTTTTTTAAGTGAGCGTTTGTTTGAATTCTTTATTTGTGTCCACCAAATTTTTTACATTATTTTAATTTTTGTTTTTTATAACCGATAATTGTATTAAAATTGTTTTTAAAAAAAATTAAATTTATAATACAAAAGGGTATCCGAAACCGATAATTAAGTGTTTTTTTTTTGTTTTAACTTGTGTGTTGTGCTTTTGCGTTATTTTACAATTTACAGTGATTTACATTTTACAGTAATATTCTATAAAAAGCCAAACATTAAATTTGTAGAAAAAATAATAAAATGGAAAATTCATCTGGTTCAGATTTTACAATATATCGGCAATTTCTAGAAGATTTTGCTGAAAAAGTAAATCCAAATGATCAATTACCAGTACGAGTTCCATCTCATAATATTACAGAACCGGAAATTATCGGACAAATTATGGACTGGACACTTCAATATTTATCCGAAAAGTTAGTATAATTATAACTATTTTATTAAATATTTCCATTTAACTTTCGATTCCGTCTATTAAATGCGTATTTTTATGATGGCACAACTAATAAAAAACGAAAAAAAAAAAAATCACAATAATTCATTTTGTTTTTGGTATTTTTTTTTTTTTTTTTTTTTCTCTCTCTTTGAACATAAAATTTTTTATAAGAAAAAAATTACTGATAAAAATAGTATTTTTTTTTCAATTTTTTGTTTACATTTGTGAATTGTTGTTGGTTGCACACACTGACAAGAAGAAGAAGAAGTGGGTGAGGTGGGGAATGGGAACTGAAAACAGTGAAAAAAGATTGTTGATGTTTTGTTGGTGTGTACTTTTTTTTTTTTTTGTAATGCGGGGAGTACTATAAACGACAACAAAAATAATAAAATTCGTCATTATTTATTTTTATTTCTTTATTTTGTTCTTTATTTTCTGGTTATTATCTTTAAAATTTAATATACAATTTAAGTTCAGTTTTTTTTCCATTTTTTTTTTTTTCCATTTGATCTTTGTTAGTGTGTTTTTCGTTTGAAAAAAAATAAACCAGCTAAAAGATACATAGGAAAAGTAATAATCTATGGATGTAATATATAGATAAAAATAAAATGTTACCCTTGGGGCGCTGACTTTAAATTATTTCATATAAATTCTGTTTCTGGTTAGCGATGACGTAAATAATTTACAAAAGTTTTGTGTCTCATAGTTTTTTGCGTTATCGACAATTTTTATCTTTATCATTTAGATTCAGATCAATCAAATGCAAAACAATATGAGTAGATAAATATATATATTATAAAGGGGACGCATTAAGTGAAAATTGCAGTATCATCAATAGTAAAATTCTCATAAAATACAATTTTTCGTTTGCCAAGTGCGTTTTTTTTTTTTTTTTTTTTTAACTCATATTTTGCTCCTAGTGGAGCTTTTATGTCATCTAATAAACCTTTCATTACAACCAAGTTGGTAAATTACTCCGCATGGGAGTATATAACAATTTACCAATTGTGTACTGTACTGTAATTAATGAAAGATAGATGTTTTCATAATACTATTATTTTTATATGGGTGATGAGCCCATAGTTATGTGTGTGCAGACATTGTTAATCTTTGAATAGCGTCCAACACCATATTTTCAAAGATATTCGTTTTTCTTTTTATTCCATCAACGAACAAATGGTCAGCTAGAAGAAAAATTTTAGTATTAAAATAAGTACCGAAAAATTTCCTATGAAAAATAGCAGATTTGAACCCGCTATATTTCATGATTAATATATAAAATATATATATATATATCGGTGCTTATGCAACTGCGCTACCAAGTTTTTTATGCCAGGTGCGTTTACTATACTCAATATTACTTACCTATCTTCAGCTAACGTCTGCCAAACGCAAAATTTAAAGGATCATAATATCACCGTTTACTATATGCTCAATACTCTAACAATATCATTATTATAAAAATAAGATATACGCAACAGTTCAATTACAAATCTAGAGTAATTGAAATTGTTTCACCATGTTATGAAAATTGATGCGCTCGTGGCCAGGCCAGACGATGTGTATTTCTTTTGTAGAACACTGATTTTGAGAATTAGTTTTTATTAAATTACATTGCTTTGTAAAAAAAAAATGCTCCGGTTGGTAATATAAAAAATCACAGTGGTCAAAAACAGAACATCTAAGATTTATATGAACAGAATCGCATCATAAAAGAGCGATTGGAATGCCCTGTATTTATATTAAATAAAATTTGATAAAACATTTCCGATTATACATAAAACATGCTGTACATTGCAATACGTATATTGTTGTATCAATAATCAATTTGAATGTTATCTTATTTTTATATTCAGTTGTAATTCATATATTTTTATATATTTTATATACGTACAACGTACATTCAATTAATATCATTTTCATCAATATCATATCGTTTTTATCATTTTTGTGTGTTTTTTTTTTTAACCATTTTCAATTAACACAGAAATGATCAAAAATGTGAGACAATAAAACGATAATAGGAAATAGTTTTGAAAGCACATTGCCTTTGCCTATGTATCCGTATATTGAAGTTATCGAACTCTATTCCAATTTTACTTGTCCATCGATTTTCCCAGAAAATATATGAGAAAACTGACCGGCTTTACCACGAGTAAAACTGTATTTTGTATAAATTCTTTTCAATTTGTTTCTTTTATACAGCGAAGACAAAAAATAAACATGTTAGTTGTAAGAACACTGATCACGACTGTATTATATTGAGACGGTATATGTATATGAAAAGATATTTTCATGACGAATTTATATTCGATTTTAATTTATATTATTTCACTTAATTGTGTAATTACACGTCCTAGCCGAGAAATACAAATAATACATTTTTATAAGGATATTTTCGTCTGTTTTTCGTACTCATGTGTATTAAATTGAGTTGTCGATGTCACTCAAAGACTCAAACGTTCCGGTAAAATTTTTGCCAATTATAAAACCGCTCTGTGTTCCATTTATTAGAAATTCCTAGTATGCTTTTGACAGTATTTATTTTTATAATTCGAAAATGATTTTGAATTTATTATTTATTTCATAACAATATGAAATTGAATCCATACGCGGCTGGTCATAATACATCAATTATTTGCTATAACATATTTTTAAACATTATTCATTGTCAATGAAAACGAATTCACTCAACCAAACACACACACACTGTGCAATTAAAGTTATTTGATATGATTCAATATAATTTACTATTAATTTGTTTATTATTTGTAAGTTTGATTTAATTTTAAGAAATATTTGTATATTATAATTGGATATATAATATGACGGAGGTTAGAATAGTGTTCTTTATCTTCATTTATCTTTGGTTTTTATGTGTGTATAACTTTGATAATTATGTTTATTTTATATTATTACATAACTTTGTAGTTGGTATACAATAGCCATTTATTTATTTATAAATAGAAATAGAAAAATGATTCAGAATTTTTTATTTGTTATTCTCATAAGTTTTTGTATTTTTTTAAAAAAAAAGTAATATAACATAAATATTTATTTTTCGATATTGTTATGAACCGACCGACATATCTTCTTTCAACCTGTACTATATATATTTTTTTTTTTGGGAATATATAGTTTTCCAGCACAAAAACAATGCGTTTATATTTGAATAGCATATAACCGTATTGAAAAAGAATTTTTAAATGTATTGGATCGAACCCAATGTAATTGTATTCTTTTTTATGAAAATAAAAGTCAAACATTATTATCTATTTTATTCAATGATGTTATGACATCTTTTTGGCTACTTCATGATTTCGAGTTCATAGAATTTTTGGTCTTTATCAGCGTTTTGACATTATTATTATCATTATCATCATTATTGAAATTGATTGCCATTCAAAAAGTTTTACAAAAAACTACCAATCTCCAATCGTTTTTTAACGGCTGACCAAAGATGTGTGTGGATGACGTTGCTTGGCGACAAGATGATTTTCGATTTGCTATAATTCTGATCGCTTTTCTTGAATTGTAATATTCAATTTGGTTAGTTGGTAAATGATGTATCTGTAACATCTGAATTGAGGATTTGCGGTTCGATGGTAAATGTTAAAATTAGCCATCTAACCTGTGACATAAGCTTCTCTGGATAAATAATCGCAGGTTTGGATGTTGTTTGCTCTATAGTTCATCACAATGATTTTCTATTTCCAATATTTTTACGTTTCATAAGCATATCACAGATAGTAATGTATTGTCTTAACTGAAATTCTTTAAGTTCATGACAAAAACAGTGTTAGCTTCTCTGCATTCACACGTGTTATGTTATGTAGTGTTTATGTTGGAGTGAAAAACTACCAGTAATAAGTTTAGTAAATCAATTATAACTTTTATGCATTTTTAAGGCTTCGACACCAAACGTAGCTCATAACTTGTTGGTGAATTTGTGATGCGTTTAGTCCTTTTCGGAAATGCAAAATATGATGAAAATGTTTATTAAGCTATCTCCTAAACCTAAAATTATTTATCTTATATATAGTCAATTAGTGAGTATAGTTTCAACTATTATAAACTTTGTGTAATTTGTATTTATTTGCATTCCGATGATAGTGAAAAGTAATACCATATAGAAACTTAACGTTAGTATTACTAAAATGTTTGTAATAATTTTTCTTATACACATGGCCGGAGAGTATAGTTAAGAGCTGAGTACTGGCGCCACTACCCTATTCAATGCATAATACAATTTTATCATTATATTATTCATTGAACGTGATGGTGCACTCTATATTGAGTCAACAAAAATTTCAAAATAATATTTTAATTGTCAAGTTCATTATTATTATTATTGTATTATTATTATTGTATTATTATTATTATTATTATTATTATCTGTATCACCTCACTCACTCCACACCATATTATCATTCATTCATCATATACAAATTTATACATTTTATTATAATAATATTGTTAGTAATATTAGTATTATTATTATTATTCATTTGAAGATAATAATAAATTTGATTTGAGAACGTGATTTCATATATATTTTTAAAATAATAATATTATTATTATTATTGTATTGTATAAGAATTTGTTGTTTTATCTACGTACTTTTTGTATATTTACCTACAATACAAATACTTTTAGCCCACCAAACATTTGGAGAAGAAACGATTTTTTTTATTATGCGGATATTTTCCATTTATTGTGTCAATGTAATTAGCGAATTTGTATGTGAAGTCGAAGGGAATTTGCATTTTTTCTTCGTGGTAACTAAATCCTTCTCGAATGGGAGTGGTAATCATTTGAGATCGAAATTTATCTACTCCGATGTGTATATCATTCGGAAAATCTTCTTGTTTGCTGGGTTATATCTATATAAATAAATAAATACAAACTAAACATTGCATATAAATGAATTTATATATATATATCTAAAAAATAAATAAATAATTAAAAATAAATAATAATTATAATTAAACAAAATTCGAGTGTGTGTGGTTGCATATAATTAACTCATCACAATTGTGTGATATTGTTTTAAAAATTAAAGATACACACACATACAGTCGGTGACATATTGTTAAGCGTTCACGCTGATTATGATTGAAAATATGTTTGTATCAAATGTAATATTCAAAATTTAACTAACGTTTTCGTTCAATGAGGCTTTAACTTTTCCATCATAACATGGGCAAAGGAATTTGTTGTTCGATGCCAGGGTAATGGTATTTTTATTTTTTTTTACAATATTTGAAACTGTAACTATGGTATCGATACTGTTGTATACACATAACATTGTTACTGACTGTATAGTAATAAAAATAGATTGATTTATACAATGTTCGTTAAATAACATTAATAATTAAATTGCGACTTTAATAGACATATATGTGAGTACATATGTGGTCAGTGGTTGGTGATAAAAGTGAGTTCAAACAGTTCAACTGCCGTTCCATCACCTATTCTTATCAATTTTGCTTATACGTGTGAGAATATTTAAAGAATAATAATAATAATATTATTATCTTTGCGTGTGATTTATCTTCACATGTGAATAATTGTCTGTGATTATCGTGTGATGATGACATTTTCGAACCAATTGTGAAAATTATATATTATTCTCAATCATCACCAAATAACAAATGTTCAATTTAAATTTTAAAATTTGTATTATGATAATAGTTGCTGCTCGAGCGGCTCAGTTGATAAATTAATGATTTTGTTGATGGTTATATTTTTGAAATTTTATAATTAATACAAATAATAACCTATAGAAAATTTACTCACATTAACATAATATTTATTTTGCTAATTTTCTTACATTGTTTTGTGTTTTTAAAATAGTAAATTTTTTATGGATATTTGTATTTCTTTTTTATTTTTTTTTTTAAATAGCAATGCTGTCATTGATAAAAAAAAAAATGAAAATAAATTCAATTCACAAAATGTTTATAATTTATTACAAACAAATATATGTATTTAAATGTGTGTGTGTGTGTATGTTGCGTATTGAATATTTGTAATGTGTGTGATTGTGATTGATATAATATTATTCATTAGTTGATATTTTTTTTTTTAGTTTTTATCGTTGGCGGAGTGCCAAAAATGATAAGATTTTTTTGTGATTGTTAAATGGGACAACAATTAATATATTGTAATACGAAATTTTATTTTATTTGACAAAAAAAGAACAATACAATAAATGAATGTAAATTAAAGTTTAGAATTTAGACTACGCATTTTTGTAGTACACTTAAAATTATGGAAAAAATAAGATTTCATTTCTAATTGCATCTAAAATTCCCTGAATATTGACTTGAACACAAAAAAATTAATTGGAATTTTTAAATGAAACCAGAATGCAATTTTTCATGAAGACAAAATAATTTCATTCAATTATGTTTTGTGATAATCTTTTGTCATCTTTTTGATAACTTCATGATTTTGAGCTATGAATTCTGGTTTGCTTATCTGAAAAGTTTTGTAAAATTCGAAATAAATGACAATGTCATGGTGGAAGGTCATGACTATATGGTGGTTGTGAAATCACTAGTATGTCAACCATGCATCATTAATATATTTTACGAGTGAACACTGGATGAGTTTTTGTTAAATTGCATTGCTCAGAGTTTGGGTGGCGTGTTGAATGTATACAACATCTGAATTGATCGTTTGGTTGCGTAATAAAAATTCAAATAAACTGACAACTCCTTTTGTAATTCCATACCAACACGAAAAACATAACTTTCTTTTAATGAACATCAGGTTTGAATATAATTTGATCTGGTTCATCTTGCATGTTCCACGATCGCGAAAACGTGTTGTGTTATAAAAGTTAACTTTTTTATGTTCATGACGAATCCACATACTTAGTTTTTTCTTAAAAGCTAAATTATTTTAACCGCATTGAATACAATGAACGTTTGTGACGTACGACGCGACGTTCTCTGCAATCTCTCATGTGTTATCCTATGATTATTATTTTCATTTGGTTGTCATCAATAACTTCATCTGGATAACGCCTGAATGTTTCTTCATCTTTAAGTGAATAATCACCAGCACAAAATTTAGCAAACCAAATTTGGCACTGCGTATAACATAAATTTGAAAATATTAATATTAAAATTTTAATTATTTTCATTCACAATTTTTTGTTTATCAAATTATATTAATTTAAAATTATTCCCTATATATTTTTCATTTTATTTAATATAATATATTCGATATTATTTTAATTAATTTTTTGATGTCGTCAGTCGTCATTATACATAAAAATTAATTCAAAGTCTAAAAAATTAAATCTAATTTTGTTTGGATCATAAGATACATTTTTGTTGTTGTTGTTGGTCTTTTTCGTTTTTAATTTAAAATATTGTTATTAACATAAATTAAAATATACATATAGTTTTGTTTGTTATCACACTTATCACATTTTATTATCCATCTGTCTTAGAAGGCATAACAAAAATACATGAATAAAAACCAAATACACACAAAATGTTATTATTGTAATTAGTTTGGCATAGGTTTGGCATTTTTAAAAAATTATTCATCCGTGAATGTATGCGTAATATGTTTTGATCTATATATTTATTGTTTTTATGTCATATTATATTTATATAATAGTTATTTGATTACACACTATTTCACACAGTAACGGACACAATTTTATATATTCACATAATTTGTTATAACTTTTTTGCTCCCATCTTTTTGCGGCAATAAATGAATGACGGTCAGAGGCTATGGGGTTATTCATTAATCGACTCATTTTGGTTTAGTAAAAATTTAAAGAGCTCATAATAAGCAACACTTTCTTTATCACATACCAGATATACCAAATATTTCCAATAGTACTGCTAGATTAATATATATATCCGATAATTATCTAAAAATTTGCATTTAATGACATCAGTTATAAACGATTTATGGAATTGTGTAACACTACCTATACACTCTGTTCGTGTGCTTCCATAGAATCTAAATATTTGTATTAGAATTCCTGTAGAGAATACTCAATTGTTGAGAAAACAGTTGATTATTCCAATACATATTAATTAAATTAAGAAAATCGTGTATTATTATTATAGTTTTCATCGCCAGTCATTATATGACATCCTATACTGGCAACAATTTCCAATTGTGTGTAGTATGTAATTTAAAATTTAATTCCAGGACATAAATTAACAATTTTTATAGTTTCATTTTAATTAATATTGTTTTCATTTTCGTATATATTTATATTACAATAGAACAAATATAAAATGTAAGAAGACGTTGTCAATCTTAATTTATAAGATTATACAAATTATGTTATATATATACGCATTTAATCGTATACGTATATTTATAAATAAGTATAAAATAAAATATATGTGTCTCGAACACGCCTCCAAGTGTATTATTAAATTTATAGACAAACACACTACTAACAATAATTAATAATATGATTTATATTTTTATTTTTATATACGTTTACGTTTATTTATATATTCATTAATAAATTTTTGCAAACCATTAGAATTATATCATATATGATTTTATAATTATATTCTATACTAATTATAATTTAATGATGTCAATGTGATGATGATGATGATGATGATCATATGATGATAATAATTAATTAACAAAATTTATCACATAATGACACTAAATATAAATTGTATATATGGAAGAAAATAAACAATAACTAAAAGTCTAAAATTAACATTACATCATTTCTTCACACATCATATTACTATACAATATAATATAGGCAGTGAGGCAGCGCTCACCATAGTAGACATTAACAATTATAAAAATTATTTATTTTTAAATTGCAATTTATATATAGTCACAATATAATGCTAATTTTATTACAGTATATATGAATAGTGTTATTATTTACTGTGAAATACAATATTCATATATTCAATCCTATTAGAATAACAATAATATTGTGTATATATAGTGTCTCATTTTGGTTGTGCAATGTTTAGAATTAATCGTATAGTAAAATAATTGTATATAGGGTAATGTAAACTCACTTTGTATACCATACATTTTTAATCGTATAACTAATCTGAATGGTAACATATCGAGAGCTTTAAATTTTTTACGGTATCTGATACATATAGATAGGAACTGTTCATTTATAGTGTTATAGCCTTTTTCGAAAATATTCATTTAACGTCGATAACCTTTACAACTGGATAAGCTAAAATTTTCAAGTAGTTTTTGTTTCAAATTTTTATATCTATATAGTGGGGACATTTTTTATAATATATTTGATGAGTGTGTGTCACGTACGAGATCTTCGATATGAGTGTCAATGATTCAAAACATATATTTAATGACATGAATTTTCTTTTTAAATTTAAATATTATAATCCCTAGTAACGGACAGTGTTCGTAGTTTGTTCACAAAATTTCCTCATTATATGTAGTAGTCCATGGTTTCAATTCGAGGAAATATCTATGGATTTCTTATGGATGTCCGCTGGAATTTTATATGATGAGTGCAACCCTGTCTATGGATTTTTATAAAAAATGTCCTTATATTTCCGATGATAATTTCTATGGATTCTCCTTAGAAGTATTTCTCATTGCTATTATTCCACAGAATATCCATAGAATTTATATTCATATTTTTTGTGCGCAGATCCACAGATTTTAACAAAAATATCTTTGGATCGTCCATGTGTATTTTGGCAAGTAATATTCGTGAATTGTTCGTATTAGCAAAATAAATTTTCTTATGATGATGCCAAATCGCGGTTTTATTCAGCTTTGTACCGATAGATCAGAAGTTCTATGAGCACGGAATGAAGATATTGAACGATGGCATAAATTTATCGATTTTTTTTTTGTAAAAAACAAGAAACATAAACAGCGGATAATTTCCATTAAAAGTCTTACAAAATTCCTCGGAAATATATAGATATGAGTTGCTGGTTGTTTTAAAAATAATGAAATACAATACTGCGGATATATGTTGGAAATATTACGCTGACAATCCATAGATTTCAATTGACCGAAATAAAATACTATTATATTAAGTGGAAAATCTATGGACATTCTTCGGACAAATTTTAATATTTCTTTTCTATGGAAAATATGTGGATTTTTTCCACGGGAATTTTTCGCATTTTTCAAAGTACGGACAAATTGTTATTAGGAATGGTAATAAATCCGAACGTTTTCAGAAATTTTTGTTTCTAAAATTAAAAGACCATTTCCAGTGTACCTTATTAATGGGAAATTTTTCTTTATAATTATACATGGACGACACCATCTCATACACGAAATATGGGATAACATAATAAATCGTGAAAAACTTAAATTTCATGGTTCATGCAAATTTCCAGGACATTACCTTAAACAAGAATACTTTATATAAAATTATAGTAATATATATCACTTTATGTATAAAAGAAGGAAACAAGAAATTGAAGATATTAACTTCTGCCTGACAAGTGTCAAGGATATTGTAAGGACATTTTAAGGATAATTTATGCGTACTATAGACATTATACATTTATTTATTCAATTTATTGAATTTAAGCATGATAGAGAAAACAGAAAATATAAATAAGAAATTTGAGTACAGATCGTACGCGCATCAAAGATCGATGATGTTTTAAATACACTGCAGGAATTTATATTTTTAAAGTTATAGAATTTTCAATTAACATTTGATTTTGTCTATATAAATTCCAAAGGTGTTATCAGTTTTACTTAATTCTCGCAAAACATATGTAGTATCACATAACTAATATAAATTTAAAAATGATCCTTTTAAAGTTCTTGAAATTTTCGTGATCCATGAAACATATCCTAACAAAAGAATAGATTACAAAAAAATCAATTAAAGAAAAAACAAAACATCCACAATTATATATAGAACGTGTATTATCGACAGTCTACTTTGTGTAAGATCGAACGAAATCATGTTACAAGCTTTTTATGAGCCCGCATTTCGCAAGCCGCAATTACAATTTTTCTCTTTCCGTACGAGTTAATAAAAACAATAATTACGGTGGTGTGAGTGGAGGTGGTGACACGCGTATGAAACATTTTTGAGAGTTGGGTCAAACACCCGTAGAAGTGTCTATGAATAGGAAGTAGCCGGTATATCACACTGTACGTTATATATAAAATTAATAAATTCATATAAACAATAAATACCTGTAACTGAGAGATATGGTGCGGTGCAATGATTTAAGATTTAATCATATATGCGAACTATATATGAAATTATATGACTATTATTCCCATTAAATATATTTATATAGAATGCGTAATATAAAATGCAAAAATTCTTATTGTGTGGTGTATTGTATTTTAATGTTGTTTATTAAATACATTATGAATGGAAAAAATAAAACCATTTAAAGTTGAACAAAATACATAATAAAAAGAAAAAATATTGGTCATGCACGAAAAAATAATGTTATTTTTAACGTACTGATCCGCATACAGAAAATAATAATTTGTATTATTTTTATATGTGTTATTCAACATTTGTATATATCCAATTTATTATTACTATTTTTTTATGAACAACATTACCATAATATATTATTAATTAGTTATTATTATTATTATTATTATTATTATTATTATTAATAACAATATAATTTTGTGTACTGTTAAACAAAGAATATTAATAATAATATTAAATAATCATATGAAATTATGCCAAAAACTATGTTTTTCGTTCGTTTCATATATATATAATTTCTATACATATAATAAAATGTAATTATTCCGTTTTAAATTAGTGCCTTTATGGTACATTGGAATTGTGACTGATTTTTTTTTTGTTGTAGTAAATATGTATTATGTTGGTTTGTATTAAATATATGCATAAAAAAAAGTCATAAAATATAAAACCAAACGTTCACATAATTTATTATGTCTACACCATATTTATGTTATAAATGTATATTGATTTTAGTATACAAATAATAATAATAGTTAGTGTATTAATTGTAATAATTGTATTTGTAAAACTATTACAATAATATATAATTTATTTCTTTTCCATTTTTTAAATGTTACTGCGAATAGCCATATATTTTATATTCTTTCCTATTTACATTCACCACGCACACAACCTAAAATTTATGTGCGTTTCCAATTATAAAATTTATATTTCCAGTGTATTTTTAAATACATAAATATATGAATGAGGTAATCATTTTTAATATGGTTCAGTTGTTGATGATGCTATATATTTATTAAAAATACATAAAATTTACATAACCCTTTATTTCATTAACATAATATGCGTACATCCTTTCGTATTGTTTTATTTAGGTTTTATAATTGTTATTTCTCATAAATTATAATTTTTGTTGAATAAATAAAATTAAATTTACATATGTATTTATTGAAAGAAAAAAAAAAAACTGTGTGATGATGTTGTTGATGAGGTTTTCTATGTTTCTGAACAATTTTTTATTCTTCTTTATCCGAATTTATATGTTGTAGGAATGGCGCGGTTTCTGCCAAACCGAACGAACGAACAGAATAAATTTACTTGATGTAATTAATGATAGATATATAAAAATACGTTGTTAAAAAACAATGAATAAAAAATATTTTTAGTAAATATATTTGAGTTAAAAAAAAAGACACACAAACAATTACTTACAAATTTTTATAACATATTTTAATCGTACGAATATATAATCAGAAAATTTTTTAAAATTTATGCATTGTTTTTTAACACAATAATTTTTGTTAAGCGTTAATTGCATAAAGTAATTCTGTTCGATTTTACAACACTATGGCTATGTTTCCATTGGGTATGACAAGCACATTCATACGCGTATGATTAGTTTAAAATACCGATTTTAGATGAAAACATCTAATATACGTATGGTTAGTCGACGTCATACGAGTCATACGTTGAGTAGCCACAAGTACGTTAAATTTGATAATCTAAAATACTTATTTTAAACTAATCATACGCGTATGAATGTGCTTGTCATACCCAGTGGAAACATAGCCTATCAGAACTATTCTGTGCCCGCATATATAAATTGTTTCAGTTTGATGCCGCGCACGTATCATCCTTTGTAACAAAATCGAAATTCAACCGTAACAGTTACAGTATAACACTTTCAGTTCAGTGCGATTGTCGCCAATGGAAAAGTATCAGTAATTGTCATACCAGGTTTTATATGCTCTTTCCCAGATATCGACCAAATACTTTCTGTGCTGCCCTATGGCACCACGCACAACTGCACTATCATATGTTATTATTTATATGAAATAATATGATAGTGTATAAATTTTTTGTACCATTTCGGGTGTTCACCTTCACATTATAAACAGTATCACAAATATTTTTAAATTTTCAATAATATTATTTAGAAAATTTTCTATATCTTTGGAATGCGATGTGTCGCAGTCGCTATTTTATAAATCTATTTTATATGAATGATTGGATATTAGTGATAATTTATAAGAAAAATATTGTTCATAAAATTTATAATCTGTTAAAATAATGGCCTATAATTAAAATAACAAACAAAAATCTTTATCCATTTTCCAGAAAAATTAGTTTAATGTTCATCCCAATTTTTTTTTGCAGAAATTATTTACTAAAGCATTCGATTTCATATATATTTGAATTTCAGTATCTACCCGATTATCCACAAACACGCTACTAATCCGATCTATCCCCATATTGTAGTCGCTTGGTTTGAATATCAATATAATTATTTGTTGTACTGTGTCCCCCAACTACTCCATATTACCATTTTTTATTTTTTGAGGTCATCCGATGATTCTATCAAGGAATTTATTTACGCAAAAATTTTTAGACGAGAAATGTGAACACCTCCCCATCGCAGTTGTTATCGTACACAGTAAGTGCATAGTAAGAAAATAATGACTAAAAATCGATTTCATCAAGTCAATTAAATAATGGTCCCCAGTGAATACCACCAAAAATTGTGTATATTAACGAATTTCATAACATACAATCGAAGTAGATAATTAAAAAAAATAGTTTAGTATGGTGAAATAATAGAATATCCTGTTTTTATTCGAGTATACACGTACGCAGGATTTTCTTTCCAACTAATAGTTATTAATAATAATTTTTACTGATTTGTCTACCGTCATCATGTCCTTCTCATTCTGTACAGGTGTAAATTATGGAACGCCATGAATATTAAATAAGTTTAAAATCAATACCATATACTATATTTATATACAGATAAAAAAATATATATTGAAGTACAATTCTACTCGTAACCGTTTTACATGAATCAAATGTGATACATGGTCATGGTTGTTCTACATCACAATTGTTGGTTCGGATTTTAAATATAAATAGTTTGTTTTTTTTACACAGGTGTAATATAAATAAAATTAATCCATATATAAAACTCGTGGTGATATTAGAATTTTATTCAAATAAACATTATTTCTATATTATAAACTCAATTTTTTTTGTCTATAGGTAAAAAATTTTGTTATATTATAATTCAAGGACATTTAAAATAAAAAATTTTTTTTCTTCAAATTATGTGCTCTAGATTTTTTTTTTTATACTTATAAGAATTAAAATTCTGCACACCAAATCCATTTTTTTTTTTTTAAGTTTAATATTATTATTATTATTATTATTACGAGTATATTATTATTATTAGATAAACGCTATTATAAATATACAACAAATACCATATTTTCAGGTTAATTCTTGCCGTGTTATATATTTATTATCACATTACATTGATAATGTGATGGGTTAAATAAAAACTCGTAGATAAAATTTGTATTTTACTGAAATCGTTTTTTTTTATTTTGCCTGAAAAAGGCATCTGTTTGAACAACTAAATGATGAATGTATAATAATCGAAATGTTGACCCTAGTATTCCGCATCGTTTTTAATAAATGCGATGAATTACATATCAATAGAACTTGCGGTCGATCATTGTCACTGAGTTAACATTTTTGTTACGTCTCTTATGGACACAATTCTGGTAGTTTTTCAGTCAATACTCTCTTTCAAATTTAGCAACAGTAACCGTTTAACCGCATTTTATATCGCATTCAGCAAGATCTTTTTTCCTATAAATATTGCATTATACAAATGAAAAACTACAAACTTTTTAATTTTCCTATCTTTATACGTATTACTTGTGATTGAATATAATGTATACTAATGCATAAGTTCATCTGTATAGAAATGAGATTATAAAATTGTAGATATTTCACATACGTCACAAAAATTAATCTGATCACATAGTCATTTTTATTCTCAAATCTTAAATTTGTTTATGTATTGTATAAATTTTATATAAATAAAATAATTACATAGGGTAATGAAGAAGAAAAACCACAAAATGTATATTGTAGACACTCTTGGAAAAAAAACCAAACCGATTCCAGTAATAGAAAATGATTGAAAAAATAAAATTATGCTAAAAGAAAACTATAAACAAATATAAAAATAAAAGAAAAATTGTGTTTTTCTTTCATATATATGAAAATTTAAATAAAAATATTATAAGAATATTTTCAATGCGATGTCAGAAATTAGGATTTTTTTTTCATTCACTTTTTTAATGTTTATTTTTAATATGTGTATTTCGGTTTTTGTAAAATTAAAAATTCGTCACAATTTTTTCATATATATATTTTTAATACAACATTTTTGCATATACTGAATTTTTTTTTTTTAAACATATTTTAAATAAATATTCCATTTTTATATATTTTATTATATTCATACAATATTCACATGAAATTATTTTGAATCACCGCTCCTCGCACTCACTTTTTTCCATCGAATTATAATTATTGTAATATAAAATTGTTTTTTTATATAATATACGAGTGTATATTGAATGACATTGATGCAAATCATCATGACATTTATTATAAATTAATATATACTACAAAACGTAAAAGAAATATATAAAATAAATATTAATATGTGAATATAAATAATAAATGGGACGCTCTGTCCAAGAAATAACCGCGAAATAATATGGATTAATGAAAAGGGAAACTATTATTTTTACAAAAATAGCTATATTAATTCGAAATGTTCTCCCGCAACATGGAAGTACATTGATTTCCACGTTCAACTATGGAGTGCATCAAATTACTTTTTTATGTTATGCTAATTGGAATGATTGTCGACAATCGTTGCAACTGTTCAATGTCTCTAATTGATGCAAACAACTATATGGTTTTCCCCATTTAAGCGTCAAATGAAGTTTTGCAAATAGAAAATACTCACATGCAGCTAAATCGGGTGAATAAGACGAAATTTAACCGTTTCTTGACGTTAACAATCATCAATAATATTAGAAAGTAATTTCGGTTATTTTGCGGACAATAGGACAAATGCATAATATATTTTTATTGCATATTAATAAATTTTATTTCCATTGAAATTTCTTCACGTGATATTATATAATTAATAATTTAATATTATTATATTATTTATTTGAAGAAGATGTATAATTTTTTCGGTAAATTATTATTATTATATTTTGATAAAATTTATTATAAAATATATATATTTTAAAATTGAATTGATGAAAAATGAATTAATAATAGTGTTGTTGTTTTTAACTATATATATTTATATTTCATGTTCTTAAAAAAAACTCTATTTCAGTACATGCCTACTTGTGAGAATTGGTGTTAAAGTAATACTATATTCTTAATATTTCCTATACTCCTACCAAAATGACACATACAAATTTCATCGGAATTAATTGAGAAATACCACTAAATTTCTAAATTTCAGAATACATGGTCTGAACGAATAACGAAAATTCGATAAAGGAGCTGAAGTATAAATGGATGATTATATAGAATTAAACGTTGACACACTATCGATCAATATACAATAGAGTATTGGATTTACAAATTCAGAACCGTTTTTCTTCTGCGAATTATTGACTATTCGCGACGTACTGAACGGGTTGTTAAGTGTGTGTGATAAAATAATAAAAATCATTTGGTTCGATTTTTATGTAATGTACAATTTAATTTATTGTAATCCAGTTCATTATAAATTATAATCGATATGGAATTTTATATACACAATAAAGGTTTTTTTAATGATCATATAACTTAGAAAAATTAATCTAATTTCAAACTCTTTGTTTTTTTTTATATTTAAAATCATATTCAATTTTTAATCAGTTTTTCAAACAATTTGAGAGTGTTATTTCAATAACGATGCCGGTGATGTTCGCAGCCAATGCTCTTAAAGAAAATGTTCTAAAAATTTGGAGACAGCAATTCACACACACAGATCTCGAAATGATTGAATCATTTGAATAGAATTGAAGTATAGAATGTGACACTATCAAACTGGAATTACACATGTCGTGTAAGTCTATGTGTGATTACCGTTTACCGTAAAGACATCCTAATGTAATGTGTAGTCATATTAATTATGTGCGAAGATTATTATTGTCATTCCATATGCGGTAATTTTGTTTATTTACATGTAAAGCCGCATGTTTAACGTCGTTTATGTATAAAATTCACTAAATTCTCTATAAATTTGTCGAACTGAACAATATTTTTAAAAATAATATTCTACAATTTGTATATGTTCATTGTTGAAGTGTTAAACATTTCATCATATTGAAAAACACTATATAACCTATCGATATGAAATTTTTTTGGCAATTAATTATAGTTATTTCTTATTTAAAATAAAAATGTTATTGAGTTGATGCAATGAAAATACACGTTTTTCTATTCCAAATTTGATTAGTTGTGTAACTCAGTCGTGATATACTTCATTATTTTAATATATGGAAGTAATATGGAATAATTACATTTAGTGTATTTATTTCTCATTATCTATCCTGCGCCGATAGTCAAATGTCTATTTCTGTGCATTTGCATTATTCTTTATAAATGCAAATATTTCGCAATGCTCGAAACACTGAAAGTGTTTTTCAAGTTTCGGAAACTATATAACATAAAACAGATAAAAAATGTAATGCTAAATGTTTTTATTGTCAAAAAATGTTGTCGTATATGTTTTTTTATTAGTCTATGCATATGTTATTATATTTGTCAACGCTTTAATGAGTTAGAAGATGTTTTGTTGTGTGTAAAAGATATTGCTATAAAATTATACAACAAATTTTTCATTCATTCCATATAATCTGCAATTTTGTCTGCATTAACTAAATATCAAAATAATATAATTATCTATTTAACTCTATATTTGTGTGCTCATCATATTTACAAATCCATTAACTTGCGTTCTCTTCGATAACATTATTATTATAATTGAAAATAATAAATAATTATAAATAATTGCTTTATTATTATAATTTTTTTTTAATTATACCATATATAAAATACATTCATAATATACACTCAGATATGAATTTAATTTAATTGATTTCATCCATAACATTTTAATAGTATTAATTAAAACATTATAAAATTATGTGTGTGTGCTGAATATATTAACTATAACTATATTAGATTAAAATAGTATAAAATAAAATATTGTATTGATGAATACTATACTCGTATAAAGTCTAATCTATTATTAATACACACACACACACAAATATTCACTTAAGAAAATATAACATTTAATAAATTTTAATAAAATTAAGTGTTTGTGGCGGTTGTGGTGTGGTGCGATGTTATGTACGACACAATGTCTATATACATAATTTTAAAAAAATATTTTAAATGGTATATATCTTATTAAAGACAAATTGAAGATAAACATTAAAATTCAATTTCTCATGTCATTAAATTAATAAAAAATAATATATCATTTTTTTTATTTTTATTGCGTTAATTATAATGTTTTTCTAATTTATTTCTTTCCTAATATATATATTAATATTCCATAATGTTATACGAATGATATGTTCGTTTGACCCGCGTGGATTTTCTTTTATATTATTATCAATGATTTGTATATCAAAATGTATGTAATGTTTTATATGAAAAATTGTGATGATATAAAAAAAATGCTTCAAGTCACACTGTTTATAAATACTTTTGTCTATACTAAATAAATTTTCAGAATTATACACATAATAACGATATATTTATAAAATAGAAAATAATGATTAACACAATAATGATGTGGGAGTATTGTATATATGTTGGTTGAACCTATTGCATTTTTTATATATTTATATATATTTGACATTGCGGGTATTGTATACGCTACGCACGTTACAGTGTCTGTATATACAATATATATATGATGGTTATATGTTGTTTTAATAAATTATAGATTAAAACCCCTTTTGTCCATCACGCATTGTTGCATTTGATGATGATCAGCACTGGAACCGGAGGTGAAGCATGTATATTTGTTTTCAAATAAATTTGGAAAATTTTAAATTTAAAACTATACTGCAGTTTAAAAAGTTATTTTTTGATGAAATTGAATGGTGTTTTTTTTTTCTTTTGTCGAAACAACATTGCTTTTATTATTTAAGGTTTTAAGATTATTTATTTATAGGTGTATAGAAAGAAAAAAAACAAACAAAACGTACGAGACCCTCTGTTTGCCCATAGATGAAGTGTCCAATTTTTAAAGAAATTGATTATTTTAATACTATAAGTTTTGAAGCTATATATCGACTTGAAAATTTGAACTTAAGCTATTCAGATGAATACCTTTATATATAGAAACGCGGATTTTCTATAATTTTCCTATATGCACATCCCTAGTTTCTTATCCATCGTATATAAAATTTATATTACATTCTCAAATACCAATTAAAGAACGTTTTTTTTCGATTATCTTGAAAATTTGAAAATATAAGTGTTTAATGATATATATAAGTTATAACGATTTGTGGAATAACGTGACCGTACTTCCAGTCGTCCTTGCCGATTCTACCATATATGTTAACCAAATATTCCGATACCAGAGTATCTTTAATTCGATTATCTTGAAATTTTGCACTTCATGTTACCCAAATATTTCTTATATAGAATTGGTCGAGCACCCTCTATTTTGTATTATTTCCAATCGAAATATTCCCATATATTACTCTAGAAAACCATTAATCCACTTAATTTCTCGATTATTTTGAACTAATGTTTTTAATAAAAAGTTCTATTGACTTAGTGGCAGCGGGTGATACTTCCGCTAAAACTTATATGGACAATCTTATATAGACCGTGGAATATTTATATAAAACAATTACTTTAAAGTATCATTTATTAAATTATGTGTGATCTAATGATAAGCACGAAACTATATTGTGGAAGTAGATGAGCTATACACGCCTTCTCCTGCCTGGGTGTCTGTCAAAGTAATCAAATATTTCTAATATATAGAAATAATCTATTAACTGCACTTACACAATTATCTTTGAAATATTAATGTTAAGCATTTCAGTATTAAGATCTGCAATGAAATAAGAAAGAAGTGGCCTCTGTGCCCATTGATTTTCATGTAACTTAATAGGAACTGTAACCTTATAATATCCCATTCTAAACTCACATATCAAATTTCATATAAAATTTGAATAGCATATGAGTTAGAAGTGTTTTAAATATAAATTTAATCTTACTATAGTTTAGAAACTATCACGCAGAATCCCATTCTTGACTCACATGTCATCATATTATTGATCTACAAAATTTCTCCAATGGTAATCTGATAATTTTAAGTAAATAGATTTAATGCGTTTTTTGAGATATTCTAATTTCTACACCTCTCAAATTGGATGACCTGCAATTTATATATGTTTATATCACAGAGGATATATATATATGCGGTTATTGATATTATAATTAATTAATATACATGGAAGAGAACAATTAAATTTAATTAGATTTTACATCTTATATTATATGTATCATATATGAGATTATATATATATATATGCAAATAATATGTGTGTAAGTGGTGTAATATCAGTAATATATACGAATAATACTAAATTTGCATATACTATAATAATAATAGGATTAAAATTAATCAATTAACAATATATATATGTTTGTATTTAATATTTAAAATTATAATACTTGTGAAAAATATACTAATAATAATTTTATAATTTTACAAACATTTGCATTTATAATATAATAAAAATAATAAAGCAAATAATAATAAAACAGTAAACAATAATTTATTATCGAATAAAATTATTTTCATATTAATTATTATAATGTTATGCATCAAATCTTTCAAGAAATTATAAGTATCTATCTTTAATATACTCGAGAGTATGCAGCGGCGGCGTTTATTAAAAGTGCATATACATATCTTCTTCAAATTTCTTTATTTTACACAATTCAAGTGTGTAATAATATGTATTAATTTAAAAAAAATATACAGACCAATGCCCGACATGATGTTATTATTATTATTATTAGTATTATTATATGAATATATATTCGAGTTTTTTCATATTTAAATAAATTAGAAAAACTATAATTAATGCATGTTTGTGTTTGTGTATATAGTTAATTATGTGCTGTATATATTGAAAATGAGAACAACAATCATTAACTGGAAAAAAAAATGAATAAAATCTCGTTATTTTTTTTCTATCATTTCATTATTTTTCTTTTCCGACCAACAAACAAATACAATATTTTGAAGTTTACTCAATTAGAAAATTTATTCATATACGCTATACCAACATATATTTACAATGTATAGTCTATACTCTATCCATAACAACATATACATCATATAGATGGATAAAAAAAAATGCGATTGAGTGCACTTGATGTCCCTCTTGATGTGGTGCTATATACATATGGTGGATTTATTAACGACGTCACGGTTATGTAATCAATTTGAATTTTATTATTGTTATAGTCTTAGAAGTATGTGTTTTTATAATTGATACTTTAGTACGTACTTTCAAATAAATATAATAATAAAATTATACATATAGGAAGAAAGTGTAAAAATTTGTGAGGACGATTTTTAAATGATATATAAAAAGATATATATCATATTCCTAATTGAATCATATGTGATTCATTTGTTAAAAATAAATAATTTTAAAGAACTTTGTTTATTGGTATTTTTTTTTCTTTACCGATGTTTGCTATTAAAAATATATATTATTATTGTAATTAAATAAAATAAATAAGATTAGGTCAATTTTTTAATTTTAACTTTATCAATAAATATCAAAATTTTATTAAATGCGACTTATATAAATTCTTGGAAATTATTAAATATTTATCGTGTGTTTTATTCCTTCTATTTATAATATTATTTCACATTTATTTTTATATCATATTTGTAATTAATTTGTAAATTTCTATTTAAATTATAAAAATATATGTCATTTTATTGAACTTTAATATTATTATATTTTGAGAAAAATTGTCAAAACGTGCTATTTCTGTATATTGAAGATAGTGGTGTGAATTACCGCGTACGATATATGGAACCGGAATTTTTCTTCTACTGCCCTAGTAACACTGTTCGTAGTTTGTCCGCTAAATTTCCGCTTTATATGTAGTAGTTCATGGTTTCAATCCGAGAAAATATCTATGGATTTCTTACGGATGTCCGCTGGAATTATATATGATGAGTGCAACCCTGTCGATGGAATTTTATAAAAAATTTCCTTGGATTATCCGCGTATATTTGTGATGATAATTTTTACGGATTCTCCATAGAATTACTTCTCGTTGCTATTATTCCATAGAATTATAGTCATATTTTTTGTGAGCAGATCCACGGATTTTGGGCAAAATATCTTTGGTTCGTCCATGTATTTTCGCGTGTAATACCCGTGAATTGCCCGTATTAACAGAATAAATAAAATTATGTTATATATAAAATAAATTTCATAAGGCGATGATGTCAAATCACGGGTTGATTCAGTTTTTTACCGATAGACCACAAGTTCTTGAGTACGGAATGTGAAGATGTTGAACGATGGTAAAAATTCATAGAATGTGCATTTTTTTTTGTGATTAACAAGAACAAAAAGCCGCATGAAAAGTTTTACAAAATTCCTCGGAAATATATAGATTTGAGTTGCTGGTTGTTTTAAAAATTATGAAAATAAATTAAAAAGAGTGAGGATTATATCGCTAGATAAGCGAAATATACAAAATTTTAACCACTGTCTTGGATAATTGATGATATAAATTATGAATACAATACCGCGGATACATGTTGTACATATTACCCAGACAATCCAAAGATTTCAATTGACCTAAATAAAATATTATTTTATTAAGAGAAAAATCTATGGATATTCTTTGGAAAAATTTCTATATTCTTTTCCATGGAAAATATGTGGATTCATTCGAATTCAATGTCCGCACAATCCACCGGAATGTAGTTTTTACCTGCTGAATTGATAAAATAATAACATATTGCAGTATTTTGATTTATTTGCAAAGTTTATGTGAAATTTTTGTCATGACTTTTATTGATTGATTGATGTTATAAAGAAATGATTATTTCTTATGAATGTGTTATCCATTTAAAGTTCGAAATACTGTATACTGTTTTTATAAATTGAAGTTTTTAAAATGATATAATTAATATATATCCATAATCGGGCGTAATTTGTATATCATCATTTACTGTATCTTGCTATCTAATCGCAGGTCTTAAGCAACTCTTACATTAATGCAAGATTTAAATCGTTCGTTTTTTTTTTGTTGCTTAAGTATAGTTACCAGTTATCTTGTCCGATCAAAAGGTTGTCTTTTATAGAGTTCATAAATATAGTTGTTTTACCAGAGTTTACCAAACCATTCAATCTATTGTGTAAATTCGTAGGATTTTTACATTGCACCTTTATCGCGAAAACACTTATGTAGACTCCTCATGACACTGTGTCTAATCGTTGAAATTTTAAGTGGATATTCTACCTTCAACCAGTACCTCTTAGTGATTCTCTTATACACCTGACAAATTGCCGGCGTACACTTTTTGGTCATACGTACCTAACCCATTAAGACCATTCCATGAGTTGAAGAAGATCACCATATAATATATATATATTATATATTACGTGTCGATTTATTTTCACGTACGAAAACGATGTTTTAGCATCATATAGCAATACATAATTCATATATGATACAATTTTGATACACCGCGTACACTTGGTTAATATGTATTAACATTACGAACACAATCACGGTAGTTTGATACGTCACTCTATATAAAAATCAAAAGACACAATATATCTTAAATAAATAAATACAAAATGAATCATATAATACAGAATTTATTAATACAAAAAAAAAACTACTATACAAACTACGAATCTTTTTTCTTTTCTTCTCGACAAAACAAGACGACCTACCACACTTTGTTTCTATATGAATATTTCATTATGTACAATGTTTACAAATACATAATAATATTATTATATATAGTTTATTTATTATATTAAAAATACATAAGCGTAAATACGAGAAAAAAATGAAACAGAATAAAAATAATAGCAATAATAATATTAATAAATTATAATAACAATAACTAATAAGCGAATAACTATATATTTCTATAGAGAGCAAATAGAAATAATTAAATGGATGAACAGTCGTCACGTTACGTAATGTTTATACAATTTAACACATTAAACTTTCACACACAATACCATAAACGAAGTACACATCACAGTAACGAATATTCCTTTGATATATAGAAATTGTATAATTCCCGCGAATAATAGTGAAGATGTGAGAGGTAATTGCGAAAAAAAATAAGATTTTTAGTATAATTGTTAGTTGTTACCTTGTGGTAGCTCTGGTGCGAAAAACTTCTCTTTCACATTGTTCTGTATATATGTAAAAATAGGTGTTAGAAAAAAATCGTCTATGTATACTACTTTGTTTCTGACAACACACAATATTTCATCATACAAATTTACTATTGATCAATTATATATATTTTATAATATGTAATATATAGTCTACTATATTAACATCTATCTATATCGCTTTATATTATACCCATTGGATTAAATATTAATGTGTAAACCATAAAGTAGAAAATAATTGGTGTACAAATATGACTTTGTGATTCAACAGTATACATGTGACTTTCACCGCTGCATATAATGATGGTGTGCAATCAGTTGATAAATATTTTATGTGTAATTGTATTCTCAAAAAACTTTATCATATAATATGTGCGTTAACAGATTGTGTCACATTGGACTGGTTCATTTCAATCAATATAAAATCGAGTCAATAGCGAACGTAATATCAAAGGAAAGAAATTATCACTATGCGGCGATCACAACAATTGTTTACATTGAACCATTTTTCATTGAAAACAAAACGACCAGAATCAGGGTCAGTATACACAGGTAAAGGGGTTTTGTGGCATCAAAACTTCTGCCCACACCTTGTAAATTCAGTTGGAAGCACTTGCTTGGGATGTGTTACCCCACACGATCGTATTAAACAGCTATTGTTCTATACAGTTTACAACCTGCCCAGATCGATGGCACAGTATGGTTTCTCTTAAAATCGCTTCCACGGCGCAATTATGAAGACATCGAAAAATGGTTCGATAAAAATCAACGCAAAATCATACTTGTACGCCTATTATAACATTATATTTGAAATGACTGCTGACTCAGCAGCATCATAATAATAATAATAATAATAATAATAATAATAATAATAATAATATTGTAATAAATTACAAACCTGAATATTTATTAACTCATTATTGTCAATAAAATCAATGAATATCGTTATTTATTTTTTGCTTACTTACACACACATACTATTATATTATATTATAATAATATAGGACGATTATAGACTGTATAATATTTACATTAAATTAATATAGGTATATAATTACAAAATGTATGTTAATCATGGATAATAATAATAATAACAATAATTATATGGGTTATAATTAGGCAAATTAATATTGTGAACGTAATTTAATATGCACTTTTAATTTATTTGCATATAAAATGTTATCTATCTATCTGGAAAATGACAACGATGAAAAATTTTTTGTCTTATGTGAGCCATCCATTTCCTTTAGCTCGAATACTATATATTTAAACGGAAATCGTATCACTGTAATGGTTTGCTGTAATATTTGGTGCAGTTCTTTGAATGAACTCTTCACATGTGAACTAATCTCAATTGTGCGTAGACTTTTTCTTTAATGCAACCGCATAAATGGAAAAGTCAAAGGGATATAAATCTGCGATGACGTTCCGAATCAACCGCTGCCAATCCATAGGTGCTATTTATAATGTGTTCATCAGCTATGTTTTAACATTCCGGTCTTAGTACGCTGTGCGTTGATGGAACACAATATATCTCATCTGCAGTCTTCAATATTTGTAACTTCAGAACTTTTCAACTCATAAAGACAGTTTAATTGTGTATGACTAACACAATCTGCGTTATCTCGTTTAACATAATGTATTAGGCTGTGTTGTTCTATGTGCAATAAAGAAAGAAAATTGATAATAATTTCAGGCTTATTGATCATGATTATTTGTATATAATTAATTCATTTTTTTAATTTTATTTTTCTAGAAAGTGTCCATCAACATTAATACCACCAATATTTCAAAAAGTATTAGCCGAAACAAAACGAGAATGTCGAAAAAATTCGAATTTATATGGATGTTCTTTAGAAGGTAAATATATATTTATATTCAGAAATGGTATAATAATTGAAATAAAATTTTCGGTTTTCTAATTGATTTTTTTTTTCTTTTTGTATCCGCAGAACCACTGTATGAACCATTAAAATTAATGCAATTGGTAATTTCAAAGGTAAATGACCAATGTCATAGTTTATTAGATAATGCAGTATTAGAAAAATTAATTATGTCTACACCGTCAATGAAAAATAAATTAGCTGTGCCGGCACCACGTTATGCGGTGAGTGCAATAAAAAATCATCGACGGAAAATGGAAGATCGCCACATTATAATTGATGATTTTAATACATTATTTGGTATTGAACATCCGGAACGTACTGGTTATTATGGTATATTTGATGGGCATGCAGGTGCTGAAGCGGCCTCATATAGTATAGCCCAATTACATATTAATATAGCCGAAAGTGCATATTATCCAAAAGAACCGGCTAAAGCATTATATGAAGCTATCGAAAAGACTGATATAAATTTTTTAAAAAAATGTGAAGATCAGGTAAATTTATTTTCTTGTTATACATAACCGAAAACTATAACATAATTGAGATCACACCAATTTATCATTATTTATTATTATTATTTTGTAGAACATTCAAAGTGGTACAACAGTTTTGTGTGCATTACATTGTCAAACTGAAAAATATTTGTATGTTGCATGGGTTGGTGATTCAAAAGCATTAATTGCAACACAAGGACAAGTTATGCAAATTGTTAAACCTCATAAACCTAATGATATTGTAAGTAATTTTTTTTTTTTTGTTTTTGTTGAAAAATTTGTAAAATTTATTATCTTCTGATGTGAAAAAAGAATAAAAAATATGTGCATAACTAAAATTCTAAGAACAAAATTCATATTTTCTATGTTTATTTTTGTCTTTACTAAATTGTGTGTCTGAGATAAATACAATTGTATTTTCTACGTTTCATTTGCATTTAAATTCTACAGTAAAATATTGATTGTGTCTTGGAATGCGTATTCTACATTCAAATGTACTAAAATAAATACGGTTGAAAGATAAACTAAATAAATAAATTTCATAGTAAAATTTGCTATAATGAAAATGGAATTTATTAATTTTTAAAATTTTCATTTATTTATTTTATATTATTTAAGTCATGAGAAGATGTTCAGGACAATTAAAGTTTTTATTAAAAAATATATAATTTCTTTTTTTTTTTTTCCTTAGGATGAAAAGAATCGTATTGAAAAATTAGGTGGTACTGTTTTATTATGGAGTGGTGTTCATCGTGTTAATGGATTATTGGCTATTTCACGTGCAATTGGTAATTTTATATTTCACAAAAATTCATATTAGATATTTATTAATTATATAATTGTTTTTTTTTTTTTTTTGGAAAATTTATAGGTGATCTTAGCCAAAAAAAATATATTTGTGGTACACCTGATATTGCTTGTATACCACTCACTGGTAATGAAGATTTTATAATATTAGCCAGTGATGGTTTATGGGATTATGTAATTGAAGATGATGTTGCCTATTTTGTCTATCGGCATGTCAGAGAAAATCCGGGTAAGTTTTTTTTTTAATTTTTATTTAATTAATTTTGCGTTTATTTCTTGATTTTATAGTTCATCTTTATTAAACACATAATTTATTATTTATTGTATATATCTTTATAATGTTACTGACGCTATGTCATCTATCAAACATTCATTACAGTCAAGTTGGTAAATTAATCCGCATAAGATTATATAACAATTCACCAATTGTAGTGCAATTAACGAAAAATATAGATGCTTCCATTATTTTTAAATGGGTGATTAAATGGCCATAATGGTGTGTGTAATTTAAAATGTAATCCATTTATAGAATGCCGTAGGACAAACAAGATCATATTTTATACTCCCTATGTCTTTCAGGAGTAGGTATGATAAGTATCGCAATTCTATGATTATTATAACTATAGGCAATCTTAATATATACAATCCATTGTAATATTATATCGGGGCTTGGATTCACATTCACAAATAGCTCGCATTCCTCTCCCTCTAATCTGTGGTCTGCCTGCCGGGTATTATATTACCTAAGATATGGAGGCTAAGGGTAAAATCATACATAAGCAAATAATATAACTACAGCTTGATGTACTGTTTTCGTAACCTTTAGAACTGTTGGTCATTTATAGGTCCCATTTGAATTCCGTTTTATCCGATTAATGTATGTAACTGTTAACTTAAGTTGTAATAATAATAATAAAATAGTTATGAATATTACTATTTAATTACAAACAAATAAACAAATATTTTTCTTTAAGATTTTATCACATATTTACAACAATAACAATTTCATTATAATTTTGAACAATTAAACAATTAATTATATTGTTATTCAATGTGAATCAGAATTGAATTCTATGTTAAATGTATATAATTTGACATTACTCAATATTCTTTAACATTTTTCTTTAACTTTATAATTATTATTACTCAATTATTATTATTATTATTAGTTATTGTATTATTTTAAAATTACACATTATTTAGTTTTATTTATTTTATACATAATTATTATTATTATTATAATGATTATTTTTAACACCATCATCATTTTATTTTATTGTTCAAAAATTATTGCTTTGCGGGTTAGTAATAATTTTTATGGTAGTGGTGTATAATATAACGTCAATATTTGATGATTTTTTGTATTATATAAAATAAACAAACTTTAATGTTTACAAAAATATATAGAAGAAAAAATATATACGTATAATCTTATATAGAAATAATAATTGCAATCAGTATATTTATTATTATTATTATTATTGCTTTTATTGTTATAATTATTATTATTACATAGAGAAAAGAGATATACATAGAGGGGATTATAAAAGATGAAGAAAATCGGTTCAGGGCCGTTCAATTTATTTGTTATGTGTGTGTTCACACATAGTTAGTAATTTAAATGAGAATAAAAATCATTCTTTTGTATATTTTAAATTACATATTATACCCATTGTTGAGATTTTCACAGTTTACACAATTTCTTGTATACATATGAATGTATATAGTCTTTCTTGAATAGACACTTTACTGTACTATATATATTTTTATGAATGAATATAATAATAAAAATATTTTATATCAATAAATACTAAATACTGGGACTAAAAAATTATTAATAATAATAAAAATAATTTTAAAAAATTTATTGCAATTTATATTGATTTGATCCTAATTATATAAATAATAAATATATATGCACTCATCGTATAATTAATTATCTACAATTAATACATTTTAATAGAGCAAAAAATTTAATTTTCCAATTAAATATAAATTAAATCTAATATTTATATTATATAACTTCACTTGTAGCGGGTTGATTTGTTTAATGTAGTTTATTCAATTATCACACATTGACACATTGAAAGTTGAAATATTATATCAATATCAATATATTAAATACAAATTATATAGGATTGCATATACGTCACTAATCCAATTAATTCAAAACTACTAAATTGAAAGATCTGTCCGAAAAATTGCAACAACGTCAAGATTGTGTGTTCGAAAAGAATACATTTTTAACATTTCTATATATTTGAACATTTAAAAGTTATGCTATTTATAATTACAGTACAAGAATTATAAAACATAATATATCTTAGAAATCACGTTTGTATCGATTACAACCATACGCAGTATTTTCGATTGAAGAGCAACAACAATAGGAACGGTTAAGCATATTGAAGAGGATAGAAAGAATAGCAAAATAACTAATGCATCAGAAAGTGCACGTTCACTTAAATATGATGCTATCCATAAAACAAAATTAATATTGAAATTGAAAATAATTTAACCAACAATAAGTTTAAAATTGATAATGTTGCAATCAATATGAAGCGGAGCCATTAAATCGATCAATATACATATATAATAGAAGAGATCGGAAGTAGAGCTTCGAATATTAATTTTCTATATCCAAAGAATTATTATTAATATAATTAATTAATTATAGTTTATCATTCATATTTGTTATATATTTGTTAAATATTGTATCAGTTAGTATATTTATAAAATCAAAAGAGTAAATCTTTTCAATACAGGCAGAGCCAACTTGACGTTATAACGCATTAAATAAAGTAAATATTATAGTTTGATGCGATGGACACCAATATAAAACAATGAAACATTTTTGAAGAAAAGTTAATGCCATCGCCGATCAGTTTATTGTATCCAAGTATTAATATGTATATCAAATTAAAATCAATCAAAATCATATGATTTCACATTGTATCGGTTTCTATCAGTACTATATCAATAATTGGAGAAATGTACAATATTAACAAGGCACATTTTATTGACGATGGTACCTTATCGTATCGCTAAATATACAAATGATCGGTAGTATAGAACAAAGTTTACGCTTCAAAATATAAATATCAATAAATAGTATTTCAACAAGAACGTATTTTACTATAATAAACCATTAGATTTTGTTCTGAGACACCACGTACACTCTGCTTCTGTTAACTATATATCGCTGATTTGTTTTTCTTATTGAAATATTTTACTATAAGATTTTCTGAAATTTTTTGTATAATCAAGAGAGAGTGTATAGGGCGGTTGGATATTTTCATGTTATATCATCTCAAATATTTAAATCTTTAACAATATGTGAATATTCTCCTTTACACTTAATATTAACCATATCTTTTAGCATTATTTTTGAAATTGGATCTATTGCGTTTGTTAATTTTAACCATACAGTTTCAATTAGAATATTATTTTGAATTTTGCATTTATAATTTACAAGTATAATTTTTATACACAATCAATTTTGCCATACTATGACATTGTAACAATTTTTGCCAAATGATTCATTATAAAAAGTAAAATTTTAAATGTAACTAAATAAATGAATTAAAAAAAAAAACTTAATGCAAATCTTTTGTATATCGACGACAGAGACAGAGAGAGAGACTGAGGTGTTATTTTACAAAATTTTATTTATGATTTTATTGTTCACTTAACATTATAAAATTTTATTAAATTGAAATCAAGTTCAAATCAAAAAAATTACTATGATTCATTGCGATTAACTATTTGCTTTTTATATTTGTATATAAATATCGTTATTGTATAATGTTAGTGTAAATTTTTTCAATTACATTTGATTGTGTTGCATTGGTTTTTTTAATGGTTTTTCTTGTACAATAATATCGCTCGCTATCTTATACCTTATACATTTATAAAATATAAATATATACCAATGAATTATTGCAACGCAAAACAGGCAGCTAAAATAAATGGTGATGTAATTATTTATGTTGTGCGGTTTTTAGATTTCATATATATAATGTATACTTTTTATGTGGCTTTAATAACACGATAATAATAATAATAATAATAATAATAATAATAATAATAATAATAATAATAATAACTAATAATACATAATAAGGAAAAAAATATTATTTATTGCAGTTTTTTTTTCTGCTATAGATAATATTGGATCTATATATATCTACCTTTTATAACTACTTAAATATATTCTTACCATTATTGGCAAATTAGAAGTAAAAGTATTTCATTGTACAGGTTTTTTTATTTTATTTTTCTATAATTATATCTTTCATTTAAAAATAAATTTCTCTCATTTTCCATTTATAGAATGATAGCGTAAAATTAACTTTAATATCTATGTAATATTACAATGTATAAATATTGCGTGTATTTATAAATTATAGTTAAAATATGTACTGAAGTGATCAAAAATTTACTTTATATGCAATAGAACTTAAAAACATATTGTTGTCATTGTTGTTATATATGACTGTGTGGTGCTTAAGAGACTCACATCGGCATTACTTTACAAGCATTTCAGTATTTTTACGTTCACCAGCAGATTCTCTTTCCAAATACTGGCTGGTATTTATCTGTGTTTCTGAGAATTCTTATTGATTTAATCTATTTTTATTTAAAGAGTTCTATATATGTACGTTCGAAATAGATGTTTCTATATGTGCTGCAATATTGTTAATTGATTCATTAGTTGTATTGTATTTAGATACGATTATTGTTCAGCATGATCTTCCTATTACATAGCGTAACATCAATCGTACTTATAAACGCCTGCCTTCAACTATAGGAAATACGTCATTATAAAAATAATCAAGAAGTATATATACATACAAAGGCAGAATATTCTAATTTTAAAAATAGCAAAAGAAGGCACATTATTGATTGTGTGTTTTCGGCATGGGAAATTGCAAAACAATTTATAAACAATGAAAATTTAAAATTCGCGGTAAATTCATTCACTTCTTTATAATATACCATATATAGATGATGTGTGAGTGGTGGTGTCAGAAGTTACAGGATTGCGTCTGATGTTGTCCGGAAATGGCGACAGTAAAAAATTAAGATTGATTTTTGTGTAATGTATTCATTAAAATATCATCTTCAAAAAATGTTTTTGCCTTAAAATTTCATTTGTATATTGAATGTTATTAACTAGTCGAAAGAATCGGCATATGAGAGACATATGCAGACATCATATGAAAACTTCTACAATAAAAAAATCATTTATAAAAAATGTTTCTGGTTTCATGTCTGTGACCAGACGATACGCAGAGTAACTAGTAGCGACCACACAATAATTCTACGTGCTTCATGATAATTACTTTAAATATTTTAATTTATGTGGCATGCATTTGGATAATTAATATATAATAATAAAAAGACTATTATCTGACACCGCATTGTTTTCTTAACATAATTTTTAAACATTTATAATTTAAATATACAAATACATTAAAATTCTCTCCAATTATTATTAACTGCTATACTATTTTTTTTTTAAATTCAATTATAAAATGTGATATGCACAATGATAAAAACATAAAATTAAAATTGATATCTTCTATTGTAAATAATATATATATTTTAAGAGTGGTATAATAAATATTTAATTAAATATATACACAACAATTGCTAATCAATAATTAAAAAAAAACGCAATAAAAAATTTGCATTGTATGACTATAAAAAGAAAAGTTTTTTCTTAAAAAAAAGTATAATTATTATAAAAATAAGTGAATGTTCGATAATCAGAACGTAAAATCTGGTAATTTACTGATACATAACGATTATAGAAAAGAAAAAAATTTAAAAATCAGAGCAAAAGAAAAATATTTATAGTTAAAAGTTAAAAGAAAGATTTAGTTTTTTGATATATATTATTTATTATTTTAATACGAGAGTCGTACACTTCATATATTTTTATATTTTATATTATAGATTTATTTACATATTTACGTTATTATTCTGTCTATAAATGCACAACGGAAATGTATTATAATTTATTTGTTATTATACATAGAAAAAATACGAATAAATATATATTATTTATTATTTATAAATAAATATGGTAAAATAATGTTTGTGGTGTTTGTCTACGACGCGGCTTACAGTAAAATTGTTAAAACAATATTTCGATAAATTATTTTAACATTTTAATGGAAATGCAATGTTTTCAATCAATATAAGTAGTAGAGTAAACAATTCAGTGATAGACATATAAGCTCTTTAGGGAAATTTTAATTTTCTTGTTCGTGAAAGTGAATGTTGATTTCATTTTTGCTAACTTCACCTTTCAATTGTATCGCAAACACGCATTCTGAATCGCTAATCTGTTTAACCTTTCAACACATTTTAAAGCATAGATGTACTTTGGCTATATCCGTTTCTTGTATGTAATAGCCGCCACTGGTTATCTATAGTGCAATAAGATATTTCCTTGCATTTTAACTACACCTCAATATATGCATAAGGATGATCCCAAGCTAACATCTCGATTTATTATACTGAAGTGTTTTTGCCCAAATTTATATGGTTGATATCCTTCGCAGTAGTTACCAACATCCACTCTGTTCTTTATTCATCCATCCATTATAGATTGTGATTTCCCGATCCCCCGATCATGGTGGCTCATGTCATTAATAATTTAAAAATTAAAATACAATTAAAAAGTTGTGGAGTAAAATTCCGTTGTAAGAGTATAATAATTGTGGGCAGAATAGTACAATATTAATGTGATTAAAAGACAATAAATGTCGCAAAACCTTTTGTTTTTAATTATATAGTGTTTCGGGGGATTCGAAATTACACCATCAATTCGATCCCTCTTTGTTTACCACCCCCCCTCCCCCCCAAATAAGCAAACTATACTGGTCATAATGAAAATCAAATCATCTCGAACAACACCATTTCTGGACATTTTTATTATTTTCTGCTTGAAAATCAATCGAAACATATCCGCTTCCGTGAGCAGCTGAAATCCGGTAGCCTTCAACTTTCTATACTTGTCCGTGGATTGACATACGACATGCGCCGCAGTCCCATCATCTTTCATACACCAGTCTACACGTATCTTCCCATGCGTCTTAGATAACACCCACTATTTTCCCTAAAAATTGCGGCACCTAGAACTGGTGTTATTTGCTGTTGGAAAAACCTAATCTTCGCCTGATTATCTATTGCAATTATAAGAATTTTTTGTTTTATTTGAATTAATAAATTATTGATTTTTTCAATTTAGAAAAATTTAAGGAAATAAGATGAATATATTACTCGACTACCTCTCTATGCTAATTTCGCAATCTCTTTAGAATTTACAATTAAACATAGTTGTGCGTTTAAAAGTTTCAAGACCATCATATGGAATAAATTGTAATTTTTATTTTTTTTTCTAATGACAAACGGTTCGGAGGTCATACTTACTTACTCCATGGCATAATAGCCCAGGTGCGGTTTTAGCCTTCTCCAACACGCTTCTCCAACCCGACCTATCCGCAGTCAATGTCTTCCCGATCCCGAATTTTAAGGATTTTTATATCACAATTTACTGCATCAAGCCGTCTTCCGGCTCTCCTTCTACCTTCTGGATTACGATTTAACAGTTTTTTCGGCAAACGCTTCGCCTCCATGCGTAACACGTGTCCAAGCCATCTTAACCTATAGATTTTAATTGTTTTGACAATATTTGGTTGACCGTACAACTTGTCTAATTCAAAATTGTATCGTCTTGTAAAAATTCTAACGACGTTATTTATATTCGCATATAAAAAAAGCATTATTATTTCTTATATTTTCTGTGCGTGCGATGTTTTTGGTATAGTGTTACATAAATCAGTAATCGATAAAAAAAAAACATTATTATCAGATCTAATTATTGAGATATCACTATATTTTGCAGAAACATAGCAATTGAATTCAAAATAGAAAATTTTTACTCAGATTAAAGATATTCCATCATATCGTTATATCATTTTCACAGTGCCGATCACTACATAGTTTACTCTATGCATATTTTTTTTAATGGACGTGTTCGAATTTATAATATATTGTATATATTGTATTAATATGTAAAATTTATATTAAAAGGATTCATGGTTTTTTTCTGTTTGCATATATATTTTATACCGCATTAAACTTTTATTTAATATATTTTATATACTATTGAATCGAATATAATGTTTTTTGTCCTCTATATTAATATATACATTTAATTCTTTTATTTATTTCATAGAAATAATAAACAATATATCTCTCATTGTTTTGTTATAGAGCCAGATTTCTATTCACTATAAATAATAGAAAACAATATACAGAAAAGAAAAAAATAAAAATATTTTAGTTGTACAAAACGAAGAAATAATTCTATGAAATTATACAAATGATGATTTTTGTGTTAATCTTAAAATTATATAAATTTATTTAACTATATATATATTAATTTGCATGCAAAATAAAAACAGAAATTTCTTGCTTTTATTATGTTAAATTTATATAATATTTATTATTATATTATTGATTCGGTTTTTTTGTTAAAATTGAAAAAATACAATGAACAAAATATTTGATGCGGGATATATAAATTTGACCTTATAAAAATATAGGCACGACACTTGCATAAAATTTAAATAATGAACTCTATTGTTAGCGGCAGTGTAAAAAATTAAGAATATTTTTTTTCAATTAAATTATATCGACAGATTTATACAAATATATGCCATGCATTTACTATTTACATATATTATTTTGGTCCGAAAATTAACCGGATAATGGGGAGATTATAAGAAAAATGAAAACGTAATAATTAATTTATTTTATTTATTCCTCACGCAACTAAATTATTACATTGATTTGTATGCACAACTGCATCAAATGATTTTTTTCTATGTCGCTGATTGGAATGTTGTTAAGTATTATAGCTGGTGGTTCAATGTCAATGTCAATTGATGCAGACTTCGGTTTTCTTTCATCGTCAAGTTTAAGGAATAGAAAATATGGAGGAGCTAAACCGTTTGCGAATATGACGAATGTTAAATTAATTAACTTGGCGAAAAGTTTCATTATGGTACAATAATCGCCAACTGCCTGGCTCTCGATATATATGTAGCAATTTTATATTTTTTGCAAAACAATTTATTTAATGTTAGTTTTCCATAGATCTTTTTATATACATTTTTCGATCGACTTAATGCGAATGTATTTTGGTTTACACTATATATATAGGAAATGTTATAAAATTGTATACATTTATTTAGTTCGATTAAGTGTTCACAATACATAAACCAATTAGCACTGAGCAGTGTGGTAGTAATAAAGATCGGTTACCATAGATATGCATATATTAGAAAGTGTTATTTCGGTTATTTTTAGGGCACAATGTGTAATATATTTAGTTTTTTTTTTTTTTCCAATTAGCATATTTAAATTTCTTTCAATGAAATAATACACGTATATTTGCATTAAATATATATTATTTTGCCGGTGAATAACCTTTGCAAAAAAAAACATACCAACAAATAAACATTAAAATTTAAAGAATATGTATTTAACATACAAACATAAATATATTCTTCGTATTTTTTTTGCGTTATTTTCTATACATCACATGTAAAGTTTTTAATCATTCACATCGCGAAGCTTAAATTTTGCGTTTCCTTAATTTTTATAATGCCATTTCCTATAACAATATAAAAATAAAGAATAATAATAATAATAATAATAATGTGTAAAAGTATACAAATGCAAAAATAAAATAAAAAAAAAATAAAGATTGGCGAAATAATAAAATAAAAACAAAAAAAATTCAACAATTATTACAACAAACACAATTTTCACAAAAAATTATTCAAGCAAATATTTAAAATTAGTTATACAAAATTATATTCTTGAACAAGAAAAAAAAAATGAATTTGCTGGTGTTTTTTTTAATCCATAAAAATTTAACATCTTCTTTTTCTTCGTTCGTCGTCTTCGTCTTCGTCATCCTCATCGTCATCGTCTTCTTCTTCTTCTGCATCTTCAATATTTATCCAAACATTTATTATTTTTTTTTCTCTTAGTTTTATTTCTATATATAAACTTTTTTTTCGCAATTATTTCTATATTTATTTATTATTTATAACTTACACATGCAGACTCTTAAGTACACATAAACGTAATAAGAACGCACCGTCTAACAGCATTTCATCTATCTATGGTATAACAATAATATATACGAGAGAATTTTAAGAGCTGTTATATAACAACAGTTTTTCATGATATAATTAAATGCTGAAATTATTATGTGTTTGAAATGGTCAATTTTATAATATACCTGCACGTAAAAACCGGATTCCATCGATTTCCGCAAAAAAAATCTTCTTGCACGATTCTATATAAAATTATTACCATATGGAAATTATTAATATAAAAACATTTTAAAGTGGTGAGAATTAGGAGAATAATTTTGTAAAGTCTCTATTTTTACTACTAAAGATATATCAATACATTTAAAAATTTCAACATAATCGGATTGGAATATACCATTCTAGCAAATTTATTCATTCTGTGTGGAAACATTCAGAAGCAGCGGTAGTGATAATGTCACCTATACTTGAAGTAATATAATGGTTTTTATATGTAAAAGTAAGTTCCGTAATTACATGTTTATTTAGCAGGTATATAAATCGTGGTACATTATTCAAATTATGCTCCACAACCTCTGGTCATCTTTCTCTGTCATATTACGAATTTCCTGTGTAAAGAAGTTGTCGTCTTTTGATCGCTTTTGATCCATTGTGTCAAGTCAATTTTTGATACTTTCATCGAATGTAAATCGTGCGTCTTGCATGACTATGGCATCGACCGAAATAGATAGTAATCCGTAGGAGCAATGTCTGGCAAATATGACGTTTTGGATATAACTTCTCTTGTTGTTTTATAAGCGTTTACATAGTATGTGGTTTTGCTTTATGTCATGTTGCAAAATCTGTTTTTGTATGTCTATATTTGCATCACTGCTTGCATTAAATGCATTTGTTCGACATCGGTAGATATCACCGCCGCAATGATAGTTTCAGAAGATTTTAGCAATAATTCATAGTACACAACGCCTTTTTGATTCAGTCAAATACAAAACATAACCTTATCAGCATGAATATTTCGCTTTGGCTGAGTGATGGACCAATTTCACACTAAACTTCACACAAGATTTTTAACGTTTGGTATCTCATAATAATATTCATTTTTCACCATCACCTTTTCTTTGTTGTCTTTGAAGCGACATTTCACAAGTGACTCTTCAATTTTCTTGATGTCTTTGTGTCAATTCATGTGGTATCCAATTGCCAAGTTTTAGAACCAGTCGTAAATATCTACTGACACCGAATTGAACAATTCAACAAAGTCAATGGTTCTGCCAATTCTTGTTGCTTTTGTGTGTTGTCTTCAAAAATGCTTGTAATTTTTCATCTTTCTACCTTCATGTTCTATGTTTTTAACATCGAATGCATCTTCTTTAAATTGTCTGCGAACCACCTTCTACATATATACTATCAGAAAATATATGTTCAACGTAAGGTTTTACAAAAGTTAACGATGATTTTCAATGTGGCTAGTTTCTTTAAATTTATGAAAATTTAATAAAACTTTCCGTAAATGACAATTTATTGGTATAACACTTTCCGCATGCGAATACAAAAATTTATGTTATTTACACTTCAATCAAATATGTCATATGCTATACATTTTGAACTTTTATAGAGTTTTGAAGAGCATTTATTATCAGATTCTACATATACGAGCAGAAGACTTATGTATTTTAAAAAACGGAACTTACTTTTGCATATACGATTGCTTTTGAGACTATTTGTAAAATAAATAATATATAAATTACTATTTATAATTAACATAATATTGCATGTATGTACATGTATTTTATTGTGTATAATATATATAATTAAGTATTTTCTCTATATAATATAATATAAAATATTATATACCTAGAATTGTTTCAAATTGGCTATCGCAGCATCTGCACATAAAATACCACAAAAATATTTATATACACCTATTAAAGTTTATATACAAAATTGAATTAGTAACTATATAATATATATATTTATAGAATAAGATGTAACCCCAATGGGTTAGTTGAAATATATTCTATATACAATATTTTGTCTGCATATATAGCAGACTGTTCAAAATGAGAGTTTTACATTTTTGTGTTGGCCGACTGTTGGAACAAATTGCGATTTCGTTTGTGTTGGATAAACAGCAATACCACCTGGGACTTTCGTATACAGACTTTTTTTTTTAACAACGCTACAAGAATACCGAAAAAAAAACAAAACTAATAGTATAGGTATCAAATATTATTTAAGCGATATTTCAAAAGCAAATATTTCTAATCACACAAAACTAATTATAAATATATTGTAGTTATTATATGCTGTTTTATGCAGAATATATTGAGGCATTAACATTAATTTAAATTGAGCATTTGTATATAATTACACAATCCATTTGTTTTAGATGTTACTTGGGAATGAAATAAAATATTAACATTTATATAGCACAAGATTTGTATAATTGAAGTTATAGGATGAAGAATATATAAAACCATGCAAAATAAGAAAATAATAGATTTTATGATGAGGGTTTTGATGTGTTGAGTATATAATATGTATTTGTGTGTAAAAATATATAAAATTCTATGAGAAATAGAATAAGTTTATTGATCAACCTTGAATTTTGAATTTGAAACTATGATTTTTTTATAAGAAAACAAAAAATATGAAAATAAAAATTAAAAAAAAAACCACACACAACACACACACACACAAGAAATGAAATAAAATTAACTAATAAACTTAATTTTGTTATTAAAACAGGTGTATAATTGTAACATTTATAATGGGCAAAGGATGATCAAAAAATATACGTTAATATAACGTTTATGGAGTTTTTAGAAATGGTTAAAATTTATTGAACGCAGAAGAATATAATGCAACGTTTGTTAGAAAAATAAACTATAAATACTGAATTACTTTCCAGGCATTCACCATTATTTAACTAAATTTAGTAACCGCGCTGCGACTATTTTGTGTTTTTCTAAACTTGAAGAAAAATACTGTTCCTTCAATGCCAATAATTTATTTCGAATGTGAAACTGATCGTTTATTATTTTGAGGATCTTAACAATTTGTATCTATAAAAAACCGATTAAAATGTTAGAACGTTATGCGATAAAGTGTATCAAATCAAATTTAGCACCAACAATTACTTTTTCGCCGAATAGTAAAACAGTCCAGTGTGAGTGTGATGTGAAAATTCAGTATTTATGTTGATTATCTGAAAATCATAAAATTATATTTTCGGATATGTTATTGAAATGCCACATTTTTTTAAATAAGTACAATAAATTTGATAAAAAATTATTTCCATTTTCAATCCATTCGGTTATATTGGAACAATGGTTATTATAAGTCATATTTATATAATAACAATAATTAATTACGCTATTATGTTAATAGTGTCTTCATCTACTATACCCCATTCTTAATATTTAAATTCCCATATTTAGAAATTTCTATATTTAATAATCCGCTCAAAAATTATTGAATGTAATAAAAATAATATAATAAAAACATTTTTTTATGTACATTTTCGTAAAGCATTTTCTTTCATCGCAAAAATATTGTACAAATTAAAAAAATCTAAAAACATATACCTGCGTTATTTTTATATCAATATAAATTTAGAAAAACATAAAATAAGACTAGAAATTATATAATTTGATAAAAAAATTTTCTTTTGAAAATGTATAAAATAACAAATAAAAAAAATATAAATAAAAATAAATATTTAAGTTTAATTTTTAAATTTATTATTTCAAAAAATAAGAGAGATATTATTGCGAAATGAAAAATTGAAATAATTTTTTTATTATATTTATTTATCTAATGATCTAATTTGTAAGACATGTAGCGATCAAAGATATATATTATTTATCTATTGCAAATTTATATATATTAGATAAATTGATACATTTGTATGTACGCGTGTGTGTGTGTGTGTGTGTGTGTGTGTGTGGTATCATCAGCTGTTTACTGGATAAGTTTGTATCTTTTTTACACTATTTATATTTGTGTTATTGTATACGACTATTTAAAAAAATAGTTAAATGCTATTTAATTAATTTATGAATAGAATATTAATAAATGTATATCTTAAATAAGATGTCTGAACAGGTTATAGCCAACAAATTAATCAATCAAAAAGATGATAGTCGCGAAAATTATTGTATTTAACAAACGAATCCGTATTAGTAAGAAGGCCGTTAATCAAGAATGGTAAATACAACGAAAATTGATTCGGGCACACCTGAATTTAGGAAATACACAAACATGATATTATATTCATTTCTATGTGTCCACATCCGCAACGCACCAATATTTAGAATAATATGGAATTAATTAATACAGAATGCTAAACAATGAATCAATGGCTACACAACAACGAAAAATGATTCCTATGCAGACCTCATATTAACATATACCCAAACATTATATTATTTTCTCTGTACATTTATTCAGTTGCGGGACCAATACTAAAAAATGGTTCATGTATCCTAGAATCAGTTTACGTTGTTATAATCATTCTTCATAATATTAATAACATTTTTTCTTATCATCTTTGTTGTTAAATTCAATAATATCTGTGCTTATCGCCCACTTGATTTTATAGCACACTCTATTTAGATTTATTAATCTTTACTATTTAAATTATTGTAAATTATATTCATGGTTTTATGGTTTCTTTTTGTTTTGTCTGTAGATATCTTTTTTTTTTTTTTTTAAATTGGATAAACTCATTTCTCAAAAATCTATATTTATAGTCTCAGGAGAAATACTCGAAGGTCAAATAATCACGTTTTCTATTTATATGTATTTTCATGAATTATAATGAATTTTATGTTTCTTATAAATATGCATTTTTTTTTTTTAATAATATACAATAATTAAAACAAGTTATATTAAAATTAATATAAATAATCCTGAATCGGTCAGTTGATGTTGATATTATATTATTATTATAATAATACAGTAACGGTCAAAATAATAGCATATCATTTTTTAATATTATTATTTTGATGTATATTGCGAAATAATTCTATTAAAATAGAATACATTTTTCTTATATTTCTCTTTATATAACTTGAATTGACGCATACTATTATTACGGATCGATGTAAAGGCGACAAATACAATCGAACTATATGTAATTCAGACGCACATTCGTTCAATGTGATTGAAAAATCGAAGTTCGTCATAATACATGTATAACCCAAGACACAAGCTGTGGTGGTGACTACACATTGAACGGTTTAACGTCCAAGATTAACATAAATTTATTTATTTTTTAATCAATTAAATTTTTGTTTTATATATTTTATTATAAAATATTGTTCCAGTATGTGCCAGTAAAAATTAATAATTAAATTAAAAAAAAACGAATAATAAAAGAGAAAATTTTATAACAGAAAATTCAATGCATATATTTTCAATGGCATGAAAGATGAAAATTTAAAATAAAATGTAAACAGAAATAATACCAACCGACTAACACTTCTATGATGCTGAAATGTTGGTTGGAAAAAGTTGGAAAAAATTGATTCATTTTTGCATTTTGTAAAGTCAATGTGTTGTTTCACCTCAAAGTTTTTTTTTTTTTAGATAAATACAAAAGTTGTAAATACCATTATTTGAGCGCAGACTATGACCGAATTAACTACTATATATAGAATATGACTTAAAATACAAAAAAACTGATTATATACATTTTTATGTGAAATTAATCAATTTTTAAGTATATGTATTCGATATTTTTTCAATATTCTAATTACAATGTTATTATTTTATCCATAACTGTGCAAGGTATAAAAATGTGGCATGTTTGGTGTGCGGCGCAGTGATTATCTGTGGATAGAAATAAGAAAACATGCAATATTTATTCGTGAAATAATATTATACGCGATTTATAGAAACTATATTTTTTTCATACATTTTTATATTATAAATTTACACATTTTTGAGAATATAAACTCTATTTATTTTTATTATTTTTTTTTTTTTTCTTTACTTCATAAATCACTTTTATAAAAAATTAAAAATTTTAAAATAATTATATATTTTGCGGTTCGATGACTAAAATAAAATGAATGAAGAAACGAAAAACTCGACACACTATATATATATTTTAATCTATCTTTAGTATTATTATTATATGGCATGGATATAAAAATATAAATAAATATGAAACAATTTTTATATTTTCCTTCTAATAATTGTTAATGTTAATAATGTTACTTGCGTCGTGTATATGTATTTGTATGAGGTCATTATCATCTTACAAGATTTATTTATTATGTTATAATGTGTACATTATGGATTAGGTACGATATATGTAATAAAATATATGGATATGTTATGCGAGTATAAAATGTGTATAAATACTTAATGAATATTAAATAAGTTCAGGGTTTTACTTGATTTTTTGATTTTACTCTATCTATATGTATATGGTTATTATGTTTTGTACTATATATACCATATATTATTTTTAACATATAACATGACTAATTGCTATAATATAGTTGCTATTCTATAATCTATATAATACATTTAAAATATATGGTAAAACATCTAATTAAACGACGGCAATTACAAAGAATACTATGTTGCAATATAAATTATAGTAAAGTGATCTAATAGTCAAATTGGCTGACTCTAATATAATAGATAGATAGACACAATCACGATTTACGAACAAAATTTAATGGTTGACACTACTATAAATATTGACTTTTAGAATTGTGTTGTCATATAACCTACAATATTCTGCATATTTCTGTTCATATTATATGACAGCTAAAAAAATCCTGACCCGCACAAGATAATCAAAAAGAGTTAAATAAAAACGAGATTATCTCGAATTAATATTTTTTTTTGTTTATATATTTCCTATAGTGTTATATTGACTAATTAACTATAAATCACTAGCTAGTAAAAATAATAGACTTTCAAAAAGTATCTATGTTTCTTTCGATAATTAAAGGATATAATTAGTGAATTGTTATGTAAATATAATGCCATGTTGGAGGTGGACTATTGATAAATGCTATATGTTCTGCATTTAGAATAAAAACTCATATATTTCTATATATAGTTACCGATAATATGTTGACTGCAATTTAGTTTTTCCTATCGCATATTCATTCTTATTTTTGATTACTTATGTGAGAATATTGAAATGTTTCAACTATGTGAGCTACCATTAATTTTATCGTTTATAAACGAAAAATCAAAATTCAAATATATTCGCAAAAATATTGTAGCTGAACGCTATTCAAACATTATAACAATGTTTGCACACTTTTTTTTTTCATATAATAATGATCCATCATAATAATAATATTAAGGAAAAACTTATATCTTACGATAATTTCAGATCACAATTTGTAAATTATAGAGTATATATGAAAGAGGTAATTTACCAACTTGATTCCAAATAAATTTCTGCTATATCCGTCATTTTCTTCACTTGATGATGATTTGATTGATTTTCGTTTTAAATTTAACTACAAAAATCATTAAATCGAGAAAATGTTTATGTATAAAATAAAATGAAATTGTGTGTGGGTGGGTGGATGTAATTTCTATATATCCGATTCTTGTTAACTGAACCGTATTATTATTATTATTATTATTTATAATTTGCATATAAAAATTAAATATCGATTATTGTGTCAATTTTTCATATAAATAAAATGCTGTTTTGTTTTAGAAATTTTCATTCAGTATTATTGCGTCCCAAGAAACATGATTAGATTGAATTTTCTAAATACAGACAATATACAATTTCTTATCTAAATTTGTGTTTATAAATTGTTGAAAATTTTTTTATATTATTAAGATTTGTATTTACGGAAAAAATAATTAATATTATAGGAAATTTTATGTAACGATTTCTTAAAACAATTACAAAACAATTAAGGGATATTTGTCTATAATAGTTTAAAAATAATTTGGATTTGCGATAACATATACCTAATATTTTTAATAATTTTGTCTATAAAATTAGTATAGTCTTTTAAAATAAAATAAATTTAGATAAATTTTGTTCATTTTTGTATATGTAAATTCTAAAATTATTGGTAAATCAGTAAAATTTTCGTTCTAATTTCACCTAAATTGTTGCTGATTGGGTATTCCTCGCATATCTCATAGTATACCTATACATAATTCATTACTGCAATAAATTTTATTTACCCTATATTTTATTTTTCCTTTGTTTTCAGTATTATTATGTTTTGTATAATAATTATAATGAATAAAATAAATATAATGTATGTAACCCTTTTTTTTTTTATTATTTTGGCTTTTGTGATTTGAATGACGGAAGGAAATATATGTAACGATATAAATATAGTAAAATTCTATATACTATTTTGAACAAACTTTATAAATGTTTTTGTCAAGAGAAAATTTTGTTTGTACAGCAGAAGAAGGGTTTGAAAAATTATCTAAACTTAAACTTTATTTGAATTTTACATATATACGTTCAGTGCTCTGTATATCATAGTATTCAAAAGTAAGAATTTAAAGTTAATTTTTCACTTTAACGATCGATGAAATTAAAAAAAAAAATTAATAAAATTTAATGTTAAAAAAATGTCGTATTATTCAATTCATTACAAAATTAAAAAAACAGCAAACATTTTATTTAATTCTAATTTTAAACACCAAAAAATAATAATAATAATTGTATTTATTGGTGCAAGATTACTATATGCAATCTGCTATGCATAGATTTCCGTAAGTTATTAGTAACATCTGGTTCGATAGAAGCCGCCCATTCGAATTTTAATTTTTCAATTATTATTACTATGTTACTAATATCATATGTTTTTAATCCACCGACTCAATGCATCCCGCAAAAATGTTCTATGGGATTGTTATCTGGTTATTGTGCAGGAATGTTTACGGTTTTTTTTGTATATTGTTCAGCATCCATAAAAACGTATATATTTATGCGGCACAATGTTTTGGATCATTATGTTGACAAATAATTAAAATCATATTATAAACTCATTTTATTAGCACTTTCCATTACATTTTTTTTCAATATATCAATACATTCAGTGATACCATCAATAATATGTAGATTTTCAACTATACTGCTATTGAAAAACATCCCCTTACCACAAAACAGAATCACCACAATTATGTTGTAAGTTTATTTTACGCGTTCAATGGATCATTTGTTTTTAGCATACGATTGTTGTTGACAACATCCAAAATGATTAGTTGATATTATACGATATTTAGATTAAGATAGATAGATTAAGCGATATGATTTAATAAGTGAATGTTACCACCTCGTGGATGTCAAATATAAACCCAAGTTTTGTTAAACAATCAAGATGAAGCAGTACAAACAATATCCGAACCTGGTATTTTGTCCACAGACACATTATAATAATCGGTTTTACTGAGATTACAAAGTTATTGTCTATTTTGAACTTAAACCATTTATAATCAAACGATCAGATCAGATGTATAATACAATTCAAGAAAACGAATCGGAATTGTCACATCGAAAAACTGTATTATACGTTCGTCCAAAACAACACCGCACACACAACATCTTTGTGGTCATTCGACTAAAATGATTGGAGTTTGGTTGGGATATATGTTACCTACATCTATAGTTTTTAACTTGAAATTGCTTTTGAATATTTATACTCTGCGTAATACTGAATATTTTTCAAAGCTTCAACTTCTTTACCATTTAAAATTTAAATATAATTAATTAAAACATTTTATGTATTGTTATTCTATTGTTATTTTATTGTATCTATGTAATTATAGTCGCATCCATATAATAATAATCTGATATGACGATATCTTAAATTATATGGTTGAGGTATATATATATATATCAAATTACTGCCGTAACAACACCCTCTCTCTTATAATACAATATAAAACATATATACTCGCGTATATAAAAATAATAAAAATAATATATTTTCAACACCCTAGACATTTTTCCTATATTATATTATTGGTATATAAAAATATATTTATTATTTGATTTAAAAATTTTCTATTTCCTAATATATAATAATATAATATAATATATTTATTATGATGTTTTCATATATATATATATATATACCAACAACAAAACTTATATATATATGTGAAACATTGAGATAATCAACCCCTGTTCACTGTATAGGGTGGTATGTCGTAAACATATAATGTACTAATGTAGTTGTTTACCAATTTCTATATACATATGCGTAGGTGTATATAATAAAATATTGGCATTGTAATATATCGTAATAATATACAATATAATATTATACACTCACTCTACCATATCTGTGGATGGAATCAATATTTTATTGGAAAAACTATATACATTTATATAGTAACATTTTCTATATAAACTAATATGACTGACTTATATGTTGCACTATTGTATACATATATAAAATGTGATTCATAATTGATGATCTTACGGATATTATGTATATACTTCGTAGCTATATATTTATATATAATTTATTTACAATATTTTGGTTTATCTTTTCTTTTGGTCTGGAAATTTATTATTTTTATTATTTAAGTTACATCATTTAATACAGGAAATTATACAAAACAAAATTCTATTGAAATTTATTTACAAATTATATGAAAATCTCATAATTGCACGTATACTTACTATACGCGCGTCAGTTGTTACAATTAAATCATCAAAATTATATATAAATAAATGCAGTCATTATTAATATTGTCGATTATTATAACATTTATATGGTATTGGTAACAGTTTTATATATAATATAAATTCTATTTCCTTTTTTCCAATCTATATATGCATTTATCTAATAATCAGTGTCGTCACGTGTAATTTTCAATTATAGTTAAACTATTAAATTCTATTTTCATTCCATTACATAAAAATATAGTGCCCGTATATCATTAAAGTTATAGAGATTTAATAACCTAGTGAAGACATCTAAGAAAATTACCGGAAATCAAATAGAAGACAAAACCGATAACAATAGGCCAAAATTTGAAATATTTTAATAGTTTTATTTTATATTAAGAAGAGTAGTCAGTGTTTGCTTATGAATAAACGAAATTTAAACAAGCCTACTCTTCTTTTGTATCCAAATAACTATATAATTTTAGTTTGTTATTTTTTTATTTCTACATTTACATCACCACCTTTTCAAACATTTATAGCTTTTAAATTGTTAGTCATAGCTAAATGAAATATTTTACAAAATTGTAGCGCAATAAATTAGTTTTACTTCTTTGTTATAAAAACAATATGTTGCGCTGTTAGATTTTTAAATAAATTCATTTTAATACGAAATTTTGGAGAAAACATAATTATTTTTCAATTATATTGTTCAATAATTCGAATCTGAAGCAAATTATAAAAATATTTTTAAAACCAATTTAATTCAGAATTTAATTCTCTACAAATTCGGTATATATTAAATTTTCTGTATTCATCTTACTTTCGAAGTTATTGGTACTTTAATGATAGACTGTCGAGAAAAATTCTTCGGGCCGTATCTCGAAAACCGAGCACCAAAACGAAAAATGTAATTTAGTAATTTCGACTTAGAATTAAGTCATGGGGTCGTTTCTTCTTGTTCTTTTGCCGAATTTTTTTTCAAGATTTTCTGGTAAACAAATGGTTGTGTACCATTGACCGTCCTATGTTGTTATAATGCCACATGGTTGCTAACTGCCGAAGAAACGGTCAACCATTTGCTTTGATGTGTTTCTTCTGCGAATTATTGGATTTGACTCGTCTTGGCAAACCAATACGGTCGATTGCTGTATTTTTTCGGCCTCATATGTATGAAAATATATATTAAATTGCATAAATTTGACAATCTTTCGCTCATGTTGCATATACAATTGTACGACAAGCAGAAAGTATAGAATAATTAATTGCAATAAATTTCTTTGAATTTTTACGAAATACAGTTGCCATTGACATCAAAAGAAACAAAAACATTTATAGAAATTGATATATTTATGGAAAACATAATGGAATTTTTATGTAAATTAAGTATACAATATCGTATATACTTATTTTCTACACGAACACCATCAGATTAAAGGGAAACCAAAATTAAATTAATCCTCACCGCACATATATAATTTTTCATATTTTAAATTTATTAAATTCAATATAAAAACACAGCCAGAGACGCCTCTGTCTCTGTAATCACTTAAAATTATATCTTTCACCTTTAACATACTCGCGCGTATACTGCGTAACAAATAACGTACCAATAAATTAAATAATAATTTTTATAATTTCGAAAATTTAAATTTCTTTATAATGATATTTATGACGACAAAATTATCTAAATATAAAATTAAAAATGACATTTTTCTTTAAGAAATTCAATTCAATCATTGTGTTTACGTGTGTGTGTGTGTGTACATAATTTTAAATAATTTGCGACAAATATAAAAATGTGCTAAAAGTAATATTAAAATATATGTAATTTCTATACAATAATAATAATAATAATAATAGTAATATTATTCAACAATCAAACGCATTATAAAAACAACCAACAATAATAAAATAAGAATAATAAAAATGCAATTAATGTTCCAGTTGTTCATCTCGCGCAATTTACTTAACAAAAAAAAAATAATGAAAGAAAAAAATAAATTTATAAATAAATAAAATTATAATTTAATTTACATTATAATTTTACAATTTTTTGAATATTAAATATAATTTGTTTGTATTTTTTTTTTAGAGAAATTTCTCTTTTTATAAAAATTTTAAGAAAATTAGAAAATTTTTTATGAATTCGTATTTTTTGGTTGTTGTTGCTAGTTTTTTTTTTCTCTATTATTAAATTTAATTGTGTGAAATATTGTAATAATAGATATATTTTTTTATTTATTGCTATTTTTTTGAAATTTATATCATATATAAAAATTATTTGTGTGTATACTTTCGGTTAATTCTTGAGTTTTTTATCGACCACAAAAATGTATGGGCATTTCGCACATCGCCGGGCGCCGTTATAATCAACGATAAACCCACATCCTTAAAACTTACCCCTCCTCATTATATACCGTTCGTCCTACATCCCTTTCAAATTCCTTCCTAACTCAACTTCATCCACCCGAAATTTTCTCCAGCATCCTCTCAAACTTCCTTCTGCATCCTCTGACTATCTACAGTCTCTAACTCGCACTTACCAATAACTGATGTTATTATCACCTTTCTGCAATAAACTTTATAGCTATATTGCCATTAATAACTTATGTTCATAAATTTCAAGAAAATCGAATAAATATGGTTCTACAGTAATTCGAATGGAAATGTTCTAAATGTATGTAGTAGTAAGTGCCCCGCATGGTAAGTATAAAATATGAATCACCATACCTCCACTAAATCAGACAATGTATCATTAAATGTTTATATTAATAATTTCAAGGAAATCGGATAAAGAGGATTCTTTATATTAATTCCGATAAAAATATCCCTGGGTGTATATATGAAAAGCTCTATATAACTGGTGGTGTTAGTGCCGCCATACATACGCCGCTAAACTTCTAACCTATAATAAATAAATTTTTCTATTAAAAATTTCAAGAAAATCCAATAAATAATTGTATGGTTTTTCAATTAAGGATATTTAGATTGTATATTGTATGTAATTCACCTTGAGAGATCTGAGGTACATATCTTAAGATGACATCAGATACAGCATTAGCGAATTCTTCTTACGAACGAATCATTACTTTTTCCAAAAACATTCATTCTATTTCTCACATCTTCTATCTCTTCACATATGTTCGGCCGTTTAAACAGCAGTTCCAAATTAATTTTGTATGTCAGGATATAGGGCTATTAGAACAACTTGATACTATGCCCAATAAATTGTAATTGATAACCTCTATGTATCTTTTTGTTGTTTTTTACGAATATCCCTTCCATAGATGGCATATGTAGGTCAAAGTTTTTGTATTACTATATATTTGGTGCGGAACAATCACGCCGCAAGAACTAACCGAAACTATACTATAATCTAATTAGTATAAATTATGAATATTTCATTTATTTTTTATTCTTTTATATATTCCGTATATGTAAAAAAATGAATTAGAATATATTAAATATATATATAAACACTCTGTCCGGCAAATAACCGGAATGAATTAATAAAAATGAAAAAAATTAATTTATGTTTACAATAATAATTTTGATTTATTCAATATATACGCCGATTTGCACACGTTCAACAAGTGAATCAATTAACTTTTTATTTCGCTTATATTTTGAAATTTCTCGTGAGTGTTCAATGTCATGAACTTTTGTTGAGTGTTTGTTAAGTTCGGTTCACAATATATACATCAATAATATAAGCAATCAATAGATGTAGTTACCCACATCTATTTACTTGAAACTCACTTTGGTTATTCTTCAGACACATGGTGTATATTTAACTTACATAATTAAAAAAAAAATTTTATTATAATATATAAATTCAACTTTTTTCCCAGCTTTGTTCGAAATTCTTATTATAATAAATCAATTTATTGTATGGTAATTTATTTTGTATAAATGACGGTATTTTTTTTGTGGGTGTCAATGAATACCATATATAAATACAATACACTTTAGATAACCACATGCAATTATTAAGATATGGTTCTATCTATTTATAAACATTATGTATGACCGAGAGGTCAAAGAGAATATCTTCTGTTTTAATTTTTAATCATTTTATTATGTAGAATAAAATTATATGAACTGCACCTTAAAATTATTATTAAATCATATAATTACAATAAAATTCAAAACGCTCATATAATATATAAAAACACAAAAATAATGTGTACCGGAAAAAATAAAATCAGAACAATATAATTGCATATAAAAAATTAAATAAATAATACAATTAGATCGTTTTTAAAAGATAATAAACACAATAGTTTATTATTTCAAAATTTATATGCGATGTTAATTAAAGACTGCATCAATTTAAATTCAAAATTAAAGATAATATATAAAATGTTATATAAGAATCAATATATAATCACTCCGATTCATTCGTTTAAGGACACATGCATTTTTTTTTCTCTTCTTCTTGTTTCTCGTTTGCGTCCTTAATTTATTTATGCTTTTTTCTATAAAATGAAAGATTAAAGTATATACAATCTGTGACAACGACGATAAGTAAATTAAATGTGTATCCAAGCAGTTGCAACAAATTGTTTGCAACCATCGCCTCTGATTGTTTCATTTGGTTTCAACAGCTCATAATATATATCATTCTTTGTTGACCCCAACAAATGTACAACCTATATATTCTCACTTCCATGCAGCTATCATTTTGGCGTTGATGAGCCTGTTTCATCGGATTTTAATTATAACTACATGTTTTCGGAAGCTTAGAGTTGTCGTGAATATAGTGAATCGAGTTTTTCTCACCGCAGTGACAATTCACATGTTGTGTTTTTCGATTTCACCTGTTAGCTATCGGTCAATTCATGTGGTGCACGATAATAAATTACTTTTTGATCATATCCATTTTTTGTATGAACGTTGACTCCTTTTTTTTTTTGGGTTACATTTCTGATAATTCATTAAGTATTTGAAATTATTTAACAAAAATATTCTTTGTCATTGACATCCAAATCACTATAAATATTTCTAAAATCGTTCCTAAAACCATTCCTTGCACATTATGTATTTAATGGAAATTGTTTACAATAAATTTTTGGCCAAACTCTGTTTTGCAATAATATAATAAAATAAGGATAGCAAATTTGTATATGAAAATTTTTAATACTAAATTTATTATATAGCGAGACTATACTTTGACGTAGTGATGATTTCGCAGTGTGTCATTAAAAAACGGATCTGAAGCGTAAACACCCAATATATATATGTTATATATTGAAATAAAATCGGAAAAAAAATAATATCTATATGAATCATGTAATTGTTCAAAAATAATTAATTAACAAAATAATTGAAATACATTTTTTTATATAAATTTGTAATAATAACAAATTTTTTAAATTAATCTTTTGTATAATTATCAATATTATTGATTGATTTTTGCATATAATAGAGACGCGCAAATACATATACAGAGAGTGTATATTAAAATATGTGACTTAAATTGTTTCTGTAATACACAGTCGTCTTTTTTCGAAATTCTCATAATTTAAAGGAATCTTATATTATTCTATTTATATGCTGAAAACAGATGGCGATCTTGTTAGAAATCTGGTTGAAAAATCATAAAATCGTAAGAATATTCTTAAATGTAGGTGTTTTATTGTAAATATTTTATGGAAAAAAATCTGGACGTGTAATTAAATTTTCACGAAAAACTGACTTTTATGAATACTAATTTTAATTTTAATTTCTGGTTATATTTTTAAGGGAATTTTTATTTCAGTTTTTAAAAAATTTAATCAATTTACAACAATTTTTTGAAAATATTTTTAAAATCGATTGATGATGGCCTATGAATATATTTACTTTTCAATCAACATTTTACTGATTTCGAAAGTAAAATTGTATACAATTTAATGGAGGAAACGATTTTTTTAAATTTCTTCTACTATAGATTGGGATATTATTGAATTTTTCCATATAGCCCGTAATCCAAAACAATTATTATAAAATTTTGTTACATTTTCTGGAAAACACTCACCTTTTTTTTTTCTTCATAATGTAGTCATATTTTTTATTCTCTGTATTAGAAGAATATTGTGAAATTCAAACTCGATATTAGCATTTGTAATATATAAAACATTGGCAAATACACCCTGTAAGTATAGAATAAAATCATAAAAAGATCTGCATATACACGTAATTTCAAAAAAATAATAATGAATATGCAATATAAAATTTTTTTTTAATTTTAATATGTTTTTGTATAATTTATACGTACGTTAGATATTATATATTCTCTCAATTTTGTGTAGTATAACATTTAACGAGACTAATTAATTGTAAGATTATTCAACTGGAAATTATTTAACATTCAATGAAGTTATGTTTTTTTTTATGCTATTAAGATTCTGGATGTCGTCTTATTAATTTCATATTTTTTCATCATCTAATTCTATATAAATGTACATACAATACTTCTTCCTGTTTGTACAATTGCTAAACGCGCAATGCCGGTGTCCATGAACAGGAAATTAATTTGAAAAAATAATTAATTAAATTAATTAAATATTTGAAAATTTGAATAATTATATATTTATTATTTAATTATATTAATAATATATATATAGGTATTGTTAATTATTTCAATTTGTAAATTATTAAATTAATTTTTATATATTTATACATGATTTTTTTTTTCCGTATTTAGTTCTGGTTGGTATAAAAGAAAAAAAAAATAAATAACATATAATATAACTCTGCATGTGTGTGTGTGTGTGTGTGTTAGATCTTTTAAATATAAAATAAACCATATCATCTTGTACTAAATATAATTATTATGTGTATATTTTATTGCAGCATGAAAACAATTAATATATATTTGTAAATTGTAATAATATAATAAATTCTATATTCGTGAGAATAATTTAATTGAATTTCATTAAATTAAAAATTATATATTTAATATATAACAAAAAATATGAATATTATAAAAATCATTTTTAAGATGTTATTGATTTTGTAGAATTTATGATCTGTCTGTTGTTTATACATAAAGAATAAAAGTGTGCGAATTAAATATCTCGATGCGGTTATTTATTTATATCAATTTGTTGCAATACTATTTTTAATTTTCTTATTGTTTGATTTATCCCGCACGAAACAATTTGATTGGCTACCACAATCAAAAAAAAAATTGCCGAACCATTTAAACTTAAATTACAATATATTGGAATGTTATTGTCATCAAAGTAATGTCCATCTAATGCAATGCACTTGTTACCGCAACTGGAATGCATTGTTATATATACTCAATCTTTTGTATATGCATATCCGCATGAGAACTATACGTTTTTCTTTTAAACCCTCAGTACCATATCAAAACGCATTGTTAGAAGTTATCTTTTATTTTTAATCTATAATGAACATGAAAAAGTCACTGGGAGCCGTGAGTGAATCCGGTGAATGTTCAATATTGAATTGGTATTATACTTTTAATCAAAGAAATTGTTGAATAATTAATTCATTAATAGTTTATGCATTAAATGCCTGAAGCGTTTCGAACATACAGCTTAACGCAGACATTTCATAACACATATTGTTCCTGATTTTGTCGTATGAAAAATACGATATCGATAGTCTTCCATATAGGCATTGTATATTATACAAATTTGTAGTTGTTTTTGTTAGATCACCACTCACCAGTCACTTTGTAACATTTTCAATGCACTATTAATACGCTAAATATGATTTTTTTAAACAAAATTTAATGCCCAAAATCGTTGTTCAATAATTTCTGTCATTCTGTACGAATTTCGCAATAAAATGTTTGCTTTACATATATGTTTTTTGTGCGAAGTTTAAATGGATGTAACCGAATATTTTTTGATAGCGATAGTGGTATTTATATAAATTAAAATGTATATTGAAAATCAATTATATTTTTTTTATTCTATATTCTCTATTGTAAGTAATACAAAAATATTTTTGATATTTATACAGAACTATAGACACAAAAAAAAACTATTGTTAATACAATTTTAATTGTTAGGTGTATATCCAATTACCAAATTATTGATGGTTTACTTTTATGTGCTGGGAACCGCAAATTTTATTGTTTGATACATTCAGTTTGAATCGTGTATATATACAAGAATTTATCGTATATTCTATATACACTGTTTTTATATATATTCAAGGACGTTTCTAGGATATTTAGTGCCTCTGTCTAGTTTCTATTTCAGTTAAACAGTTTTTAATATTAACTTAATTGTATACGATTTTTGGTCAAGTATGATGTTAACACCAAATTTTTCTATAAATATATAAAATTTATAGTCATGATCATAAATATTCTTCAATCAATGGTATATGATGTTATTATTTCATTTGAATCGCAGCTGCATTATGCAGTGGTGCTTGTATAGTATCCCATACCATACCACAATAAAATTCAATAAACACGAAATCCGAAATCATTCCAAACAACCACAATAATTAGCGTGTACTGTATGGATTTGGTAAACTTTGTTATATAATTTCTTAAATTGTTTATCCTTTTAAAAATGAATGTTCATATTTAATACTCGACTTCACTGCCAAAAATTTACCAACTTTTTTTTTTTGTTGTTTAACAAATTCATTTTATCATTTAATTTTAATGTAGATTATTCATTTTTTCGTTTTTGCTGTGCTTCAATTAAATCAAATATCAAAATCTATGATAAACCAATTTGTCATATATGAAATTTTTTCTAATTTATTATAAGTCTAAAAACATACAAAACTTTTTGTTTTTATATTTAGTTTCATTATTGTTTTGGTTTTTTTACAAATTTAAATTAATTATTCAATTACCATACACGAAGGATGTCTTAAAAATTCTCGGTTTAACAATGAAATTTAATTTTTATTAACATTTTTCAACAAAATCTTCTAGTTGAAAAACTTTAAGACATTTACTCCAACGTTTTTTTTTTTTCATTAATTCAATAACACATCATTACGTAAATAGTGTGACTCGGACAGTTCTTCAAAATATATATATTTACGGCTGCAATACACTTGCTAGCCAGGCATTTTTTTAGGTACGTTTAAAAACAGATAATAAGTAGATATTGAGACAAATCTGTTGAATACACTTAATATTCAAGTAATTCGTTAAAATTTTGCATCTTCAATACATTTGTGTGATAACGCGTTCATTGTCTGGATGTCTTCTTAAAAAGCAATTTTATCATTATCATCGTATTTTTGTATCGAACTGATCTGTAAACGATTTTATAACATATTGATTACAACAAAGCAACTTTATAATACCAAAATTCTGTGTTGGCAAAAACTTTTCTGCTAATACAGCTTATTTTGGTGTGTATTTCTACCAGCTTTAATCCATGGGCATTATTTTTTAACTGTTATTTATGGTGTATATTGGTGTGGATCAACAGTTCGGCGACACCATTTGAAATGCACTTAATTTTGTTTAAAATAATCCATCAAATACGCATTCGATTGTAATTTTGATAAATTTGTTGATAATGTTGTACCCATTTTACGGAAAACCATTTTTTTTTTTGAACATTGTTTTAAATTTTAATGTTTGGGAACGATTTAAAAAGAAAAGCACATTTTTTGTTTTTTACAGTAAAAAATGAAGGTTTTGCATCCTTTTAACAATTTTTGTTGCGGTGTTAAACCGAATACCCAAAACAAATATAATTTAGTCACTATTCTAATGATATTTTAAAAAAAAAATCAATGTTAAGCTTAAGCAATACTGTTTTACTACAGAAATTAATTGACAGATCGAAATAAAATTTCACATGTTTTTATATAAAAACGTGAACATTTCCGATACAATTATTGGTGTCACTCAGATTCTAACGCCATATGGGTATGTGCCAGACTGATAACTATAATCAAATAGCCTATGTACTATATATGATTCGACATAATGTCTGTCGGTGTTAACAATATTTCGTCAAAAATAATTCAAACACCAAAATGCAACAGGAATAATTCAATAATATTAATTTTTTAAATAATAAAAGTGGAAAAGTTGAAATAAGAAAAAAAAAACCATTGCGGACGAGAAAATGATGTGAAAATTCAAAATAAAATATTATTAATTGGAAAATTTACAAATAATAAGTACATAAATATACAGATTTACATAAATTCAATGTATTGTATATGATTCGTATATATATAAATTACGTATATTATAACTTGACAAAACGTTTGTCGTCATGTTTTTGTTATATTTGCAGACGCAAAAATAAAGTGGAAATGAAAAAAACTAAAAAAAATTGTACTTATTATATAGAATTTCATTAACGATGCTAAAGGAGGTTCACATAAACCACTATATGCATATGTGTTTGTTTATAACATATATGTGTTTTTATTTTTAGAAATGTAATGTACATGCTTAAGTGCGTTATGTCGCCGTATTATTTGTTTTCATACATTCATTTCATAGTATACATATATTTTTATGTTGTAAATATAGGCATAGGGAATAATTTTTGTCACCCTTATTTGTAAAAACTATATGTATATGTGTTCATTTATTATAAATAATGCATATTACATACTCGTATGCACTCTTCTGTACATAACATGTATATTATGTATATTTTATGTGGACATACAATATACACATAAGACAAGAGACATATTATATAAATTTGAGAAAACCTCCCCATATTTATATGCCCTTTGGCGAACATTACGCAAATATATATCTATATACAATTTCATATATCGATGGAATACATATTGGTATGTATTGATAGTCATTGGATTTTATAATATTATACAGTTTGCTTTTTCATATGCTGCTTAAACAATATACAATACAATAAAAAAATATATATATATACTAATATAAATACATATAACACATGGGCTGAAAAGTTTTCGAAAATTCTAAGAAGTGGCGCCACTAGAATTTTTTTCATATGATTTTTAGTTAGGATCAACCTTCAAACGATACGTGTCAAAATTTGACAGCAGTCCGACCATTAGTTTGTGAGATATTGCGTTGTGAGTGTAGCCACTTTTGTTATTTGAAAAAAAATGGAAAAACACGAATTTCGTGCATTGATTAAACATTATTTTTTGATTGGAAAAAATATTTCTGAAGCCAAAAAACTGCTTGACGAGCAGTGTTTGGGCTGGTTCAACCGCAATAAAACAGAATTTTTGCGTCGATATGTGACAATGGATGAAACATGGCTCCATCATTACACTCCGTAGTCAAATCGGCAGTCATCATCATGGACAGCAAGCAACGAACCTCGGCCACAACGACCAAAAACGCAACAGTCGGCTGGCAAGGTTATGGCATCTGTATTTTGGGATGCACATGGAATAATTTTCATCGACTATCTCGAAAATGGAAAAACCATCAATAGTGACTATTATATAGCCTTGTTGGAGCGTTTGAAGCATGAAATCGCTAAGAAACGACCGCATTTGAAGAAGAAAATAGTGCTGTTTCATCAAGACAACGCGCCGTTTCATAAATCAATGAAAACGATGGCAAAATTGCGTGAATTGGGTTTCGAATTGCTTCCACATCGACCGTATTCTCCAGATCTGGCCACCAGCGACTTTTTCCTGTTTGCAGACCTCACTGTAAAGAAATTTAAGAGCAATGAAGAGGTGATCGCCAAAACAGAAGCGTATTTTGAGGAAAAAACGAAATCGTACTATAACAATGGTATCGAAAAGTTGGAAGATCGTTGGAATCAGTGTATCGCCCGCGAAGGGATGTATGTTGATGAATAAAGTTTAATTTTTCAAAAAAAATGTTTTTTTCTTAGAATTTTCGGAAACTTTTCAGTCCATGTGTTAAATAAAACATTATATTTTTGTCTATTTGTATATTTATAAATGTTATATTGTACGTGCTTTTAAAGATAACGATGGACATTGCCCCATCACATCTCACATATATACAATAATATATACTACAATATATAATGAATGTTATATAAATATAGTTATATACTTTAATACCGGAAGAATGAATGTACAAATAACAGTATATAATGTATATACTACGATTATACAATATATAAGTTGTCCTCAATTTTTATTGTATATATATTAAGAAAATATATATATATTTATATATTCATCTGGATTCTGCATAAGTATTCATTTATTTGCAATAAATTAAAGAAACAAATGAAAATATATTAATATCGCAGAGTCATATTATTTAGTGAATTAACTATATCTAAATTATATATATATTTATAATTAAAATATAATTATATGTTACAAGTAAAAATAGCAAAACCTATCTTATATAATTGTTATAATAAAGCAATGCATATCATTAAGCACATAATTAATATATGCGTATATACGACTGCACTTTAAAAATATAAAATATAGAATATTACCAGCTAACACAATGGTAAGGTACTTACCATATGGTAATGCATTGAAACGCTATTCACACACACACACACACATAAGCTTAAACTTAACTCCTATACAAAAAATTTATTCATAATGCAAATGGAAACCCTTTCGCAGAAATGTTTGTCAAACTATTATTTCTATGGAATTCAATATTCTGTGTAAATTACTATGGGAATGACTTAATTCAGACTGGTTCATATACATACATGTGTTATATAGATTCCTAACAATTTAAAAAAATAACTATTTATACACTTTTATTCTTCGTTCACCTTGTTTTCATTATCGGAGTATTACCTTGCGTAAAGTGCGACGTCATTTACTAAAGTAGATTATCGTATTGCGTATAAGCGATTCTGGATTCATTCTATATCTAAGCGAACTTGTATATGCATTCATTCATAAGCGAAATGGAAGCATTCTGGGTAGTATTCTGTAGAAGTATTTCTCAAAAACGAACATGTCCTCATATAAAATTATGTACTTCCAAAAGACTTCAGAATAGTTTCCAGTATATACTCCTCTTATTCTCGATAAGTATATTTCAATATGAATTTTGGTTATCTATGGGTTGTATGTAAAACTGTCTGAATTTATATATGAAATCCACGTACGCTCATTATATACTTATAATTTTAACTCTGTTTATATTTTCTTCTGAAAAGAAGCTGTGCACCATAATTATTTCAATTCACAAAAGTTTATCTACTTATATTGGTGATTTTCCTCCTATATATATCAGTATTTTATCAAATTGTTCAAAGGCATTTTTTGGTATATATAAAAAGAAAATAGATAAATTAGAGTTATCATCATTGTCTTTTTACCGGCATTAATATGTGTTGTATTTCGGTATACTAAATTATGGATTGAATTTAGTTGTTCATCGTTATAGATTTAAATTTAATGAATCTCAAAATCTCGCATGGTGATTTATAAATTTATATATTATAGTATAATTGATAGTTTTTCATTGTCGTCTCTATATCTTTACTCTATCTCGATAAAAAATAATCTTGAAATGATTTTCAATAAAACTATCTATCCTGGAGTGATTAAATATATTATACAAATATCTGGTATATAGGATATATATACTGAAATCAAACCTCGCGTGACTCTTAATTCATGAGATCAAATTCTTGCTCTTGTCTGATATCGCTGTTTGTATTTAAAATAAATGTTCTGTTCAATTATTCTGATACTATGGATATATATTTATAATTAGCATCGCAGTATATATGTGATCATTTATCTGTCAATGGCAACACCATACTTTTATTGGAGGGTTTTCGCTACGGTTGACTTTTATAATTTTTAAATTTCTTTCTCTTTCTTTTTTTAAATTGGTAATGCCTATATGGTCAACTGCAATAATTCTTTGGTTCAATTCGATTTTCTTTCGATGCGTATGGCAAAACTAGAACCTTAATCATTGCTATAGATCATATAGTTTCTTGTGGATTATATCAAAGTAAATTTTTCCCGAATATATGTTGTAAATTGTTATACATATATTTAAAACGGAGTGTAGTTATTTCTATTGATATTTTCTACCTATATATATTTCTTAATTCAATTCCCATATCAATTTATCCAATCTCCCGATAAAATAATATTGTATATTCTACAATTTACATAAATTGTTAAGTTAAGGAAAATTTTTCGAGAAACTAAAGTAAATAAATAAATATATAAATATGAAATTTAATTAAATTTTCGTATATATGTGTGTGTGTGTGTATATTGGTATACGCTGCAGTGAAACCATACCTCAGAATAATTTATATCCATCCTTATTAAATTTGGTGAATCTTTGTATTTTGCGCCATAATTTTATATATACGAATATTTATAGTTATAATATTATTTAAGCCATTAACAGTTTATCCGTCGATGCTTTCGTAAATAAATTTTTACAATTAAAACTCGAGTTTTTTGTGCATGGAATTAAACGATAAAAAAACATTTATCTGCAATTATCTTTACCCTATACACATTGCTCCTATATTCCCTTCTTAAACCTACTCTATTTCCTACCATTTATCTTCTTTCCTCAACCGTTTTTGTAAAAAGTAAAACTATTTTTGCTGGTTGAAAGAGTGTTTGGAACAGAGTTAAATTTTAAATCAGATGTCCTACCACCATGTACTTATGGCTTCACATATAACACTTCGATAATTTCACGTATAACAGACGGTGGCTCAATGGTTAAAAAAATATTATTCTACAACTTTTATTTTCTTCTTCTTCATCTATTATTAATCTCATTATTATTGTGAAATAAATATTGTATTTAATATGTGATAGAATATATAGAAAAATAAAAGAACGCATAAATATAAGAAAAAAATATTTTTTTAATTGAGATTTATTGCAAAAGTCAAGTTGAAAAAACTATTTGCTCGTAATTTTTAAATTAATTATAATTGAATCGTTTTTTTTTTCTCTTTATGTACAATATTTCTTTTGATTTTATATTATATTAAAAATGTTTCATTTCTTAAATTTATAATATTGTAGATTAATATTTAGTATTATATTTGAGAAAAATATGTCTATGTGTGTGAATGTTCTAATAAATACTAATAATAAAATGTATAATATATAAATTTTACTATATATTTTGTGCTATAACGATATATGGAAAACATATTATTTTAAAATAAACAATTTATAATATAACTTTACGAGTACATGTACATTTTGGTGTATAGTCAAACATATGGTATATTTTCTTCAAAATTTATTTCTAAATTTAAGACAAAATTTATATTTACATTGAACTTTTTTTACACTGAACAAGACAAGTTTAAGGTGACATCAAAAATTTTCCACATATGAAATGCATTTTTTGTTGGTTAATTTATTATAATTTAAAAAATCTGTGAATTTATCAATATGCGGACGAATTGTTGTATATTCCTGTATAGAGCTATTATAATTTACCAATTTGATTGTAAATAATGGTGGTTATTCCAGTATATGTAATTTGAGGGATAAACTATGGCGGTAAAAATTCTTTGTGTGTGTAATTATACCAAAACAATATATTATAAATATTAAAATTTCATGTTTTTAATACTATTTTATGCGCAAATAAATAAAACTGTTACGTCCATAAATGAAAATGTGTGGCTTTATTTGGGTGAAGTGTATATTCTTTGGAGGCTTATTTTTTGAATTAATTTAACCAATTTTTTTGAATTTCTATTCTGAGAATTTACATTATACTATAAGTTACTGTGATTTCGTCTTTTTACATATATGCGAATAGCTATTATATATGTTAATTTTATTAATATTGATATTTAGCTATTGTCCCGAAGAACCTTGAGCAATCCGATTCTATTTTTCTATATATTTTGATCTATTGTACGTAGAACGCCTTTATACCTAGTTATCTTGAGAGAACTGAAAAATCAGTATAGCTGCTTTTGGTAGTTCTTTTGGAATATGGAATTTTTTCCCCAGAAAATTTATTCTTCTTCTATATAGTCGTTGCTTGCTTACGGAAGTGGCATTAGTGTATGTTCTGTCGTTTCTTTGTCATCTATAGACATAATTAACATAAAACTTAAATTTCTAAATATACTGCACGTTATAAATGGATTCTGACAGAGAAATAACTCGCCAGTCGATCAATCATTGTTTTGATTCTTAAACTTAACTATTTTTTCCATTTTCTCATATTATATGCGGTAGAATAAATTTCTTGGGAACTTTTCCAGAACTGCAATTGTCTATTTCAATGAATTCTGTGCTCCGTTTCTATATCAATTAATGACAGAAAAAAAAATTAAATCTTACCTTTTATTTGCCTCAAACTAATTTTGACTCCTGTTTGTTGAAGAACACGACTTTTTTGTCCTTGTAATGTTCACCTGCGTCAGTTCGACTTAGAAAATTGTTGCAAGATGGAAGGTATTTTTAATCAAACTCCCTATTTTTTGTACTTATTTGGTTCGTTTTTTAATTTCCTAATATTATTTGCAATTGCAATTCATCATCCAGATTGAACCGAAAGCATTCTTTATATATTTTCCACATCTAAAACCAAGATGAGCAAATGAAATTTTACACGTATCATTATGTCGTTTGCTATTATTACTATTATTATTTGAATTCTTTCATAAGCAATTTATGAAAAAGTATGTTTCATTTAAAAGGGTTAAATATACTGAAGGATAAAAATGCGTATACAATCTAATCCGAACGTCATATTTATTAATGAAATGATCGCAGTGTTTTTCTGCTATACACTTTTAATAAGTTTCCTGGAAAATCGCATATTTTACTTTTTAAATTTATTATTTTTATAATATGGTATTTATTGAGGTACATATATGCAAAAGTAAATTCCGTTTTTCTAAAAAATGGTGTACATCTTCTGCGATAGTATGTGCGTAGAATTTGGTAATACAATACACTTGAAAACTCTCTTTTTAGAACTTTAAAACAACATACATTCTATTACATTTGATTAAAGTGTAAATAACATAATTTTTTTTATTCACATGGAAAGTGTTGTTCCAAATAAATATATGAAATTATCAAAAATTGACTTATCGTTTCAAAGAACGACGACTTCTTCTTACACCACAAATCCGTAAATTGCCTGCAAGATTGGCGAATTTTGTGAATTCTGATGGAACATACTTTCAATAATGTACCACTTTTATATTATTTGCTAATTGAACATGTTATTTTAACGAAAGAAAAAAAAACGGAACTTAATTTTGCATATATCCAAAACAATGATAAATAAATATGAGTTTATAAATGAAAACCACTTTAAATGCCATTCCCTGGAAAAATATTAATTTTTTCCATATAAAAAACGAATTAATGAGATTATGTAATGGTATGTGTGTTTGTAAAGAAAGGTATACCGGAGTATAATACACCTCTATATATGTGCTTTAGTCATATATATGGTTCATATTTTTGTAAGGCTGTATAATTTTAAACTGGTGTATGCCGCCGCTCTATATATTCATTAAATAATGTACGGTATAATGTTTGTTCCTTGTTTAGAATTTTTATGCACATATGAAATCGTGTGTTCTTTATCTATAAATGCACATATAAATACGTTATAATAGAATGCACCTGAAGAAAACGTATAAATTGATAGGGGAAAAATACGTATTATAATAATAATAATAATAATATTGTTGTCATCATAAATATAGAAAAGTTGCTATGGAAATTTTCCATTTATTTATTTTATACCATAGAAAGAAAGAAAAAATTCTTATTTCAAGTGATATTTAATGTTTTTTTTTATGTTTTTATTTGATTTTATTTTAATTCTGTTTATGTTGGTTTTATATGTATTTATTTACATATTTATACACTACTTTTAAGAAGAAATTAACAACATGGTTTTTTTTTTTTACACTGTTGGTACTCTATATTTATGCTACTGCCGTACACTATTTCTACAATGCTTTCGAACAACATATGTGCATATATTTAACATCATTATCTTTCTATTATTATTCCAGTTGACAGAAATTTATATGATATATCACGTGTTTGTTGTATCATATACCATACCATACCATATATTTTGTGTTGTATAAATACGCGCGCATATATTGCATTTATTTTTGTCGCACGTATATAAAAGTGGTATATATGGTATTTAAAATGAACGCGTAAATATAGAATAGTAGACAGAAGATCGCACATCAAGCACGCACATAAAATTTATTTCAGCTGTTCTTAACATTTCAAATAGATATTTATTTATTTTTTATTACATATTATTTGCTTATTTTTAGTCTTTATATGCATTAAATTTAAATTTAATTTTTGTGATATAACCTTTTTTATTTTTAATATACGATTATTTTATAATGGAAAATTGTACATTTATATTATATAGGAATGAGGGGGGTTTTTAAATATATTTAATACTACGCCTTCTGTCCGCACAAAAATAACCAGAATTATTTTCTAATATATATATATGGATGTTCAATGTAGAGCACCTATTCTATTATGGCTGCTGATTGATTTATGTTTTGTGAATCGAATTTACAAACTGTATCATATATGGTCATTTTGTTTTACTTATTTACTGCATTGCATTAAAGGTCAGATGCGATTTAACCTTCTCCCACACCCGTTTCTCCAACCGAACTTATTCCCAGCTAAAAAAGAACTAAAGAACCAACATTAAATTTAACATTTCGATTCGACGACGACATCAAGCAGATGTGGATGATGAAAAACGAATATCAACAATTATACGTGTTATCGGAGAAAATATCAAAGAGTGATTTCTTGAGAGTTACCGTGCAATAAATATTCAGTATATTATTCATGGCAATTCAATTTGGTATGCAATTTATAAGATTTTTTCTGAAAATATTGCGTCTATTTATGAATGAATATTTTCATACCAATTTATCATTCAAAAGACGTCATTTATAACGTTCTAATTCACCTGATGATAATAATAATAAATTTCGTAAAAAATTAAAACAATGCTCATTTGTTGTTACGATTCCATATTAGGTATATAATTCAACCAAGACTATAATATTAATTTCCTAAATTTCATTGAACTCGTGTGTGAAAGGAAACCGCTGTTTGCAATAGTTGAAGGCTTGAAGCTATTGAAGCTAGGCAACGATTGCCATGTGCACTCTACAGCATTTACAAATCAACGACTTAAAAAAAAAAAGGTTAATTTATACACTAGTTGAACGTAGAAATGGTGGTTCTTTGCAGTTGCGGAAGAATATTTCGAATAAATAAAATAATTTCTGTAAAAATAAATTAATTGTTAATGCATTATTTTTCGGACATAGGATTGTGTATATGTAAAATACAAAATCATAAGTCAATGTCAAATGTGTGTATAAATTTTGTTTTTAGCATATATTTATATTAATATACGGATATAGAGATTTAAAAAAAATATTAAGTTGTTGTTGAATTAATCATTTAAAAAAATGAATCGGTTGTATATTTGTATAATGCAAGAGATTTTTAGAGGTTGATTATTTTATTTATTTATTTATTTATTTATTTATTTATTTATTTTATTTATTTATTCATTTAATTAAAAACATTAAATTCTATAAATGCCTGAGGTATATTTTCTTACCATTTAAAATTATTATACTATACAGAATTTTAATTTTATATAATAATTAACGACGAAGTTTATTTTCATAAACTGCAGAATTCTTTATATATATAGAATAAATTCAATAGGAAATAAATAACACCTCTCGGTGCGTACCAAAACCTCTCCGACATTGCATTAAAGCTAAAGCTGCCTCATGAATTCTATATTGTTTAAATGCAACCGCCAACTATAAATTCATACTATCCCAAGACATTTAAAACGTATAACCACTGAGTCCTATATAGTTTAAACCGTAGATGAAACTTAACTTAATCCTTTACTAATTTCTTTTTATTGTTAAATAAAACCGCTTGGTATAGTTTTATCACAGCTTATGTGGATAGATAGAACACTTTTACACCAAGTGGTCATTTCTGCGAGTAACATTTTCTTATATACCAAGACCATTTAAATGGCTAAATTATATATTTATTGAGATTCAAATATGAGTTCATTCATATCGGTCTATAATATGCACACAAAAGCGGTGATTATATATATATGTATTCAAACTAAATCCCGTGATCACTATATATTGTTATGATTTTTTGTCAAAGAACATTGTGAAAATAACTTATCAGAGATGGTCTTATGTCTTTTGCTCTATATAAGTGTACTTACAATTGCGCGAAATGATGTATTATCGAGGGCACTTCTATATACTAATGCCAACGATAACCGCATAAAACAAATTTCTTAACCTTAAATGGATCGTCTAATGAATTTACCAATTGATGCACGTGCAGCAGCCTCAATATATAGATTTACGCTTTTATGGTAACTATATGCTGTTGTAAATGTTTTCTATAATAGAGATTTATATATAATATAATCCTGTTTACAGGACTTAAATATGAACCCGCCCCCAGAGAAACACTATAACTCTTTATATATTTCATATATTGGTATGGTAGAACTACATCTGCCAACCATTTTGATGGTATATATGACCGCAATTACTTTATTAATGCGACCATATCTTCAAAACAGAACTGACCGTTATAAAGGGTGCGTTGTATACAATTCTTTATCCAAGTGAATGATACATATTTTATGGTATATAGGTTGAAGTGTCGGTTATAGCCGATTGTAAACATATTTTTCAGTAATTTTGCGATTGTTACCATATCCCTTACAGTTACCTCTAATTATTGATAATTGTGATAAGGTTATACTATTATAAATCGGCAAGCATAATATTTTGTTACTTATAAATGCGTTTGATAAATCCGGCAACATTTCTAATAAAACATATATATATTTATATGGTATAGGTAATTTATATTTTTTTTTAAATTACAATCCATTTTCAGAGTGTATATTACAAAAAATAAAAATTAAGAAAAAAAGAACTATATGAATTTATTAAATAATTATGAATGAATATTTTTTATAATATGTTTTTGAAATACACATGCGATGATTTCATAAAAAAAAACTGAATTAATCAACATATTAATTAATATACACACACGTAACCCATTCTTCTATTATATTTTGTATATACCATCATAGATCTATAGATAATTTAAAATTCTAACGCTCGCATTATCATCATTAACCGATCTTATGTGCCAAGATACTTTGTTTCTTGCCGTGTGTGTGTGTGATGTATACGATGTATATATATAATTTATGCATATAAATAACAATAATTTTATTATATTTTCTCTAAATATACTCGTATATTTATAGTTATTTATGCAAATTTAAATTTATTTCTATACCATGTTGTGCGATTAAGATTAGCAGCTTAGCAGAAAAAAAAAAAATTAATATATATTGTATAAAAATAAAAATCTAATTATATTTATATAAAAACATTTATTTTATATTAAACCGCAATATTTACTTCAGCACTTAACTTTTACTGTTCATCCATTGCAAAAATTTCGATGCATGTATAAAATTTTGTTAAAACACATTCGTATTTGCATGTCAATTACGGGTATGTATATATATATATAGCCTCTATACTTATACACTACATTACAGTACAGGTAATATATATAAATTTTAAAGCACATCAACAATCTTCAGAACCTGTTTTAAATTCGATCATTTTTAGTACAATTATTATGGTTTTGTTTTTTAAATTTAACAAATATTTTATTTCTCAAAAACACTTGGATCTGTTAAATTGGCATAGTATTTTTATTGTATGGTATATATTGTTAAAGGGTATACATTAATCCATATAAAGTTACCTGCACAGTATTTCCATTATTATATGTGATGCATATTGATCCTTTTATTTTTATTTTAAAAACACTCAGTAGCGCAGTTGCATAGCGCCGAAATATATATATATTATTAATCATGAAATACAGCCGGTTCAATTCCGCAGTTTTTCATAGGAAATTTTTCGGTATTTATTTTAATACTGAAATTTTTCTGCTGGGTGACCATTTGTTCGTTTTTATGGAATAAAAAGAAAAACGGATATCTTTGAAAATATGGTGTTGGACGCTATTCAAAGATTATCAATGTCTGCACAGACACACACACATCACTATGGGGGCTAATCACTCATATAAAAATAATAGTATTTTGAAAACATCTATCTTTCGTTAATTACAGTACAATATTGGTAAATTGTTATATAATCCGATGCGCGGAGTAATTTACCGACTTGGCTGTGTAATGAAATGTTTATTCGATGACATAAAGCTCCAGTTGGAGCAATATATGACATAAAAAAAAATTTGGTCTTTTTAATTAAATCGTTTGTCCACTCACCATCAACCCCGGTTCAACTAAATTGCCAAATTTTGTGTCAATCCGAAAATAATAGAAATTTTATAAAACAGTTTTTAATTTTTCCATACTTTTGTATCTTTTGATATACATAATAAGTACATATTTATATTATTATGTAGATGAAATATGTGTGTTTGCCTGTGTGTGTTTTCATCATGAACTCATCTTAACCATTTTTTTTTTTTTATAAATTTTATAAAATAATTAAAAAAAAAAAAAGCAAAGGAAAAAATTCATATCGATTGAAAAATACTTTGCTGCGATTGTTATATTAATCTTATAGAAAAATCGCAGATATATAACTAATTGTATATAGAGAATGGATGTCGTCTCGCCTGAACGAACAAGAATACTATTTATATGTGTGCGTATAGAAGAAGATGTTGTAGTTGGAAAAATTTAATGGATTTCTTTCAACAAGAGACAAAGAGCGATGGATTTATTTTTAATTTTTGCAATAATCTTATAATTTTAAATATACTTTATATGTGAAGAAGTTACGCATATATATACTTTCTTTTGCATCATTTATACTCGACATATGTTTCCATATTGTAATTGCTGAATATATACGTTTATTCATAGTAACAGAATCATTATAATACATTTACTTACTCATTTTTCTTTATTATATGTATATGTACGACGAGATAAATCTACTTAGATAAAATTAAATTTTGATGATTCATATTTTTCAAATATATACGCATAAATAATGAAAGAGTAAATATTCGAAGAAAATATAGTATAAGTATTTGCAAAATATTATAATAATAATAATCTTATCGTCTGTCTGTGCGTTATTATATGCACACATATATATCTATACGGATGCTAATATATTGGGTTGGTAAGAAAGTGATTTCAAAATAGTTTAGTTAAAACATATTTATTTTTTTTCATGGCTGAAATAACTCATTTTTGTATTTTCCATTTTTTTCCTTTTGACCTATTGACATTTTTTTTCGCATGCAACTTCTTGATACAACAAGAAAAAATTGAATCAATTTAGATTTCAGATCATCCTCATTACTGAAAATTTAACTGCATTCAAAAAGTTTTGTAAACTTCAAAATAAATTGTAATATGAAGGCCACAAGGACAGCACTATGTATGGTGGTTACGTGATAATATACATTTCAAATCAACACCAATAGATTTTTGTTGAGTGACTTATCTTCTGATAGGATTTCCATCTGAGCGCACCATGTCCCGTAACAATTTCCATCAATTTCCTATGGGTGCCTCGCGCCATACGTACCAAACCAACTTTATTTAATATATGCAAAAATAAGTTCCGTTTTTTGTTAAAATTACAACTTATTAATTTAATAAATAATATAAAAATGATATATTATTATGAAAGTATATGTTCCATCAGAAACCACAACCTTTGTCAATCTTTCAAGCAATTTACGGATTCCCTGTCTGAAGTAGACGTCGTCTTTTGAAGCAATTCATTCGTCAAATCAATTTCTGATATTGTCATGTGAAGTAAATCGGTATCTATCGAAATAAATAGCAATCCGAAGAATAAATGTCTGGATAATATGGCGCGTGTGGCATAGAAATTCTCAGTTCTCAGTTTAACGACATTTTGCAGTATATGAGGTTTGAGATTGTCAAGTTGAACGATTTATTTATTCTGTCTATTCGCCCATTCTGATCGTTTTTTATCGCAGCTTGCTTTACAAACACACTAGTTGTCGTCGGTATACATCACCAGCTATAGTTACAGAACTTTTCATCAATTCATAGTACACAACGTCTTTTTGATGACACAAAATTCAGAGCATAACCTTATCAGCATCGGCTGTGATGGACCATCCATTTCTAGTCTTGATCCCTCTCCTCAAAACCTCACCAAATTTACAATATGATCGTTTTTTTATGCAACTCAACTTTTGATGTAGATTTTTCTGTATCATTATGCTCACAAAATTAAACCACATGATCATTTTAAATGATTTTGTGATACATTTACTGCCCGCTGATTTTCGCACCATCGTATCTAGCAGTTATGATGAAGTTCATTCTCGGCATATATATGCATTCATCTATTTTATGTAAACCGAAATAACTTTTTTTTCCAATCCAATGGAAATAATATTTTCAAAATTATATCTATATACTCGTAAGTTATTCAAAATTTGTATATTATTATAGCTTACGTGCGTGCGTCTGTATACAATATATACGAGTACTAAATATAATATATTATATTATAAATGAAGAGAATGTTGACTATATGCACATAGAAAAAATTAGTTTAGAATATTCAAATATTCATATGTGTGTGATGAGTAATTAAAATTAAAATGTATTATGTTAATATTTTGAAGCCTATATGAATATATTATTATTATTTTTATTTTATTATTGATGCTATCAATGAAATTTCACTTATTTGCTGTTAATTATATATATAGAAATGATATACTCTTATCTACGTAAACGAGAAACGAAGTCTATAATGCTTTAGCTTAAAATAAATAAATTTATATACTTAAATAATAATGGCTGAAGTAACTTACCATATCAGTATGGCTGATAATTGTGTTGGCATTATATAAAGAATTATAGTTAATACATGAATATAGTTACCAATAATTTATATAGTCGATCGGCTTCGACTACTTATTAATTCTTAGCCTATAAATCTTGAATTGACTTCATTGTTGGTGTATACCTCACACGAGTTATATATTGTAATGGTCTTTGAAATTTAAAAAAAAAAGGTTGAACATCTTTAGTTTTGATAGTTGTGATGCACTCACACATCACATTCTAAATAAATTGTGATAAAATCAATTAAAAAATTAATACCAAATGACAGCATTTTTATTATATTTGAAGCGAATTTTAAATTAAAATTAAATAATATTATATTATTAAATTATTAATTTCATTAATTTATTGAAAATAATACAAACATTTTAATTATTAATTTTTTTTTTTTATTTTTATTACAGGTAAGTGCTGCTTTTTTTTGCATTGAAATTATAATTTATTACAACTATTATATTTCGTTGGTAAGCATTTAATTTTTTAAAAATAAATAACTATAAGAAGGTGATATATTTATTATATTCTTATGTAGAGTATAGAATATCTTGTTAATATTTCAAGGTCTTTAAATTTATTTCGGCAAATTTTTACGTACAAAATTTCATAAAAATAGCTATGTACCCCTCCATCAGTTTTTTGGTGGGTACCTATATGCTCTCCGTGGTATTGTATAGTTAAATGATTTCTGATTGTTAACAGCTTGGTGTAGTCTCAAAAAAATGGCTGCTGCTGTACTGTATTGGGACTGACAGCAGGAGCAATTTAAAATTAATTATTGGTGTTCTTACGGTTTACTGTAAACTACTATCTTCACATAAGATGCGTTTAGTAATAGTGAATTCGTATTACAAAAAATGTGCTTGGTGGAAACATCTACTTACTTGGCACTTTTTATTCATCTTATGCGAAATGCAGACGTGGGGTATTTGGTGAATACAGTCCTTCGATATAATGGTAGAAATATAAGAAATGCCAATAGCTTTATATTTGAAACCGTACGCTTCGAGGATTAACTCTGGGGGTGAGCACAGAGGATTTACTGAGGTCTAAGTGGACGGTGGGAAAAGATTATTTTATTTATTTTTTTTCCACTTTTTAAAATCATCAACATCATCACTCTTCAATTTCGTTTACTGATGAGAGACTATAACCGCAATACTTTATAACATAAGGAAATCAATTAATATATGGATCGATAAATGGGGATGCTTTTATCAGATCATATATATATTCATTCTGTCCGAAATTATTTTTTATTATATGGTACTGGTAACGCTAACTATTGAATGTCTATATATTTATATATTGTAAAGCAACCTATACAATTGAAATTACATTACATTTTCCTCAGTGTAAACTTAAATACAAAACATTAAGTTGTAATTTCGCCGGTCTACAATTGTATTCGAAACATATAGAATCGTTTTTAAAATTAGTAAAAATTCTACCGAAACGCTTGTTTTTGAATGACATCGACGACGATTCATTTTATTGTATTTAAAAATTTGAGTTGTATAATTTATTCGAAAAAAAAAAACGTAATGCTTTTTTCTTAATCAATTCTCTAGGTTATTTTGTGTTCGAAAAATAACATATAGCATAACATTGTGTAATAACAAAATAAATGATTTCCTTTTTTCTTAATCCATTCCGTAGTTATATTTTTCCAAATAAACTGTGTTTAGATAATAAGATCAGCATCAATTGTATTGCATTGTATGTATGTGGATAGAAGATAGGAAAATGCAAGGGCACATGGTAATTTTTTGTATTAAAATCACACTATTTAATTTCCACATTTATAAACGTAACATAATATTGCTCTTAAATAAGGTTATATAATTAAAAATTGCAATTAACATAATAATCGTAAATAAAAAAGAAATGTTCTTAACTACTATATAATTTTATAAAACTGCATCCAACAAATTTTGCATATATAAAATAAAATAAAAATGTTTACCTCAACTTTTTTTTCGCGTCACAGTCAGAATCGATGATGCTGCCCCGTGTGTGGGATGGGTGGAAAATAAGAAAAAGGAACTTTTATATATTTACCTGGAAAAAAAAAAGAGTTATATATGAAATGTACTTTTATACAAATTGCAACGTATTTCAATGCGTGTGTGTGTTTGTGTCTGCCTGTGTATATATAAAAAGTGTACAAAAAAAAAATGGTGCAAGTAAATGTGCATCAAATGCGCAAAATCTTTTGTTGCAAACGAAGTTGAGACCATCATCCATCCATAATTTAGTTTTTTTTTCCAAAACAATATTCATACAGTGCATCCCACAAATTTATTCAAAACAGTTTAATATTTTTGCTGGATGTTTGATCGCCCGGTCTTCGTCGCTCTTGTACTTCTTGTTTAAAAAATTACAAAAATTTATTTGTATATATAAAAAATTTAAATTTTTTTATTATTTCTTATAATAATATACACATACTACCTATTTTGTTGACTTGTAACGCGTTGCACATACCACTCTACCCAACTCCAACCATATGTGTTATATATAAAGATTACATATATATGTATATATAAGCGGTATGGATGATGACTATACACATAATATCTTTATAAACATACAGCCTATGTATATAAATAATGTACTAAAATTTGTATATAAACGAATATATGTATTTGTAGTAAATGCCGCCGCGCCGCACAACCAACAATATGAAATGAATTTTTTCATTTAGTATACCCTGAAACATTGAGCTATTGAGAGATATTACTTGTTTTATTATAAAACTATATACCACAGAGGCCATTCTTTTTTACAATATTTTATTGGAATTGAATTTGTGTAAAGATTAAAGAAGAAAAAAAAAAAAAAATCACTTTACAGACAAAAGTTTATTTATTTATTTATTTATTTATTTATTTATTTATTTATTAAAAAAGAAATTCGCTATTATTATTTTATTGAGGAAGGAAAATAAGACTAATTTTTTTTTATTTTTCCTGTGTGTGTATACTCTTTTTTTTTTTTATATATTGAAAATCCGAGAACAATTAGAGGAGGAAAAATTTTCATTAAATTGTGATTTATTTATGTGAAAAAATATATAGTGAACTATAATTATATTTAATTTAAATTAACAAAACAAAAAAAAACCCAGTCAGTTCTACTGTTTGTTGTTAATCTTCTCACATAATTATAATAATAATAATAATAATCCGTATATTGTGTGGTGTGTGTGTGCTGCTTAACTCTTCAATTTTTATTTATAATAAATAAATTAATAACACACAAAGCCAAAAAAATTAACAAAAAAATATTATTATTGTGTACTGATAACAAAACAAAAAATCCAGAGTGTGATAAAAAGTAAATAAATTATTATTAATAAAACAAATAAAAATAATAATAATAATTAGTGATTTCTATATAAATAAAAATTAAATTTCAAGTGTCTACTATAAAATTAATTATAAAAAACTACAATTAATAATAAATATATAAAGAAATTATCTGTAAAGTGCATTTCGCAATATCAACGAGAACAACACAATCGCATCTGTAACGTATACAATATTTTAATTGTTGGGAAATTTATAAATGAAAAAAAGGTATGTTTAAATTAACCGGCTTTTTTTTCGGTTTACATGTAATGTTCGTGAATAATTTTTTTTTACACTTAAGTAAAATACACTTTAGATTCATGTGCTGCCGTGAGATGGTAAACGGTAAAATGAACTTTTGATGAGAAACGAAAATATTCAGAAAAATAAATAAACTATTTTTATGTTAATTTTTAATTTAAATACAAATATTTTTGTTAATGTAATTTCTTCTTTTTTTTTTTCTATTTGTTAACTCGTACAATGCAGTTTTTTTTTTATTTCGTTTTTTTTAAAAATGTCTCTGCAAATATAAATACGTTTTTTTTTCTTGTATGAAATTTTTATTTGCAAATTAAAGAATAAAATGGAAAAAAAACGGTGTTTATATGCAAAAAATTTGCGTGATTTATTCAGAAATTTTGCAGACTTTTTTATATAAGAAAAAAGTGAGTGGCGGTGGTGAATCGCTGCATGACACACCTATTTTTTTTTTTTTTTCTTCATGCTATAAAAATAATACATTGGTCGTTCGTTAATGTTCTTAAAATTAATAATATATTTATTTTTTATTCTCATCTATACATGAAAAAAAGTAATAATCGTCAAAAAAGTATTGTGTGCAATGTTTTTTTTTTGTTTTCAGTATATTTTATTTTTAAAAATATTATGATTAATTTTGGTAAAAGAAAAAATAAACACGATTACACATTGCGTGCAATGGAAAAAGAAATAAAAAAGTTAATAATGTGAGATCGGAATTAAGTAAATATGAAAATTATTGTCAAATTTTGAACAACAAAAAAAACTTGTCCTCAAATACAAATTATTAATATCAGGCATCAAATGAGCTTTTTCTTTTGTGAAAATAAAACCACTAATTTTAAATGGGAAATTAAAATACATATTATTCAAAATATGGGCCATTCCTTTCTACACATTTTTTGATCACCTTTCTGGCAATTTGTGGATACCACGCCAATAGAATTGTTTGTCTTTTAAAGCAAACCATTCAGACACCCAATATTCGACTTCTTCATAGGAATCGAAGTGCTACTCAATGTTCAATGCTCAATGCGTGTCCCATCGATGAAAACAAATGGTAGTCGGAAGAAGGCGAGTCTGGTGAATACGGCGGGTGGTGTATCAATTCCCAGCCAAGTGCTTGTGTGCTTGTGCTTGTGTGCTGTGTGCATTGTCATAGAGCAAAATTACCTTGCCGTTTGTTCTGGTCCATTTTGGTCGTTCTTCGATCAATACATGGTTCAAATTGATCGTTTGGTTAAAGATTCTTAACAATTAAGGTTATTAATGTAGTGAGTACGTTTATCTGGCAATATTCGTATATCACCTCACAGTGATCATATCATATTACGGCACTTTTTTTTTGATTTAGATGTTCCACTATTATGAACTTTATATTTCTATACCTGCGTGGTTATATATTTGGTTCATGAATTGATCGCTGCATGAATTGATCGCTGGATTATTATCGGTATACTTGACTATTTTTTTTTGCTCTTCATATATTTAAGCGATTAGTAATTTTGCTTCCTCTAGATACTGTTCAATACAGCACTATTTCAACATTTAAGCATGCCTATTTGTTACATACAGGGTTTTTTAGTGACCTATGTCTTAATTTACTTTTTTCTGTTATTGCCTGTACGTTAAATATTTCTCAATTCTATATGTGTGTGACATTCAAAAATTGTAATATAAGAATTTATTATTAAAACATTCAATTTATATTCAAGCATTTATGTCAATAATTTCAATATTTATTTAGTATTTAAAATTAAGTATATACAAATTTTAATAAGTTTACATTCCACATAAAAATTTATGGCATTTGTAATACGTAATATTTCGGAATTTTACAATAGGTATATACAATTACGTTTATGCGTGCGAGTATGAGAAAAGTTATTATTAATTTTATTATAATAGAATTTTTAGATAAGAAAATACTTTTTAAATATAAATATTTATCAAATACTAAATTATAATTATATGTTTTACATAATATACTGGTGATATGTAGTTAATGATCAAATATTTTTGAATATATTATGGCATTAGATGTCATTTGCATTTTTTACATTTTAAAATTTATATGGCATGGAACAGCGCCATTCCTCCTCGGTCAGTATAATTTATATGGCAAATTCAGTCAGTATAATTTCTATAGCAAAATTTATGGTTTTTATCACGGGCTATACATGAATTAGTCGTCGAGTTTATTGTTGAATCCCATATTAATATATGTATAAATAAATATAGAATTAATTGAGTTGATCGATAAAGAGTTAAAATTAACAAAACTGTCCAATAATTTGTTATTGATGATGGCGATCGAAACACATAATCGAAATTTGTATAGAAAATTCTAAATTAAAAACACATATAATTGTATTTCAATAAAACTTGACGTTATATAATTACGTAAATACAACAAGTTATATTGAGATATATATAAATAAGTAACTTCCGAAGAATTCTTCCAGTTCGATAGCCTGAAACAATTGTTTACAGTACAGTTCAGTATACGAAGTGCAAACTAACAAGAATTGGTACTCAAATCTATTGGTGCAGAACTTTATAATTTTCGAAGCCATAGTTAAAATTAAACCTGATGGTTTACTTCCTCGCGAGGTAGCACAATAAAAATATTATATCATATTTATTACAAAGCTTTCGAAAATAGAATTTTAATTTTGAAAATTGGTTGTCTTTGCCGACATTTTGTTTAAAATATTAGTTGGCAATAATGTACAGATGGTTCTTTAAATATAATACAATAGTTAAAAAGTGTATTTGCACACTGTCTTTTATTAGTTTTTATAAACTATCGCACAAGAGCTTTTTTTTCTCATTATTTTATATTCCTTTATTTTTCTCTATCTTATTCAATCATTTTATGATTACTAATTATAAAAATATATAATTAATGGGATTTTTATATATATTTACATAACAATTTCAATAAATCAATACCGATCTATTCAATTTGATTGAATATATAATACGTTTATAAATTTCTATGTGCGCTTAATGAATATCTATACAATATATAACCCCCATATGTATTCTGTGAATATGCACTATATACCATATATATATATATATGAATGTTTACAACATTATATAATTAGATTAAGCCAATAATATGTTCATTGACCTAATATATATATATATATATATTCATAATTTTATAAGCTTTTCATCTCCATTCATCATCGCAAACACTATAAATAATATCGTCTATATATGTATATACGGATAATGGTGTGTTGATTGGTAATGTACATTTATATATATTTGAATTTTTCTCTCATCATTCATGGTATAAATATAATTTTTTTCCATAACTAATATATTCATTAATTATACTACAATATATTTAAAAATTTATATAATTATACCATATATACTTACACCTATATTTAATATTGGTACGTAATATACCAATGCTCATATATATATATAATTTTAGTTAATTAATTGAATGGTGGATGATTTATTATTTAACTATTTCGTTCCCTCATTCACTCAATACAAAAACTGTGAGATCTTGTTTTATTTTATTCAAAAAAATATTAAAAGATGTATTTTATGTTTATATGTTTCACATTTATATCATTCAATAGTGGCAAGTATAACATTATAATTACATATACAGGGTGTCGACGAGCAGTGTGCATTCCATCAAGGTGGTGATGGGGGGACATAATTCTAAGTCGAAATTACTAAATAATATTTTTCGATTTGGGGTTCTGTTTTCGAGATACAACTCTAAGAATATTTCTCGGCAGTCCACCGTTAAAGTACCAATAACTTCGAAAGTAAGATAAATACAGAAAAATTATAGTAGACCGAATTTGTATAGAATTAAATTCTGAATTAAATTGTGTTATAATTTCTTCTGTTATAAATTGCATCAGTTTCGTTGTTATTGAACAATATAATTGAAAAATAAATATATTATATTTTCTCAAAAAAGTTAATTTCGTTCCAAATAGCTATAATTTTAGTTTGTTATTTTTTTATTTTACACAATTACACGACTTTTTCAAACATTTATAACTTTTAAATTGTTAGTCATAGCTAAATGAAATATTTTACAAAATTGTAGCGAAATAAATTAGTTTTACTTTTTTGATATAAAAACAATATGTTGCGCCGTTAGATTTTTAAAAAAATTATATTATTTTAGTAATTTTTGAGAAAACATAATTATTTTTCAATTATATTGTTCAATAACTTGAAACTGAAGCAAGTTATAAAAAAAATTATAAAACCAATTTAATTCAGAATTTAATTCTCTACAAATTCGGTATCTATTAAATTTTCTGTATTCACCTTACTTTCGAAGTTATTGGTACTTTAATGATGGATTGCCGAGAAAAATTCTTAAGTATCTCGAAAACAGAACCCCAAATCGAAAAATGTTATTTAGTAATTTCGACTTAGAATTATGTCCCCCATCACCCCCTCTGAAGGAATGCGAACCGCTCGTGGATAGCCTGTATATACGAAATAAAAAAAAAAACTTGCAATATTTGAATTATTGTTATAAAAAATGTAAAGTAGAGTAAGGTTTACAAAAAAAAAAAACCAACAAACAAATAATAATGAAATAAAATAACCAAAGAAATTGTTAAAACAAAGAAATATATTTTCATGTTTGTTACCATTTTTTTTTGTATTCTTTCTTATTTTTGTACTACTACTACTCGTTTTTTTTTTTTAAAAGTATATTATTGTAATTGGTATTTGTATGTATGTATTGAATTTGAGCCGAGCATAATATACACACAGAAAAACAATAAATTTAAATCAAAAAGAGTTATAAAAAACAGAAAAAATGCAAAAATAAAATAAAACTTTTCGTTGCCATCGTTAACTTTTATCATATAAACCAACAAAAACTGGTAAAATAAACTAGTTCTTTATTTTTGTATTTATTTATTTTTTTGCATATGTTTCCCCATACCATCCACATTTTTTTTTTAGTTTTTTTGTATACGTTTTTTTTTTTTGTCTTATGTCTTAAAAACAATATAATATTTTGGTTTTATTTTCTTCCTTTTACGGTCGCGCCATCGCATATATAAAATAATTCATCCGTATATGTACTACAGTGGATTCTGTATATGATACGAATGTTGTATAACTCGACATCCTCTTTTATTCGAATTTTTTTTTTCATTCCCTTCATTTTCTGTGATATTTTTTTATATACAAATTGATATTCTTTCTAACTTGACATTTGTAACCATGCAATCTTTGAGTATATACTCAAGAAGTTAATAATCAAGAAAGCCATAATCTCGGCAATGTATTGAATTTAATAACGAATATTATTGATATAAGCAATATTAATACAGAAGACTATAATCAAGAATGGCTATAACAACGAAAACTCCTGAAGTTAGCAAATGCACGAACATGATATTAGGTCCGCAATGTAACACCTATTTTGAAAATAATATGATAATTAATTAATGCAGAAGATTATATAATCAATAACGACTATAACAACGAAAATGAACTAACTCTAGCATACCTTAATAGCAAATATTTACCTAAACCTTATATTATTTTTGCTATATATAGGTCTTGCAACTGGATAAATATAAAGAGAATAATATCATATTTGTGCATTTGCTATAAATTCGGATGTGCCCGAATCAGTTTTCGTTGTTATAGCTGTTATTAATTAAAATAGCCTTCTGTATTAAGAACCATCTTGTTTATTGATTTCATTGTTTAATACAATAATTGCCTACTTAATTATTAACTTCTTGGTTGTATATCCTGTTCCGGTAATTTTTATATGAAAAAAATATTGTTTCTACAATTTATTAAATAATTAGTGGTCAACAAATTTTTACATGTAATTTGGTACACAGCTTTCTTTAATACCATTATATAAAAAATTGCCACGAAAATCGTAAAAATTGGTAAGATTGCCAGAGAGTAGATGCCAGGAATCTAACAATTTTGGTTATGTCTTTACCGATTTTGATGAAAGTTGGTATATATAGATTTCTAATAGAATTGTATAAACCATTTTTTCTGAAATTCTTAGAAAATTATGATCAGTTCAGATTCCCAGATAAAGTACCATAAACCTAGTAATTTTGGTCATTATATATTTTTCACCAATTTTGATGAAATGTGGTAAATTGGTTTCTAGTATAAAGAATTTTAATGAAGTTCTTAGAAAATGATAATCGATAAAAATTTCTAAAATTAAATTTTAAATATTGTTGTACACGAACTTATAGAAATTCACACTAATCTTTTGGATTTATAATATTATATATGCAATTCAATTTTCATCGGCATTTATCAATCGTTTCAAAAATATATCATTTTCGTACATTTGCTTAAGCAAATCGGCAAAATGGCTTTGCATTGTGTTAAGTGAATTTCTATATATATGTTCATGAGAAACTTACTTTGCAAATCTGTCCTGAATGATACATTTTCTATATAGGAATTTCGTTAAAATTATTTATATAATCCTAATTAAAAACGTACATACAAAATTTTATCAAAATCGGTCAAAAAAATGACCACATTTCTGAAATCTATTTAGGGAACCTGATGTGCGATTATAATTCTAAAAAATTCCATAAAAATTATTCATATACAATCCCCGTATGAATCTATACGTACCGAATTCGTTCAAGATTTAATAAAAAATATTTGAGTTTTAATCGGTGAAATAAAAATTCTTTATAATTTGATATTCTGCGTATTTGTTCGACACTCCCTGGAAATGTCGAGTTATACCGAATCCACTGTAGTATATATTACGTGTATATCAAAAGATGGTTTTATATGTATATTGTAGTATGAAACCACCTTGAAAATATGTATAAATTCATTCGTATACAACGGTTAAGAAGAGGGTTTATTTTATTATCTTGTTGTTGTTTAATTTTGTTCATGTCACATAACGCCCGCTCACTATGTCACTATTTCACTAAAAAAAAAAAACTTTAAAGTATTCCGTATGAATATATTTTATAAACATTTATGGTTTCTTTTAATACTATACAATAGAATTGTATATATATAGACAGTGAATATTGTATACAATCGATACGCGATGTACAATGAATATTGCATTCAATCCAATACCAACACCAGCTCACACGTCATATTTAAATAATATGAAAATAAATACTAAAATAATAGTATAGGAACTTTTTTGAGTTAAATTTTCATATTAAAAATATTGTTGGAAATATTCCGTATTCAATTAAATTTATTAAAAATATTATATTCAATGGATTATTTTTGTCACCGACAGTTTGGAATATATATAAAATATTCACTGTATTATAATATATTCATTTTCATATGGGATTGGTAAATGCAACGTAGTATATTTATTAGTTTTTTTTTATGCAATTAATCACAGAAAACAAATGACACCTGTCAATATCAATTGTCATTGATAATATACATTATAATATTTTTGAGTTGACATTATCTATAATTTATATAAATTATGTGTATAGGAATATATTTTTATTTATTAAATTATTAAAAGATTAAATTCACTTTTATATATTGCTATTTTTTATTTATGATATTCGCCGTATTTATTGTAAAATCTTATTATATGCAATTACAAAAGTTTCTCAAGGCGCCAGAGTAGTATGCTGGAATATTTTTATTACAGTATTTTTAAACAGGATTGTCCGATTGATCCATCATATTTTCCGTCCGCTTGCCAAACCCATAATGTCATATGCACTCGTTTCTAAGGGGTTTTAATAAACCAAACATTACTTCTGTAATGCTTGTAAATTAATATATTAGTATTTTAGTTATTTAATAATTAACCAATTGATTTGTATTTATATTTTTATAATATATACAATATATGCGATTTTATTAACGATTAAATTAAATTCTATTCTATTTGTAACCAATTTTACAACGAATTCAATTGTTAATAATTTTTTTTTTTGTATAGTATTTTGTGAGATGATTTACCTCTAACGCTTTTTCTAAAATTCGTAAAAACTCAATCCACCACTAACATCGAATGAATGATCGTCTTTATCTTACGTGAATACGTGTAGCGATTTTAAAAATCTCTACTAAAAAAGAATAGACATTTTATTATATTTTGTTGTTCTGTATTCAAAAATGGAAATCCTTTAAAAGATGATAATTCATAAAAGTCGATTTTGCGGAAAATTTAGTACAGTTAACACCCATTTTATTTTCATAATTTAATTCAATTTTACCCATATATGGTTATTAGAAAATTTATCAATATTATGAAAACTGAAGGTTATTTCTCGGTCTTCGCCTCACTATGCGATCAGTCTTTGTTTATAATAAATTTCCGAATTTATGGATTTTTAAATAATTTACTAATTTTATATTATTTTTATTATTAGTTTACAATCGCTCATAAATTTCATTATATATTATTTGTTATCTATATACCAAGAGTTATTATATAGCTATTTATTTATAGAATTGATTTGTGTAAAAATATATGAAATATATAGTCTCATATTGGTGATAGTAGTGTTCATTGACTACTCGTATATTCTTTGTCTTTTATATACAGTGTGAATCGGAAAATGTTTCTTCACCAACTGGAAAAATAATTGATCGAAACTATCAAGTGTATAAAAAGTTCGATTTTTGGTACAATACGTTTTGTTAGGTTATGAAAGAATTAATTATTAATAAACCAGTGAATCTTGTTTTTTTGGTTATGATGGTGATTAATTTTTGTTTCGGCAATAATACACATTTATTATTAGTATATTTAGTAAAATAAATAAATGAATAATTCATTCTTGTTTTTAATTTTGATCAGCACTGTAAATATATATATACCATTTTGCAAACATGTAAATGACCTCATACATTAAATTAAATGATAAATATGTAGAATATATATTAATTCATATAAAATTAAAACAATTAGTTAAATGCAAATATTTAAATATATGTATGCTTTCACATAACGCCATGTACCAGCCATACCATTAAATATAATGAGAATTAATTGAATTTAATAAATGAATGTAAAAATTTTTATTAATACACATATATTAGTCCGCATTGCATATTTATAATACTATATATTTGCATATTTATAAATATATCCAATTATATATTTAATAATACATTTTTTTTATATAGAGAAATGAATTATTATATTTTAATTAACACACATATAGAAAATTTATTATTTTAATAATAATTAATAAAAAATAAATCATTGGTAGAGATTGTATAGAAATTTATGAATACGAAAAAAAAAAATGCAATAAACCATAATAAAAATAATAATAATAATTATATCACACATTTATTGATGGATTAATAAACAGCCAAACATCGATAAGAGTAAAGCATCCAATAAGAGCCAACATTTAAATATAAGCAACAAAATAAAAATTATAATCCGGCAACCGTTTTAATGAAAATGATGTTAAATCAAATATCTATAATTTGGTAATTTTGTCGTTCGATTTTAATCAAATTTGAAATGTAAGTCTAATACATATACTAATATGAATTGTTATAGAGTATAGTTTCACCAAAATAATAGCCAGGAATGACTGTCTGGATAAAAATTTGAACGTCATCCAATAACTTTGCCGATTTGACTATTTGTAATCCGACATTGATGAAATTTAGTATTTATAGGTTTAAAATGGGATTATATGAATAGTTCCTGAGGAAGAGGTTATATATTTTGTGGTGTGTGTATATACAATACCATGATAGTGAGACCAATAATCACATAATAATATGAGCAATTTGTTGTTATATAAATGAATAGGAAAAGGATCGTCTCGGGCTGAAAATCTTGAAAAATATTTCCGAAATAGAGTCGCTGCGAAATAAAGAGACAACATAAAAATAAATATATAGATATGACTTTGAGAAGAAATTCACATCAATAATATATTACATAAATGTTTGAAATATTATATATGATATTTTAATGGTCAACATTCGATTTTAAAATATTAATTTTGAGCTTGAAATGTATCTGATGGAACAACATGTCATATCACAGAAGTCAGATTATTTTGTCCATAAGAATTAAATATTAAGAACCTATCGGTTGATCATATTCATGAGTCTTTTAAGCAGAGGTGTTCTATTTACCATCGGCAAGTAATAAAATCATTGCAATTATGACAAATATACAAACAGTAATTTCATATATACTTTATCAATTCCAGAATTGTCCGAGACATTGTGTGAATAGACGCAACGAACTTGGTAGATACAACAAATCAAATAAATCATATTCCTATATTTCATTCATTCAGTCATCCACTTACTAGTACTATCGTCGATATGTCTATATGTCTGAATGACCTCATATAAATTTAATATATATACAATAAATAATATAGTTATATTTACACCGCATTGTTTCGGTTTTTTAAAGGATTATTTTGCGTATGAAAAATATTGTACATTAAAAATCCATTTTACCAATTATAAATATATATCTTAAATAATTATTTATCTATTAATTATAATTTTTTTTTTTCCAATATTATTTCTTATATTTATACTGCGGAGTATAAATAACAAACAGAAAAAAATTTGTGTATTAAATTATTTGCGAACAAACACGAAACTGATTTTATTTTCTTTATAAAATAAATATTTGAAAAAAAAAATGCAATCATCTTTGCGGTGTATAAACTCTTTAATTAGTACAAATGATACATCGACACCTCGCTTTGCTTCGTATAGCAAACACATTTACACAGTTTTTTTTTTTTGCATTTTTTGTACATAGTTATAGAGATTAAATAGAACATTCTACTGCTGACATCATTGATTTAAATTTAAATTTTTCAAAATAATTCCATTATTTATTTTTTAATTCAAAAAAATATATGTTCGTAATATTATTTACACGCACACAATCAATATTTTAATTTTGTATAAATGCGTATGTAATATGAATGCAGTGGCGAAACGTGAGAAATAGTCTTCAGTTTTCGATATCAATATATTTTTCCTATAAACGCAGTAAGTAGACTAACGTATGAAAAATAATCATCGAACTAAATTTTCCTAAATGATCAACTTTCAACAAATTAACATATTTTTCAATAACGTGCGGGCGATAGTTTTAACGAATTGCAGTTTTTGTTAAGATAATTAACAAATTCAATCAATTTCCAATCCCTCGTTAGAAGATATTTTTTAAAATCGAATTATAAAGTGATTTTAAAATTCTCTTCTATAAATGAAAGATTTGAAATTGTTTATAATTTGCAATTCGATGATTATAAAAATTGATTTTCCACAAAATTTTGTTCAGGTAGACATTCAAATTTGTTTCCAAAATATATATATAGTTTTTCATGCTTCGTAACTTCATCGTGTGGTATTGTGTACATTCTAATATATACAAATTTTATATCGAATTAAATATTTGCAGAAATAACTAAATATTGTTTATTATATTAATTTGAACGTCATATGCATAAAATAAACACTATATATATATATATATAATATACACGTATTAACCAAATCACCTATATATTTTTATAATTTTAAAATTTACCTCTTTTCCACATATGTAATATAATTAATATCACGCACTTTAAATTTCTTTCGTTCGGCAATAAATAATCTGACGCACATTTTTTTTGTTTTCTAAACAACAACAAATAAATGTATTGTATATTGAAATTATTATAACCCATCGCGCACCATATGTTTTCTTGATTGCATGCATGGAAAATAAATAATATACGATTTAGATTTTGATGAAATTTTGGCAATAATATATATAGGTTCCTAAAGAAGTTCTGGAATATCCACACTCATATAGCAGTTTTTCTGCTGATCACGTTTACAATTCTTAATTAATTTGGGAACACTTTATCCAATAGTGATAAATTTTTACATGTAGTTGCAAATTGATATTATTTATCAGCTCTGTTCATTAGGAAGTACTGAATAAATGATATACCCGCATGTGTCGATATAGATATGTTAAAATATGTTAAATTCCATAAAACATTAGATTTTAGCAATAAATGGCCATAATTTCTCAATTTCAAGAATATCGGATAAATGCGGTATTGTATAGAATAATTCTACAAAGCGAATATTATTTAAGTTATATGCGGCAGTACTCAGAAGGAGTGAAATTATAGCGTTACCTAAATATAATACGACTTATCATTATTAATATTTATGTTCCAAATTTGAAATAATCGAATAAATAAACGATTCTTTCGTTATTCCAATCGGAATGTTCAGAGGTGGTATATGCGAAGGAGTGGTTGTTTAAAATTTAAAAAAAAAAATATGAAAACAAACATATTTTTTTTTTCAATTCCAATCGCTTATTCTATATGGAAAGGAAAATTAATTGTGGATTAGAAAAATGTTGGAAAATCCGTTTCGAAAAATTTACTTCAAAGGTTTAACTGCAAATTTCCGATAGCTTTAAAACTAGTCAAGAATATATATATAAATTAAAATATTAAATGCATTGCACATCAGACTGCTAGTCTCGGCTAGTCAATTTGGATGCAATTTATTATACGAGTTTGAAATGAAATTATGCATGGCATAGTTCTTGTAAAAAATTACAACAAAATTCATATCCAGGTAAATTCTATACTGATCACATTACACATCTAGACGCTGATCAGCTTTTTAATTTGGATTGAATTCACATTATATACATACAGTTCCCATAAAATTTCTTCAAAACTGTATGCCCACGTCACTTGTGCTGATCCCACATTGCACATCTGATGGTTCTGCTAATTGCATGAAATTTGTTATATACTGGTTTGAAATGAAATTATGCATGTAGTTCATATTAAAAAATTACTACAAAATGTCAAAATCCCAATACACATGGAACTTTTACTGATTCCATATTACACTTATGGCTAATGTTTGCATATGTAAATTTGAATGAAATTTATTATGCAAGTTTGAATTTAGATTATACGAGGCAGTTTCTATAGAGTTTCCATAAAACCCTTAGACGGGTCACTTCTCTTAATCTCATTTGTCTGATCTGCTTGTTAATTTGGATGAAAATTTGTATAGAAGCTTGAAATGAAATTATACATTAATTTCCCACATTAAATTTCTTCAAAATTCATAATCAGGTCAGTTGTATACTCATTTCATCATACATATGATGGAATTGTTTGTTAATTTGTATAAGAAATTTATTATGTTTCAATCCCATTACACATTTGACTGACGATGATGATTAATTTTGATAAAAATTGATAAAATCAAATTTAAAATCGAATTATATATGCATTCAACTCATGTGCGAAGTATTTTAGTTGACTTAAAATTGCATATTATATTGTGTTTAAATTTTTATACTATAAAAACACAAATAATAAAAATGTCATGTGTTTCTTTTTTCTATACATTTAAAAGTGATAGAGTCATTAATTTACGTAATAAAAATATTATTATTATTTTTATTGTAAAGTAAATAATATTAAAACTTATAGAAAGAAGAGTTTTTTCAATTGCATATATATAAAAAAAAAATACTAATGAGATCTTAATTTCTCTGGAATTTTGTTTCTGTATCGTGTATGAGTAATTTTCATAATTCGCCGCATTTTTAATATGTATTTTATGTGCAAAATTGTATATGTATAAATTAGTAATAATTTCCACATTTGAATAGTGTTTATTCAATGCATGTTTAATATATGCGTTCGAAGGTAGTATTATAATATATTTATATGCATAAATATCGAATATGAATGAAAAATTAGAAGCGTGCCTGTTCATTCGACCATTACACCCCTTTTTTTTTCTATAACATTGTAATTTTCATATAATATAATTTATTTTGTTGTTATAAAATAAAAAGAAAACAATAACATTTTTATGTTCATATTAGTATTTGAAATGATTCATTCATAGATTCTATTCATCACACATATATTGTTATTAGTCAGTTATATTTGAATGAAACGAATGTCTAAATAATATATATAAATTAAGTATAGACTGTAACTGTAACGGTTTCAATACATTATATATTCATTGCATTGCAAATTGTTCTATATAAATACTCTTTTGTATATAATTACACAATATTATAATTATTTGTTAACACAATTTGCACTGTATACGACAATGCAATAGTTTATTAACTACATTTAATAGTTATATATTCAATAATAAGAGTATTGACATTTTTTTCATTTGATCATTTGATTACTATTTATTTTTTCTATATATTATTAAATTGATTTTCTTGTCGGATAAATATATATTATTTTTTATATAAAATTAATTATTTATTACACAGAAATGTTGTTATTATTATTAAGTTTTCTATTTTGACATTGATATATTCTTTTATATGTATCGAGTATGTTCTAATTGTTAGCAATTTTTCCGATGAAGCGAATCTCGTCATCATGGAAGATTATAAATTTTGTCACTGATCTGTATTTCATAATTATCATGATATACTTTCAAGTTAAACATTTAAAACATCGTACTGAAATATATATTATATAGCACTCAATTAACAAGAAGAAGTATTTATTATAGAATTATAACCTTTTCCTTATATATACCACAATTTTTATTCACAGTTCTTGCTGGTACGATTAATAAATTGAAGTCTATAAATGTATTTAATTACAACAAGTCTATAGTTTTTTTTTTTTAAATAATTTTCAAAAATATGCAGCTGATACAATTAATATGACAAATGCAATATTATAATTAATTAATTGAAATTTGTTATAGTTTTATATAATTTTATTTAAAATAATAGTTTATTTATATATTGATTTAAGAAAAAAAAAAATGCTTATGTCTAGACATTCATTAATTTTTATAAATCTTTTTGTACGGTTTATCTTCTGCAATGATTACTAAATTGTATAAGTATAAAAAGAATTCTTTTTTAAATAATATAATATGTGAAATTGATATAAAAATATATTATAGTTATTACCATATATTGGTCAAAGCGCCGTGGTGGCCGACACTATTCTTATATTTAAATACAATATATATATTGTACAAATAAAATAATGAGATAATTGTTATCTATTTTAATAATTTTTTTTTTCTTATTGCTAAATATATTATTTTATTTGTTTATTTTATATTGATAAGAATAAATGTTATTCTTTTGAAAATAAAATATTGAGCACATTTAAATTAGTTCAATTATCTTGTGGAAACTGCTTAAGTTTCTATATAATATATATATCGTATAGCTGGAAAAAAGTCTGCGCGATCAAAATGAGAAAAGTTGTTAGTTAATATGTTCAACTAACATCAGTTATTTTGGCATTTGTAAGTGATCGGTAAACATTCCCACACAACCCCGTCTTAATTTATTTCTTGGGAATATCACTAACGACTCAGAAATAGTCTCGTCATTTGGACAACAACAGTCGTCACGCGAACTGCTCCCTCAATTTATCCGATTTATCCATTTACTCGAAACAGATAGATGTGGATTCTAACGAAGTAAGCTGTTATGCAAAGCAATTGTTTGCCTATACATGTCAACTCTTACGTTTCTGTAAGATGCCACTGTTATCTATGGTACCCAAAAATGAACTAATTTATTGTTCTGTTAATTTTTTTTATTATAACAATACATTCATTTAACAAATCCTGATTTAATTGTTGATTATTGACATTACGCCGTCTTATATTGATTTTCCTATAATAAACGACAAACAGAACGATTCTGTAATTGTAACTGCAATTGGAAAACCGAACTATTGTACTACACGTCGCAGACATCGTCAGGTGAATTGACGGCTACCGATATTATGTCTATATGACACTCACTCTATATGAGTGACAATTAGAGTGAGTGACAAATTACCCCAAATTGTTTAGAAAAGCGGTTGTGTTTGGTACACACAACACCCGCGTATTTGAAATTAATATATTATTCGTTAAATTTTTTCTAATTGTGATTTGAACGTATTTAAGCCCTATAAACTTGATCGGTCTTGATGTTTTGAACGTGAAAATCGATTTTAAAAATTTCTTCTGTGAATGATTGTAATGATTGATTACCCCTTGTAATTATACAAAAATCCAAATCCGTTAAAACTATGGCCCGCATAATTAAAAAATATGATAATTCTTTAAAGTTGATTTTTCGGCAAATTTAGTTCGGTGAACATTCAAATTTCTGGTGGGATGAGTTGGCGTATGTTTGACTAATATATGGAAGATGATAAGGGCGCTCAAATATTGATCTGAATATCGTCAGAAATATCTAAATTAAATACTGATAGAGTGTCCTATTTGTTTACACGGATTTCACTGGATCAACTTACAAATTCATCAGATATCATATGCTCCGTAGACATGGTTCTTTGTCGAAAAATTTTATAGAAATTCAATTGACATATACCAAACTGTAGTTATACATTGGTCCAAATAATTTCTATAGAATTGTAAAAAATATTAAGATTTATTTATCGAAAAGACAAAGTCTTGCTTGTACCATATACTCATTCTTGTTTGTCATCTGCATATAAAATATTTTATTATTTTATTAATAGTAATAGCAGAGATTCCAAAGTCGAATACATATTAAATGCGATAACAATTATTTATTTAAACATTTTTATTTATTGTAATTATCTTACTTAGCGTATACACTTAATTATTCTTATTTTTATTCTTATTCTTATTACAGTAAAAATAAAAAAAATGAAATTATAAATTATTATTTCACTTAAAAATAAATTACTATTTTATCAAACAAAACAAAATTATTTATAATATAAATTGTTCTTTTATTCATAGTATTATTAGTTGCCTATAGTAAATAAATTATTTAAAATATAAATAAATTGTATATTTTGATGGATTAATAAATTTAAATTTAAAATATATCCATTCATTTGATAGTATGTGTCTAGTAGTAAAGAGACACATAACATATAGCTAATATGAAAGAAAAAAAAGTAAAACGATATTATTTATAGTTAAATCGTTTGTTGTTCAGTCACACAAAAATTAAAAAATTGTAATATAAATTTGTCTATTTTAATTTATTCAATTGCCGATGCGTTTCAATACATCAAATATTTTAAACATTAGTAACAGAACAGTTCACATAAATTATTATGATTTTGTTTATACTGTACACAAATACAATATATGTACTTAATGTATAAAATAAAATATGTTGTCTTTTATTTTGTATCATAAAAGGGTGTTATGTTTTTTTTTTTATGCTTACATATTTATGCTCTGTTTTAAATAATAAAAAAAAAAATAGTATATGTTTTTAAGTTTTTCGTGTCGGGATTTTCCCATTTATAGTTTATTTTACAAATTATGTATCATATATGATTCATATTGTTTTATATGCTCGTGCTATATACTTTTGAGTTGTGAATTTTTAAATATAGTTTACAACAGTAATACACACTTTAAACCTTTAAACACACCCTGTGTTAATACAAAATAACACAATTTTATATAGTTTATCATCATTCTACATACATATGAAATAAAATTTCAATTTGAAACTCTTATACAATTTATAATATGATTGTTTTAAAAATAGAATTCAAATTGCTACTATATAAATGCTTAAATAGAAAAATTGTAGCTATTTATTATATATTAGAATCATTCTTTAATAATGTAATGTATATTTACGTACACATAATAAATGTATAATTATTCTTTTTGAATACAAAAAAAAAACGGAATACATTATAAAAATTCATATAAAACTAACACTGCGACATGTGTACAAATTTATTTATTACATTAATATATCTCTTGTTTCTAACGAAATGTATATATTTTTATATATTGTATATCTGTTGTTCGTGTGTACATTGAACATACCATTCAATTCGCATATTAACATTTTTATTCTCTATTCAAATAATATTATTTTAAATGTAAAAGTACATACGTCTGATACAATATAAATAAAATTAAAAAAAAAATGGATGGATAGAGATAGGAAGTCACGTCCATTGACCGCTTATTTATATGCAAAGATTAATAATAATAATAATAATGATAATAATAATAATAATAATAATAATAATAATAATAATAATATTAATGAAGAAAAATAAAAATTGAATACATTCAAACTTTTAAAAAATAAACGTAAAATTACATCATTTTTGCTATTTTAACATATCACTTATCTTTCTCCAAACGTTTATAACAAATTATATTAATTATTAATGGTAGAAATTCTTATTATACTATGATAATTTAATGCATTTTTCTGTACAACGCAGAAAATGTCTATAACATTTTTTAAAAATTTACTTGAAAAAATGTTTATAGAATGTTAATATTTATATTTATTTATTTAACTCGCATTAAATTATATAATGTGTGTGAGCTAGTACTGTTAAAATACAATTAAAATATTTGTATATTTCTCGACTCGTCTATATTTATTTTGACAGATAATAAAGTGAGATAAAAAGTGGTTCGTTTTGGTTACCTATTCAAATTACAATCTATATACGAAAAAAGGAAAAACACACATACAATCTTTATTCATCGCAATTACAATATATGTTAGCAAGTCATATATTACTCCAAGTGGAACTTATGGCATCTACTAAACATTCATTACATATTCAAGTTGGTAAATTACTCCGCATAGGAGTAAGTATATAACAATTCACCAATTGTACTGCAATTAACGATAGATAGATAGATATATACAGATGTTTTCATAATTCTATTTATTTTATATGAGTGCGATTTGTCGCAGTTATAGGTTTAGCGTAATATAAAATAAATATTTAATTTTTTATATTATTCAAATTAATTTTACCACTAAATTATTTAAAGTAAAAACATATAGAATTAACATAGAATGAACTAAAACGACTACATATAATTTGTACGATATAACTATAGTTATTATTGATAAACAATTCATTTACGAGTGAATAGAGTGCAAATTTCTTTAATTTATCCGCATAAACATATATAACTTTGTGAGTAAATACCAGCAATTCTATATCGTTTAATAAGTTCGTTATAAACAATAACTTTATACTAATCCCAATGTCTCACCGAAGAGTTGACATATTTAACAGAAGTTTATAGATACATAGTCTATCGTCATCGGAAAAAGATTAATTCAAGAATTGCTTCTTAATTTAAATACAAGAAATCTTATCTGAATTGTTTAAATTATTGTCATATGTAAATCAGAAAGCAATTCTCTGGCATAGACACAAAAAAAAGATAATAGCGAGGTTTACATCCGGGTGCTAACACACAAAACATTATAGATGTGCTTTGTGGATTTTGCTATCGAAAACACATGACTTTTCATGCGATAATTTGTCGATAGCCGTACTAAAATCAGTAAAAACACAAATCCATACTTGATACCGATCAACAATGTTCATCGTACAAAGAATATAACACCATTTCAACAAGAGATGATAGTAGTTGCATTGATCGTTCATTTATAAAACCATGCAGTTGTTCAGAACTGTATAATTTACTTAATATTAATATATCACTGTTTTTGTATAACAATATAGTTTTAATTAATTTAGGAAGTAAATAACAATTGAACGACAGTTCGTAACATCATTTCTGTTTGATTTAGGATATCATACCTGAAACACAGTATATACAAATCAGTATACTAGAATTGTCACAAAATTATTAAAATTCGTCTTGTATATGTATAGATAAAACTAATTTTGGATAATATGCATGCTGCGCCTTATATAACATTACCATTATAATAACGTCTAAGAGTAACATCTACGTTGACATCGTAGATAAAAATTAGATCAATTAGATCTGTTATTAGTGTAATCAAAATTATTAATTATTACTATTATTATTATCGTACAAGCACGTAATTTAATATAATATTAAATAATTTATTAAAATTATCATCTATTTATATGTGAGAAAACTAATTGCGTTAGTTAAAAAAATTGATAATATTTATTATAAGAAAAATTATATCGTCGCAATTTCCGATATTATTCTAATTTGTGTATACACCCAAATGGACACAATCAATATAATTTAATTTAAAGTATTTCAATGATATTTTCACTTCCGTATAATATTAATTACAAAAACTATATATTTTTTTATTACACATGTGTTTGTTTTGTGTATATAAAAAATTAAATATATCAAATTACTTTTATTTATATTTTTTTTTCTCCGAAAACAATAATATATTTGTTTATTACATTTTTGATAATTTTAGGGTAAATTTGTGATTACATAAATTTTATTTATAGTATATTGTGTTTTATGACTAAAAATATTATAATAAAATATAATTCGACGATGAGTCAACGTTTTAAAAAGTGTATATATTACAAAGAAATAAAAAAATATGTGTAAATATAATATGAGAATTTATTTGTGTGTGTAGTACTATATTAAAAATGGATAATAAAATTAATGAATTGATATTAATGAACGAAAGAATAAAAAAAATTTTATTACATATATATACTTTATTTTTACAATTTAAATTATATATATGACTTAATTTTTGTGACTTTCACATATGTACTCAATTTTTTTTGGTTATATATCATTACTTACTTTCAAGTATATATATATTAATTTAATGCATATGCATATACTCCTTTTTATAATACTAATACCGATGTTTACACAGAGTGGTTTAATAAAATTGTTAAAAGATACTTGTGCTTTATTGGTCACAAATAAATTAAGGTTTGCCAATGTTATGGAAACTTATGAGTTAAACTATATATGAGTTTAACACCGGATTTGATCTGACATTTTGAATTCAAATTCGAAATTAAATTTTCAACAAGATTCTATATAATGATAAGCATTATTTTATTCGCTCTACTTACAGTAGGCGTTGTGTAGTTGTTGGAATTCACTTTTTATTTTGTTATTTTTATATGGTATTAAGTTTTTTTGGAAATTGGTATTTGTGTGGAAAATAAATTTGTAAAAATTAAATCACTAAAATTTCTAAAATATAAAATTCGGATATCTAAATATATCCGCGATGTTGCACGCATTCAATTTTACCCCACAACACTTCTAGCTTTCTTATACTTTTCTTCACTTTACTCTTACCGTCTTTCTATATACAACCATCATGTCAGATTTTCCCATAACATCCACCTATTACCTCGCCTTCAACTTCGTACAATTTTCTGAACTGCTTCCCAGTGAATCATCTATACATAACCATTAGCTTTGCCTGTAATTTTTTCTCATTGTTGTCTTTCAACGTATTGAAATGGGATTATTATTATATATGCACTAAACATTAAAATTTATTTATCTAAATAGTTATAGGTTTAAAAATTTCACGAAAATCTGAATAGGAATCTTATGATAATTTGTTATATACGCAGAATATATATGCGAGAGTCTGCACGATTAAACTCTAACTTATTAGTAAATTCTTTGAAAGGTTGGCGCTTATACAAACAGATGATAAACAATTTATATTTTTCATTTTTTCTGCCGTAAGCATATTTTCCTTTTTATTTACAACACTACTACTTTTTGTATGTCCTCTGCTTTCAAAAAATTAATCGGAAAATTTTTGTTTATACATTTTCCAAAAAGTGTGTCTATATTTTTGTGCTTATATACGTTTTTTCGTAAAGTTTTTGAAATTAGTGCATTGTTTATAATTGAATTAAAATCGAAATGGAATGGTATATTTAAAATTTTACGTGAAAACAATGGTTTTTACCTCCTTATTTTTTTTGTAGGAACAAATGGTTCGTGAAAATTTCCTAAAAATACAGACACGATTATTAAATATAAATTATAATTGAAACAAATGTTCCTTATAATATAGTTTACGTAAGCAAGAAAGAGTATAATATTGTCTAGTGTTTCCATTTGTATATTAATATACGGAAACAATTTTATTACATTATTATAATTTATCATTTCTTATACAAATATATTGGATGCATTCATTTTTTTTTTGATTTAATGTTGTGCTCGCGTGAAACACAAAAACCATCGCTTATCTGTAACGATACAAATATTTAAAACCTCTTTTATGTTATAACAATAATGTTTAAATTGCATAAATGTTTTGTAAACTTCATATACGACACCAAATCCAAATATATTGAGAGAAGTAAATTTTCTGTGTACATTGTGTAATTATTCGACTTACCGCAGTATATAATTCAACAATTTGACGATTTTTTTTTTAAATACACCTTGTGTCCATGTGTGTTGTAATTTTGATATAAATATTAGATAACTTTTTTTTTTTTTTTTAAATAGAATCTATAAAAAAAAAATGTTATGTGAGCGATACATAAAAATAATATAGCTTTTAATGAGTCAGACTTATCTGAAAAAAAATACATATATATTGTACAATAAATAAATAATATATACTTTAATATTAAAATGTTAAACTTATCAACAACAACATTAAACTATTAAATATATATTTATAAGAAGAAGTATTTATTGTATAACTAATTTTCTAGCTCAAAGGTCTGTAACCATTGCATTTTACAACAACATTTATAAAGATTTATTTAAATACAAAGAAATACCATATAGACATTTCACATTCAAGCTTTATAACAACAACAACGCTGTTATGTGTGATCTCACACATTTGTATATGTTTTATTATTAATGAAAAATATTGTATTTATTTAACAAACATTTTATGTATTTTGTATTTATGAAAATATTTTTATACATTTTGCATTTTTGTAAGTGTTTTCATTCACACTAAATACTATATTTATATAACATTATAATAACATAGAATTTATACAATATTACAAAATATATAACACTGAATTGTATACTATTAAATACTGTAATTGTAATGTTATGTTTTTATACAATTATTATGATTAATAGTTACAAGTTGATGACATATTTATTGCAAAAATATAATATATTTTACAATATTTATAATAAATGTTATTTTGCATATGTGCACATATAATTCGTACATCATTTTCAAATGTATTATGTGTCCACTATATATGAAAATATACTCTTATGTATAGATTTGATATATTATATCAGATTTCTATACTATATACCAGTGTTAATTCGATATAATTACTATGAGGATTACACGTTTACTGGTTAGTTTTTAAAGTCAAATTTGGGTCAGACTATTTAGCTATTTTTTATTTGCAAATTTCTTACGCATTTCTATATAAATTATCATCATAACATATATTGCTGCCTTGCCTTTACAACTCTCAGAAACTTTGTATTAATATTTAACAACTATTTCTTCCATAAATTTTTACTAAATTTTGAATATGTTATAGATTTCTTAAGTTCCTTCGTATAATTTTTACCATATATCACCATATTTTATATATATTATAATTTTGGTTTTTATGACGTCTCATCTATAATAAAAAAACGTTATCAAGTGTCTATATAGTCGTGGAATGACTCTGCACCTCCAGTTTAGAAAATCGTATTAGTGTCAAAATTTGTTCTAGTTATGAATATGTATAATATTCAATTCGGCGGATGTCGTCGCAGAGAACGTACATGAGATTGTAGATGATTGATGTATGACATAAAAGTATTCAAACGGAGTTGAAACAACTCCAGCTATACGTTAAAAAAAATCTTGGTTCCACATAAACTTAAACAACGCATTGCTATTTTCGATTTACATATACATGACACAAAGTTAACAAAAATGTGATTGATAATTGGCGATGAAAAATTAGACATATATACAATAATGGAATTCGAAAAAATTTGTGAAGCAAGCAAGAAGAAGAACAACCACAAAAAAACTGATTATCATCTAAAGCAAAGGTTATGTTCAGTTTGGTGTGATTACAAAAAAAATGTCTATTTTGAAATTTTAAACACCCTCAACCGTAAACGTTTGATTCAAATGCGACTCAATGCAATTCAAAAAAAAAAAAATAAACCGACCAGACAAAAGACAGATCGATAAGAGATTCCACGCACGTCTTTGGTTACTCTGTATATACATTATAGAACCGCATATAACTCTGCAAACCTTGCACCATCATCAGATTACCATTTCTTCCGTTCTTTGCTATAAAACTTCAATGAATAATCATAATTTCAATGATGATGTCAGTTTTTTCTACTGCTACTTGTGTAATAAATATTTTAATTATTTATAATATAATTAGAAAAAGATAAAATTTATGTGGTTTAATTTTATAATTCGATTAATTTGTGTGTTAGTTATATATAGAAAAATTTATGTTTTCTTAATTTAATTAAAATATTTGGTTGTGATTTATTTATTTTTACTCTACAAATGCCATATCGCATAATCGTTAAATTAAATATTTATTTTATTTTTATTTCAAATACGTTATGTTAAGTTTTTATTGTTATGTGCGTTGTATCTTTTTCATCGCATATGCGATATTATTTAATAAATAATGTCGCATCACCAAATAAAAAGCACGTTTCAAAAGGCTATCAACATTTTTTTTTCTAAATCATATGATTCATATAACTACTATAATTTAACACATACAAATTTAAAAAAAAAATATTTTAAGTAAATTAAACCCCCTCGATTTTTGCACAACATGTATTAGCTAATTTGAATATTGTATATACAATACATAAACTTCATATATAGCACTACGTACACAATTTGCCAATTATATGTACAAAATAAACCATACATTTATTTACGTGTTTGCATGTAATACTGTGCCGTTTTATATATATAAGCAAAATTTATAACCATATGTCTGTCGGATATATGATATAATCGGATATGCAGATGAATTGTTATTAATAATTCATAATATAACCATATGATATATGCACTCTATGTCTCAAAAATTGTCGAATTTTCGGGAATTCTATAATAAACCAGAGGTTACATCTATATGTAATATTGGTTGTTAGAAAGATACATGTTTGACTGCGATGTTGTGTCAAAATTTCATGACATGCCGTAGTTTAAGAGCAAAGTTATTGTGCTAAAACTATTAGGCATCGGTACTAAAAACGCACTTCAAACAAATCTAATTTTGATAAAAAATTTTTCCAAGACATTTGAAATATTGAAAAAATGTATGGTGTGTATGTGGTACAACAACTTATGAGTACGGTCATGAAAACACTTGTGATTACGAAAGAATTGTGTTATTGATTCACTGTTTTTTTCCAAACATTCCAAGCACTGTATTGCAAGTAAAGAAAATTAACTGAAAATAACCATTCATAAAATTTCTGAAATTTTTGAGACAAACGGTGTATGTGGAGTAAACATGTTACATACATTAGAGAGAAGAAATATTGTATATAATAATTTGCAATTAGTAGCAATCAGATACATTTATATATGCTTTAATAATAATATTACATTGCACACTATATTCAAATCATAAATGCAAATTATAATTGATAATTAGAATTTATTATATTCTTATTGTTATACAATTGTATACGATTCGAATATATACAAAAAAAAATATCAGTGTGTGTGTGTGTATATATATGTTAATTGAATTTCTTTTTGAAAATGGTTATAATCTATATAGCTTTGATAAATTTTTATTACAAAAGTTTATAATGAACTTCAAAATGTAAATAATATTATTATGTATTACTTAAATGCGAAATGAAAAATCTATGATAGAAATTAATAAAAGTTTGACAATGAAAAGCTGTTTTTATTTATGGCGGAATGATGTCAATATTCACCCATGTTCTAGAAAACGTTTAGTTATTGATGCGATTTTATTGTGAGTACTCTGGTTGAAATATAAACTACACGCAAAACAGCTACGACGAATTTTCAAAGTGCTTAATCAATAATAATTCAATTTTGCTATTTAAAGCAGATTTGATTTTCAATTCCACATTCAATACATTTTTCTTTCACATTCATTGAACTGATAGAAAAACAGCTCACCTGAATACTATTTCACTACATAGACAAGTCTTTGATTGAATTTTTTTTTGAGGTTTCTTTCTTCAAATCTTGCCAGGGTGTGCCGCAGAGTATAAAATGTCTTATTATAGTGATTGTTAGTCAAATTGCAAACCAAACCAATCTTAGAGTGGTCAAAAGTGTCACTAGGAGTAACCATCGGTCATAACTGTAGAACAATTTTTTTTACTGGAAAAGATCCCGCAGGATTACACTCCTTTTGTGTATGTAGGGGATACTGTCATAACATATTAATTTGCATTGCAAATTTATTATTAGAACAATGAACAAATAAAAAATCTTTTTAAATTATAAACAAAATGAAAACGTTTTCTAATTTTTGATTGTATTTATTTTGTAAATAAATGTTTTTTTGAATTTGAAATTTGAAATTTGGAACGCAAGTATAGTGTATTTTTCTCATTTTTATAAGGGTATTGCTAAAATTGACTTGCATAGCCAATGACGGTATTACTGCGCTCGGTGTTTTTTTAGTTTCGATTGGAGTGTAATTTACTATTAAAAACTTCTGTGTGGTCAAGCAACAACGTACAAATACTGTTTGCCGCATACATGGCATAAAAGACAATCTGTAAAAACTAAATGAATTGAAATTGAGAAATTTGTGCAACAATCTCTCCACCAGATCTTACCCTTTCCGATTATTATTTAATCCAATCTCTGCAAATTAATTTATAATATGGCAAGAACATCAGATGAGTGTAATACGTCATGTTCTTTTTTAAAACCAATCTGGAAATAAAAAGTTAGTATAGAACGTTATAGGAATATATATATATTATTAATCATGAAATATAGCGGGTTTCAAATCCGATATTTATCATAGGAAATTTATCGGTATATATTTTAATACTAAAATTTTTCTGCTGGGTGACCATTTGTTCGTTGATGGAATAAAAAAAGAAAAACGGATATCTTTGAAAATATGGTGTTGGACTCTATTCAAAGATTAACAATGTCTGCACACACACACACATCGCTATGATCTAATCACCCATATAAAAATAATAGTATTTTGAAAACATCTATCTTTCGTTAATTACAATACAATTGGTAAATTGTTATTTACTCCTATGCAGAGCAATTTACCAACTTGGCTCTGTAATGAAAGGTTTATTAGATGACATAAAGGAGCAAAATATGACTTAAAAAAGAAAAAAAAAAAAAAGGATATGGATATTTAACAGTAATTTATTAATAAAATAATTTTTATAAAAATATATCCTTTGATTTTAAACTATTCAAATCGGGCATAAAAATATGCAGTCATCCCAATAAATTGTGTAAATTCGTAATTATAACTATTATAAATTACAAATAAGACATTTTATGACCTTGTTATATTAAATTATCTTTAATTTTGTATTAAAATACCCATAAAACCTAACCTAGTTTTTTTTTTTGTTCATTAAAAAGAAAAATATAAAATATAAAAATAATTAAGAAATTTATACGCGGCACAGACGACAGCAGAGAGAAAGAGATGTATTTTATTTCGTGACAATAATTTGTTTGCATATATATATTGTAATTAATTTTAATTATATATTTAGTTGATATTTTTGTGCATGTTTTTTTGATATTTTTTAAATTTTCTAATTTTGACTAATTAATTAAAGAAAATAAAAAAAAAATTTTTGGTCAATTGGTCACTAAAGACCATTCTAGCTAGCGGTCACCTTATTTTATTTTTATATATGTTTTTTTTTTTATTATAATATAATATTTTCAACATATTTTCTACCAAATTAATTAAATTGATATAGTTAATTAACTAACCTGCAAACATGCAAACTCTTATGAGTTTTCATTGTTGTTGATAATTATAATTTTTATATCTAAAATCATATTTTCTTTATTTTTCTATTTTTAAATATGTTAGTATACATTCTAATCCCATCTGTACACACAATATACGTATTGTATATATGATATATATGTCCATTCACATTTTGGTATAAAAGGTATAACATCATCAACAAACATGTAATATAATATATAAAATTTTATATTATCATTCATTATCTGCTGCGAGACGAAAGTGTGTGTTCAAGTTAATAAAATTTTATAATTGAATTTTGGTTTTCCATGAGTAGTCAACCATAATTTTTATATTTTAATACGAAACGAGCGGTTATATTGTTATATTGTGTGTTATTAATATTATTAAATTTTATAGTTACGACGATGTGTGAAGAGAATAAAAAGATTTAAATTTATTTAATTTTAAACAATATATATTTTTAGTTTGTTAAAACCTATTTCACCTGTTTTTAATTTTTTTATTTTTAATTTCTTCTCTATATTATTAAATCACTATTATTACAACAATCCATCATCTTAATCTGTATATAAATTTAGCAATTTACAAAAATAAATACAAAAATCCATTATATTAGTAATATTAATTGTTAATTTCATTAATTTATTGAAAATAAAATATAACATTTTAATTAGTTAAAAAAATATAATATTTTTTTTTTATTTCATGGTTTTTAAATATAATTAATTTGACTTTTTTTTATTATTTTTATTACAGGTAAGTGCTGTTTTTTCTTTTGTATTGAAATTGTGATTTATTACAACTACATTTTGTTGGTAAGCATTTTATATTTTAAAAATAAATAACTATGTGAAGGCAATATTTATTATATTCTTATGGAGTAAAAGTCTATATAGACTCTTATAGTTTCTTAAATTTAATTTGGAAATTATTTACGTATTTAATATATACAACAATTAATTTAATTTAAATATTATTTTGTATTAATTAATTTTTTGACTTTCTATCTATTTTATTCAATTAAATATGTGGGCTAATATCGCAGTTATATAAAAATACGGAATAATGGAAAACTGTCTATATCGTTCCAATGCGTTAATTCAAAATGTGTATATGTTCCTATATGGAGTAATTTACCTATATGTGATTGTAATGTATAGATCCCAATATAAACTCTAAACTTGGAATAATATTTATGATATATAAGTATTAAATCGTTATCAAAGAATATTTCTGGTATCTTTATTTCAAAATAAATATTATCGGGCACATATAAATATAATCGAAATATAATATGTATTGTTTAAATGTACACCGCATGCAATTACAAATTGACATTATATAAATATAATTTAATTTGCGTTGTTTGTTAAAACAAACATTTTCATTAACAGATGACAGTGGCATGAAATGATAATTTTTGAACAATTTGCAAATTTTTGTTCTCCTCAAATTTGACTACAATTTGTTTTGTATGATTGCAAAGTGAACATTTGCGCATATACGTGCACCAACTTTTGTGATCCATATTCGTGTATATATTAAATATGACCGTACGTTAATTTAATTAACATTAATCAATAAAATTTTAGTACTAAAAAGAATTGTATAAGTTACTTACTGCATGACATTATAACCCAGATGCGGTTTTAGCCTTCTCCAACACGCTACTCCTACCTGACCTATCCGCAGTCAATGTCTTCCAATCCGAATTTTTCAGAATCTTTATATAACAGTTTACTACATCTAGCCATCTTGCCTTAGGTCTTCCGCCTCTCCTTCTACATTCTGAAGTACCCTTCAACAGTTATAGTAAAGAGTATTAATAAAGAGGATAATACTAAAATTCTTAAAATCAAATTTTTAGAAGAAAATAAAATTTTTTAATAATATTAATTTTTAGTTCTATACATAAATCGAGTTTATTTGCATTATTTCATTAAAATTTACTTGATCCCACCGCCGCGCTAATTTTATTGTTATTAAATTATTTGAAATTTGACACTCACAAACGGTACGGTATACAGAAGTTTTATTTATTTTATCAAATAACATGCGAAAAACATTTTACAAACAAAATCTATAGGAAAAAATCAAGAAACTTCGATGAACGCAAATTAATTTGTGCTGAATGTTAACCGAAGAAATTCTATACTACAAAGAAATCTCGATGCCGTTCTGTTCATATGTTTATCTATTCAAAACAAAAAAACGATATATGAGAATATTCGGTTCGAGTGCATAATGATTTGATAATATGATAAAGATAAAGTAAATGCGATCAGTTCTTGTTTGTTTACACTTCGGCCATAGGTCATCTTTATACCAATTGTTTATCAGGCCATCGAGCCAGTAAGATTCTTCGTAGACACTTATTAAAAACTTATAAGCAAGATGTGATTAAAGATGTTCGATCCTCCAAATTTCGTATGCGTATACAATAAAACAGTTTTGACGTTTGAATCTAAAATTTGCAATTTGAAATTAAGATTTACTTTAGACACGGCCCACCGATGTTGTTTATCATGTTGTTGAATGCAACGCATGAAACTTGTGCGCTGCTTTCTATTTCTTATATCGTTTTCCGTATCAGTTATAGTGTTACCGTACTACCGCAGTAATTTTTTTTATCACCGATGTTGAATGGATCAGCATACCTAATCTCTTTCCAACAATTTATTTACTGGCATACATTGATCTTAATTGTATATATCAAATTAGTCTAATATTTTTTAATAATTTTAAAATTAATTCAATAAAGTTATGGTAATTTTTCAATCAACACATATCTTCAAAATCATTTTGTATGAGTATCTTTTAAATAGATTTCTGAAAAATTAACATTCAATGGTGAATTTCTGGAATTTGGTAAATTGCACATTTCTTAACCGATTTTAATGATAATTGCATATGTATATTTTTAGTTTTATGATTATATGATCAGTTCTTATGAAAATTCTTGGAAATCAATTGTCTGAATCACTTTTATACATTAGATTCCTGAAATTTAGTTAATTTTATATATTTTTATTTTTATTTTTTAACTGATTTTAAGGAAATCATTGTATATATGCTTAAAGTGGAATTGTATGAACAGTTTCTGTAAAATCTATACCATGTAAAATCGTTTCAATTACTATACCGCAGAATTTCCAAGATATTATATTAATTTTATTTTATTAAGAAGTTGACTATAGAATCTTCCAGCTATCAGTTTTTAATTTATGATGCTAACTTTTAAAATAACTAATAATAAATTTACAGAATTTTATAATAAAATGATATTATTTATATTTTTGCTTGTGATAAACCGAACACAAAAAACTACAATATTTCAATATTTAAAGAAATATATGTACTGAAAAAAAGATCAATTATTCGTATTTAAAATTCTCTGATCTCAGCATTGGTAATTTTCCGAAAATTTATTTATGAAAAACTTAAAAAATTATTTTAAAGAATATTTTATTATTATTGTCGGCTAAATGCCATGCCGTCTCAAATTTAAACATATAAATATATATATATATTCAAACAAATTATACGAACATAATTCAATCAATATCACATTTTATCCTATTCCATACAAACGCCAAATATTTAAATTCAATAAATAATTATAAATATTGATGTGTTCAATTCAATGTACCTCGTGTACACCACAATTATAATTTATTTGAATTTGTATACGTAATGCCGCAATATTTTTATAGCATACATTATATGGATTTGGATCGTATTGTATATATAGTTTACGATTAAGTATTTATCCAAATATAAATTATTTATTTCTTTAAAAAGAATTTCTCTTTATAAAGATTATATATAAAGTATTAATATTTTATGTAAATTATATTTAAAAACAATTCTTTTTGTTTGTTTTTTTTTATACTTTTTTTTAATCCAAATTTGGAAAACAAACAAATTAAATTTAAATATCGAATCATTTATATAAAATACAATATATAATATTATAATAAATATAAAGAATATATATTTTTAAGTGTATGGATTGTATAAAATAGAAATAAATACAATAAATAAATCTCTAATTTATATTCATTAAATATAAATGATTATTAAATGATTATTAACAATAATTGAATAAATATTTATAACACATCATAGCATATAACTACGCATGCGATCGCGTATCAAAGTTTTATCAACTTTTATCATTAATTTATACCGATACTTATGCGACAAAAAAAATTGATTATATTAAATATAGTGCGTCTAAAAATGGTAATGTCAAATTAAAATAATAAATATTAATTTCTTTCAATCCATATTTATAAAATGTGTGACAGAAAGATATACAATATCAAAATTCATATAATTTATATGAAATCATAAATATAAAATTATAATATATTATTAAAAAATTTTTTGATATTAAAACAAAATTCAATTGGTTCTTTTTTATTTAATTAAATATAATTGAAAATCTCTAATAATTAATTATATGCATACGCATACAGGGTATGTTTTATATTATATTGCAGTGTATAGGTGTGACATGCCGGGTATACATGCGGGAAACTTATAGATATAATGCTAATGAGTTGACACGGAGATAAATGATAACCATTTAACTGTAAAAAAATTATTTTTAGCATTGATCTTACAACAGTTTTCCAACGACATTTTTTAAATAGAATTCAGCCTTAAAATATATCCATCTATGGAAATTATAACGAAATGCTTTACCATGCATATATTGCGGGCGTCTTTTTTCAAAGTTATTATAGAAAAAATTCCATAGCCATCACACTTCACATAATTTAACACAATACCATTTATTATAATCAAAAATTGCCATAAATATACGGATTTTTAAATTAGAATTACACAATCTTTAGTACATCAAGTTTTGTATAATATCAATAAATTAAAAGAATCACCCTCTGCGATGCTCACACAATTTTACCACAAATTTTATTTGTATTTGTATTGTATGAATGAATAATGCAATAAATAATTATAAATTTTTTTGATGACAACTTCATTATAAATAAAATAAAAAATGAGATGACTCATTAGCCACAAAAATATTATTCATATATTTTGCTAATTTAGATATAGATTTTTGTATTTTTATGATCATTATATATATATATACTCGAATGTATTGTATATTATATGTACGTTATGTTATGATGATGTCTATATATACGATGATATCAGAAAAGATATAATAGTTTTTTTTTATACATATATATACTCGTTCAAATAAATTAAGAGGTTACTAACTTTTGCCATATACGCACCTGTGTCCCAAAAATATTGAGTATGGACTAAGAAAAGAAAACCGTATATACAAATCTAAATTTTGACAACAATTATTATATTTATTTGAGAAATATTCTCCATTCAAATGAAATTGACATCGATATTTGGACGTTCAACAAAGTGCAGCAACAATGATTGATTTTATGTTTTATTATTGGAATTTTGTTTAACACGTTAATCGCCATGTCAGTCATATGTGTCTGACGCTAAGAAGTTCTACATGAGCCATGTCAGACATATATGTCTGACGTACGCGATTTGGTAGAAGGTCCATGGCCCATGTGAAAATGTTTCTGATATTATCGTGGCGATTAACGTGTTAATATATTTATAGCGGTCATTGTCTTTTGAATGTTCTTTCAATTGTGATGGAAAAATTGGTTTCTTTTCGTATAGCCAAATGCAGTTTAGGGAATAGAAAATAGAGTTAAATCAGGTGAATATCAATAATTAAATTGATTTCAAATTCAAATAATCAGTGATAATTATTGGACGATGTGAAGAAGTATTATCATGCAGAAATTTCCAACTGACTGGTTCTCGATATTCAAAGGACGACGAACACGAAGAATATACTACTTAACAAACGCATATAATAATATAAAGTAATACTTACAATTAACATTTTTAATGTTTTCTTTAGTGATTGCTTTAGTGCGTTGACCTGCAAACGTTCATCATCGCACTTATAGCTTCGCTGCCTTCTTGTGCTTTTTTTTAACATACAAATATTATCAAATGCGATTTTAAGCAAATCAAACGTTTGAGTAGTATTTTTTTTTACCAATAATAAAATAATAATAAATTCTTTATTTTTATATTCATTTTTTGGCCGAAGTACAAAAACTACTGTCTCACTTTACACTGATGGAAATGTCATGAAACTGTAATAATTTGATAAGGTCGGTTTACAACACTATACATAAATCAATTCTGGTATATTAAATGGTTTTATTTTAAAGATATATCCATTATTTTAGAGACAGAGTATATTAAATTTTATTTTTATATTTAACATTTGCGTCCACCCACTGAAAATAATAAACAAACACAGACCATAATAATAATGATTAAGGAATTTAAAAATTTCTCATATATTATTTTTTTATGAAATAAATATTTCCTATTTTTGTATTCTTTAAATTAAATGTTATTGCGATTATATCATGCAATTGTTTATTTTTTTTTCTCGTTAAATACACAACTACATGTAATTAAAATGTGCAATTAATAGTAATTTACTATAGAAAAATATAATAAAATAATAATTTGTCTTATGTAAAAGCTTGTAGCTGTAGTTTTTTGCCTACTTATTCGACCATACCGACCTTTTTTAATATAAAATGAACTACTATAAAACAATATGAAACGATACATTGCCTTTAATTTGTTAAAAAGATATTGTTTCTCATTTATATTACTTTGTAAACAAATAATTATAAGAAGTAAAGAAATATTTATTAGAACACTAATAATTTCGAATAAGATTCAATTATAGAATGATTAATATAGCAACTCTTTATTACATACATTATATTTGGATGAGTAATTTATTTAAATTTTATTATTGTACATGGAAAATTTTGCATTATTCTATGATTCAATTGAATGAATGAATGAATGAATGGAAAATTAGGAGTGTCCTTATAACATAACTTATAATATGTCTAGACTAGAATTTTAATACTTTAATGATGATGTTCGTATATATTATTATTATATTTATGTAATTTATGTTTTCAATGTAGGATATACTAACTAACTAATATATAAATAAATAATGTAACCCTTTTATAAAAGCAATCCTATTATATATTTTTTTTGTTACACAGGGTATCGTAGACGTATATATATGTTGCTTTTATATATCTGTGAAACTAAGTACGTAACAAAACTGTATGGGTGTGTCGTTAAATGTATAATATTATATTGTTATTTTATACTTTTACTTAAATTATAAAGTCAATTGTAAATTTTCTTATTTAAAAAAAAAACTCTCTTTTTATGAGTCACATCACGGGCCACAAAAATTTTGGTTTTGATTAACCAATTAATTAATTATTCGTTTAAATTTTACACATTTTTGTAATGGTTTTGTATCAAAACTTTAGATATACTTGATTACTTTTCTTGAATTTATCTACAAATCGGTGCCGTGATTATAGTATATTCATATTCCAATTGAATTGAAATGATATTACAATATACAGATATTTCCAAACAATTTTCTTCAAAATTATTACTCTTACTCGGTATAGTTAATAATTTTATTATATATCATGTCACGTATCAATTAATCAAATGGTGCATGTACGTTTTTGTTTGAAATAGATTATATATGAGATCGTATATAATTCTAACCTTATTTCTCTTCTATTTTAGAAGAATATAACCGCAAATTTTGGTTACTATATTTTTTTCATAAAGCATTTATTAGAAAGCCAAATTTTAATCTCCATATCTAAAAACATATATCGAATGAGTTTGACCAATAAATGATCAAGTTCTGGTATATGTCTATTCTGGATAGTGATTTTCCAGATATAATAACTATTCATATATAATTGCATTGTTGGTAAAATTTTGTTCAAAAATTGTATGTGCATTAACGGAAATTGTTAATATATGAAACATGGCGAAGTAAAATACAATGGATTATGATTTCATTTTTAGAATTACCATAACTATTATATAATCCCATTATATAAACCTCTGATAAACAAGAGTTCGTCAACATTGTAAGAGAGCATTGATTAAATTGCTATAGATTTCTATATAATATAAATGGAAACGTATTCAAGATACTATTCAGGCTAACGATTTTCCAGAACTGCCCCATATAAACTATTTATATGAAATCAATATAAAATTAGACTAAATTGGTTTCTGTTTTGATTTAATTACAATATTATTTATAATTATATGTGTAACAAACAACTTAAATGTTAAAATAATTTAAGTTTTATATGAAATATTTTAAGAAATTTTTGAAAACAATTTTATTTTATAGTATTAAAATTTGATATAATGTTTGATAAATTAATTATTGTCATAATACGATAACGTAATGAATATCCTACATTATTTTAATACCGCATATATGACTCTAAGAGTCCAAGCGTATAATTGTAGATACAATGTAGGATGCATTTATTAATTGAATGATCTGGAAATTTAAAAACGTTATAAATCTGTTACGATAAAAATCTCTCACACACATTCACTATATGACTTTTTTTATGTTTAAAATGTACGAACCTTTTTCGTTATTAACTGATTCACCCTGTATACCACCTGTAATATAGGTTGAGGGATGTATATAAAGAGTATTTCTTTTCATATTTATAATTAATATATTATCATTATACATACGTACGTATATAAAAATTAATATAATTTGTGATATAAATAATTTTTTAATTAATTACCTTTTTTTTATAGTACATCATTTAATTTAATAAATGTTGTAGATATTTATATAGAGAAATTTTTCATTATAGCTATGTTAATAATAGTTTATTATATAATAATAATAATAATAATAATAATAATAATAATTACATATATTAAATTTAATCTAACTATTATTTTGTAATATATATTCATATCCTACCTAAAAAGGTATGTCTTAAATAAAAGGTGTGCGTATATGTGTTGTCATCATCACACACACACACACACACACACACATTTCATCATCTGTTATAAAATAATATTAATAATAATTGTATTATATGCGATTGTTATTTTGTATAAATAAATAGTACAATATATAATTTATTTCAAAGAAAATTATTAAATTAAATTTCATCGTAATCTATTTTTTATACTCGTTTTAGTCTATACATTAGAATTTAGAAAATAATTAAAAACATAATGATATGATTGTTATTCTTTTACACACATCACACCACACATGTGACATAATAATTTATCATTTCCATATGATGATATATTTTTGGTTGTTGATTGTTTTATATATATTTGTATACATTTCTTTGAAAACATTTGTAATACAAATACTGATATTATTATTACAATATTATTTGTAAATCGCGTTCAGTCATTCTTCCTTTTTTTGTTTTGATTTTCATTATTCAATGAAGAATAAGACAAGACCGCACACACCACACACCATCACCATAACATTACATTCTTGATGTAACACCATTTTTATATTATATAATATACATTATAAAAATTAATAATTTCATTTCTCATGTCTAGATAATATATCTTTTTGTATAGCATATGTTTCAATATCCTCAATTATAAATATAATTTCTATTGTTTTATTATTATAAAAAAAAAAGTTTTTAAATATACAATATAAAAAACTTCATATAATAAACGCATTGTACTTACAATACATAAATAAAATGTAATGTATTATAATTATAATAATAAAATTAAATTCTATGAAATGAAAATGATCGAACTCTATACAATATATACAACAACGAACCACAATATATTATTTTTAAATACATATACCAATGTACTATTGGAATGTGAATTAATTTTGACGATTATATTTCAATCCATCGTTAGTTGTGACACCATTTTTTCTCCATCTTCGTAAGATTAGAAGCGATGCTTAACCAGGCCGTTTTCCATGGATCGGAACAAGTAATAATACAATAGAGAAATATCTGCGGCAGATAGACTATATAAAACATTGCATTTCATCGTTTTGTGTTTGCAGCATTTAGCCCAATGGCGCGACGCGTGAAAAAATGTTTTCAAATTGTAATTTCATTATATTTTTCTGGTAGACGAATTAAAAGTATTCTACATTATGAAAAGAAATTCAAAATATCCACTTACTAAATTCCACTTTCCACTTCCGGAAAATCGACTTTTAAGAATTATTATCTTTTTGAATTACGCGGCCCATAGTTTTAACGGCTTTCTAGTTTTGTATACAGAATTGCAAATTACCATATATAATCAATTTCCTAACTTCTTTAGAATAAATTTTTAAAATCGATTCACACGTTCAAAAGTGATGATCGATTATTCAAATTTTGTATGAAATAATGCTACCATATACCATCACGGTTATCAACTTTATTCAGTACCACAAATTTCTTTAAATTTTCTCTGCCATCGATTGTGGGAAAATCGATCATATCTTTTAAACGCTTGAATCGATTTTAAAAATATCTTTTATGAAAGATTGGAAATTGATTATAATTTGCAATGCAATGTAAACACAAATGGAAATCCGTTAAAATTATAGCCCGTAATTAAAAAAAAATGATAATTCATAAAAGTCGATTTTCCGGAAAATTTAATTCGATGAATACCCAAACTTTTTTTCATAATTTATTTTAATTTCACCCAGGTTATAAGAAAATTGTAGCGACATTGAAAACTGAACACTATTTCTCTGGCTTTGCCACTGATGTAGCCTATATGCAGCGTTATAATGCAGCAAAATATTAGTTTATCGTGCCTTTGCTAGATGTGCGACTGCGTTTTTTATTTTTATTGCACACGGCTCAAACGCACATCATCAAATGCTTTATGGGTTATATTACAATGTATATGCATTTTTCATCGTCAGTATACGACAATATAATGCCAAAAAAAAAAAACCCTTTATTCTGTAACGTTGAATATACAACAATTGTTCACACATGAAATTCAATTCGTCATCATATATCGATAGTGCATTTTTTAACGTTTGGAAACTCTTGTGATTCAGCAAGTTCATTTTGCGTTTGATATACGCATTTCTCTGGATCGAGTAATTCTTACAATATTTGAACTTTTTCACTTAATCAGTCGGTTGTTTGTCAACTGTATCACGAAATCACCGCACACTTAAAACTTCGTATGTTCACCGTATAACTTTCCAACAATATTCAATGATTTTCAGCGACCGTTTCCTTTGAATTGAACAGGAAAAGTAATATACTTGTCGCAAATGATATTTTTATTGGCATTCGCTATTAAACATATTCGCAGGTGAAAAAGTATAGACAGAGTTTTTAAATTAATTAATAGTTACAGTAGTGTCCCAGATGCGCTAAAAATGTATAGCATCTATTATGTAAATCCCTTAAAATTAATCCACAGCCACAGTATAAAAATCATGTAAATATTTTATATAATATAAGAAATAATGGTTGTTGTTGTTAAATAAAATGTAACTCATAATATTTTTATAATAATAGACGATATTCTATATATATCTATTTAAGATTGGAAGATTAAATCTATATACAATTCTATTACATTATATCTAAAAGAAAAAGTCAATGAATCATCATTGCAATATAATTAGAAGTCTTTTTATTTTTTTGTTCTTTCCTTGTACGATACACGAGAATATAAATAAAAAAAAATTGAAAATTCTAATCTAAAATATAAAACTTTAATTTTTTTCTCCTATTGTATTTCTTTAGGCGAGAGATATGTTTTTAAATAAATAAGATAAATATATTGTATAAATAATGAAATAATTCACCATCAGTAGTTTGTGTATATAATACGTGTATATATTCTATAGCTATATGGATATACACTTACATAATAAAGACACATTATTATAATGCTGTCATCTTACAAAGATGTTGATTATAATGTAATAGTTTTTTGTATGACCTGCACTTGTTTTTTACATAATATTATATATATTTTACATTGAAACTTATATACTCTTCATATTATAACTATTTATATATTACAATATATAGTTGTAGTAATACAAAAACAGACCATCATCATCGCGGCGCATCTTTTATTATTATCTATATCTTTATTCAATATACATTTTTTTTGTGTTTCATTAAAGAATGTTATATTTTTATATTGTACAATATATAATTTCTGAAACTGAATTTATGTGTATAAGAAAAAATTGCGTGATTATCTCTGTTGGATTCATATATTAGAAAAAAAAACAACTGTTAAATTAATAACATTTTTATGTATACATAGTCTTTTTTTATATAATATACTTTAGTATATACAGGGTGTCCCAATTTTGAAAGTTGGAGTTCAGCAAATATAAATAATATTTAAATAATGATTACAGTACGATTGGTAAATTGTTATATACTTCGATGCGGAGTAGTATGTTGTATGTTGTTAGATACCATATAAACTCCATCTTGGAGTAATTTGGTTATATTGGTTATACATACCTCCACACAATATAACATTTTAAAATTTTTCCATGGTGAAAATCAATTTTATGCCTACATCGTTGTATTTATTTGTGTATATCTTTAGAACCAGTTGAGACCTATCGTAATGTTATAGCTTAAACGAAAGCTTATGAATGTGGCAAGTTTTTAAACTTATACCGAAAAAAATTTTTCATCATGATTTTTCGACTTATGCTTGAACAAACTTTCAAGAAGAAAAATGGCGTTCATCAAATTGTCAACATTTCTGTAAGTATCTGGAAATGCCCTATCTTAACGTTAAAATCGATTAATTATTTATTGAGATATTGCTCCCAGTAGAGTGTGCAAAACATGGTCTGATTGAAAATTTGGTTATTTACGTGTAACTTGGTACTGAAGTCGAATCGGCCAAAATGTTATATGATATTTTCGACGCAAAATGACCCAGAGAGCCTAGGGTTTTCGTATTGCCGTCGAAATTTGGGACATTCTGTATAATATATAAGAGAGAATGTAAGATTTATTTATAATGTGCATGTGTTATTTCATTCATGTAATTAGTATACGTATATTTTTTGTTGTTTTGGTTTCATATTATTATTATATTGTTGATCTGCTTAAGTGTAATATTTTTTTGGAAATGATTTAATGAAATGTACAAAATATCAATCAATTTTTATTATATTCAAAAAAAAAAAGAAGAAATTTATAGTGTTCCTTTTTCTTTTGTTGGTCTATAAATTGTACATACATCGCCGCGTATATATAACACTCAAATAAATATATGATATATATCATCTTATGTATTTATGTGTAATATATAACTATATGTAATAATTAATAATACATTTTGGTTAAATTTATGTTAAATGAGCATGTTCTTTCGTGGCACATACATATATACTTTAACTAACAACTTTTTATTTTGTATATTACAATAAATATATAATCTTGAAATTAATACCCATAATTTAAACATCACGCTCATGCATTCAATTAAAAAACTTTTGGAATTATTATTTTCGTTTATTATTAAATCACTGGCGAAGATTTCATTATTACTATATATTTCTGTGGTAGCCGAAATGAAAATAGATTACATATATATAGTATTCGAAAAGAAGAAATATGAATGTTCACTTAATATAAAATTGCTGGAAAATCAATTTTTATTAATTATCATCTTTTATAACGACTTATTTCCATAATTTGGTATACAGAATTACAAATTACACAATCAATTTCCAATCTTTCACAGAAGAAATTATTCAAATTGTGTCACACATTTAAAAGATAACACCACGATATATTCCATTTGATGTCACTGCAAAATTTACATATTTTATTATTTAGCTTTTCACAAATTTCTTCGAATTTCCACTGACATTGAATGGAATATCACACATTTAAAAGATAACACCGCAATATTCCATTTGATGTAACTGCAAAATTTACATATTTTATCACTTTTTACAGTATCACAAATTACTATAAATTTTCACTGAAATCAAAAATTATATCTTTTAAAATCGTAAATCGAATTTTAAAAATCTTTTTTAATTGAAATGCTGGAGATGGATCGAATTTATTTCTTCTGTAAACAAAAATGGAAATTTGTTATTCATGAACTAGTTAAAATTGGTTAAAATATCGAACACAGGTTATAAGACAAATTTACTGATTAAAATTATATGAATATAGTATCAGAGGCTTCGCGACACTGTTTTCAAAATATATATATAATATAAATATAGGCACCGCATATGATATGGTGCCGAAAATCTAAAGACCAGGAAAAAAAATGGGATGTAAATTTCCGTTTTAATTATTTCCTTTTTAAAATCTATGTAAAAGCGCAGAAATTTTTTCAAAAATATTATCCAGCTTTTATGTTTACAATATATTACAATTCCATTAACAATAAAAGTAATATATCACCTGGAAAATTGGAAATAACTTCGACATTTGTTGATATTACTTTTCGTAATGTCTCAAACACGCCAATTATCTACCAATAAGCTGGTGTTTTGACGCCGATGCCTTGTAAAAATTGTTAAATTTGATGTTTCGGTAAGACCAGCTATATTTAATATAATTCGAAATCGTTTTAGGTTTTGGGGTTTTGTCATCAAGTTATATATATATTGGACATCATCCATTGTGATAATTTCGGATAATTGACTGTTTAAGTGAGCCAATTTCTGGTAATCTGATCAATAAAATTAATAGCAAAAATGTTTCTTACTGCACCGCATATCTCGTGGGTGGGTTAGATCTAGAGTATCCTCAGAGTTCATAGTAACATCATCAGTTAACACCTTTGTTATAAATTCAGTTTTGTTGGTCGTATCCACTGTTATATAACCACCATATTTGAATTCATAAATTCATTTATTCCCTTACCTGTTTTATTTTTTATTAAAAATTTTTATCTAGATCATATTTTGTTAAATCATCTTTATCTTTCTATATTATATATTTTGTAGATAATAGTAATAGAGATGTTAATCAGATTATAGTATCAAATACTTTTTATGTATACGTATATGTAAGAAATTTAAAGTATAGCAGTATTTAAATACTTTTTGAATATATTTATAAGCGTCTCAGATAGTTACAACTAGGTGTAACTGTTTCTGATACTATACCGCCGTAGTCAGTCTGTAAAGTAAATTTTTATTATATACACATTTCACACACATTATAATTATTACAATTGATACATTGATAAGTTAAATAAATACACTTGACACCAAAATATTGTATTCAATATATTTTATATAAATTATTTCTATTCGTTATATTTACGGTGTGATAAAATAATTATAAGTAAATATAATATAAATATGCAACAATAGAGTAAAGTGTTTTTTATATATCAGAAAGACTGTATTCAAATAAACATATATTTTTTGCAATTCTTTTCACGTTCAAAGAATAATAAATATATAATTTATGTATATAAAACTATTTATATGTAATAAATGGGAACCAGTACATGCTATACGATTTTTCTTAAAGATATGGCGCCAAGCACCTGAAATGTTATGTTATTTCTTTTGTGCACAATGTATGATATATACAATAAAACAAAAATCTTTGTGTAGCGCGAATACCTATAACCTACACATTCCATATAAATATATATTTTTCAATTCAATTGATAAATTGTAAATAAAATTACTAATGTCATATATATTTACTTACATGTTATGGATGTTGTAACATGTATTATGGACATGTACCATCTAGACAAGTAGTAGTTATATTCTTACTTACTTTATATGGAAAACATTACACATAGACAAAATGTCAGTTTTCTCACAAAATTTTCAATTTATTATTACTTTGTACATGTTTTTCAAAAATGATTTATAATTGATATGTCATATTAAACAATTTACATAAACGTTTACCGGCAGAGTAGAGTTGTGTATGGGATAATAATAGATATTTGCGAACATATTTTATGTTATTATGTTGTGTAGTCAGGCCCGTACCGAGCAAATTTTGCGTCCTGTGCATAATTTTGGAAAATACGCTCTTAAATAAAAATGTATCAACATTGTTTAATATATACATAGATTTGTTTTCGAAAAAGACTTGAATTGAATTGTTGATTATTGTTATTTTTGTTCTATCTTAAAACAATTTAATTATATTTTAGTTGAATCTTATTTTTGTTTCTTGCTGTGTATAATAGAACTGTTTCCATATCACCCCCAGAGGTAGATTCTCAATGTGTGCCCATGACAAATACGCGCCGCGTTTGTATGTTCGTTCTGTTCATATGAAAGCTACGGGTCTATGTGTAGTACCTATTCCTGTAAAATAAATCATTATCGGTATACATAAAACATTTATCATCGTATTCATATGCTCAGTAATAACAAACCACACACTGATATTCATTTATTATAGTTGAGTACTTATGAATACTATAAATATATGTTACGATAGTATAATTGATAAGCTCATATAGAAAAAAGTTAAATTTATGGATCAACACACAAAAGATAATCGATGAAAATTTTTATAAATGACCTTTTTTGTATTGCATTAAATGTGAATATAAATTTATATAAATACGTATTTAGGATGGTATTAAATTTATATATGTGAGTATTATTTGTAAAATTTTCAAAAACATAATCTCATTATTATTTTCACATTTACGTATGTTGTGTTGCGTATATAGAGCTTTTTTATTTTAATATTTTTTTAGATTTAGAGATATGTTAATAACATTTTATAAAGCATCTGTTTGTTTTTTGTAAATTACGCTCATGTATTAATTATGTACTGCATATAATATTAGATCTGTCAGGTTAATTTAATAAAAGCTTAGCATTATATACAATACATTGCGGGATATTTCATATATTCATATATACTTTATGTGTCACTAGATAATCCTATGTATTTAATTATGGTTTTAATTCAAATTTGTGTATGGGTTCATTATGTTCATATTCATTAGTTAAAATTATAGTGCTATATCTATGTGAGATATACAGGGATAAGAGATAATTATCATATAATTTTTGATGTCATCATTAAACATTACCATCATAAATCTTTAAATAAATATGTATTTTTGATTGCATTTGTGTGACTTCTTTAAAACAGGAGGTAATAAAATTTAATGGGAATGTGGTTTTTTTTTGTTTTTATTGGTATTACAATTAAATTAAAATTAGTATTGTTGGGTTACTGAGTATAAATTTCTTTACGATCAAATATAAATTCTGTTTGTATTTTCAAGGGACAAACACGAAACACTGCAAACAATACAATACCTGCATTCTGAATCGTTCTCATGTAAATTTAGTTAAAAATTTTGAAAAAATTTACATTTAGTAGTCTATATAAATTATTTGTTTCCTGTATTTAGTTTGAATTATATCCATGTAACAATTTATTTTGTGCGGCGTCTAATATATAGACCCCAATCTAAATAAAAACTAAAGAAAATAAGAAGTTTTCGAAAAATTTTAATTAGAATTGATCAATTTAACAAGGTTTAAAGTCAAGAGAGAAAATTCACATATGGGTATTCATTTACCCGTATATCACCAAGAAAAATAACTGAACCATCATCATTTTCTCTTAGGAGTTATTCAACTAACTATAATAATCCTATTAGATTACAAGAAATTGACAAATGATAGCTACTCTATGTGGATAACGATTGTATGTAATTACATTTTATAAATTCTCGTATATACAAAATATCATTAAAAATGTATGAGAATTGAACAAATTGCCATTTTTAATTTAGAAACTCATTTTCGAATAATAATTGTAAGCACTCAAATTTTGAATATGAAAATTTTATTATATATTAATAATTATATACAGACCAACTAATTCTCAAAACACAGTTTAGCTATAGAAATTGTAAAACTTATAGTCTATCTCTTATCCAATTTTTATAAAATCTTATATGCAGATGCTTATATAAATCGTTTCTTATTAAGTTCTAAGAAATCGCAATGCTCGAATCAGATTGATTGGGTCAGTTTCTGAAAAGTTTAAAACATGCTCATTTATATACATAATTTGATTATAATATGTATACCATACAAAAAGTTTTTATGAAATTCAAGAGAAAATGATACCCGCAGGTGATTAGTTGTCTCTGATATATTATGGAATTCTGGATCATTTGTTAATTTCTCAATCATATTTTGTATTTAGCTCTAGCTTTTTTGATTGTGTGAACAATTTTAGCGAAATTACTACAAGAAATTTTGTCATTTCTCAACCAAATTTGATAAAACGAAATTAAAAATAAATAAAACAAGATAAAATCTTATCCAATTCGTTGAAAAACAAAAGCAATAACAATTTTCGGAAACAAAAAAAACATATCGACATCGAACTTAACACTTACAAGCATTTTTGCTATGGTATCGAAATATTTAATGCTGGAATAAAATTGCTTGCAACACTATAGGAAATTATTTATATATTAATAAAAGTTATTCAAAATAATTAATTTATTCTGTACTGCACGCAGCTGCGGATAATAGATGTCCCAAAAGCTCCAATTTGATTAACATGACTGGTTGTTGATGATATACATTGAAGTAATATGTGGTATTATTTCATTCGGAAATTATGAATTCTATTTCTCAAAACTACTTCCCATAATTATATTGACTATAATACTTAGAACGATATATGTATTATAATATCCATTCGCTACTAAATTATATTAATGATTTTATGTAAATCAATGAAAATTATAAATACAAATTTTTAATTTCCTGTGTATGCTATTGCGATTATCTTTTACAAAAATCTATTCCATATTTTACCCCATCACAACACCGATCAATAATTATCTATATTATATAATAATAGTTTAATTATAGAATATTAAATAGATAATTGAATATCGTAATATTATATTATAATCTTAGCTTTAGATAGTACGCTAGTATACAATGTACGAATGTATTTGTGTATGTTATGTAATAATATATAAAGATAATAAGATAAAATATAAGAATGGAGCAAATTTTTTTTATAATCTTTTTTTTTTCTTTATTTTGTGGTAGATTAAAATTTCTGAAAATTCTTTTTCTATACTTTTATCTAAACCGACTTTACTAAAATAAAATATTATAGCTATTGTCTTTTTTTACTTTGTGTATTGTTATGTATATGCATATGAAACTATACATGTTTATTATAGTAAAAATCGTAAAATGTACATAAGTCTATTCTGTATGTGTGTGTGTGTGCATACTATGTTCAAAGTATAATGTGTATAGACTATATTTTGTTATATGTTGAGTATAAATTCATTTATAATAAAAACGGAAGTTTAATAATTTTCTAATATTTATCGTACTATAAAAACTATTTTCTTATTTTTCTTATTCTGTTTTATTGTACTATAATACAATGTAATATATAACTATAGCTAGTATCGTCGATACACAGTACAGAACAGAAAACCATATTATAATAAAAATGCCTGAAAATTTTATAAGTTCATCTATCATTTATGAAAATGTGCAATATAAATGAAAGATATACATGAATTTCTTATTATATATGAAATATACCATATAATGCTTTAAAAAAGGCCGTAGCTCTCCCATTCGAATCATTTCTGTGAGTGAATGTAATACAATTATATATATATAAGTGCATAGATAATAATATAATCAAGAATTTCTTATTATCTTATTTTTTTGGTTTTTTTTTTAATAAATATCAAATTTTAAATTCATCTTATTTTTTATTGTATAATAACATGTTTCTATAGATACGTATAATTCATAGTATTATAAAATATTCACAATAGAAATATATACGAGTATAAGAATGGAATTGACTAACTATTTATAAATTATTTTATTTTTCATTAAAAATGTATAATAATAATTCTGTATTTGATAAAATTCATTGCTCAAAATCGTGTATATCCAATTCTATATAAATAACTAATAATAGAGATATTGTTTCAACGACTTGTAACGTGTATGTTTTATAAATCATTTATCTCAACATTCGAATTATCGAAGAAAAGAGGTCTGCTTTTTGTTTGAAATTATATATACTTTAAAATGTCCAAGTACTTACTTTCGTTTTAGTTATAAAGTACTGGATACATTAATTTGGTCAGACAGATATTGCTTTGCACCAATAAAAATATATTTTATAAAAATTTCTTTCTTGCACATTAAATATTGGCTAAAAATTAAATTTTTTACATATGGCTTAAAAATTTTTCATACAATTTTAACCCAATTTCCATCGCACTGGTCGCACCAGTAATTTCTGTTTGTCTATATTTCATTTTATATAGTTTCAATATTGATGCGGTGTATCACTGGATGAAATAAATTATCTGAGAAATTGCATTTTCACAAGGATTTCCCGGAAAATTAAGAAATGACTTTTAAAGATAAGGGCAAAATATTTTTGTGATGGGAACTAGAAACAATATGTATGTGAATGTTTCTGAACCGCAGCATTTCATTCTGTTTAATTAAAAGATTTTTTATACGTTTTTCTTGATAAAATTACTTTTACTATACAAATTGATTTTATGATATATAGAGCTAATTAGTTGTGTTGAATTTCATTAAACGTGAAATGTGTGAAATGTATGCGGGAACCCGTTTTGGGCTAAAACATATATTATTTTTTGTTTCTCTATCAAAGTCTATATATAATGCCAACTATGATCTTTACACATTGTGTTATACACATTTTGGCCGCAGAATTGAATCAATCTATTTATGTTATGTACAATGAAAATTTCTGAAATTTACGATAAAAGTTTTTCCTTTGACTGATCTTTCGACGACTTTCCGCTTCTGAAAATAGTATATAGACAAAGGAAATAAATATAGACAAATGAATTAATAAAAATTTATTAGTAAAGAAAAAATTTCTGTTCCATCATATGATGATAATGCAAACAATAATATCGGTTCAATTTCACAAATTATGTTTTAAGAATTGATTTTTCATATGTCCACTGTATTTTTCGTCTGTTTAAACTTCAATACGAAATAGTGTCTATTGTTGCGGATATGTATTTATTATTAAATTGAAACATTTAAAGATTTTATAGATGAATATCGTTTGCTGTGGTGAAAAGTGGATACATGTTTTCCGATAGCATTGCAATATAACTATTTCTCTGGTAGACGAATTGAAAGTATAGTCTACATTATAAAAAAGAATTTCGAATGTCCACTTACTAAATTTTCTGGGAAATCGACTATTAAGAATTATCATCTTTTTGAATTGTCATATAGTTTTAACGGATTTCTATTTTTATATACACAATTTCAAATTATATAATCAATATCCAATCTTTTATAGAAGAGATTTTAAAAATCGATTCGCGCATTCAAAAAATATGATCGATTTTCCGTTTGATGTCAGTGAAATTTTGTATGAAATAATGATATTGTGTTGTATAACATTTGCTGGTCAACTTTATACGCAGTACCACAAATTTCTTTAAATTTTCTCTGCCATCGATTGTGAGAAAATCGGTTTAAATTTTCTTAAACCAGTGAATCGATCGTAAAAATCTCTTCTATATGAAAGAATTTAAATTGATTATAATTTGCAATTCTGTATAAAAAAATGGAAATTCTTTTAAACTATGACCCGTAATTAAAAAAGATGATAATTCATAAAAGTCGATTTTCCAGAAAATTTAGTAAGTGGACATTCAAATTTTTTTTCATAATATTGTCTATTTTCAACTTGGCTACTAGATAAAATTTAGTTGATATTGAAAACTGAAGGTTATTTCTCGGGCTTTGCCACAAATTGCATTTTAAATAGTGTATATTGTACTCCACTTTCCTGTGCACATTGTATGATGTTGTATTATATTATATATATATACGAAGTCATATTACTTAAATTGAAGCTTATGGTATTTACTAAACATTCATTACACCCATGTTGGTAAATTACTCCGCATGGTTGTATATAACAATTCACCTAATTGTACTGCAATTAACAAAAGATATAGATGTTTCCATAATTCTACTATATTCCATATGGTTGATTAGCCCATAATGATGTCAATTGGTTAACATTTGATAATAAGATGAATTTCAATCGTATGGTATTGCACTTAAAAGACTCTGCACCTTGTACATACACAATACAAATCAAATCATAAACATGTATACCGCAGATACTACAGTCTGATAACGTTTATGTGCGTAAAACTTTAAAATAAAATGTAGAATTTTTACAAGGAAATTTTTGTACAGTAGTTTTATTATAGGTGTATTATTTGGTATGTGTGCCTAACCATCTGTACAAATAATGAACAGAACGTCAGCTGATAATGTGTATATTTTGTGTTTTTACACACCGCACACAAGTAAAATTCATATAATAAAATTATGCATAATTATGTGATTATTTTAATATTCATTTTTATATTACAATAATTTTTTTTCAAATGGGATGCATACAAATATTTGCATATATTATTTATATGTTATGCGATGATATCATATTTATTATTTGTAAATATATATTGGGTGTACAGATAAAGTGTGCGGGTCGGTCGGTGATGGTGAGGTACATTATTATTATTGTAGGTGCGATGAATGTAATGAATAAAGTTAATTTTTTTATCTTATCTATTATATAAAAAGTTTATCTACATAATAATATGGTTTTTCAGATATAATAAATATGATATATATATTATTTTATTAATATTATTGTATTAATACCTACCCATATATATATTATACTAATTACAATATGGTAAAATATGTGCATAGAGTATTATATAAATTTTTGTTGACATTTTATTATACGTCATTCAATAGATTTTGTTGTCAAAATTACAATATCCAATTAATTTTATATTGCAATTTTTTTTGCGTGATATTATGGGACCTAAAAAACGAACGAAAAACAACCATATTTACGAGTATCATAAATTTAATATTTCAAATAAGGAAAATTTACAAAAATATATTTTTGGACATAATAAAATAAAGTTGTTTGAGTACATTTTCTTTTTTTATATTTAAGTCATATAAGTAAGTAAGTAATATTACTTTAAACACACAGTGTGCATTTAAAAATATATGAAATGAATAATTAATATAACAGCGATTTTTTTTTTTTTAATACGCACACATAACTGGAATAAAAAAGTATTCTTAAAATATAAAATATATATAGCCCCCAATGAATATTAAACCAAATTTATTGGTTTTATTTTGCAAATATTGTGTGTGTGTGGTTGTGTTAAGCGTAATGTTAATGTACGTGGTACAATGTATGTAATATAAATAATATTAATAAGACTTTTAATAAGAATAAGAAAATAAATCAAGCACGATACAAAAACATATTGAACATATTTATGTACTCTCTATGTACATTGTTGAAAATATATAAAATATAAATAAATATACGAATGATGCGATGAATCATTTTTATATATTTTGCCATCATGGCTTACGGCAATATATTATAATTTTATTTATTTTTTGCAACATATAACATATATGAGTATAAAAAAAACAACCATATGTGAATAAATAATAATCTAAAAGTCTGCTTAAAGTCTATATCTAATATGTGTATAGAGTGTAATACGTTATTAAATATATGGATGCATATTATAATCGGATAGCGCCTGCTTCATTATGCACAACGCCTTATATTAATATATGTGCAAATGTTTTTTTTTTGCTAAACATTGTATATGGCTAATGGTGAAAGTAAATTTTTAATTAAATGAAAACTTGTTCATCTTAATTTATATTTTTGTTTTATTTAACTTTTATAAACTACTCGCGTATACTCTCGTACAATATCAATAAAAAATATGATAACAACCGCATATCGTGTCTCTTATTTTCGATATAAATATATATATATATATAAAAATAAGTTGAGGTTCACATATAAAAATATATTTTCTCTAAAGTCACTACTAAAAAATATACATAAATTGTAAAATATTAGCCTGGAGGCAAATGGAAAATTTTTCGGAAAATCACATTTCATGAATTATCAAATTTTCTAATTGCGAGCCATACTTATAACGGATTTCCAATTTTTATTACATAATTACAATATTAAAATCAATTACACCAGTCTTTCATAGAAGAAATTTTTAAAATTGCTTCACACATTCAGAAACTATAGTCGATTTTCCAAACTCGATGTCATTGAACTGTTTTATGAAATACAAATGCTGCATAAATTTTATGTACCATTTTTTATATTTGGAATAGGCAGTACCATTATTTTTAAATTCTCTGCCATCGGATGGAAAATCGACTCTATATTTTCTGTACTAGTAAAACAATTTTAAAAATTTCTTCTATTAAATATGGGGAAATTGATTACATTTTATAATTCTGTAATAAAAATTGGAAAATCCATTTAAAAACTATGGCTCGTTATTAGAAAATTTTGATAATTAATGAAAAGCGATTTTCCGAAAAATTTTCCATCCACCTCCGGGCTAATATTTTACAATTTATTTAGTATTAGTATAGTGACTCTATGAAAAATATATTTGGAATAAATTTATTGGAAAATATGTGAAAAGTAATTAAATGAAATTTTCTAAAATGAATATAATATGCAAATATTTGAATTTATTGAAAAAAAAAGCAAGAAAGCATGAATTTATTGTTTTTACATTGATTGTTCAAAGGATTTTTTATTACAAATATATATTGTTTGCACACAAAAATGTTATCGCAAATACATGACATCGACGCTATCTATAATATGTACTGTCATGGGATCATATATATATATATATGATATATATGAGTATAACCAAATGTGATTGAACACATATTAATATGAGATAAATCATATGTTTATCGATTATTTTCTTTTGATTCTTAGCAAATTTCAATTCGTGGAACGTGCGACCACACTTATAAAACCATATGATTTTCAGGGAAAATTGCAGTTTTAAAATTAAATATTATATAATTTTATTAATTATGGGGATTCCAATAACTTTTCGATTGTTATATATTGAAAGTATAGCAACAAGACGGTTGTTATAGACATATATATATACCAACGGATGAGACGGATGACAAGTAGTACCACTATTACTATTTATAGAAATGTTCACTATTTTCAGAAATTTCTCACATTAAACTGAACGCCAATTTTCCAATTTAGTTATTATTTAAAATTTCATAAAATTTATTGCATATAAAAACTGTCAACGTAAATCATAAACCAATCGAGAATTTTCGAACTTTTTCCAAACAAGTTATTACGACGATTATCTATATATAAATTTCAAATTACTATACATCACTCCACGGATATCGGCTTAACAATATATAGAATTGTAATTCTTTTATTGTTTAGAAAGAACAACAAATTAGTCGAAGAAACGTATGTGTCGAAACTGTTGCAACTTAAATGTTTTCATCATTTGTTGCTGTTATATATAACACTTAACAATTAATTAAATGATTTATGAATTATTCTAATGCGGAGTAGCGGAGTCCGGCTTTAATTTATTAACCTTTACTTATGTTTCTGTAAAGATTTTTTTGCTAAACCACACACAAAAATGTTTCTATACAACACTCGAAATTCACCATTATCGCACGTTAATATATGAATCATTAGTTGCGTTTTTTAATGGGATCCTTTTTCTTTTAGTAGATGCTGTGGTGGCAAGCTATTATATAAAAAATAATATCACTTTGGTGATATATAACAGTGCTTTAATCTCTTAGAATTTTTACATTCATTGTATAAAGTAGCCGTCGCTCTTATACCATATATGGTATATATCACGTCCATATGGAATAACATTTTCAATTAATTACTCCTCATCAATCATTTTCGCTTTCTTCTTTGTTCCATTCGGCAGCGTTACGGAGGAACAATGCCTTGGGCTTGGGCCAAATTAATTTATAATTTTAATAAATTAGCATAACAATATTACAATACTTTTAAAAATGTCTCTAAAATACTATATACATATAACAAAAATTTTCATTTGCATAATTAAATATTTAAAAAATTTATAAAATATATTAATACAAAAATAGAAAATTTGTCTCTATTTTTTTTATTTTTTTTTTAAAGATAAGATAACTTTTATATTCCACGCACATAACAACAAAATGTATATGAAAAAGATAACTTATGAAAAAAAAAATGATATTTTTTATTATGATGTTCTTAATTTAAGTATTTTTTGTTGGAATTAAATTGACCGTCCTCCCTCTTCAACGTGAGCAGTATGGAAAGTTTCTTATTTTATTTTGTCTTTGTTAATACAATAATGTTTCATTGTCTCGCACAAATTATTTTCATACAATTAATTTTTGCAGGTGCTATTAAAACCAATATGTGATATCTGCAATTTTCAATAGTAAAAACTAAATATAATTTTACGTCAGCTTTGTAATTACATCAATTTCCGAAGTTAACGCAAATACATATAGTTTGAATATGAATATACAATATTTATGTGTCGCCAAGTCACACAAATGGTTATAATAAAAATCGGATTGGCCCATATATAAAATGATGTGTTTGGAAAACTTTTGTAACATCCTTCGTGTACCATATATGATAATGTTATCGCAATGATTCATTTCCATTAAAATTCATATGATTCTCTATATATCTAAATACAAAATATAATTTATAGTCTAATCTGATATATGAAAAAAAACAGAAACATTTATAGTCTTTCCTATTTCCGTTGGTTAATTCAATATATTTATTAAAATATATATAGCTAATCAATTTTCCTTTTTTAATTTTCAATTTAAAATTCATTTCCTTGCATATTTATAACAAAATTTTCATTTTGAAACTATATTATTCCGTATAATGTTGATATATATTTTCCGTATTAATTTATACATAATTGATACGAGAGACTTTTACATTCATTTTTACATATATATATTAATTATAAAATAATATATATGTAAAATCACATATTTAATAGCCTTTTTAAGTCTTTCTGACGACAACGTGTGGCGTGTCCGTCTATCTATACTATATATATATCGATATATATATATGTATAAAGCTACTTAGGATGTTAAAACGACGACAAAACACAATAAATAAATATAAAAAGGCACACAGTTTTTTTTTGTTATTATTTAATATTTATTTATAACGACATTTAATTTATAAAAAAAATTTATTATAACTTTGAAAAGAAATTTAAATTTAAAGATGTTGCACAAATGAAATTGGTAATATTGTAATATAAAATACAGACACACTTATATATTGTGTATATGGTATATGGAGGAGACGCATATATGGTATGTATGGTATAACATATAACATATACACCCACCCATCGCCAACATAATAATGTAATATGCTCTCGTCCGTATACAAATATATAATCAGATGAAAACTAAGAAGAAGAAGAAGAAGATGAATAAAGAAATCATTAAATATGGTATACTTTTTTTTTCCTCTTCTAGATATAAAATTATATGTTTGTGTGGCATTATTATTTTATTTATAATTCTTTTAATTTAAAATTAAAGTCATCGTCGTCGGCGTCGTCGTCGTCGTTATATCATATAATATTATATTTATAAATAAAAGCAACTGATGTTTCAGAATGTATTAAAATTTTTATAGTTTTAATTTATTTTTTCATATAATATTATAGAAATCGTTAATTATCGTTAATTTTATTTATTTTAATCGCACATTATCACTAAAAAAAAACAAATATATTTTATTGTATAATTTAACGTTTAACTAAAATATAATGAGAAGTTATAAAACATTCAATAACATTATATTTTAACAAAAATAGTTTTATATTTGTATGACACAACACTAAAACAAATGCATATCGATCTGAAAAATTGGTCATTTGATGCAGCAAAATCTATATATATAGGGTGAATAAAGCGGGTGTTGGTTAATGCATCCATTGCAACATTTATTTGTTAAACTCTTGTACAGCAAGTATTTGATGAGAATTGTATTGTTGCAAAATCCACTTTACCATGCCTTTTGCATATTTTGGTTGATTTTCTTGTAATAATAACTTTAAATTAATTATTGTTTTTGCAAGTAGATATTGATCGTTTGAGTTAGATTTCAAATGATATAATACACCACTCTTTTTGGATTCCACGCAAATACTGAGCTATCCATTTTCCTACTTTTTTAGCGTTGAAACCACTCTTTACATCTTCTTTCACGCATAGAGTATATGTTTACCATAAGTTTTGACAAGCATTCGATGACTTTCGACGTTCTCTTCAAATGAAACAATTGACAACAAACCTATACAGCGAATTTTTCGGGTACAAAACACAACATTCTTGTAACAAGTGATAAAATAATATGTGATGTTTACACTTTTAACTCATAAAAAAATACTAATGATAAATATATAATGAGCAAAAGTTCACATGAAAATTTGTCAGTCATTATTTGTGATTAATCCTGAAGTGGCGTTTTCATATTACTAATATCTATTATTATCAATCAGTAGCGCAGTTGCATAACGACGAAATATTTATTATTAATCATTGAATATAGCGGGTTCAATTTCTGCTATTTTTCATAGGAAATTTTTCGGTATTTATTTTAATACTGAAATTTTTCTGCTGGGTGACCATTTGTTCGTTTATACGGAATAAAAAGAAAAACGGATATCTTTGAAAATATGGTGTTGGACGCTATTCAAAGATTAACAATGTCTGCACCTGCACACACATCGCTATGATCTAATCACCCATATAAAAATAATAGTATTTAGAAAACATCTATCTTTCGTTAATTACAGTACAATTGGTAAATTGTTATATACTCCGATGCGCGTAGTAATTTACCAATTTGGCTGTATAATAATGAAAGGTTTATTAGATGAAATAAAGCTCCACTTGGAGCAATATATAACTTAAAAAAAAAAAAAAAAAAAATACACCACTCTTTTTGGATCCCACGCAAATACTGAGATATTCATTTTACTACTTTTTTTTTTATCGTTCTTACCACTCTTTACATCTTCTTTCACGCATAAATTATATGTTTACCATAAGTTTCGGCAAGCATTCGATAACTTTCAACCTATTCTTCAAATGAAACAATTGACAACAAACCTAGGAGTTTTCCTGGTAAAAAAACACGACGTTCTCGCATCAAGTGTTATAAAAAATGTATATAAACTAATAAAAAAATACTGATGATAAATATATAATGAGAAAACGTTCACATGAAAATTTGTCAGTCGAATCGTTATAATTATTTGTGATTAATCCTTGAGCGGCGGTTTTCATATTGGTATACCCATATTATTAAAGAAGGAAAAAAAAGGATATTGAGCAGCACTGTCAATATTATGGCCTTATATAACTCTATAATTTTTATATGCTTCTTCTCATATGTAATTAATGATTAAATGAGGTCGTTGAAATATCTCCACAATATAATATAATATAGCCTCGCATTCTATCATCGAAGCTCCTTACCATATGAATATCGCTCGTTCCGGTGTTATGTGATGTTGAGGTTTATATATAATATTTTTTTAATTCGTTTCTATAACACATTTCTTTCGCGTCTGTTGGTGCTAGCTAACACTTCTTTAACGGCATATAAATGTCATATACTAAATTTTGTAAATATTATGTCAACGGATAATAATTTCAGTTTTGTAAATTAATTTCAATGATGTGGTGGTAAAGATTCAATATTATAAATTTACAATAATTAATAAAACACAAATTATATTATTTTCGTTATTATTTTACTGCATTGCTTTAATATTGTCTAGTAGTTTTTGATTAAGTGTGTGTGTGTGTGTGTGCGTTATTTTTTTAAAGAAGTAATTGTTGTATTTTATTGTAGGTATATAATTTTTTTTTTAATTTTTATTAATGTTTATACCATAAAAACGGAAATACCGAGAAACGTATGTAAATACTCGTATATAAAAAATATAAAAAACATATCAAAGAGATTAATAATTTTGTCTGATGGTTGTGTACATTCTGTTGTTACTTGAAAATAAAATTTAAAAAACCGACTGTGACTGTGTTAAATGTTGGATTTGTTTTTTGTTTTTTGTTTTATGTTCATTTTTAAAGAAAAGTTATTTGTAAAATTTTATATTTTATCTTTGCGTTTGTCTTTTCATATAATATACGATATATTTCTGTTTGAAAAAGATATATAGATGAGGTATAGATGTATAGCATATGAGACAAGAAAATGAAAAAAAAAAACCGACATCCATAGAAGTAGTAATTAATTTTTAGTATATTTTTATATATATTTTACACAATAAAACTATGAACGACACATACTGCAATATTATAGCCATCGTATGTGTAAGAAAGGGCATCATCATGCAATTTTCATAAAAGTTGCATTATTTTAACATGCCAAATATAAAACTATACAAAATTATATCGCATATTTATTTCATATTTCACAACATTTGTGTCATAAATATTAATAAATCGAGATGTGATGTAAAATGTAAAATTACGATATTAAAGTCGAGAAACACAGCATGAGATATTATATACGTTTCATTGTCGTTTTGTACATAATAATGTAAATATAAAATAATAATTTTCAAAGAAAATTGAATATAAATTATTTCCCTTATGAGAGACGGTATTATAGTATAAAAAACATTTATTTATATAAAATTATATTTTAAGATAAATTCATACACTACAGTTTTTTTTTAACCCTTTATTGAATGGAATAATAATTATTATTTGGAAGTTCTGTTTTTTATTATTAATATCGAATAAATAATTTTTAATTATATGGTACTCGTTTATTTTAGCATCCGTTGATTCGATATATAAATAATACAAGTATTTATAAATTAAATCCTTATCGACTATCACATATACAGTTTATTTCAGTCAGTATATTGTGACAGCTCAGATCTTTCGACCGGACTAAATAACCGCAGTTATAATTAAAGTATTTCAAATTATGTTTATTATTCTATATAAAATTTATGATTTATGATACGGGCATATTTCTATTTGTTTATATTTGATATTTTTATGTTTTACATAATCTCTGTCTGCAAAATAACCGGATTGGTATAAGAAATGAAACCGCATTTAATATAGCGTCGATTAGTTTCAAAAATTTGTATTTTGGATAAATAAGTATTTGAAGCGTTTTCGATAAAGCATTTTTACCATCATTTTTAAAATGGTTATTTGTTTCTGATTCATTTTTCAACCGCCTCACAAAAACTACTGTGCTGCGTGTGTTTAAACTTACAGTGACACAACTTTGTTAAGGATTGGTTCACAATAGATAAATCAATCAGTAACCAAATTTGATGGCGTTACTTGGCAGTCATTCGCAGGTTATTTTTCTTACAATATTTTGTTGTATAAAAAGTAATCAATTGCATTTATAATGTCTTTTTCGCAAAAAAATGCATTTATGAATATATATTATATGAGGAAATAAATACTCGTATATATTATTATTGATTTCCATATAGTGATAACATAACTCTTTTTTATTTTACCTTTTAACCTGCGTCTATACAATAACTGATGTTGTAATCGTATATCTACTCTACACTAGAGATACATTATGCATTGATGACAATGTTTCCTTATAAAATGAAAATAAATGTATTCGTAAAGTTTTAAAAAAAGTTTTACCGTATAATATAAGAAAAACTATTTTTTAAAATTTGAAGTTTTTACTTAAATTTAATGGTCTTTTCTTATTGTTTTTTGATATAATAATCTATTATTTATTACATATTTTTAAAAGGATATAGGATAAATATATATAGAATCACATTAATTCTATGTATATATTAGATGAAATATTGGTGTGGTGATGGTATATAAATACCATAAAATATAGTTCACAATTGTTATATAAATTGGATTTTATTTGTTTTATTTAAATTTCTATATAGCAATTTATTATAACGAGACAACATTTTGCATTTAATTTCTTCATCACAATTTATTTGCATATTATAAAATAATATAAAATTAATTTGAATTTGTTCATGGAACATTATAATAAAAATAAAAATAAAATAAAATAAAATAGATAATGAATTGTATGTAGTAGACAAGACCAAGACCTATTATAGAAGACAATTTATTTATCATAGATCTCAAATGGAATGGAAGTAATATAAACTTTAGAGCTATGTATAGAGTATAAGTGTAAAATGCGAGCCGCGTGAACAATAAATAAATAATTAATATTTGTAAACAATATTTTTTGGCATATATGTTAGAACCAAAATTTTAAATAAAGAACAAAATAATTAAAACAGGGTATATTTAACATAAAATTAATAATATACTTACGTTTTTGAAGAGCCGTATGACGACACTTGTTTTGCTCAAGTAAAACTAAAATTAAAATTATTGTTAATTAATGTTATTTTCTTATATTTTATAAAAGCACTCATTGGTGTTCGTTTGTCATTTATATGAAATTATATTGAAAAATTTGCAACCACTCATGGTAATGATCCGATAAATGTGAACTGTTGGAACTGTTGTATAAAACAGAATTTTCATTTTTAAACTAATTTAGATCAAATTTTATATGTACTGTTAGATGTAATTTTAATTCAACCATGGGAAATTAAGTAGATTTATGGATTATGCACATTTCAAGTGCCTTACAAAGGATAATTTTTGAAATTGGACATGCTCTACCTCTTATGAGAAAAGAATTAAACTATATATATGATTCGAGTATAATTACTGATTCCAGGATTAAGGACATTTCAAGGACCTAACAAGGATTTTATTTTTTTAAATTGTACTTTAGTAGGCAGTTGTAGTAACAGTTTTATTATGGGTACCGGTGACCGTGGATGTTCCATTTTTTTCAGTGATGTTGTTGGTCTACTCGCATGACTTTTTACCTTTAGCATTGTTGTCAAAGTAGATCCACTTTTCATTGCCAATTACAATTTACAATACACCACACAGGCAACATTATATCGGGTTCCATATTGCTGCAAGCAGAAAATTTATAGTTATAGGAGTTAGTCGCCAATCGGATAATATAGCAACTATAAATAACCTCTTTGTGTTGCTATTACCCGGCTAATATAAATATATATATCGATGGAAACAAGCTATGTATAGTATAGTTTCATTTGCATATGTATTATAAATTTATAGAAAATTTAAACTTTTCTCAAGATACTTTAAAAAAACTTACAAATTAACATTTCTGTTGCAGTTTTTATAACAAGTTACACGAGACTATAATCGTTTTTGTTATATATGTAGTAATAATTTATAGTTTTTCCGAACTACTGAAGTACTAAATAATTATATAAAATTTATTAAATTTGATATGTCCTTTGTTTTGTCGTATATATAGGACTAACTCAAAAAATATATTTGCAATATTAAATATAATAAATTTTAAACTAAATCAAGCAATATTTTTGAAGTTATTCGGATAATTTTCTCGTATATAATTTTTGATTAACTGTTCGCTATATGAGAATGCATTATAAGTACACACATCCGTATTGAAAACGGAAAATTGTATATATATATATTTTTTTTTTTAGAAATTATTTGAAAAATCAAACTAGAAAACATTTCTCTGAATTGGAATGCAACAAAATTGAAAATAAAATATAAATTTATATGGAAAAACTTTTGTAATTATAAATATAAAGTTTTAAATTTCTTGTCTGCAGAAAATTCTGAATATTTTGTTGATGTGCATCTGTATATATGAGTATATAAATGTCGTATTATGCAATATTACATATTGTTGTATGTTGATTAAAAATAATGGTACTTCTAATAACAGAAAAGTGATAATATATATTTTATCATAGACAAAAGAATCCATATATGAAAATGTAATTCTATTCTATGTTGTATGATAGAAGTTATCTACAACATTTTTATATTAATTTTAATCTGTCTGGATAATGATGTTGTATTATAATTTTCATAAAAAAAATATTGCATGATTAGATAGATAATATGAAATGGAATGCTATTGTAAACAACTACAACTACAAATATTACAAATTAAATCAAAACACTAAACATATTATTAAATTTTGTTTGATGTTATATTTGTATTTTATTTATTGAATTTTTCTCTCAATTTTATATTATTTTGAAATGATTTTGTCTGTGTACTTCAAATATGGGTTGAACTTTCCATTTGTACCAAATTTTCTTTCATCAATATGTTTGTTATCACGCATGTAGTGTATTTTATTATACATATATATAGTTGTGTGTTGTGGGTGTATCTATATATTTATAATATTATAGTTATTTGGTGGAATGTTTGTTGAAAAAAATAAAATAAAAAATATATATTTTCCAAAGCAAATCACTGCACTGCACCATTGCCAATCATATATTTATATATAGCGTATAATCATCCATTTCATTTTGCAGTTGAATAGAATATTAGAAAATCAATGCAATTTTTGTATATATAAAAAGAGCATCATATAATTAGATTTAATCATAGAGATTTTTATGCTATATAGAAAATTTTTATAAAAAGAATAGTTCTTTTTTTTTGTATTTGTTATTCATCAAGTCATAGGTTATACTCCAAGTGGATGCATCTACCATCTATACATTCAAAACTATATATATAGTCAATTTGATCTGAGCATATAATTATCGAAAAATATATATGTTTCTTTAATTCCATTATTTTTACATGTGTGTAACTGTAATTAGAAAAGCCTCCCCATCCTTACGCAAGCAAAAGAATCGTATATAGGTTTTCGATACAACTCTAGCCATACACATACGAATTCCAAACAGAAAAAAATGTTTTACTTCATAAAAACTGCTGGAGAAAACAAAAAACTAATTGAGTTCTAAAATTTTTAATGGATTGTAAATTCAATAAAATTGTAGTCGCTCTGTAAAGAGCAACGTTATTGTGGTATAAAACAGAAAAATTTTTCTGCTCCAGAATTGCATACATTAACATTAACAGATAAATGCTGAACCAAAATCTGTTGTTATAAATTCTGTACCGCAGACAACGACAGAATAGCTCCTTTTTAACTCGCTAAATCGTCATTTTAGCGACAGAAAAAAAAAACCAATCAATGTGAATTGTTTTTGGAGCTAGTTCCATCAGAATGTTAAAGTAGTTTATTTGAGTGCACACATCAATATAAAATAAAATTAAATAATCTCAAAATAATAATACACAGTTTTTGCGTTGGTGTTAATGGTTTTTTTTTATTAAAGGTTGTATGAATTCGTTCCAAATCTTCTTGAATTACTTCTAACACATATGCAAAGAGACGCAGTGTCATACGTAAATAATCCTTGAATTTTGTGTCGTCATCCATCAGATGTCGATCGCAATCAAAATAACATGTGCACTTTTACCTGTTTGCCTTGTTTGTACATCGCCGCGTTAATGTTTCTTTGGTTTTTTTTTTTGCATTCGCCAACAAAATCAATCATGCTTTGTTGAAAGCTGCAATTCGACAATTTACTATCTTTTGCACTGTAATTTTCCATGTTCCTATAAATTTCTTTGTCTAAACTTAACAACATTTTCATTGATACATAAATGAAATATTATTTCTGTTTCTGTTGCAGGTTTATATTGCAAAGCTAGCAACAGAATCTGGATCAGAATAGTTCTCCGTTCAACACCGTTTCTGTTACTAAATTCTGGGCCAGAAAAAAAATATGTTTTATACCACAACGTAGATGACTGTTTAAAAAAATTGTATATAGAAAAATATTCTTTATTTTATTATCATTTATCATTAAATCTGCAAATTTTTTTCTTACTTCTATTTGTGTGATATGTGCTGTGTTTGATTAATAATACTCTCTATCCATATAATGGCATACGCATATAATATAAAAGACATTTAGATAAATTACCTCTTTTATACAATAAAAATGTATATTGTTTATAGTGATTTTTATAAATATTTTATTATCATATATTATTGATTGTCTACATATGCAAAACAAAATAAATAGTTTTTTATATGAGTACGAGAATATATATGTGAAATAATAAATATAGCCATTTATAACATAAGAAAAATAATAATATATTTATTTAAGTGACGGTCAAAACAACAAGAACGTGTTGAAAAAAAATGAGTTTATACTTTAACTTTTAACTTTTTTTTTGTTTTCTGTGAAGTTATACTAGTCTGAATTTTGCAAATATACAAAAATAATATTATTTTCACTGTATAGAGGTCCAGACACTAATATAAAAAACAATATGATATAAATTGCTGCAGACGACTCTATAATCAAGAATGGATATAATAACGAAAACTGATTGTAGTAGTATACCTTATATTTTAACAAATACATGAACATTATATTATTTTTACCAAATTAATGGCAACGAAGAAATATCATGTCAAGATTTATAAATAGTTTGTAATATTAATATAAAAATAGGTATTTGCTTGACTATACTCTCAAGCCAAATGTGTAAAACCCTGTGTCTCCGGTATTTTACAAGTATATATAGTTAAGAAAAAACTTATTTTTATGTCTCCGGACACGGTGTAATGTGTTTAGATAGATCCTTTTTTATGCATAATTATTTTGACCATTACTGTTTTTAGTATATCGGTAATTGTTACGAACTAACAAAAAAATTTATCTGAATAAAAAGATTAATAATAAATAATTAAATAATAAATACTTTTTAAATTATATTTAAATCTAATACAAACAGTATGTAAAAATATAATATTATTAATATTCGCATTATTATATCACATTGTTAATAATATATTTGCATTTATTTTAGTATCTACCTGAGGGAAATACTATTTATATTATAAAGAGAAAATATTTTAAAATTAATGATATGTTTAGAATTCTTTTTATATTTTACAATTCTTTCTATAATAACAATAATATTATAAATTACATATTTATTTGCTATATGTAATATAATTGATAATAAATAATATTTTAATATAATTGTTTGTAATAAACTTCTGCGCGTTGACCAGGACGGATAACTATGATATGCGCGTGATACAGAAATATATAGTACGAGGTGGTTTTAAAAAAAAGAAAAAGAGACTAATGTCCGTTTTACAATGATACTAAATTGCACAAACCATCACAGCAGTCCATTTCATATTTTCTTCCTCACCATTCCAACGATAATACCACGAAAATGTAAATGTGCTATGCGATAAACGATAATATTTTATAAATGTATAAAAGAAAGAAATTCTACTGATTATGCATTTATAGAATTACGGTTTTCATTGTATAGAATGGCCATAATGCTGTAAAACATTTTATTCTAAATGTTATAAATATCTAATTATTATCCACTTTAATATGCAAATCATCTCTAATATAGCCCAACAAAGCTCCATATATGTAAATTATCCATTGTTCAAAACAATGCTGAAAGTTTTCTTCTACATGAGTTTCTTCATGACGCCTGCTATTTTTTCTTGCACAGTTTCAATATGTTTTTAAATCTAATATAGTTTCATTTAATGTAGATTTGACCATTTTGGGGAACAATAGTGTGTCAGTATACAAAACATTTTCACGAACTTCTTTTTGTTTGATTGTCATAATTTTAGCCACCATTGTCTCACACATAAATTTTGCATATTAAAATTGCATATGCAAAATATGCTTTACTCATATTTTGTCAATTTCAGTTATAACCAACGATTAGATTGGATCGGAGATTGTTTCGATATTTATTTTATCCGTTTTTTACTTGACAGTGTGACGTGCATCATCTTCAACGGCTTGGTAAAAACTTAAACCACTCAAAAATTCGCGCAATTATAATAGATAAGTTTAGGTATAGTGATTTTTCCAAGTTTCATATGAAATTTCAAACGACAATTCGTTGCTGGTATGTATTAAAATAGTCGACAAAACAAAAAAAAAACAGATTTAATGAAAAACTAAGGCGGCCAAACTAATATATATGTCTACGGACACAATATTGATGGCAATCGGAAGAGAATGCTTTACACTATACACATGTGTCGATCGTAGGACTTTGGCGCATATTAATTACATCTGTATAGAATCATCAATCTTTTTTAATTTTATTTAGTCACACTATTTACCTTTTATAATATAAAAATGACGATATAATTCTCTATATAGTTAAGGAACTATAAAATTAGTTTTAATACTTTTATACATATATGAAGAAATAAAATGTGCGGTAGTTAATATTAATTGAAATACAGTAATTTTCAAAAGTATTTCTTGCCGGCAAACATATATTTTACGTTCTTTCGACAAGAACAAGAACACAAATATATATTGGCTATATATGTTTAGGATAAATTATAAATAGAATATCTACGAGATAGTTGATTTCTTTTTAAACTATAGAACTATATATACATTTGTACATATAATTGCGATCTTCAGCATACATTATATTTTCATAATACAATTATTTTTGTCTTGTACTTTACTAGTTAAATTTTAATAACATATTATTTATATGTAATTAAAGATGATCATATAAAAAGTTTTATTTTATTTTTTAACTATTATATATAAATTATAATATATAATTAATTATGTATAAAAATAAATGATTTTGTTTTATAACTTATATAAAATAAAATGATATAAAGATTAACCTTTTGCGCGCGCGTACTCCTATATTTTTCTCTGTGTTAATGATATATTATATAACATAAAACCTATAATTATATTCATAATATATAAATAAAACAGAATAAAAAAAAAATAGAGTTGCTTTTGGATATTTTAGCATTCATTAAATTGTAGTTACATTACGTTTTTTGAATAATAAATTGTGAATATAGAATGATATGGCAATAAATTAAATGCATACGTCGGTTCAGAGAGAGAGATGTGTATTATAAATAAATCTAAATTGAAATCATATGTATTTTTATGCGTTATATTTCATTTGGAAAACGTATATACGAGTATTTTAAAGCCCAATTAAATGGAATAAATATATCCAATTTTTATATATTGTATATTAGAATATTATTAATATTTGTTTAAAAATGTATAATCAATCATAAATAACTGAGAAATTATATATTATAATTAATAGATAATACATAATTTATTGTTAATTAATTGACTAAAACCGTTTACCAATTAATCTATGTAAGATACATTACAAACGTTATAGTATAAAAATTATTTGTTTTGAAAAAATATTCATTTCATCCATTCTATCCATTTAGTCCGTTGATATGCATATCAATTTGATATAAGACCGCCACAATAATTTAGTCTCTGGTTTGCTACTCATTATAAATCTTTTTAAGATGAAAACGTCAAAATTAGCTATATAATATTCATTGAAAAAATAATTAATATTTGGTAAATTAATTTTTATTAAAAAAGAAAATATAAATCCTCGTAAATAATTACAACTATTCTTTTGAACTATTATATTGTTATATATTGTATTTATGGAATCAATATATATAGATAGCTAATACCGTATAGTCATTGTGATTCGACTAATTTTCCACTCCTATCTGCGATTTTCTACCATGTCATGTGTTTCTATTTAAATAACAATATAATAATAATAGATTATTTAAATAATTCTAAATTTATAAAAATCACATGTTGTCAACATTTTCCCATATATATATACGAACATTAACAGATCCAATTATCCGATTATCTTGAAATTTTGAACTGAAACATGTTGTTGATGTAAAAAAAATCCGCATATTTATCATTCATCTTTATACCGAAATTTTCAGATGTTTCCATATTACTTTGCTGTAACCCGTATATCTTCCTGTCGGATTTCTATAAACAGCGGTCCCGAGGATCACAATATCAGAGAGCCATAAATTCTTTTAAAAACCATCAGTTATCCTCTAAATCTATCGGGACAACGTGAAACCGTCACTCTACGACACAAGGACTTGCGGATACGTTAAATATTTTATTACATATATTTAATTTAACATTAATATGTATAAATATTAAATTTTAAATAATTTTAAAAATATATAAAATATTTTATTATAATAAAATACAAAAATGTATAACAAATTTTTATTATGTTTTCACAGATAATATCGATCAAATAACAGCGAAATTAGCTGATTTATCACAACTACAAGGTTCAACCGATAACATAACGGTGATTATAGTTTTTTTAAAAGATCCACATCAAATAGCTAGAAGCTCCTGGCCATCGGCTGTGATACCATCGCCGTTGGATAACATGGAGACTGCCTATGATAATAGTAATGGTGCATTTGGTAATGCAAATCAGGTAATAAATTAAAATAATATAATATAAAAATTAATAATTGATTAATTTATTTAATAAATTTGTTTATAGAATTCTCAATTAAAATCTGATTTATTTTGTGGAAGTGGTATGACTGATGGTAATTTGGATTGTAATAATAAAAATATGGAAAATTTAACAACTGATTTTAATGATGAAATAAATAATCCATTTGGTGACGGTGGTCACGGTGGTCACGGTGGTGGTGGTGGTGGTGTTGTTGGTGGCGGTATTGATGATGATAATGGTATGCAGACCATCACAAAAATAACAACAACTACAACAACAACAACGAATGGTGGCGATAATCATCATCATCAACAACGTGAATATGATTATGATGAAGATGATGATGATGATGATTGTGATTATGCTGGGCCAGAAACGGCTGTTGATCCACCATTGAACGAACAAAATATTGGCAACGATATAATGGATTTTGTTGATAAATCCATAGCATTAGAAGATAATTATGTGCAGGAAAAAGATTATATTGATGATGCGTCAATGATGATGACCGATAATAATGATAATAAAATCGATTGTAATAAATTATTAAATGATTTAATTGCAACCGCAACAACTACACCAGAAAATGAAACAATTAAAATTGATGGCGATAAAGAGATTGATGTTGACGGTGATATTGTTAATAAGGACAACGATAATGTTTGTGATATAAAAAATAAGATGGATTTTTCGGAGAAAAAAGAATACAGTTTTGAGCGTGAAGAATTTGAAAAAGAATGTAATACAATGTCAAATGATTTTGAACAATCAAAAGAAGAACAACTACATCAAGACGAACGTCGTGATAACAATGCTGATCATTATGTGGATAATGATGAGGATGATGAAGATAATGGTTGTGAAAGTTCATTGAAAAATTATATAACACAAGATCATGATGGCGAAATTGATGATGCAAAACAAGATCATGGTAAGTCGAATTATTATTATTTTTATATTAATTTATTTTATTATTTTTTTTCCCATTTACTTTGTGCACTCTGGTTCTAATCGCACATAAACTATTATAAAATAATAATAATTTTTAATCCATTATTGATGAAATTTAAAAATACCACAATATTTATATTAAAATAGAAACCGTTTCTCATTTAATTTATGGAGTTCATAATTTCTAAATAGGTTAAATATTATTAAAATATATATTAGAAAAAAATAACCAGAGTATTTATAATAATAAGAAATCGAAGAAAGAATCCAATAGTTCAATATACTATTTGATGTAAAAATAAAAAAAATCTCATAAAAATAAATCTATCAGAAAATCCATAACGAATATATTTAAGAAGAGAAAAAAAAAAAGTACATTTAAAGAAGATTATAAATCAAGTTTTAGTTCAATGAATCATTGAAAATGTATTTATTGTTAAATTCTTTTCATATCCTGACTTTTAAGATGTTACCTGTTCTTTATCTCTGTGTGTGTGTTTTTTTTTCTTCTTATGTTTCTCTTGTGTTATTATATTGTTATTTGTTTGTACTCTAGATACAACCAACGTAAAACGTTATTTAATGATTGAAAATATATTGTAAAGGTTTTTTTGTATTTATTTATTTACTTATTTATTAATACATTTTCAATATATTCGATTTTTACTTTTATATACTTACCGAGTGTTATATGTGCGGGAAGATACATTGAATGCAATTGATTTTATATTAATAATATACCCACAACAATTAAACAAATAATCTATATAATATGTATTGCACTTTTTGTCCGAAAAATAAACGGAATGACATTTTAATATATGATGTTAGCTATTGGTTGCTGATTGATTTATGTATTCTGCGCCGATTTTAACAAACAATCAAAGTTTCAAGACATTTCCTTTAGTGTACACCAAAATACAATGCATTTAGTTATAGTATTCGCATATTCTTAAAATTTTTGAATTAAGTCAACAACGATTACCGACTTTATTATTTACCACAAAGAAATTATTTCAGTTGTGATACAGCGAACAATGATTTGTATTACGTTGATGTATAGAAGCATTTGCTAAGCAGTATTCATAGTATAGTTCGTCCTGAATATATTCACTGAATTTTTACTGAAAAATCAATTTTATTTGCTTCAACTCTATATAGCCTTATTCAATTATAAGATTAAGCTCCGTGTTACTATTTTCTATTTGCTTAAACTTCATTTTCACACAAACCGATTTGTTTAAATTAAAGACATTGAACAATCAATTTAATTCACAGATATAAAATAAAAATCAATTACTGCCACTGTTTAACGTGCAAATTTTTGTACAAATAAATTAATAGTTTGATTTTTTCTCATTATTTTTCGGACAGAGGGTGTATAATACAAAACATAAAAATTGCTACATGTTCACATTTAACTAAAACTTATAATATATACAGTCACTGACAAATAATATCCAGCAGTGTTTTATAAATAATTTTAAGTTTTTTTTAAGCAAAACTCTTAAATATATTAAAATTAAAATGAAGAAATGTTTCACATGAAATTTTCAGAATAAATTTAAATGACAATTTAAAACTTTAGAAGATATTGTTCAATGAAATTTTTGGAGAAATCTCTTTTTTCACTATTTTCTCTATAGTCACAGCTCCTCTCCGTTAAAATTTGTAATATTAAATATAATGGTGTTCACAATATTTGTACCTTTAATATATAGCAGTAGTTTCTCTATAATAATAATAATAAAATCACCGATTAGGATTATATAAGATTTTAGAAGTCCTGCGATTTAAAAGTTCTATTGTACCCTCTTAATGGTGCATTTCACATTTTGTATGCGTCTTTAATTATCCTCTTTTGATGCTTTTAAGATGTTAGTTTGCAGTCACTTACCTTTAAGTATTTCTGTAAGAATGGGTTTTTTTTAAATTATTATTTAACTACCATATAACTGGAGAGTATGGTATCTTTGACGTGTCTATATACAAAGAAATTACTTCTACATAATATATATATATTCATTTTAAATCACAAAAGCTGTAATATAGATCATAGTTGATAACGTTACTCTGAAAAATAACACCGAATTTGTATTAGAATAAAGTATCGCAGTAACCGCAACGCATATAAATCTACTATTTTTAGTATATCGAGATCGATCGCCAACAATGATTTGTGATAAAACCTTTGTAAAAATAATATCGTGCCACAACAATGATGAGGACCATTATATTTAATATACAGCCGCCACTTTAACGGAATGAAGCTGTAACATGAAATAGTAATAAAAAACGAAAATTTCTTCTTACCAAAATACAATTTTTTTTTATTCAAATTGGGCAATATTTTACAGTGAAAATTGTAAATTGATGACCATTCAAATTTATTATCTAGATGGTTTATTGGTGAAATCCATCATTGTGTTGTGTATATAAAACTTTTTATTAGGCTATTCAGCTAAATGTTATTTGATCGTGACTGTATAATAGGTACTTGGTACTTTGTTTTTGGTTATAGTTATATAGTAGTTAAAGTATAATATAATTTTTATAAACTAATATGGAAAAACAAAAACGAAGGCATTTTCACATTTTAATATAAATTTTAATCAAGCACATTGGAAAGGCGTTTTTCTTTTGATATTTATTTCTTTTTCATGTACATTAGATTTCATTTATTGATAAAGTTTGTTTGTTTTGTTTCGTTTTTTGCTCACTCTCGTATTATTTAATTGTGTGTGAGTGATTCTTATTATATTATTTTTTGAAAAATTGCAAATCATTTAATGCAATTTTATATAGAAAATAGTTTATGTTTTATTTTATTTGCTTGAAAACACACAAAACAAGAAATGTTATATTAAATTGCATGAGGAGGTGTTTTTTAATTGTAATTGAATATTGCCTGTTCGTGATTATACGATATATTGTATATGTGTTTTGTATATAAATTGCCAATTAATTAATATCATCATATCGATTGATATCAATTTTTGTATGTTGATATATACCATCATATATAGGTACTGAAACATTAATAAACGTTCTAGTAGCATCTAGGACTAAACTAATATATCATATAATAATTGATTAAATTAAATTATTATTCTACAATTATATAGGATTATTAAAATCAAATCAATGTAATTATAATATAATAGACAAAATGATTTATGATCAACAAATTTAAACTTATTTGTTGCCAACTATATACGCGTATAATATTCGTTCTGCTGACTTTTTTTTCTTATCCCCAATACCTGAAAAAGAAAATAATATTGTTTGACTTCAAAAAAAATCTCAGTACGATTAACGTTGCTATTGAAAAAAACATGCCTCCATATGCTGTTCTATTGTGTTCACATGGTGGATTTTCTTATCAGAATCAGATGTCGGTAATACTGTACCATTTAGTCTTACATCCGGGTATGTTTCCTCTTTCTGGTGGTTAATGGGTATTGTAACATGCATCGATTTATTTTTGTTGGCCCTGATTCTTCAAGTTTTTAGTTTTTACATTCTTGACGTCAAGATCAGATGTACAAGTTGCTATACCATTATGTGATATATATATAGATTTCATTGACTATATATACCCTTTATCCTTTTCACTTGTACTACATCTCGAATGTGCTAAGTCCGCATTAGTGATTAAATATCTTTGTGTTATGCAAAATCATTTCTCAAATACTTTGACATTATGCGGGTAATAATTGTTTTCGGCAGCATTATGATTTGTGCCAATTTCCATTCATATGGATAATACCCATATTTTATAATTTCAATGGATTAATGAATCTCATTCCATATTATCTGTCAGTTTCTGGTGTCATTTAAATTACAATCATCAGATTATTTTAGGGTATACTTCTTCATATATTACCTCGGTCTAATTTCCCCTAATTATGAAACTGTTCAAATCCATTGTTCCATGTAATTATTTGCCCAATTATAATTGTTCTTTTTTTTCTTTGTGCAAAATATGTTACGGTGATCGTTTTAGTATCCTTCCATAATCTTCCATAACGCTAATAAGACAGTTTCACGTACGGATATTTGTGGCATTTTGTAAATATAATTGGATCGATTTAATTTTGTGATCTTTTTAGCAATTTCTATATAGAGCATGTGATATTGTGATGAACCGTTTTCGTAATATCATTTTCATTTTATCATTAGCATTTTAAGTGGAATGACATCAACAACACAACATTTCTGCATAATGGTTCGAGTTCATGGAATTTAAAATCATTTAATGACTACAAAACTAATTAAATTATGATTAAAGAGAAATTTTCTCATGAATAAATTTATAATTTATCGTCTATTATCAGCCACTTAATCGCAACAATGGCTATTCTCTACTAATCATAAAGATATTGAAACTTTGTATTTCATTTTTGGTTCATGAGCCGGGTTACTGGGGACTTCTTTACAAATATTAATTTGTACCGGTCTAGGTCATCCAGGCTCTTTACTTGGGAATAACCAAATTTATAATGTTATATTGTAACTGCCCATGCTTTCATTATAATTTTTCTATAGTAATACCTATATTATCTTTTTAAGCTGCAGAATTAAACATTTGTTTATTGGTTATTGATGTTTTGTTGTGATTTCGTTCTGGTGTATTCATTCTTTAATATTATATTTCAGGTGGTTGTGAAACATTATTACACTTTTTCTGTTTACTAGGGAATTTTTTATTTTGAATTTCATTGTAAAAACGCCATGCCACTTGCGTTAACTTGTGCAGGGTGGTTTCTCCAACATAGAATGCTATTCACGTACGAATCTCTTTTTTTTATACAGTCTTTAGTGCATGATGATTACCAACACATTTTACATATCTTTCTGTTGTCTATAGCTATGACTTTGAATTTGTATGTATATGTTCTTGATTTCATTATAATTTCATTAGTATTTTTAACTTCTTATCGTGCGACTGATAAAAAAAATGCGTAATGAAGTGTTGGATTATTATTAGATTTCATCTGTCTGTTGTTTTTATATAATATATATTAATTACTTGTACATATTTTAAATGCTCTTCTGTAATATCTGCGTAATTTATGTATTATTAATTTAAATTCGTTTTTATTACCTTGAAATTGTGTTTTTTTTTTTCACTATACACAAATACAATATACGGATTCAGGTAATATATTTTTTTGAAGAAATACCAATATTACACGCACGTATAGTAACGCTCATATTATATCGCGCATTATCATGTGCGATCGCATTCGATTGAATTTTTGATTATCTGTCTGTATATTTTTATATATATATAACACTATTATAGATGGTACTATAGATAGATGTAGAGTACGTTACGTAATAAATAAAAATAGACATTTTTCGATTGGAATAAATCATTAAAACCATATAACAAATCGATCCGTTGTATAGTATAAATAACTAAACTTAATTTATATATTATTTTGTTTATATTATTTTCGGCAGTATATACACATTTTTTGTTTTTTTTTTGTTTTCTTAAAACCGTCGTTGTTGTTGATCTTCATCTTTTTTTATTATTTATATTATATATATATTTACCTATAGCTATATAGCAATATATTCGGTTCGTATACCCCACAAAACAATATATACATATTTATACGAAACCAAAAATATCAAACATCAAACATAAATATAGTTTTTATGTAGTACACGCAATATGTTTTTATTAAGTTAAAAAAATAACATTACACATATCTCTGTACTCTCATGGTGCGCGCTTTCATATAATAATAATAATAATAACAATAATACGAGTAATAATAATAATAATAATAATAATAATAATAATAATAATAATAATAAGAAAATCCTTTACTCTTCAACTAAACATCATTTAACTTTAAATATAAAACTATATTTATATAATGGAATATATAAACAAAAAATAATTATAAATTACTGAAAAACAATAACAAACAATAAAGTGATTAACTGCGTGGTGACACGATGATCATGGTGATATGGTTATATATATATAGACCATATATGTTTGACATTTGGATGATCTTAAAATATGAACATAAACACTTGAATAATTTCAAAATCAATGCTGCATTAAACATTTATTATTATATACTTCTGTTTTTGTCATCGCAGGCAGTTACACACATTTATTTCACAAGAATTATTTTTAGTTTATCGAAGGAATAGTAATTATATATATATATGTGTGTGTGTTTGTGTGTGTACTAAAACACTGGATTCTGATTACATCCATATAATTTAATATATTTTATGTTATAAATATCATATAGATATTTTTGGAATATAATTTTTATAGTTCTTAAAACAAATAAATGAAAAACGAATATTATTTATATTATAGTTTAATAGAAATGATCCCCGTCCGTCGTATTATAATGTATATTTATATTCTAATACTCTATAAGTTTAACACACTTTCAATGTTATAATAAGATAGATGTATTTATTTTAGGTGAGTACCGGTTCCGTCTTACCATCTTTCTCATATATATATATATAAATAAAAGTATTTAAGCATCATCTTGCCTCATCATATGGTACTTCGAGTAGATCATATAATGTGTAATCTATCGAAAACATTCATTTTATATACAGTCAAGTTGTGGTATAAATTACTCCACATGGAAAGTTTATATATATAACAATAATTCACCATAATTGATCTGAAATTATCGATAAGATAGATGTTTCTATATTATTGTTATTATGATGACTGACTATGAGTTCGCATATTATACATCCATCTTAACATCTGTGAATAGCGATGATAATTTCAAAGATATTTTAGTTTTTATTTTTTGTGCTATCAAATGTAAATATAAATGTGATATTAAATTTAGGTATTAAAATATTATCGAATTAAATTCCGAAAATTATCTTATGTTAATTTTTAATGAATAATGTGTTATAAGTATATTATGTGACTTAAAAAAATAATCGGAAATATTGTTAAATATTAAAAGCACGCCCCGTCAATATCTTATATAGCTACTTTTTTTTTTGTTGATTTTAATACAACGCACGACGATTTGTAATCAAATTTCAATTTGATATTAATATTGCACTGTGCAGTCACAAAAAAAGGACTCCGACTCAAATGTCAATGAAATGTTGTCAGGTTTTTTTCCTACTTATAAATTATATTTAATCGTGGAGGTAACTAAAGCCATTGCCACCGTCGCCGAAGAACTAAAAAAAAACATTACGCATTTTATGAAAATCTTTAAATTTTGAAACCAATCTGGCTCCATAATTATTGAAGTATATATGGAATAAATGAAATAATAGATATACGTAAGGCTAAATTTGTGTTTAAATTGGCAATGAAAATAATTTCTAAAGGTGTATTTTGAAAAAAAAAAAAAGAAAAAAAAGGACCTTTGTAAGGACCAATTTTTTCATGGTTAAAATTTTCATGCATTGCGCTGTTGGTTGGCACTTGTTACCACCTTTAAATACAATCTATGGTAAAATTTCATTAAAATCGCATATGTTCACCTCATCGCAGGCTCTCTTTGTTAGAGTAAATTTTTACATTGCAGCGATTTTTCTTAATCTTAATGTTTCTTATCCACCAAATGTATTCAACGAATTAATTTTTGGAGTCAAATGTACATAGACGGTGTAAGATCTATAAGTTAGTAGTTTATCTGTTTTATACAGCTGAAGGAGCAAGTAATTTAGTAACATTAACACAAAAAATAGTAGAAATCAATGATTTTGCAAACAGTTGATTTTCCAGATATGATTTTAAAATTTGATTGTGGTATGGTGTGCGGTTGATGTTACATTAATTTGTATAATAAACCTGGAGTACCGCATACACTTTATCGAATTCCTGTGATTTGTCCATGACAGAAATTTTGCAGCAGAACAATATCATGGTTGAAATGATTATTGATGATATTTTTTTTTTAACCATGTTATCGTGTGTCCATGGCATGAAAAATATTTAAGTACACAATCTCCTAAAATATACTAAAAAAAAAAATAAGAAAAATCATTTTATACTTTTTGTTGATGAAAATTCTTTCAATATAATTTTTTTTTTCTTCTTTCGTTTCTTTAATATTAATGACATTGAGCAAGGAAAAGAACACACACATATGTGTTGATGACACATTACACATTCGGTGTATAGATCACAGTACTAGCTGCTAATATAATATATACAAATTTTAATGCAACTCGCGTTATACAGTACAAAAAAAGGTTTTATAAATAGAATTGTTTTATTTATTTTTGGTTTATAAGTTCACAGGAAAAAAAACACAGAATGTGGGGAGGTAATGTAAAGTATATTTCATGTACACATATTCTTGAGATCAGTTCAGAATATTTTAGATTCATGATATACACGCACACACGCATTCAATAAACTCGTTTTTATGATGATGATACTAGGTTTTTCGTTTTTTTTTTTTCCTAAATACTCAATGTCATTAGTGTGTGATGATGACACGATACGTTGTGTGATTCTGTGTTAAAGTGAAAATTAAAGAAATGAAAAAGATATAAAAATATCATAAGAAGAATATTGCAATGGTAATAATTTACATCTTTTTTTTTTATAAATATACGCGTACGTATATTATGAATGCAAGTGTATGGATGGTACGGCAGGCATTTTTATATAGCTGAGAATATATGTAAAAATAAATAATCAAAGTTATGTGGAATTTTTAATTTTTTTTTAAGATAATCTAATAATATTTATGGGTATAATAGAATTTTTATTATATTATTGTACAATAAATTGTTGATAAATAAGAAATGAATTTTAATGTAAAAATATATTACAATATTATCGCACTTAATTATTATTATACGTTGCTTGTGTCCGAAAAATAACCAGAATGATTTTCTATGATTCTAATATATGGATCTGGTGTAAGGTCATCTATTTGGTTGCTGATTGATTTATTTATATATTGTGAAGGTGAACCTTTACTATACACATTGCCAAAGTTTCATATGACATTTGCTTCAGTGTAACCACAAAATACAATGCATTATATGATAATGGTTTTTTTGCTTTGGTCGAAAAATGTATAAAAAAAGAAAGAAAGAAACAACTATTTAAATTTTTTAAATTAGTAAAAATACTATCGAAACGTGAGTGAAATCGATGATAATCGCGAATAAAACATTACAAAAGTGCATGATTACTTGCAATATTACCAAAAATCTTCAGAAATGCGAAATTCATCGAAATGCATAAGTTGTTATATACATTACCGCAAATAAACTGAAAAATTAAAAAATATATTGTCAAAGTGATGTTGGACAACGTTTCCCAAAGCAAGAAAATAAAAAATAAGAAATCCAGAATTGTCATAAATGTGCCCATAAAAAATAGCAGTAACCAATATCAACAGCCAAGAAGTGAAAGATGTATAGATAGCCATTTCTCTAACATGCGTGAACAAAGTATGCCAAAGAATAGTTACTACATACACGTACATCAAATGTATAAATAAAAACGATGTCAAAATACAGTGTACCCAACAAGAGAAACAGCCATAGGAATATCAGTCTGTATAAGGTGTGAAATAGGATATCGGCGCCTACGCCTCTACCATACACTAAAACCAAGAATATCAGAGCAAAATTTTATCTGTAGGGAGAGATAATGTATGACAAATTTCAGTGCATTTTGGTTTACAAACAAATTAGAAACAGAAAATTTTCTTAAAATATGTTAACACATCAAGCAAGATAATTCGCAGCAATTTGGGTCACCTCAAACTACCTATTAGGGCAACATATACGCTCAGGCAGCTAGAGGTAGCTTTCACAATAAATTCAACAATATCGCAGTGTGTCCAAATACGAGCCGAACACCAAATATTGAATGTCAACCAAAAAAATCAGAGGTTCAGCAAATTAGAACAAATCGTTTTTGAAACAAGCAAAAACCATAAGCTTAGATAATATCCAAAATAAACAATACGTTGCTTGCACTACCTTTTACCACCAATTTAAAGTTGTATTTCTAAACATTTACTGCACGTCCATATATAGATATTTGTATAGTGCTAGTTTCAGAAACTCACTTCACCAACAGAACTTATTTTAAAATTCACAGCTTTAATTTCTATCATGTTGCTGTGCTATGCTAATATAAAACATCATGAAATACGCAAGGGTACCCAACAAATATTATTTCCTATGATGAATGAAACATTTGCTAAACCTTATTCGTGCGTGTCCATCCTGAATATCAAGAACCGCCGGCAGTTCGCAATAATTGTACGATAATGCACCTTTTCATCGTTCGATAATAATTATTATTACTTTGTACTTAATCCATTCCGGTTATTTTTTGAAACCAAGCGGGTGTATAGTGTATTTCATCGGCAGAGTGAGTGACTTGAAATTATTTTTTCTATTTTTTTCTATACGAAGTATTAAAATTTATGTTGCTTATAAATTTTCAAATTAAAATGAAAACTATATATAAAAATTATTCTTGCATATCTTTTTGTTCATACTTGTACTATAAAAGTATATAAAATATTAAAATATTATATGCGCTTTGACTTTAAGTGGCCATATACAATATATATTAAAATGTATATATTAACGCTGAAAAATTTAACCACAAAAATATATTATAATATAAATATAATTGTTAATATTTAGAGAAAAAAATAATAAAAATAATCACATTTATAAAGAAACATAAAAGTTTTATAAACTCTTTTGTGTGTTTTCTGTGTGTGCCAAGTGGGATTATAAAATAAAATTCAACGAAACGTAAAAAAATCATGTAAAGTATAAAATTTTAAATTTTTATTTGGTTTTTTTAATTGGATAAATGGTTGCGTACTCTTGTTTAAGAACAATTAATTCTGCATTTTTATATAATGATTGTAGAATTTTGTGTTTGTCTACGCATGGTATATATATTATATGAGGAGGTATCACACCATTACCATATATTGTATATAATCATAAATAAATCTATTGGTTAGGTAATGTTATCAGTTTTTAATGAAATTGCAATGGAATTGTCTATTTTAAACTTTTACCGCATGCAACTACAAACGATCAATTTAAATCATCAATCAAACTGCGAACAGTTGAATCTAAGAAATATTGAATAAAAAATTATTGCGTTCTACCAGGTCACACACACACACATCTTTTGTCGTTCCACACGAATATTACTGAACTTGGTTATATATAGTCCTAACCTCAGATTATGCATATACCATAAGATTACACTGAATGGTAAAAATTTTTCAATATGAAGTTTCCAAAAAGGTCATCGAACAAATTGCGAACAATATATGAAAAAATTACATTTTGTTTACATAATATGAAAAATAAATTCGCAAAGTTAAAGGTATAGATTACTGTATTTTTAATTAAAAGATGTTATTCTCTCCATATAACACACCCACACAAAAACTTTATTGTCAGGTCATATATTGCGCTTAAGAAGAGTTGATTCATCTACATACAAATATAAAAATTGTGTAATTTCATATAAAATTATAGCATTATAGTCAACTGATACCGCATTTAATGCACTCTGTTGTATGTGTGCAGTGTGCAATATATAATTAGGATAGAGGACAATATACTCCATATATATTATAGTCTATATTATGTATTTTCAAAATGTATATAATAAGAAAAATTGCAAATACTGTACGCCATTTTGAAAATCAATAATAAATTTGCTATTTTGCATTTTGAATTTTCTATACGATTTAAATGCAATTTGTTGAAAATGTTACTATATTTGATGATAATAGGATTTACCATTTACATGTACATGTACATACGAGAGACGATACGAGTGGTGTATAATATGCAATATGCAAAAATAAATAATGCCTTGTTTTTTATATGCTGTTTGCAATTTTCAAATGAACAAAGAATCATATAATAATAATAAAATTACCTAAGTGGTTTCTATTTATTTATAATAAATTTTTTATTATTTGCTTATTTATATAGAAATTTTAATTTATGTATTTATCAGATTTGTATAACTTTTTCTATAACATTGAATTCTCAATATATATAATAAAGTTTATATTTTTGGTAAATATTGTATGGAATAAATTCATAAATTTCGGCCCAATATAAAAACGGACAGACTAACTGTTACTGCTTGCTAAATTATTGTACTTTTAGACATATTAGTAACATTTATTGGACAAAATAAGTGTATAAAGTTTGCGTATTTATGCAGCTATAGCCGCTAGTGATAACTATATGGTGTAATTTGGATCAATTTTTTATATAAATACGGTTTGTCAAAATGTTCAAATTATCATAATATTATTGGACGGTTTCACATTCAATTTCTTTTGTGGAGTTGCATTTCATTAAGTTTGGAAACTGAAAATAGTTGCTGAATTGTAAATTGCAGAAAACGCAATGGTTGTTTGAAGAAGCAACTTGATTTAATTAATTTTTCGATTGTATTTAATACACTGCATTCAATTTGTCTAATAACGCTGCATATTATATAATTTTTCTGTTTTTACCTTTTTCTATAATGAAACGATGAATATTATAACTATCTCCAAAAACAGTTACCACAAAACATTATAAGTTCAAGGGCATTTGTAATTACTTTGTTCGACGACTTTCACCAAAGCTATCTGTAACCATTGTGCAAACAATAGAAAGCAACAGAGATGAACTTATGTTTCATCAATATCTATAGACCGAAAACGAAAATGGTGTGTGATATGATTAAAGTGCATGTAATTCAAGTAGTTAATATTAGAAAATTACTCAACTCAATTATATGTTAAACGGCAACTAACCACCTCTACGAGGACAACAAAATGAACCAATAGATCTTCGATTATATAAATATACTGCAATATGCAGAATTAACCCTTTTACCGTATACTATACTAATATGAAGTACTATCTCCAAATGTCGATTACAGAAATTTTTTAACCCGAAACCTTAAACACACACCTTATGTCAATATATTTTCGGTTTTTAATTTACAAATTAAACATGCACCAAATTAAATTAACGATAAAGAAGAATAAAGTCTATGTAAAATCTTAATAATAAGTTTTAATGACAATTTAAAATTATATCGAATCACAATCAATCTAAATTTTTAACTATACAAAAATGCATGTAATTATGTTGAAACCGATTTGGTGGTACTAGGCTCAGCTGAGATATTTTACGTGGTAATACTGAAGTTTCCTCCAGCAAACAGATTACGTAATCTACCATACTATTATATTTTCTATATAGAGCCTATAAATAAAAACAATTAATATTTTGAATGACTTCTCTTCCCATATATAAAAATGCATAAAATACGTAAAGGCATAAATCTGTAAACATTTTTATTATTTTCATACCTATTACAGTTTTGTTGTTATAATATTGTATGTATAAATAAATCTCAGTGTATTGATGTTGGAAAATTTTCCATTTGTGTTTTTCTGGCTATATACTGTATATTTAATTATGTTTAAAAGTAGAAAAAAATATGTATTAGTACATGTAATAATAGAGACAGTTCATTGACTTATACATATATTGTATATAATATACATTTAACACCTCATTTTCCAGATCTTTCATGAACGACGATAGTGCTGCGGCGTGTTATACTACCAATACTTATATATTGAATATATTTATTTAATAGGTCTTTCTGATGATACACAACCACTCAAAGTAATATTCGTACACCATATTGTTGACAACGTTTTGTAAAATTTAAACAAAATATTATTCATCGAAATTGTAAATATCAATATTTTTATCTATGGTAAAACATCGCGTATAATAATTTTTTATTGAGAGGAATTTTTCGGTATTTTATTTTAATAACAAAAATTTTTCAACACCAAAGTACCATTTATTCATATATTATTGGCATAAAAATAGAGGATAAAATTTGATGTGGGACGCTACCACTCACCGTTTAATAATCTTTACATCATTTTTATAAGCTAAAATAACTCATATAAAAATAATATGGAATTTAGGAAACATTTGTCTTTAAAATATAATTGCAAACCAAATATGTGGTGAAATGTTATTTACTTTATTTGAAAGCCATAAATCTCTCACCACTATGTAATAACTTTCATTCGACCTTTATGCTGGACCAAATATTTCCTAATTGTAACAAATTGGTGTACGAATAATATGTTAAATAACTGTGAATATATAATTATACACTCATTTGTTTTTCTCTGCCATTGCATGATATATAAATTGTATGTACACAAATGTGTACATAATGTTATTTTTTATTGAACTTAATCGCCGGTGTTAAATATTTATATGAGAATTTGTTTGCTATTACATTTAATTAGATTTAATCATCAAAACTATAATTAATATAATTAATACTAAATACCATATTCCGGGGCGTAATATACGCATAGTTTTTACGCCGGTTTCAATTTTTTTGTATGTATAATCATTTTTTTGTTTATACTAAAATACACCTAAATTTCTTAATAATTTTGTGTCCGGCCGACAAATCTTTCAAAATTACACCAATTTTTTTGTTACAACTACAAATACCATACATGAATTTCATATATATACAAAATATACCTTAAGATTTTACTATTTTCATATGCAGCAACTACGTGATGATGATGATGATCGCATGCTATCGACTTGCGATACCTTTTTCAATGAACGATAATTAATTTTTTTGTTTTTGTTTTCGTCGTTCAAGAATATTTTTTCTTTGTTTTTCTCATTCAAAATTCAAAAATATATTTGTATTAATTTTTCGTTTAAAAATAATTTTTCTTCTATTTAATTTTTTTTACTATTATTTGGTCCACCCAATACAATATATAACACATAGAGAGAACTGAATCTCGTCTTTCGTTTAATTACAAACTAATAATTATTAGAATTTTTTTAGTATTAAATTGTTTAATTATTATTATTATTGCAATAAGCAATAATTTTAATTGCTTTATTATTGTTAATAATGTGTTAATAAAATTTAATTATTTATTATGGCGCCCCATTTTTAGTATTTTGTTAATAACTCTTTACCAATATGTATATGGTACACCTAATATAAATGTCTACATATACGTATGTCCGACTATGTATCGCTATAGATAAAGGTTATCGAAACAATATAATTGTTGGAATTTTACGTTGTGATATCTCTACGCGCACATGTTTTGTTTAAACACAGAACTGTGAGTCTATTTTCAAGCACATTCCTACAATAAGCGTTCATAGTATTTATGTATACTTATACCAAATGTCTTACCTAACATCACGGAATTTTCAAACTTTGAGCTCTTCATAATTTACAAATTACAAATTTTGTAATGTATTCATATCTGTGACATTGTCAACATTCATGCGAAATCCTACAATCATCTCTCAGATTATACGTGACGTATACAATTGACGACAATGTCAATAATCTGCTATGTAGCAAATATCTCAGAGATAGATTATAGAGGTATTGGATATAAAGGTAAATTTCCTTTTTTTGGTTAAAATTACATATTGTATTTATTTAGCAAGTAAATAAAAGTGATACTTTATTCAAAGTATGCTCCATCAGATAGAAGTCACAACCTTTGCCCATCTTTCAGACAATTTACGGATTTCTTGTCTGAAGAAGTCTTCAACCTTTTTTGCAGCGATCCATACGTCGAGCCAATTTTTGATACTTTCATAAGACGTGACTGGTGCGTCTTGAAGGACTTATTATTATAAAAACGAAACTTAATTTAGCATATTTCCAATACATGTTTGTATGACAAAGTTTCGAATTTATTAGACCAGCATTTCCACTAGACAGTCTGTCGGCAAATGTTTTACTTGTCCTATAATCATTGTTGTGAATCTCTGTTATGGATGACATATGTTGTATTGCTGAGTGTCATAGTCAGAGTTAATTTTCTATTTATTAAAATTTGCAAAAGCTTCAAATTTCGCATATAAATACAAAACACACAGTTCCACCACATAGATATATCTTCTGTATATAGAAACCTGAAGAAATTCTGTCTAGACAGATGTTCAAGTGATATACTCCGTACAAAACTTAAAATAGAAATATCCTGGCAACATATTCTTCAACTATTCTATAGGACTTCACAAGATAGTTATTAATAAAATGATGTATGCCAACTGTGAGTAATCCAACAGATATTCGTTGGATGTTGTGTGTGAGCTATCCTGTATGTAATATTCTCTACATACGTTCATGTCATTTTTCCTGATAGTGACCACAGCCGTTCGATGAGCTTGGAATCTTAAATTTGCAAGACATACAGCACTGTATTTAATAGTATAAAAATAAAATGTAATAATAAATAATGAATTCAATTTAATTATTTTAATTATTTTCCATTTTTATTATAATTTAATTTTGTGTAAATAAATTTTTGTCATAAGAAATATTGCACATATGTAAAAAACAACAAATATTAATAAATTATATTTATTATTATTAATTAATTCACATTAATCATTATCAAACTGATAAATTTATCTGGTTTTTAACTGCTCTGCTGGGCAACGGTCGGGTGTCTATAAACCATTTATAATAAATGTTTATTTTAATATACACAAATACATCTATTATACATTTGCTTATCTAAATGTCAAATGTATTTATACTAAAAATTATAAATACTTATTTATTTAATATTACACACAAAATATTCATTTACAATTTTAGTAAAATCGTAAAACCTATTAAATTATTAATTATATAATAAAAATTAAAAGTGCCTCTAATTCTAATACAACGTGATTCAAATTTAAATTCATCTCCTATTTATCATCATCATATGGTACAATTAACCATATACAAAAGCAAATACATTCATAAAATATTAATAAATAAATATTGTTATTATGTTATTATTATTTTTTTTTGTTATGGGTGACGCAATCCTCATTCCCATTAAATTAATAACTACAAAATAAAAACAAATGTAAATAATATTTAAATTTTTTAAATACAAATGATCTCATTTATCATTCGTTTTGCTCGTTTTTTTTTTACAGTTGAATTAATTACGATTAAAAATTCAAATTCAAAAAAATTATGTTTCACAATTTATGTTGACAGATGGTGTTTTAATCAACGGACAGATATATTATTGAATGTGTGAGGCTTCGTCCTCATTCATGTGGTTAATTAACACATATGATCATGTGTTTGCTGATACAACATGATTGGTTAAATTTTGCGAATCAAATGATACTTGCCCTTGTTGCTGTCCCCCATGTGTATAGAGGAGAAATTTAATATAATATTCAATTTCTTCAAGAAATTGTTTTCCATTTATGACAGCCACTAACCGCATTCAAGTTGTATCCAACACACGATATTATGTTTTAAACCACATGCATATGAAAAAGGATATATATTTTTACTTACGAACACTACCCACCCACATCCAAAACCTGTATACAAAAATAAGAAATCTACTAAAATATTGTTCATCTCAAACTGTAGAACTTATCATTAAATGTTTAAGAGTTAAAAAAAAAATTGTCAATTTTGCACATTGTAACATAAGCAGATACAAAGGATACAAATTCAGTTATTATTGTGAATTGATCATATAAGACACATACAAACACATACACACATAGACAGCTTATAACACAGAAACATTACGTTAACATTACGGAGGGTCCTTTATTTATATCCTACTATATTTTTATTTATATAATAATATGGAATATATAAATGTTATAGAGGACGTTCTGCCATTACACAATAATTGGAATTAATTCTATGAAAATTTATTATTATTAATTTAAAAACTATTAATCGAAAATTAAAAAGTATTTCAATAACAAAAATCGAAAAATACGAAATTATTATTATTACATTAAAATAATTTTAGTATTTCGATTGATTGTGAATATTATTATTATTATTATATTTTGTTATTGCAACTATACCATTGTACTATACACACACATACAAAAGGATATATACGGTTTTTCGGTTGCATTTGATTTGATTCCTTCTTATTGGTGTCCTTTTCTACCTTTCGTCCTTTGATGAAAAGATACAAACAAAAATAAAATAGCACAAATCATAAAATCAAACAGTGTAAAAATCAGTAGCAGCTGTGTAAAATAAAGAATAACGTACGAAAACGCAACAGGCAAATAAATTTTTGATAGTATTAGTTTTTTTATTAATACATGTATTTTATTCATTCATATATTACTTGGTGAATACACATAGCGTAACGAATATCGTTACTACACTAATATTGTTACAACCGTGACAAGGCAAAGTAAAAACGAAAAACGAAACAGATTTTCAATATCTTTAATGTACAATGACCAATGATCAATCATAATCATTTTCTCTCTTTGGATTTGCGGCAAGAATCTTGATTTGTAGTATGTCACAATTGAAAACAGAAATTTATTAACGAAAAATGTTTCGAGCAAAAATGCAGCGTTTAAAAATGTTGAATTTTATACGTACAAAAGATGAGAATTAAATTTTTATATGACTTTGTGACTACTCGCGGTGTGAAAATCGCTAATCGTAATCGTATGCAAGAATCAGTAATTACAAAAATAAAATATAATAGTATGAATAATTTTTTCCAAAATACAATGTAAAATTTAGATTACTAAAAACATTATAATCCATCTCCATTTAATTAACTATTTTGAATGAGCCACATTATCATTGTGTATTGATGAAGTTTGTTGGGTTTGTATGTGTGTGTGTATGTGTTTCGCTTTTCGTTTTTTTTTTTATGTTGTATAGACAAATAATACACAATTATTTTGATGTGTTTGTGAATTCTTCAATACACATGATGATATATTTCTATTTCTTTTCTTCTGTTTCGCTTGTATGCGCGCACATTTATTTATTTTACAATTTTAACCATTCCACACATTAAAATAAAATGTATATATAAATAAATTTATAAAAAAAATACCAACACGCCTATAATTCAAATATATTGTGTAAAAAAAACTGGTAAAAATATAAAAATAAAATGTAAATAGTGTGTGTAGCCGGCAGCAGGAAATTTTTACTGGTGTGTATGTCATGTGTGCAATGTATATACGAAATTATTTTTTATATATTTTATATTATTTGTTTCACCATCACCTCACACACACACCAACACAAAAACAAACACACATAGCCAATTTTTTGTTGTTTATTCTTTTTTATTTCGTTTTCGGTAAGTCGGTATGAGAATTTTAAAAGTTAAATTCAAACGCGAGAGGAATGTTTGTTACATGTTTGTTCTTTTTATTGTTTCTGTGTGTGAATCGTGTAAAAAATTATTTTTGAAATTTGTAAAGATAAAACGAGGAAATTTAAGAAAAATTACAGATGAGAAAAATTTATTAAATTCTAATATATTATCTAGAAAAAGAAAATCAACTAACAAAATAAAAAAAAAATCAATAATATAATATTTTAATTTTATTTTAACTAAAAATTGTTTGAACAAAAAACCAAAAAGAAAAAAAGACAAGAAAAGGAGAGGTTATATAAAAACTCTTTCAAACTTATATATTTTTGTTATTTTTTATACCAATTTTGGATTATTTTTGGTGATATAAAATCAAATAAAAGAAAAGAAAAAAAAAAATACGAAAACGTCAAAAATATTAAATCAAAAGAACAAAAAAAAATAAAATCTTTTCGGTAAGTTAATTTGAAATAATAATAAAAAAACAAGACACATTTTTCGTTTTTTGACTGCATCATAAAATTTTCGTATTTTGTTTTTATTTTGTTTCATATCTTTTTTTTTTTTTTTTTTTTTTTTCGTACGAATTTTATCTGCCATTTTATTATTCCTTGTATAAAATAATAATAGGTGAAAGAAGCATATTGTATTTTTTTTTCTGTTAATTATGATGTTTGGTATGGGTAATTAACAATAATGAGAAATAAAAAAAAAAAAAAAACTGTTATTGACAAACGCAGCGTCATTAAACGAAATGGATTAGTTTTTTTTTTTTTTTTTTTTCTATTCTTGAATAGAATTAAACAGCAAAATACAAATGACTTACAATAAAACAGAATACTAAAATAAAAAAAAAACAAAATAGATATTAAAATTAAAATCATTTAATATACACAAAAACTTAGAAATAAATAGAATAAATTTGTTCTTTGTGATATTGAAATAACAAAAAAACGAAAAAATAAAATTATAATAATGTTAGGTTATGTTTAACATGGGCGTTTTATGGCTCATTCATATAAAAGAAAATAAGAAATGTTGTTGTTTTGTTTTTTGTTTTCATATATAGCTTTAAATAGGTGCGCAATTGTGCGTGTGTTTGTGTGTGTGTTATTGCGATGAAACAGTACAAAACAACAACAAAATCGTCAACTTTTTTTTATATCAAATTTTAACATTAATTTATTTTAATAATAAATAAAATTATCATCATACATTTCAGAAGTAAATTTTCCTTCTTATCTTTTAAATTTAATTGTTTATTTATTTATTTATATAACAAATAATAATCATCAGATGTAACTATTGTGAAACAGGAAATATTTTTATTTAAAAAAACGTAAAAAAAACAGCTGCTGACTGCATTGCATAAAAAATAAACAACCACATAGTTTTTGTTGTTGTTGTTGTTCATATTGTTATTTTGTAATTTTTTTTTCCATTAACCTACTGTTTTTTTCCTCTGTTATGATGGAAAAAGACATCCGATTCGGCTAGAGTCATGAAAAAATTATATGAAGATGAAGAAATTGTCCAATATTTATTTTATCATTTGTTTTATTAAATGACTCATACTTTTCTTTCTAAATTTTCCATATAATCATCGTTTTGTTAACCCCTATTTTTGTTGTTGTTATACTGGTTTTTTTTTTTTTTTTTGTAGACAGACTGGAAAATTGATCGATATTTTCTTATTATTAAATTTTCTCATGAAAATATATTTTCAATTTTGTTTATAATGCAGATTTACCCAAAAAAAACTCATTGAGTTGAGATTATTAAATTTGTGTTTTGTAAAAAAAATCCGATTAAACATATTAATTTTGGTAATACCTTGTAATATATGAAAAAAATACTGTCTGGAATATTTTTATTCATATTAAAATTTTTTTAATTGATTGGTGATTTGTCATTAATTTTATATCGAAATTTATATAGATTTATTAATTTTTTTAAATTTTTTTTATTTCAGTTTGTTTATTGTTACTTAATAATCTGCGAAACAATTTCTAACGTTAGTGTATTTTGAATGAAATATGTAATCAAAATTGAATATCAATTTACAAAATTGAAAATTAACTTGTTACATGTTACATCCACTGACCGATGTGTCACACACATATTTATAGGTCAAATTTTCAAAAGATTTGAAATAATTGGATTCTGATTGTCATAAATTGTAATAATGGAGGGACAAAACCTAATGGAAGAGAAGGCAGTGACGATACCCAGATTTTTAGAGAAACACCTTAAAATATTTAGTAAATGATACATTTTAAAATGTAAATTAAATTATTGCTTGCAATTAATGATGGCAAGTTTTTGAGTTGAAATTATAAGTAATTCAAAGATATAATTAGAGAAAAATGTTGTATCTCTAAGTATCGATTTTAATTTATGGAGTGTAGTTTTTTTTTTTTAATTTCCGGAAAGTTGAAACATCCAACGAAGATTTTTACTTTCCAAATTTAAAACATGTGTGAAGAATTACATTGTGTTGCTTTTGCATCTATACTCTATTCTGTTTACATATTTGAACCGATTTTTTGAAAATAATATCTTTTAGTTGTGTACCAAAAATTATCTAGAATTTCTTCTATTAGTGAGTTAATTATATAGGATTAGCCCAATCAGTCATATTTAAATTCACATTAGTAGCTGAAGATGCATCACTAATAATTTCTATCTCATCTTCACCAATTAATCTATATTAACCATATATGGTTACCAAAATGGTGATTGATGTGACACAATCTAAAGATGATCTATTAATAATTTCAACCTCTTTATAAATCGATCTATTAGCATAACTGTTTCTATACGAATTATCGCGTGAATTTAGTTTGGAAATGGTTATGATTATCGGATCAATCATCTGTGATTACCTTCTGTTAAAATATGCAAAAAAAAAAAGCTAGTCTAAACTTTCTTTAATTAATTGTAAATCTCATATATCTGTCGGATCAATGAGATGAGGTGCGTTTCGCCTCAAAATTATATAGTGACGATGTCAAATTGGTAATACTGATTTTGTGTCTTATAAGACGAATCCTTACGTATAGTTAATGATGTTAAAAAATGAAAACTCATTATAAAATTTAAACTTTTTGTTTACGTTTATTGAAGCATATTGATGAAATGATGTAAATTAAAGTATATTATAATACCGAATCGTTGTTAATTTATATCTGTATATATAATATTGTTTGTGGTATTATGATTATAAGATTATATATTTATTGCATTATTGTATTTAATATTAATTCGTTTTTTATTTCTCTTCTACTTTGGCCGCGCTTAACTGTTGTGTTTAAAGTCATTAATTTATATTTTTTGCAATAGAAATTTTATTATTTGTATTAGTTTTATTTTTTCTCTATTATTTTATAAACTTTTTAATTCTATTTAACATTTTATTAAAACTAAATACAAAATATATAATCGGTTGTTGCTATATTCGACGATACAACGATTATAAGAAGTAATTCACTTGTTTCGTTGCTTTACTTTACTCTGGTACCATAAATAAATTAAAATGGTATTTGATGTAGATTTCTTCTTTTTTCTTTCATTTTGTTACTTTTACAATTTACTTAATTATAATAATAATAAATTTTATATATATTTCACACAAATACTTATAATAAACTAGCAATAATTGCAATGAACAACTAAAATAACAACAAAAATAACAACAACGACAACAGCAACGTTAACATATATTTTTTGTCGTGAGAAAATGTTTAAAAAAATTAATTTATTATATATATTTTTGTATTTTATATTGTGTAGATTAATAAAATAATAGCAATAACATTATAAGGTGGTGCATATATCTATGTAATTTAAGAATTTAAAATTTTAATTGGAACTTTTTGAAGTCACGATGAAATTATATAGATAAAAAACCTATATATATATATTATGGAATATATGTGACCAATGGTTAGTAGTTAAAGTCGATTGCACATTTAATGTCGATACATTATTGAATTGATCTCATATAAATTTGTAGTCCATATGGTGTTGTGTGTTGTGATGTACAGCAATTGTTAATGTGAATGAAAGCGTTCAACATCAAATTTTTTTATGGATATTTGATTGATTGATTCGATTAAACGACAAATAAATTATGATTCAGTTGAGTTATTTATAGTATAAAAATATACCATAAAAAATTGCCTTATCATTTTCGCATCTTTATTCAAAGATAATAAGACAAACATATAAACAATGATCTCAATAAAATGCCTTAAGAAGGATAGGAAGGCTTTGGACAAGGTACAAACAAATAAAAATTCATATTGATATCAAACATTTTATATGGGGATGTGAATAGCTGCTGAGTCAACCAAGAGGTATATGGAGAGGAACTTCCACAGCTAGGTCGAAGATTGTAGGATAAAATTTGGATAGAAGTGATCACTTTGGCTGCAGCAAATAGAGAATTTTATTAAAAATCAATGTTTTTACTGTAAAACAAGTAATTAAAAAATATATCAAGATTATATATTACGAGTACGACAACGTTGCGCGCGGTACACGTACAACGATAATATATGAAAAATGTGTCCTCGATTCGATTTTATTTATTTATTTATTTTTTTAATTGTATAAAAATGCACAATAAATTTATTATTATTTTTTTTATGTTTGATTGGTCTTATCGCATTTTATATTTTTTATTTTCTTGTTGAGTGTGTTATGGTTTAAATGTTTTTTTTCCTATATATGTAAAATACAGACCAATATTTCCGATAATAATAATAATTTATAGTATATTATTTTCAATTTTTATTATAATGTTATTGATTTCTATCAAATTAATTGAACCACAAATTTTAAAAAAAACCATTGGCATTTATTTTCTATAATTAATAAAATGGTAAAAAAAACATTTGTATTTTGTGATGAATGACCAAGTTTCCACTATATATTTTAATGTTGTAAATATGTGTTCGTATTATGCAATCTTTGATTTTGAGAGGATAGGTTGATTTTGATAAAATAATTTATTTATATACTGTTACTGAAATAAAACTATACAACTTTCTTTGAGTAAATCGTGTCGTATACATTCAAAAAATGCATTAACCGTATTTCTTCTACATTCAGTTTTAAAATTATAAAAGTTAATTTTAGAAGAAAATTTATGTTTTCGTTAGTGTGTTTGGCTTTTTTTTTTCTTCTTGGTTTTTTTGTAAGTTGTACAAATTTAATTTAATTTTTAATATTCTAATTTCAAATTTTCAAATTGATGTGTGTCAAATTTAGAGTATATAAATTGTTTTTTTTTTAAGTTGAGTCATCATATTCATTAACGCAAAACAACGGACACCGTTGCCTCACATTTAAAAATAATTTGCTATTCTCTGTCACAATATTTTTGTTTAATAATATAATTTAACTAAAATAAATAACACTTAAAATATATATTATTTCGAGTGTGATTATTTTATTATTATTATTATTTATACAATTTTTTTTCCTTATATTCTCATTCATTCATCGAATTTGTACAAATATTTTTTTATTTGTCGATCTCGTCTAAAAAAAAAAAATATACCATATTTACTTTTATAAAATAACCTTGATTAATATCGAGCGAGGTGTGTCTGAAAAATTGTCGACCCAAAACAATGAAAGATAATTTATGTGTTGACGCTTTTGAAATATCTTTTATATTTCAAAAAAATCTACTTCTACTTCATAAAATCCATTTTAGGTTGCTTAAAACTGTTCAAATACGCTTGAGAAATACGGATTTGAATGAATTTTTGTTTTATTGCTGTAGCAAATGCACGATATGCAAAATATTTACAACTCGTTCCTTTAACTTTCTTATGTGACCTCAGTTATTTTACATAATTTTGATCATCTAACATATCATCTAGCACTCAGTAGCGCAGTTGCATAGCGCCGAAATATATATTATTAATCATTCAAATCCGCTATTTTTCATAGGAAATTTTTCGGTATTTTATTTTAATACTAAAATTTTTCTGCTGGACGACCATTTGTTCGTTTATGGAATAAAAAGAAAAACGGATATCTTTGAAAATATGGTGTTGGACGCTATTCAAAGATTAACAAAGTCTGCACACACATAACTATGGGCTAATCACCCATATAAAAATAATAATTTTGGAAACATCTATCTTTCGTTAATTACAGTACAATTGGTAAATTGTTATATACTCCCATACGGAGTAATTTACCAATTTGGCTGTAATGACAGGTTTATGAGATGGCATAAAGCTCCACTTGTAGCAAAATATGACTTAATAACACCATATCAGAGGCGCTTGCTTGTATATGATTTGTGGTGTTATGTCTGTTCTTGCACGGCTTTCGCGAGGATCATTTGCATCATAAGGCTTGTACAACCAAATATAAAAAACAACAGTCCATTTTTTTGAACGGTGGAAAATGAAAGTAATGCATGTAATACAACTACTTAAAAATCATTGATGAATTTATGTTGGTGTTTAAATCATCGAAAATAAAGAATTTTACATGTGTTGTTTATAATGAATAAAGGATGAATATTTCCAATACAAGTTTCTAAATGTGTCGGGTCGAGAACTATTCAGACAGCCTACGTAAATTAATTAATTACACCAATGTATGATTGGTGTTGTTTGTAAAGTGAATTTATTTATTTATTTAATATGCTTTTTTTATATAATGTAAATATTTGAATATATTTGGTTGCATTGTTATTATAAATTATACGATAAATTATTCAAATTTATTGTTATCGAAAATAAATGTCATAATAAGAATATAAACAGATTGTAAGTGTGATGTGTATTATCGTCATGTCATCATAAAAAAAATAGTATGTACTAGCGCCAAACTTATTATAAATAATTAATCTTCATGTTTAATATAACAAATATTTACAAAGTATCGTTTATATAACTAAAAATACTCATTTAACATATATGCTGAAATTAAATATCTATTTGAATGGTTTGTCGTCTAATACTTTTGCTTTCAATCAATAAGACATGCACATTCACAGTAGTTGCGACTAAATTTGTAGTCCGATGAAAACTAATTTAACACAGCTTTTTTGGTGACCGATGACAGTGGCTTTCAAAACTCTGCCACGGTACATGAAATACGAAGACGGCATATATAATTCCACAGCGCAGCGTTTGGTTCTAAATAAGTACGAACAGAAATAGCGCAAATCGATAAGAAAAACAAAATTGATATTGTTATAATCATCATCAATTTCATACTAATCAAAGTCCATCCCGCATTCACAATTTTCATCGTCTGGTTTAAATATCAATTTATATTCGTGTTTTTGTTAATAAATTTGACTTTGATATAGAGTATTCTATTAGCTCGCAACTATATATTTAGTGTGTAGTTAAGGTGACTACTAAATTCGAAAATGAGAAATATCCTTTGCACACATTAAACGGAAGAGTTCGTTTTTTTAATTTAAAAATATTATTTAAATAACTCGATTAGTTTCACAGATATCGACTTGAATTTAAGATTTTGAAATTAATACGCAAAGTATCATTAGTTAGATTTCGAAAAAGCTTTGGAAGTAATTCAGACAGTTGTGCAGAAACTCCATCCAAATGCTCGCATAGGACCTAAATATATCCAATAAAATTAGACGCATATCAATTTTTTCCGATAATTTGGTATTTTTAAACTTAAGAAATTATTACAAAAAAGTCTTTAACAATTTTATGGAAATACATTAATTTTTAAGAATTATATTCTAGATGGAATATAAATTATAATTTTTAAGGTTATTGCATATGAAATTTCCTAAAGTACTCACACACATGATTATTACAATCAAGCACAACCTTTTATCGAATTTATTTATTCAATTTTTATGACTTGCTCTTTAATTTAAAAAATAATAAAAACATAAAATTTGATTATTATTAAAACGGAAATCATTTACAAAATTAATAAAACAATTGTAAATTGTGGGTTTTTGTAATTTTTAATAACAATGAGCAGCGGGATATACAAAAAAATATACAGATTTGGTACTTAACCCAAAAAAATGCAATGCAATGTAAATTATTTTAAATTATTATTTACAATCGAATTTTTGATTTCTACAAATGGTTCGATAAATATTTAATATATGTTAAATAACAAGTGCCGCAACAATTTATATTGTAATTAAACAATAATAATCGGTGGTTTTTGTTTTGTTACAGATTACCAAAATATTAGAAAACAATTATTGTTGGTTGTTGTTGGTTGTTATTGTTGTTATTGTTGTTATCACCCACAATAAATATATACTTTTAAATTACATAATTTTTGTTTATTGTATAACATTTATTAATTGTGTAATAATCAATTATTATTTTAAATGTAAATATAATTAACGTGTGAGAGATTTGTGTGTGTATAAACAACGGGTGCGTGATTTATTTATTTATTGAGATTATAACCGAGATCACCTAAAAAAATGTAATGTAATGAATGCAATTGAAATGAAAACACAAAATAAAAAAAAAAAATTATAATAATAAAATTTCAACCTACAAAAATTTGCATTTACGATTTTTGTGAGAAATAAATAAATAATTTTGTTATAAATATATATTGAAAAAAATATTGTATTTATAACTTGCTACATTTTGAGTAGTGGGTAGTTGAACAAGAATTAAAAATAAGTTAAAACTAATTTTTAATATATGAATTTATTATTTTTGTGTGCGCTTGTTGTTGTATGCAAGGGCGGAAATATAAAAAAAAATAAAGCCTCTCATAAAAAGTTAGAAATTGTTTTTTTTTTTCTTTATTTTTATATTTTATTGAAAAAATATAGAAAGTTTTAAATTTAAATGTATTTAAAACGACACTTGTTGTATTTAATTTATCGATTGCAAAATTTTTTATTATTTTTAATTTATGAGAGAGAGGTTGACTGCCGCCACACCACGACGACGATTGTTTGTAAAGTGTGTGTTTTATACAAAAATACTTGTTTTTATTTAAAATAATTATAATATTCTGTCCTCTGCTTGGTACCTATACTCTCGCAACTAAATTATTCTTTTCTAAAGTTTCACTATGAATATTAACATTATTTTTTTTTAATCAAAATTCTATAACAATTTTTTTTTTCTGATTAATTTTAGAAATTGTTGGTGGTTTACCAACAGAAGATGAAGGAATAACTTCAGCAGCTATAATAACAACAGCTACACCAACGACTACAACATCAGGTGTTATAACTGAAAGTGCTGAAGAATCAGATGACGATTGGAATTACATTAAAGTAAATAATAATTCTGATAATACTAATTCGAACGATATTGTTGAAAAATCAAATTCAATTGTTGTTGGTGAGGTTGTCATTGGTGACAACGACGACGACGACGACGACGGCACTGTTGCAAATAATCATAATAATATTGACATAACAATTGATAATACTATTAGTAGTGGTACTGTTGATGTTGAAGAATCACATGCAATAGCACAAGCATTGGCTGAATCGCAGGAGGCTTGTCACGAAGTAAGTTATATTAATATTATTTTTATTGCATTGTTTTAATGTGAAATTTTATTTGTGTTAAATTTATTGTATAGAAAAAATAGGAAAAAAGAAAACAAAAAAAAAATTAAAAATTACAATTATTTATATTTTCAAATAGTTAATACATGACGATCAAGCACCAGAACCCGAACTAGAGAAATTAGAAGAAAAATCTTATTCTGAAGAAGAAATTTTACCGCAAAATTTAAAAGACGAAATTAACAAACAACAACAAGAAGACCACGAGCGAGAATTAACCGAAGAGGAAATGATGGCATCACAATTAAATCCGGATGCAAAAGAATTTATACCGACATCACCACAACTCGCATCACCTTCGAGTCCATTTGGAAGTGTTCATAGTGTCGGTGGTTATAACAACATCAAAAACAATAACAATAATAATAATAATAATAATAATACCATCAATACCGGTTTTGATTTTCCCACAACTAATGACATAATGAATAATAATACTACTACTGCTACTGATGATGCTATTACTACTACTACTACTCCTACACCTACACCTACACCTACACCTTCTACAGATACTATTTTATTACGTAATAATAATAATATAAAAGCCAGTGATAATATAATAGCACAAAGTCCAAATAAATATGGTACAATTAGTGATTATATGAATTATGAAAATGTTAATATACCAATAAATCAAGATGATTTTAATTCAGACGTTTTAAAACGTCCAGCTGAAATTGATGATATTATATTATTGGATACAAGTAGTGGTGATGGCATTGGTGCTGGTATTAGTAATTCAACAACATCAGCAGATAATACATTAGATTTTCTGAATCAACAATCAAGTGACATTGAAATGGCAACAAATACAATGTCTACAACGAATAGTGATATTCAACGCCCAAGCTCGGCAAGTTCACAGTGTTCATATCAAGAAATGAATCTCAAGGAAGCAATGCATGGCGATGAAAAAATGGAATATGCACCCGATGATGATGAATATCAATCATCAATAATAACAACAGCAACAGCAGCATCATTACCACCACCATCAGAATCATCTACCGAACAGTCATCTACATTAGATATTAATGATTTGGAACAAGAACAGGCGACAGATCAACCAATAAAGTTAATGAAATCGTTACGTAATGATGATAAAATGAGTGAATCATATTATGATGAAGTTTCAGCAAATAATCCATTTGTTGATGTATTTAATACGGTTCAGAAATTACCAAGTAATAGTAGTGATGATGATAATGAAATTAATAATAATAATAATAACGAAAATATTGTAATGTCAATCGATAATATTATGGATATTATTTCTATAGATGATGATAATAATAATAATAATAATAATAATAATAATACTAATAATAATAATGATGATGATGATAATAATAATAATGATTTTCAAGGTGATGTTAACCAACAATTTGAAAATGGTAATGTTAATAATATACGAGAAACACTCATAGAACCGGAATTATTATTAAAAAATAATGCACATTATGTTATTCAAGATACAGAATTTGATATGGATCCAAATACTTCAAGCAACACAACAGCAACAACTGATGATATCAATATTATGTCCTCACCAATACCACAACATGATGTTCCTGATGAAATTTCAAAACCAGAAGAAGATATGTATTCACCTGAAAGTGAGAAAAAATTCCTTGATGATTTAAATACACAGCAACAAGAACAACAACCACCAATTGTACAAGATCAAATTAATGAATTCGATGATGATAAACCAGAATCAGATAAAATTGTTGATGATTTATTGTGTGAACTACAACCGCAACAACAACAACAACAAAAACAACAATTTAATAAAATGGAAACTGATAGTTTAGAATCGGATAATCCAGAATCCGATAATATTGAATTTAATAATAATAATAATAATATTAAAATAGAATCCGATAAACCTGAATCGGATTTATTAAATGATGTTGAAAATGAAGCATCAGCAATTGTACAAGTTGTTCAACAATTAGCTACACAAGCTGCATCATTATTGAGTGAATCTTCAGAACCACAAGCATTAAATGAAAGTGTTGAAAATTCATTTAATAATATGGTTAATGATACTATCGTAAATGAAGAACATGATAGACATCTCATAAATGAATCAGAAAAACCTGTTGCCGAAGAACAACCTATTGCCGAAGTTCAACAAATTGCATCACCGCAATTATTTGAAAATGAATTTATTCAATATAATAAAACATTTGAAAGTGAAACAGTACCGACAATGCATAAACATGAACAAGAAGTAAAAGAAGAGGAAATACCAATTATAAAATTATCTGATGAATTTGCAGTAGAAGAAAATAAAGAAAATATTGTTGAAGGAATTCCAATAAAATCAATGATAATTGATGAACAAAGTGTTACTGCTGACGATAATGCTAACAAAATTGCTGATAACGATCAAGATATACCAGCATCATCCATTGTAGAAGATGCTGCCGTAATAACAGCTATTGGTGGCGTTGCTGCTGTAGCTGTAACAGCCGCAGCTATTAATGCAAAAAAATCACCAACCGTCACAAAACCAAAAGTCGATGCAAAAAAAATTGATCCAAAAACAAAAACTTCAAAACCATTAGTTAACGGAACAACAACCACAACTAGTACAGCAAAACGTACTGTTTCAAGTGCACCGATAACAAAACCACCAGTTAAATTGGGATTGACATCGTCGGCGCCACCTTCTAAAATATCACCAACTAAACCGCCAACAACGGTTACAAAATCACCGCGTCCAAAAACAACACCATCATTATCACCGAAAGTACCACCTATCGAAAAGAAACCAACTACTACATTGAGTGCAACAACATTGGCTTCTAAAAAACCACTTGTTAATGGTGTCTCAAAATCAGCATCAAATGTACGTACTACAACCGTAACAAAACAAAGCACAACCACTATGAAACCAACCGTCAGTAAATCAACAACAATTCGTTCAACATTAACAACTACAACAAAAGCACCGCCAATAAGTAAAGCAACGACAACAACAACAACAACTAATAGTAGTAGACCAACTACTGCAACTACAACTAGGTAAAATTGATATATAAATTTCATTTTTCTTAATATAAAAATATATTTAATTTTTCTTTCTATTTTATTAGAGTAACGACGACAACAGCAAAATCAACGGTTCCATCAACAACGAAACCACGTACACCAACTTTACCAATTACAAATAACAGTAATAATACATCAAAAACGAAATCATTATTATCACCAAATAGATCAGCTAAATTAACGAATACTACATTAAGCGACAAACAAACGAAAGAAACTACCAATAAACAAGTTTCTTCATCAGCAACACGTACATCATCATCGTTAACTACAACAGCTGGAACTAAGCCAGCTGCTGGATCACCAAGAAGCACTGTTACATCATCACTTCGTCTAATGGACGCAAAAAAGGTAATTGAATTTTAAATGTTGCAAATGTACGCTAATGTGAAGAATTGAGGAAATTGTATAAAGAAAATAACATGGCTGTTAAATATTACTTAATGTGTAACAACATAATGTTATATGTATGAAACGTTCTACTTTTGAAGAACACCGTTTCCCTTCGATAAGGCTGATTAAATGAAACGTAAAGGTTTTGATAAAAAAAAATTGTAAAATTGTGTGTAAATTGTATGATCTGGATCAAATGGATGTTCTGAACGTTTAGGATTATCCAAATAAATCCACAGTGACAATATAATACAGAAAAACGTTTTCCTTTTACTGGCGCCATCAAATCAAAGTTTGAATATTTTCAATTGCCATTGAAAACTATTAGAAAAATCAATTATTAATTTACATTTATTGAATGCACGAGTTTTTGTTGTGCTTGTTTTCCATTAATACTTACAGGTTCACACGAATGGACAATTTCGGTGTTTTTTTTTTTCTTGAAGTAAAACACGTTTATTTTGGAAATATTGGAAAAAATTTTTGATTTCAATATAATTACAATTTTTATAAGTTCAACCTTTCCCAAATTTTTTTTTCTGTAATTTATGAATACAATCAAAATAAAATTTCTCTATTTTTGCTATTTTTGAACATGTGTCTTTAGAATTATGGTAATGCTGTCCATGTGACATCGACTTGTCTAAGTGCGATAATCTGATGGGATAACATCTGGTGTATAAGGCTGGTGCGGTAACACACCGCCCACGTTTTTTTTGACCAGTTTTACGAGGGCGAGTATTGCATTTTCGAAAAACTAATTTATCATAATTTTGATTGCTTTTCATGTAATAAACGCTATAACAATTTATCAGTTGTTGAGAATAGATTTCAATATTATTGACACTCTATGCACATTCTTTAAATAAACCATGTTCACCGTAAGGTTCGACAATCATTTCATGATTACTTTCAACACCAATTTTCTTAAAATGAATTATTAACAATAAACGTCCCCTTGCAAATCACATTTTTCTGGTAAAACCAAAACGTTATTTTCACCACTAACTTCTACATGCGAAAAACAATATTGTGTACACTTTTAGCTCATAAAAAAAAAAAAAAATACTAATAATAAATAGAATACGTTTACATAAAATTTAATTAACCGAAAGTGCTATTATTATAGGCGGGCGGCTTCCACAACAATTAATCCGTGATTACAAAGATAAAAATTCATTTAATTTAATTCTTATGTTTTTTTGTTTTTCTTCAGAGTCCATTGGCAGCTAAAACGCATTCGACAACATTAAAAGCCACAACAAATGGAATAACTGGAACGAAAACGACAAATGGTGTTGCAACTGGTAAAAAAACAACAACTTCATCATCCGTCAAACGTACATCAAATAATATTAGCAGTAATAATAATAATAATAATAATAATAATAATAATAGTATCAACAAAAAAACCATTATTAAAAATAAAACTCTTGTTGAAAATGGTATAGAAAAATCGTCGACAACAACCACCACTACCACAACGACAGTGACCACAAATGATGAAATCTTTTTAAATGGTAATAATAAAAATGATTTGGTTATCATTGATGATAATACAATTGCTAAAACAAAATTATTAATTGATAATATGGAAAAAAATGATATTCTTAAATTTGATGATAATGAAATGATAATTCCAAATAATAATAATAATAATAATAATAATAATAATACTAATAATGGTTTACAACCAGTTATTGATTTTACAGCTGATTAATTTTGAGATAAGAAAATTAATTAAAGATTAATCTTTAATTTAAGAATGCAAGATTACTTAGTTTTCCTTGAATTTTAATATTTGTTGTCCATTTATTTTTTCTTATTAATAATATTATGTGCTACACTACCAATCAACCTTCCTACACCCTCATAACACACGTCCTTTCTCCTCCCCCACTTCTTTTCCTTCCATTTTCTTTAAGAATTTTTTTTATTTTTTTTTTTTCATTTAAAGTTAATTTATTTTTCTGTAAAATTGACAATTTATCTAAAAAAAAAAAAAAAATTATATATATAAAAAAAACTTTTCTGGCTATCTCAAATTTAATTAAAAAACCTTGTTTTTTTTTTTGAACATAAAAAATGATATATATAAAAAAAAAACTAATTAATTAAATTAAAAGAAAAAAAAATATATATTTTGAGATTGACTTATGAACAAATTTTGTTTTTTTTTTCGTTTTTTAATGTAATTGAAATTTTTTATTTTTATTTTTAATTGAAAATAATTTTTGTTTTTTTTTTTTGTTTTTAATTAAATTAAAAAATAAATAACACTTTACCGTATTTTTAATGTAAATTATTATCACATTTTGTTTTAAAAAATTTAATATTCATTTAAAAAGAAAAGGAAAGATAACTGTAAAAAAAATAAAAAAAAATAATGTTTTTAAATAAAAGATTGTGTTTTTATTTTATTATTTTTTTTTTTTTTCTAATAATAATTATCAATAAAATCCTGTTTTATCTTTATTTTTTTTTTTTTCATTTATTTTTAACTTATTGGAACAATAAAAAAAATTCATTTATAAAATTTATAAGCTCTTTTTTAATAAAAACAAAATAAAATATAATAAAAATAATTAATAAAAATTAAAATTTCATTTATTTTCCCAAATTTTTTAGTGTTGTAATATTTTTATTTTTTTTTTCTTTTTTTTATCATTTTAATTATAATTAATTTTAATATTATTTTTTACTTTATATAAATATATATTCTCGATAATTATGATAATTATTAATATTATATAATTATTTAAAACCAAGAAAAAAAAAAAAATAAAATAAAAAATAAAAAATTTTTAAAAAAAAAAATTAAAAAAAAAAAATTATAAAATAAATAATTTGCTTTTTTTTTTTTTTTTTCAATTAAAATTTATTTAAAAAATAAACAAAAAAAAAGTAATTATTAATCGAATAAAATATAAACATGCACAAAAAAAAAAAACCAATAAAATAAAATATTCAAAATACATAATTTAATAGTTTAAAAATATAAAACAAAAATAAATAAATAAATTAACAAAAAAAAATATAAAAAAATAGTCATTACTTAAATGTGAGAAAAATGAATATAAAATATAAAAAAAACAGGAACATTTAAACAATATATTTTAAGAATTAAAATTAAATAATTTTTCTAGATTTTTCTTTTCTAACTTAAACAATAAAACATTTAACATTTAACATTTAAAATAAATTAATGATTTAAAAGTTAAAATTAATAAAGAAAGGAAAATACATACCCCACAAATACACACCTACACACACACACACGCACACACACACATTAATTAAGTGAATGGAATATATCTTGAATTTAGTTAGGCCTCATTTTTCCTATAAATGATTTTTTTTATCGCATTAAAGTCCGGCGGAGGTTTAGCTATTGCGTATATTTCTGTACGATCTCAGAATTTATGTGTGATTTCGAATAAATCCCAATTGTTTACTATATGATAACAAAATAATATTGCAATTATGATGTGACTGTTTTAAAATGGTTTGGCCAATAAACCTTTTAATGCATATAATTTGATTTCGAATTAATTCGAAATTCGTATAATTGACTTGCATTTGAAAATGTGCAAGTAGAAATTTTGAATTTGTCGGTGAAACATGAATGTATACAGTCACTGTATTCAAAACAAGATTGCAATAGTAACAAATTTAACATTGGATTCGATAAGATAGTGTTACAAGTGGCGTCGCATGAGAAAATGTTTAAAATATTACTAAATTTTCTAATATTTAATACACAAATGTGGAATATTTATTCGTTCGTCGTCGCACACACACACTGTGTGGTACCAATTAAGGGGTTTTTCATTTCAATCATTCTGGTTGGTGGATTTGTTGGTGATCATTTATGTTATATTTACTCAACCAAAGATATCAACAAATGCATAAAATTGAACAGCAGAACAGATCGTATATTAACAAAAATGTTATTGATTACTAGTTTTCAAAGAAATTGTTATAAAACAACTTCTATCTTCATATATATATACACAGTTTGAATATGTAACATAATATAGATTACGCGAAATGTTATAACTTATTAATCTCATTATGCTAAACACATTCATATAGCCAATGCAAGATTTAGGTCAAAAAATGTTCACTGGATATTGATTTTCAGAATAGCCCTTGATATTTAATCATCGTATGATTTTGTTAGGAAGCTAAGATTATAACTACCAGCCGAGAGTATCGATATTGCATGATTTCTATAGAAATTTTTGCATATAATCTTATTTTCATACAAAATTCTAATAGAATTTCATCAAAATTCTAAAATTTATTGATGTTTATCTGGATGTTTGGGGATCGTTTAATAAAAAAAAAATATACACTGAAAATGTCAATGAAATAATCACATGCATTGGAAATAATATTATGAAAATTTGTCCACATTCTCTATAAATTGGCGGATGCCATATTTGTTAAATTGAAATATTCGTTAATGTCAATGGCAAAATGTACGATAAACTAAAGTATGGTAGAATCACGTTTTTTTTTAGCATAAATTGACATACCACAATACGTTCTTACGTTTATATTCATATCCAGTGTGAACACATAACATATTGAACATTATGCGAAATCTTATAACGACTTCAATTCAATCCAATTTGACTTTAATCCGATAAAAATCATATGTATAAATGAAGACTTAATTTACATTCTCACCACAAACGTATCTGGTGTGTCTTTTGTTACGTATTGTCATTTTGTTAAACTTTGTAATGGTATATTTGCATTTGATTGTCGTTCTCAAACAGTTTTTTTTTTTTTTTTGTTCATTTTAATTAATGTGCGTAAATAATAATTTATGTTTATAAGTCTATACGGCACCCATTTGTTTCTAAAAAGCAAATCTATATATTATTTTTAAATTTGTTTAAGGTCTTTCAATATTTTTGATCGTCAAATCGCCTACTTCTCAGTAAGAAGACCCGACGTTCTTGCAATGCCGGATAATTACATAAAAGTAACCTATGGCAATTTTTCATACTGTTGCACAGTGATTTCTCGAAATTATTGTCGACTTAAAGTTAAATATACTTGAAACAATAACACGACACTTGAATCGTTATGCAAATTTATTCTTGTATGATTTTGTGGCAAAAGCAAAGAGATAGTTTTGTGTGTACTTTTTAAACTTGAAAATTAATTTATTGTTTTCGAAAAGAATTCCTTAATTTTTCAATTTTACCAGTAAAGAAAATATTTTAAAATAATCTAGAAAAATGTTAAATAAGAATATTCGTTTTTTAATGGGTGTGAACTCACGAGGTGCAAAATTTTGATTTCAATGAAATTTTATCCAGGTTATAGTTATCAAAATAGTAAACATATATTATTTTCTACACTTAAAGTGGAATATTTAAAAAATTTTAATATTATGTTCTATCATTTGTATCTGGTATTTTTTGAATAATATTACAATTTATGATGGTCGCATTTGGCGGTCCTTAAATTTACGGGGTCGTTTACTATTCGAATTCATTAAAAAACTAAAATATATAATATATTTGCTTTTTTAATGAGCGGATACATTATACAAATTTATAAATAAAATTTCATTGAAATCATAGTTTTTCGTGAGATCAACTTAGTAAAATCATAAACAAAAATTACAAGAATCAAATTAATTAAAAAAAACACATATTCTTTTTTCAAAATAAATAATTATTCAAACAATTTTTAAAAATATCTAACAATAACATAGTTTTTAAATAAATAAAAATAATCTATTTATGAAGAAAATGAATATTAAATTAATAAAATTAATTGCTTTGTTATACTACGCTATTATTATTATTATTATTATTATTAATTATTAATTATTAATTATTAATTATTAATTATTATTATAAATGTTATTATTAATTAAATCATCTAAAATGAAGAGAAATTTTTTAACTTTATTATAAAAGAAAATTATAAAAACAAAATAGCAGAAAGAGCTCTAGACGGAGAGGAAGCGGAGAGATGGTTGTAAAGTTAATAAAAAATTATGGATCGAAATTTTTTTTATTTTCATTACGCGCGTATTTTCATATTTTTGTATTATTATTATTATTATTATTATTATTATTATTACTATTATTATTATTATTATTATTATTATTATTATTATTAATAATTATTCATAGAAAGTATGTTAAAATGTGAGATTTTCTTTTTACCAAAATACAATAAAATTTGATTAAAAAGAAAATAAAAGAAAAAAAGACTATTTAATTATTACAATAATATTTTTGTGGTGGCCTTTTTTTTTTTTTTTGTTTTTGTATTTAAAAAAAAAATAATATTTTTAATTATATTTCCTTTTTGCTGTTTGTTGCTGCTGCTGCTAAATTTTCATTTAATTATTTACTTTTTCTTTTTACCATTTAAAAAAAAAAATGCTAAAGTTTTATCCATTAAATTAAAATGTATGCGCAATTATTATTAATAAACTAAATAATATATAAATAAAATAATATATATATTAATAAAAATTTATTTCTATTAAATTCGATTAATAAAATTTATTAGTTTGTTTTTTATATTTTGAATTCGTTTAGTTTAGAGTATGAAATTCTTTTGAACTTTCGAAAATTCTGTAGATCACTGCAAAAATAAAGTCACGTTTATATGAATTGTTGTATGAAAACCAAAAGTTAGGTAATGTAATTACTTATCCGTTGATACCTATCCCACCCGCCCACGACTTCAAACGGCGAAGTTATAGCGTTTTTAAAAAATCCATAAAAATTTCCACTAAAATAACAGGCAATTTTCAGACCAAGTAACAGTCGCGCAGAATTACCAGGAGGCAAATTTTTTTTTTATTTTTTTTTCTTTTTCATTTTTGACCCACTTAGAGGCGGAATTTTCAAAAAATCTCAACGGATTCTTGTTCGCACGATGACCCCTGATCGTTTGAGCCTATTTCCAGCCATATTTTTTGAAAATATTTTGGAAAAAAAATCCATTTTTTTATGTGACCAAAAGTTAGGTAATGAAATTACCTATCCGTTGATACCTATCCCACCCGCCCACGACTTCAAACGGCGAAGTTATAGCGTTTTTAAAAAATCCATAAAAATTTCCACTAAAATAACAGGCAATTTTCAGACCAAGTAACAGTCGCGCAGAATTACAAGGAGGCACATTTTTTTTTTATTTTTTTTTCTTTTTCATTTTTGACCCACTTAGAGGCGGAATTTTCGAAAAATCTCAACGGATTCTTGTTCGCACGATGACCCCCGATCGTTTGAGCCTATTTCCAGCCATATTTTTTGAAAATATTTTGGAAAAAAAATCCATTTTTTTATGTGACCAAAAGTTAGGTAATGAAATTACCTATCCGTTGATACCTATCCCACCCGCCCACGACTTCAAACGGCGAAGTTATAGCGTTTTTAAAAAATCCATAAAAATTTCCACTAAAATAACAGGCAATTTTCAGACCAAGTAACAGTCGCGCAGAATTACCAGGAGGCAAATTTTTTTTTTATTTTTTTTTCTTTTTCATTTTTGACCCACTTAGAGGCGGAATTTTCGAAAAATCTCAACGGATTCTTGTTCGCACGATGACCCCTGATCGTTTGAGCCTATTTCCAGCCATATTTTTTGAAAATATTTTGGAAAAAAAATCAATTTTTTTATGTGACCAAAAGTTAGGTAATGAAATTACCTATCCGTTGATACCTATCCCACCCGCCCACGACTTCAAACGGCGAAGTTATAGCGTTTTTAAAAAATCCATAAAAATTTCCACTAAAATAACAGGCAATTTTCAGACCAAGTAACAGTCGCGCAGAATTACCAGGAGGCAAATTTTTTTTTTATTTTTTTTTCTTTTTCATTTTTGACCCACTTAGAGGCGGAATTTTCGAAAAATCTCAACGGATTCTTGTTCGCACGATGACCCCCGATCGTTTGAGCCTATTTCCAGTCCTATTTTTTTTTACCTTTTTTGAACTGGAAAAGTGTGGGTTATAACCTCATGCCGAAAAAATGTTTTTGCCCGTAGGGCATTCATATTTTCAGGAATTGTAGAGCTCGAAAAAAAAACACTTTCTGTCGACCACTTTTCCCGATTTCTCTCGGGGGGCGGCGCTTTGACGCCTCAAAAGTACCAAATTGGTCACTTTTGGACCACTATAACTCCGGAAATACTCATTATTTTCTCATGAGCTTCTCACCAGCGATAGTCCTCATCGAGGGCTACAAATTATATTATGGGGGTGACTTTCTATCTGTCTGGGTTTTCCGGCTATGGCTGCCTAAAGTTCGGAAAATCGTTTGCAGACCAATCTTAAGATACCTGGGGAATTGGCAAGAACTCAATTTACAAAAATGTAATGATGCAGAAATGTAAAGAAAGCTTCAATCTAGGTTTTGAATCTCTTTTGGAATTTTCCAATGGGAAATACAGATTTTCCAGGAACAACGAAAAACGTCGATTTTTGCATGTTTTCAAATGGGAAGTTTCCGGCTTTTCCAATGGAATTTTCCAATGCCCTATATATCGCAGATAGTAGACTATATGCCACGTCTTTTAAGCCCCACCACAACACTCTAAGTCTAATGGTTTTCACACAATGACCGCCCAAAGTTAGGCTTACACGAAAATTTCCAAATCTTAAATCGGTCATAAGTCGACCCATAGATTTTTCACGGAAAAAGTCCAGAAGCTTTACTGTGCGCCTTAAGATCCTCTATAATATGGCTGTAACAAAAAATGGCTACCTAATTTATTTGTCGCGTGAACATCAAAAAGTCCGTTTTGAGAAATTCCGGGAATTTTCTCAAGCCCAAAGTAGATGACTTACAGATTTCTTATAGTCATAAATGGGTTTAGATGATAAATGTACTGTGGAAGTGGTACTGAAAACTTTTACTAACTATTACAGTTTTCCCGAAATTTTCCGATCAAAATTAAAATTTTCCGGACTTTCCTGAAAATTTCCAGATGTCTTAGATAGAAGATTAGAAATATTTTTTACCACTTGAGGACCCGAATCTATTTACGGGTTTTCCCGGAATTTACCTATAACGGTTTCATAGGCATGATGAAAAATCCATGTTTTTATGTTACCAAAAGTTAGGTAATATAATTACCTATCATTTGATACCTATCACAACCTCCTACCTCTTCAAACGGCTGAGCTATAGTGTTTTTTAATAAACCAAAGGCATGGTGAAAAATCCATGTTTTTATGTGACCAAAAGTTAGGTAATGAAATTACCTATCCGTTGATACCTATCCCACCCGCCCACGACTTCAAACGGCGAAGTTATAGCGTTTTTAAAAAATCCATAAAAATTTCCACTAAAATAACAGGCAATTTTCAGACCAAGTAACAGTCGCGCAGAATTACCAGGAGGCAAATTTTTTTTTTATTTTTTTTTCTTTTTCATTTTTGACCCACTTAGAGGCGGAATTTTCGAAAAATCTCAACGGATTCTTGTTCGCACGATGACCCCCGATCGTTTGAGCCTATTTCCAGTCCTATTTTTTTTTACCTTTTTTGAACTGGAAAAGTGTGGGTTATAACCTCATGCCGAAAAAATGTTTTTGCCCGTAGGGCATTCATATTTTCAGGAATTGTAGAGCTCGAAAAAAAAACACTTTCTGTCGACCACTTTTCCCGATTTCTCTCGGGGGGCGGCGCTTTGACGCCTCAAAAGTACCAAATTGGTCACTTTTGGACCACTATAACTCCGGAAATACTCATTATTTTCTCATGAGCTTCTCACCAGCGATAGTCCTCATCGAGGGCTACAAATTATATTATGGGGGTGACTTTCTATCTGTCTGGGTTTTCCGGCTATGGCTGCCTAAAGTTCGGAAAATCGTTTGCAGACCAATCTTAAGATACCTGGGGAATTGGCAAGAACTCAATTTACAAAAATGTAATGATGCAGAAATGTAAAGAAAGCTTCAATCTAGGTTTTGAATCTCTTTTGGAATTTTCCAATGGGAAATACAGATTTTCCAGGAACAACGAAAAACGTCGATTTTTGCATGTTTTCAAATGGGAAGTTTCCGGCTTTTCCAATGGAATTTTCCAATGCCCTATATATCGCAGATAGTAGACTATATGCCACGTCTTTTAAGCCCCACCACAACACTCTAAGTCTAATGGTTTTCACACAATGACCGCCCAAAGTTAGGCTTACACGAAAATTTCCAAATCTTAAATCGGTCATAAGTCGACCCATAGATTTTTCACGGAAAAAGTCCAGAAGCTTTACTGTGCGCCTTAAGATCCTCTATAATATGGCTGTAACAAAAAATGGCTACCTAATTTATTTGTCGCGTGAACATCAAAAAGTCCGTTTTGAGAAATTCCGGGAATTTTCTCAAGCCCAAAGTAGATGACTTACAGATTTCTTATAGTCATAAATGGGTTTAGATGATAAATGTACTGTGGAAGTGGTACTGAAAACTTTTACTAACTATTACAGTTTTCCCGGAATTTTCCGATCAAAATTAAAATTTTCCGGACTTTCCTGAAAATTTCCAGATGTCTTAGATAGAAGATTAGAAATATTTTTTACCACTTGAGGACCCGAATCTATTTACGGGTTTTCCCGGAATTTACCTATAACGGTTTCATAGGCATGATGAAAAATCCATGTTTTTATGTTACCAAAAGTTAGGTAATATAATTACCTATCATTTGATACCTATCACAACCTCCTACCTCTTCAAACGGATGAGCTATAGTGTTTTTTAATAAACCAAAGGCATGGTGAAAAATCCATGTTTTTATGTGACCAAAAGTTAGGTAATGAAATTACCTATCCGTTGATACCTATCCCACCCGCCCACGACTTCAAACGGCGAAGTTATAGCGTTTTTAAAAAATCCATAAAAATTTCCACTAAAATAACAGGCAATTTTCAGACCAAGTAACAGTCGCGCAGAATTACCAGGAGGCAAATTTTTTTTTTATTTTTTTTTCTTTTTCATTTTTGACCCACTTAGAGGCGGAATTTTCGAAAAATCTCAACGGATTCTTGTTCGCACGATGACCCCCGATCGTTTGAGCCTATTTCCAGTCCTATTTTTTTTTACCTTTTTTGAACTGGAAAAGTGTGGGTTATAACCTCATGCCGAAAAAATGTTTTTGCCCGTAGGGCATTCATATTTTCAGGAATTGTAGAGCTCGAAAAAAAAACACTTTCTGTCGACCACTTTTCCCGATTTCTCTCGGGGGGCGGCGCTTTGACGCCTCAAAAGTACCAAATTGGTCACTTTTGGACCACTATAACTCCGGAAATACTCATTATTTTCTCATGAGCTTCTCACCAGCGATAGTCCTCATCGAGGGCTACAAATTATATTATGGGGGTGACTTTCTATCTGTCTGGGTTTTCCGGCTATGGCTGCCTAAAGTTCGGAAAATCGTTTGCAGACCAATCTTAAGATACCTGGGGAATTGGCAAGAACTCAATTTACAAAAATGTAATGATGCAGAAATGTAAAGAAAGCTTCAATCTAGGTTTTGAATCTCTTTTGGAATTTTCCAATGGGAAATACAGATTTTCCAGGAACAACGAAAAACGTCGATTTTTGCATGTTTTCAAATGGGAAGTTTCCGGCTTTTCCAATGGAATTTTCCAATGCCCTATATATCGCAGATAGTAGACTATATGCCACGTCTTTTAAGCCCCACCACAACACTCTAAGTCTAATGGTTTTCACACAATGACCGCCCAAAGTTAGGCTTACACGAAAATTTCCAAATCTTAAATCGGTCATAAGTCGACCCATAGATTTTTCACGGAAAAAGTCCAGAAGCTTTACTGTGCGCCTTAAGATCCTCTATAATATGGCTGTAACAAAAAATGGCTACCTAATTTATTTGTCGCGTGAACATCAAAAAGTCCGTTTTGAGAAATTCCGGGAATTTTCTCAAGCCCAAAGTAGATGACTTACAGATTTCTTATAGTCATAAATGGGTTTAGATGATAAATGTACTGTGGAAGTGGTACTGAAAACTTTTACTAACTATTACAGTTTTCCCGGAATTTTCCGATCAAAATTAAAATTTTCCGGACTTTCCTGAAAATTTCCAGATGTCTTAGATAGAAGATTAGAAATATTTTTTACCACTTGAGGACCCGAATCTATTTACGGGTTTTCCCGGAATTTACCTATAACGGTTTCATAGGCATGATGAAAAATCCATGTTTTTATGTTACCAAAAGTTAGGTAATATAATTACCTATCATTTGATACCTATCACAACCTCCTACCTCTTCAAACGGCTGAGCTATAGTGTTTTTTAATAAACCAAAGGCATGGTGAAAAATCCATGTTTTTATGTGACCAAAAGTTAGGTAATGAAATTACCTATCCGTTGATACCTATCCCACCCGCCCACGACTTCAAACGGCGAAGTTATAGCGTTTTTAAAAAATCCATAAAAATTTCCACTAAAATAACAGGCAATTTTCAGACCAAGTAACAGTCGCGCAGAATTACCAGGAGGCAAATTTTTTTTTTATTTTTTTTTCTTTTTCATTTTTGACCCACTTAGAGGCGGAATTTTCGAAAAATCTCAACGGATTCTTGTTCGCACGATGACCCCTGATCGTTTGAGCCTATTTCCAGCCATATTTTTTGAAAATATTTTGGAAAAAAAATCCATTTTTTTATGTGACCAAAAGTTAGGTAATGAAATTACCTATCCGTTGATACCTATCCCACCCGCCCACGACTTCAAACGGCGAAGTTATAGCGTTTTTAAAAAATCCATAAAAATTTCCACTAAAATAACAGGCAATTTTCAGACCAAGTAACAGTCGCGCAGAATTACCAGGAGGCAAATTTTTTTTTTATTTTTTTTTCTTTTTCATTTTTGACCCACTTAGAGGCGGAATTTTCGAAAAATCTCAACGGATTCTTGTTCGCACGATGACCCCCGATCGTTTGAGCCTATTTCCAGCCATATTTTTTGAAAATATTTTGGAAAAAAAATCCATTTTTTTATGTGACCAAAAGTTAGGTAATGAAATTACCTATCCGTTGATACCTATCCCACCCGCCCACGACTTCAAACGGCGAAGTTATAGCGTTTTTAAAAAATCCATAAAAATTTCCACTAAAATAACAGGCAATTTTCAGACCAAGTAACAGTCGCGCAGAATTACCAGGAGGCAAATTTTTTTTTTATTTTTTTTTCTTTTTCATTTTTGACCCACTTAGAGGCGGAATTTTCGAAAAATCTCAACGGATTCTTGTTCGCACGATGACCCCCGATCGTTTGAGCCTATTTCCAGCCATATTTTTTGAAAATATTTTGGAAAAAAAATCCATTTTTTTATGTGACCAAAAGTTAGGTAATGAAATTACCTATCCGTTGATACCTATCCCACCCGCCCACGACTTCCAACGGCGAAGTTATAGCGTTTTTAAAAAATCCATAAATATTTCCACTAAAATAACAGGCAATTTTCAGACCAAGTAACAGTCGCGCAGAATTACCAGGAGGCAAATTTTTTTTTTATTTTTTTTTCTTTTTCATTTTTGACCCACTTAGAGGCGGAATTTTCGAAAAATCTCAACGGATTCTTGTTCGCACGATGACCCCTGATCGTTTGAGCCTATTTCCAGCCATATTTTTTGAAAATATTTTGGAAAAAAAATCAATTTTTTTATGTGACCAAAAGTTAGGTAATGAAATTACCTATCCGTTGATACCTATCCCACCCGCCCACGACTTCAAACGGCGAAGTTATAGCGTTTTTAAAAAATCCATAAAAATTTCCACTAAAATAACAGGCAATTTTCAGACCAAGTAACAGTCGCGCAGAATTACCAGGAGGCAAATTTTTTTTTTATTTTTTTTTCTTTTTCATTTTTGACCCACTTAGAGGCGGAATTTTCGAAAAATCTCAACGGATTCTTGTTCGCACGATGACCCCTGATCGTTTGAGCCTATTTCCAGCCATATTTTTTGAAAATATTTTGGAAAAAAAATCCATTTTTTTATGTGACCAAAAGTTAGGTAATGAAATTACCTATCCGTTGATACCTATCCCACCCGCCCACGACTTCAAACGGCGAAGTTATAGCGTTTTTAAAAAATCCATAAAAATTTCCACTAAAATAACAGGCAATTTTCAGACCAAGTAACAGTCGCGCAGAATTACCAGGAGGCAAATTTTTTTTTTATTTTTTTTTCTTTTTCATTTTTGACCCACTTAGAGGCGGAATTTTCGAAAAATCTCAACGGATTCTTGTTCGCACGATGACCCCTGATCGTTTGAGCCTATTTCCAGCCATATTTTTTGAAAATATTTTGGAAAAAAAATCCATTTTTTTATGTGACCAAAAGTTAGGTAATGAAATTACCTATCCGTTGATACCTATCCCACCCGCCCACGACTTCCAACGGCGAAGTTATAGCGTTTTTAAAAAATCCATAAATATTTCCACTAAAATAACAGGCAATTTTCAGACCAAGTAACAGTCGCGCAGAATTACCAGGAGGCAAATTTTTTTTTTATTTTTTTTTCTTTTTCATTTTTGACCCACTTAGAGGCGGAATTTTCGAAAAATCTCAACGGATTCTTGTTCGCACGATGACCCCTGATCGTTTGAGCCTATTTCCAGCCATATTTTTTGAAAATATTTTGGAAAAAAAATCAATTTTTTTATGTGACCAAAAGTTAGGTAATGAAATTACCTATCCGTTGATACCTATCCCACCCGCCCACGACTTCAAACGGCGAAGTTATAGCGTTTTTAAAAAATCCATAAAAATTTCCACTAAAATAACAGGCAATTTTCAGACCAAGTAACAGTCGCGCAGAATTACCAGGAGGCAAATTTTTTTTTTATTTTTTTTTCTTTTTCATTTTTGACCCACTTAGAGGCGGAATTTTCGAAAAATCTCAACGGATTCTTGTTCGCACGATGACCCCTGATCGTTTGAGCCTATTTCCAGCCATATTTTTTGAAAATATTTTGGAAAAAAAATCCATTTTTTTATGTGACCAGAAGTTAGGTAATGAAATTACCTATCCGTTGATACCTATCCCACCCGCCCACGACTTCAAACGGCGAAGTTATAGCGTTTTTAAAAAATCCATAAAAATTTCCACTAAAATAACAGGCAATTTTCAGACCAAGTAACAGTCGCGCAGAATTACCAGGAGGCAAATTTTTTTTTTATTTTTTTTTCTTTTTCATTTTTGACCCACTTAGAGGCGGAATTTTCGAAAAATCTCAACGGATTCTTGTTCGCATGATGACCCCCGATCGTTTGAGCCTATTTCCAGCCATATTTTTTGAAAATATTTTGGAAAAAAAATCCATTTTTTTATGTGACCAGAAGTTAGGTAATGAAGTTACTTATCCGTTGATACCTATCCCAACCGCCCACGACTTCAAACGGCGAAGTTATAGCGTTTTTAAAAAATCCATAAAAATTTCCACTAAAATAACAGGCAATTTTCAGACCAAGTAACAGTCGCGCAGAATTACCAGGAGGCAAATTTTTTTTTTATTTTTTTTTCTTTTTCATTTTTGACCCACTTAGAGGCGGAATTTTCGAAAAATCTCAACGGATTCTTGTTCGCATGATGACCCCCGATCGTTTGAGCCTATTTCCAGCCATATTTTTTGAAAATATTTTGGAAAAAAAATCCATTTTTTTATGTGACCAGAAGTTAGGTAATGAAGTTACTTATCCGTTGATACCTATCCCAACCGCCCACGACTTCAAACGGCGAAGTTATAGCGTTTTTAAAAAATCCATAAAAATTTCCACTAAAATAACAGGCAATTTTCAGACCAAGTAACAGTCGCGCAGAATTACCAGGAGGCAAATTTTTTTTTTATTTTTTTTTCTTTTTCATTTTTGACCCACTTAGAGGCGGAATTTTCGAAAAATCTCAACGGATTCTTGTTCGCACGATGACCCCCGATCGTTTGAGCCTATTTCCAGTCCTATTTTTTTTTACCTTTTTTGAACTGGAAAAGTGTGGGTTATAACCTCATGCCGAAAAAATGTTTTTGCCCGTAGGGCATTCATATTTTCAGGAATTGTAGAGCTCGAAAAAAAAACACTTTCTGTCGACCACTTTTCCCGATTTCTCTCGGGGGGCGGCGCTTTGACGCCTCAAAAGTACCAAATTGGTCACTTTTGGACCACTATAACTCCGGAAATACTCATTATTTTCTCATGAGCTTCTCACCAGCGATAGTCCTCATCGAGGGCTACAAATTATATTATGGGGGTGACTTTCTATCTGTCTGGGTTTTCCGGCTATGGCTGCCTAAAGTTCGGAAAATCGTTTGCAGACCAATCTTAAGATACCTGGGGAATTGGCAAGAACTCAATTTACAAAAATGTAATGATGCAGAAATGTAAAGAAAGCTTCAATCTAGGTTTTGAATCTCTTTTGGAATTTTCCAATGGGAAATACAGATTTTCCAGGAACAACGAAAAACGTCGATTTTTGCATGTTTTCAAATGGGAAGTTTCCGGCTTTTCCAATGGAATTTTCCAATGCCCTATATATCGCAGATAGTAGACTATATGCCACGTCTTTTAAGCCCCACCACAACACTCTAAGTCTAATGGTTTTCACACAATGACCGCCCAAAGTTAGGCTTACACGAAAATTTCCAAATCTTAAATCGGTCATAAGTCGACCCATAGATTTTTCACGGAAAAAGTCCAGAAGCTTTACTGTGCGCCTTAAGATCCTCTATAATATGGCTGTAACAAAAAATGGCTACCTAATTTATTTGTCGCGTGAACATCAAAAAGTCCGTTTTGAGAAATTCCGGGAATTTTCTCAAGCCCAAAGTAGATGACTTACAGATTTCTTATAGTCATAAATGGGTTTAGATGATAAATGTACTGTGGAAGTGGTACTGAAAACTTTTACTAACTATTACAGTTTTCCCGGAATTTTCCGATCAAAATTAAAATTTTCCGGACTTTCCTGAAAATTTCCAGATGTCTTAGATAGAAGATTAGAAATATTTTTTACCACTTGAGGACCCGAATCTATTTACGGGTTTTCCCGGAATTTATCTATAACGGTTTCATAGGCATGATGAAAAATCCATGTTTTTATGTTACCAAAAGTTAGGTAATATAATTACCTATCATTTGATACCTATCACAACCTCCTACCTCTTCAAACGGATGAGCTATAGTGTTTTTTAATAAACCAAAGGCATGGTGAAAAATCCATGTTTCTATGTGACCAAAAGTTAGGTAATGAAATTACCTATCCGTTGATACCTATCCCACCCGCCCACGACTTCAAACGGCGAAGTTATAGCGTTTTTAAAAAATCCATAAAAATTTCCACTAAAATAACAGGCAATTTTCAGACCAAGTAACAGTCGCGCAGAATTACCAGGAGGCAAATTTTTTTTTTATTTTTTTTTCTTTTTCATTTTTGACCCACTTAGAGGCGGAATTTTCGAAAAATCTCAACGGATTCTTGTTCGCACGATGACCCCCGATCGTTTGAGCCTATTTCCAGTCCTATTTTTTTTTACCTTTTTTGAACTGGAAAAGTGTGGGTTATAACCTCATGCCGAAAAAATGTTTTTGCCCGTAGGGCATTCATATTTTCAGGAATTGTAGAGCTCGAAAAAAAAACACTTTCTGTCGACCACTTTTCCCGATTTCTCTCGGGGGGCGGCGCTTTGACGCCTCAAAAGTACCAAATTGGTCACTTTTGGACCACTATAACTCCGGAAATACTCATTATTTTCTCATGAGCTTCTCACCAGCGATAGTCCTCATCGAGGGCTACAAATTATATTATGGGGGTGACTTTCTATCTGTCTGGGTTTTCCGGCTATGGCTGCCTAAAGTTCGGAAAATCGTTTGCAGACCAATCTTAAGATACCTGGGGAATTGGCAAGAACTCAATTTACAAAAATGTAATGATGCAGAAATGTAAAGAAAGCTTCAATCTAGGTTTTGAATCTCTTTTGGAATTTTCCAATGGGAAATACAGATTTTCCAGGAACAACGAAAAACGTCGATTTTTGCATGTTTTCAAATGGGAAGTTTCCGGCTTTTCCAATGGAATTTTCCAATGCCCTATATATCGCAGATAGTAGACTATATGCCACGTCTTTTAAGCCCCACCACAACACTCTAAGTCTAATGGTTTTCACACAATGACCGCCCAAAGTTAGGCTTACACGAAAATTTCCAAATCTTAAATCGGTCATAAGTCGACCCATAGATTTTTCACGGAAAAAGTCCAGAAGCTTTACTGTGCGCCTTAAGATCCTCTATAATATGGCTGTAACAAAAAATGGCTACCTAATTTATTTGTCGCGTGAACATCAAAAAGTCCGTTTTGAGAAATTCCGGGAATTTTCTCAAGCCCAAAGTAGATGACTTACAGATTTCTTATAGTCATAAATGGGTTTAGATGATAAATGTACTGTGGAAGTGGTACTGAAAACTTTTACTAACTATTACAGTTTTCCCGGAATTTTCCGATCAAAATTAAAATTTTCCGGACTTTCCTGAAAATTTCCAGATGTCTTAGATAGAAGATTAGAAATATTTTTTACCACTTGAGGACCCGAATCTATTTACGGGTTTTCCCGGAATTTACCTATAACGGTTTCATAGGCATGATGAAAAATCCATGTTTTTATGTTACCAAAAGTTAGGTAATATAATTACCTATCATTTGATACCTATCACAACCTCCTACCTCTTCAAACGGCTGAGCTATAGTGTTTTTTAATAAACCAAAGGCATGGTGAAAAATCCATGTTTTTATGTGACCAAAAGTTAGGTAATGAAATTACCTATCCGTTGATACCTATCCCACCCGCCCACGACTTCAAACGGCGAAGTTATAGCGTTTTTAAAAAATCCATAAAAATTTCCACTAAAATAACAGGCAATTTTCAGACCAAGTAACAGTCGCGCAGAATTACCAGGAGGCAAATTTTTTTTTTATTTTTTTTTCTTTTTCATTTTTGACCCACTTAGAGGCGGAATTTTCGAAAAATCTCAACGGATTCTTGTTCGCACGATGACCCCTGATCGTTTGAGCCTATTTCCAGCCATATTTTTTGAAAATATTTTGGAAAAAAAATCCATTTTTTTATGTGACCAAAAGTTAGGTAATGAAATTACCTATCCGTTGATACCTATCCCACCCGCCCACGACTTCAAACGGCGAAGTTATAGCGTTTTTAAAAAATCCATAAAAATTTCCACTAAAATAACAGGCAATTTTCAGACCAAGTAACAGTCGCGCAGAATTACCAGGAGGCAAATTTTTTTTTTATTTTTTTTTCTTTTTCATTTTTGACCCACTTAGAGGCGGAATTTTCGAAAAATCTCAACGGATTCTTGTTCGCACGATGACCCCCGATCGTTTGAGCCTATTTCCAGCCATATTTTTTGAAAATATTTTGGAAAAAAAATCCATTTTTTTATGTGACCAAAAGTTAGGTAATGAAATTACCTATCCGTTGATACCTATCCCACCCGCCCACGACTTCCAACGGCGAAGTTATAGCGTTTTTAAAAAATCCATAAATATTTCCACTAAAATAACAGGCAATTTTCAGACCAAGTAACAGTCGCGCAGAATTACCAGGAGGCAAATTTTTTTTTTATTTTTTTTTCTTTTTCATTTTTGACCCACTTAGAGGCGGAATTTTCGAAAAATCTCAACGGATTCTTGTTCGCACGATTAGCCCCGATCTTTTAAGCCTATTTCCAGCCATATTTTTTTAACCACTTTTTGAGTTGGAAAATAGTGATGACTCACGATTTAAATATTATGCTCGGCTGATACTTTATCTAGAAAATGGTAAGAGAATTTGATTTTTTAGTTTTTAAATGCACCAGAAACAAAATTGGAAAATACTATTGCCTGGATATAATGAACTCCTGATACCATTTCATATCATTTTCAAGAAATTGTATCATGCGAGCATAATCTGCAGGCAGTAGTCTTTTCTGAATTTCTTTTTGGTATATTTAACAACTTCAAATTAAATATTTCAGATCATATTCATAAATTTATGTAAAGTGGAAATTCCTGTGTGCGAATACGAAAACCGTAAAAGGTATGCGTAAGATGTGTATATGGAAATGAGTCAAATCGCCATATTACATAGGAAATTACAACAATATAATCATTTTGTAATTTATTTTTATTTTCAAAGTTAAATTTTCTGACCTCTGATAGTTTTTTTATAATTGGATTTGGATTTCATTTCATTTTATTTGTTCCTGTTATTTAGTTATGGTAAAATTTTTACAAATAATCGATAGTATTTCAATGTAACTATTTTTTTTTTATAAATAAATAACAAATCAATCAGGAAATAGTTTTTGATTAAATACAAGTATATTTATTGTTATTATTATTATGTAATACACATACATTAAAACGTTATATAAATGTATTTATTGATATGATAAAATATGTTTTTTTTTTTTTTTCTTTTTTATAATATAATATTTGATAACATTTAGAAAAATGAATAATAATAAATGTAATGGCAATGCAAAAAAGTAGCTTAATTAATAAAAAAAAAAACAATAATAATGTGCAAAAGATGTTTTTCTGAATACAATTTTAATGAAAAAATGGTAAAATAGCTCATTTTATTTAATGAAAACCACGAAAATTGGTGTGTTTTATACAAATTAAAAAAAAAATAACATAAATACTGCTAATTCCAATTAAAATAAATTGAGAGATCAATAAATTTAGTTTTAAAAATTGCAAAATTTTAAATCAATAATTACGGAAAAACATCTATAATTTCTTCTTTTTTTTTAACTAGTACAATAAAAATAATTAAAATTTCTTAAATAATTAAATTTTTTTTCTTTAAGTTTTCTTTATCATTTTTTGGTTTATAATTTGAAAAAATATAAAAATATAGATATGTTTGTGTGTGTGTGTGTGTATATGTAAAAATGTAAATAATATATATATGTTATGGCTATTTTTAAAAATCTGGAATTGAATGATCCATTTTATTTCTTATAAATGAACTGGATAATTTTTTCATCATATGATCATAAATATATTCCGGCATTACGGTAACAGTTATAATTTGTCCGCCGGATGTAATCAGCGCCATAATTTCTTTTTCCTTCATACCAATAACATTTTGTCCATTAATTTCCAACAGATAATGATCGATTAACAGACCATTTTTAGCGGCCGATGAATTTAAAATAATTGTGGTAATTTTACCATTACCATTAAATTGAAAACCACAATGACCAGTTGAATCTTTATGTAATGTAATTGTACGTTCAAATGGACGATCACGCACAATAATTGATATATTATTTTTATCACTTTTTTTTAATAGTTTATGAATGTCATCCATTGAATAACCAGCAACAACAGTACCATTTATTTGAAGAATCTTAAAAGATTTAGATAAGAAAGAAAAAATTACAATTGATATTTTTAATTAAATAATATATAGTAATATAAAAAAAATTATGTAGTTTACTTACTTGATCACCAAATCGTAAACCGGCCAATGCGGCTGGACTATTTTTAACAACAACACTTACAAAAACACCTTTATTAATTGATTTAGCACGTAAACCAACTTTTTTATTAGCATCCTTACATAATATTAATTCACGTATACCATGCGTTATTTGTGCACGTTGTAATCCAACTGATGTTCCAGATAATGGTGCAATCATACCATAATTATTATTATTATTATTATTTATTGTTGATAGCTATATAAAAAAGAACGAAAAAATTAAAAATATATTAAAATTTTAGTATGAATAGAATGATTTCTATAATTAACTGCATTAAAACTCATCTGTTAATTATTTATAAATAAAAATATTTCAAACTTCTGCAATACGAAACGGAATAGATTATTTGTGAAGTTTATGGAAAGAATATTTGTATTAATTTCGTTAATATAGTCGTACTATAAAATCTATATGGACCTCCAATTTTTTCTAAACGATTTTTGGTATTGGTGAATTTGGTATTGGACAACACCTTTTATCGAAAGTTCTTTGAACCTTGTTTTAATAAATGAAAAGTAATAATGTACTGATTTTTTATGGTGATAGTGGTACCGTCACCGATTACGATTATTACGTTTCTATTCGTAGCCCATACATTTATGTTTCCATTACAATTGAGAAACTTTTAGGAATTGGTACTATTACCTCTTGCACAATTATATAATTATTCTAAATCATCGTAGAAGAAATATAGAAAATATATATACTTACAGTTGTTGGAGTTGGTACAGCAACTTGATTATTTCTTAAATATTGTGGCATATTAGCAGCAATCATTTCGTCACTTAATTCTAAACCCATAAAATCAGCAAGCTCTGGATAAAGTGTAACTTCAGTCGGTGCTGATGACGGTGACACAATAGGATTTCCATACGAATCAGTAGCACCACCTTCAGCGCTAATACGAGGGTATGCATTTTGTGATGACGCTTGAACTTGTTGTATTATAGCATCTTGTTGGGCTCTAACCATTTTATCAACTTGCATATCTTCTAATGATGGATATAATGATGCCATTTTGTATTATCGTTTATAAATTCTATTTAGATTAAGTAAAAAAAAAAAAAATTAAAAATGTTAATTAATTAATAATAATTTAATTTCGACAAATATAAAATCTGGAGGCAAGTAACAAGAGTTACAACAGTAGTAATAGAATTAATACTGTCATCAGTCTTGTAGACATACGGACAATTAGGATTATAAAGTGGTGCGGTAGAATGAGACGTTTGCTATACAATTGGGTTACCATAAATGAAATAAATTAATTAATTGTATATTGTCTGCTAATTCGTATATAAATAGGAACACCACGTAAGGAATTGATTGTACATTGAGTGTAAAAATTAACCGAGAGGTTGACATTAAGAAAAATTTAACTTGTAAACTTTTGGTTTGGAAAAAAATATTCTTTTAAACCAGTTTTTGTTTTTTATTTTTTTTATAAAGTTAGACTTTTATAAATTTTATTTTAAATGTTTGTGATATTAAAATTTTTGTGAAAAATGTAAAATGTTATTCATTTAAATTCAAATTGTAGATAGAATAAATTATAAATTAGTAAATGCATTCATAATTTATGAAAAATAATTGGATATACAATAATATACGAACTTTGGACTTTCAACATTATTAAATTTACAAAGAAAATGTATATATAATATTGAGTCTGTTCTGCATTTCATATGAGTGCGGTGGGTTGTATAGAACAAATACACTTTAGTTTCTATAAGCAATTCAAAACTCAATCGATAAAAATGTCAGTGTGCATTCTCAAACTGAGATTTTTTGTTATCTTCATTACTAAACTTCTTTAAAATTTTTCTTGTCTTCCTATGAGACCATCAAAGTCATTTATTGTTTATGAAAATACATATGTCATATTTGAATGAAATCAAATATACTAAAAACAACTAAAACTAAAACATCGTCTAACATTTTTTTTTCTATTCGATATATACAGTTTAGTGTCAAATTGCGTTTACTGAGTGATTTGATTTACAAAAATTAATTCGATTATATCCCACACCGTGTTTGATCTAAATCTAATAGCGTCTAACAAATACATTTTGATGTTTCAGTTCAAAGTGTAACCGAAACAATGAATTAAAACGGGAGACGATAGATAAATTGACAAAAAAAAAATGTTTAGGAACAATAATCTTATTTGAAATTCGACCCGACGACATACATATAGCAAACCAAAGAGACCATCTTTAGTTAATTTAAATAAATATAAAACAAACAGGAATTTAACAAAAATGATAGCCAATGGAATACCGGTTATAACATTTGAGTACATTTAATTAACACAGACGCCAATCTATAAATGTATCCAGTTCCAGTTAGTCGAAATCATAAGAATTTTACAAAAAGGTAGTAAACAATATCACAATAAAGAAAATGTGGAACAATTAGATTTTTTTTTTAATAAGGAAAGGCACGTTTCATCCGGAGTAATAGCAGCAAATTTTTACAAAAGATCGCATCATAAATGCAATAATAATAACATGTCCACGCAATCAGGGCAATGGCTTATCCATAATAAGATTTATGACACTACAGAGGAAACGAATTGCGGTATTAAATTTAGGTGATGGGTGTATGGTTTCGCTAAGTTTACTGGATATTATAAACCCTCGCGGCAGATGGTCTGCTCTAAATTTAATGCCGGTTCCTATTACAAATATTTTTCTGAAGAAATGCGTATTTTCTTTGAACTTTAAACGACGAATAGAAGAAATTATAGAATTGTAGTTTGACTGCAAAGCAAATGTAATTAATGTTTGTTATTAAACAATTTATTACAAATTTTGTATTAACAGTCACACTATTACCATATAATATCTATGTATTTTTATATTAAATCATATGTATTTTTGTAAAAATATGTAATTACCTAAAACGTTATCACAAATTTTATAATTCAATAAATAATCTAATCACTATTTGTATATGAAAGAATAAAGATAATTAATATGTTATAACATATTTCAAATATGTTAATTAGTATTATAATTACATTAAAACTAAATTAAATTGAACCACACAACCGTAAACAAAATCTTATATTTTATAAATTGGATTGGATTTGGAAGTATATTATAATAAAATATTTATTAATAGATTGTACCAAAAAAAACCATTCAAACAAAGAATAAATAGAGAAAAGAGGCAGGTGGTGGTTACAATTAATATTATTTTATGTAATAAACAATTACATTTTTGTGTGATTTTATTCCATATAGAGCGGTCAACTTATTCACACTAAACTGTATTTATATTAAAATATTATAATTATTACTCATGCAATAATATAATAATTTTATCTTGTCGTGACGGCATAGAAGATACAGAAATCCCAACAAGAATATACATATTTGAAAATAATAAAAAACCATAATAAAGTTAGGTATGGGTGAGTCATCATACGTATATAATTTAGTCTCTACTAAAGCTAAACTAAAACACAAAATTTATAAATAAAACATTGAAGTTATAATTAATTAATTATAAGATAAAATAAAACGCAGGTAATATAGTACAGGTATGGAATGTATAAATATCAAATATGAATCAGACACACTCATTGTTTTATAATATGTATAAAGTGAAATGAAATATGAATATTAATAGGAACAAACTAACAATTAGTTTGTCAAGGCCACATTTGAAAATTAATTTGGTAAAGAGAAATTCCATTGATTAAAAATTTTCAAAATACCAAAAATAACAATAGGGTTTTTGTCTTTGCTGTGACCATTCTGTTATTATTATTTTATACATTATTATACGTATTATTGTTATTATGTTTCGTATGGTATTATACTAATTCAAAGAGACTATTTTACCAGTATTTTCTGCTTTTATATTCTTGTTAGTTTGCAGCAGTAGTTGTTGTTGTTGTTGTTCTTATAACAAAAAACTTCATTCATTTCATTTGTAGCTGTTGTGTCTAGAAAAGATTGACCAATTTATTTATTATCAATCCTAACCAACAACAACAACAAAAAAAACCAACAAATTAAAGATCAACTATTTATTTCATTCGTACATTAAAATTAACAATCTTTTTACTCATTCAATTGGAATGTTTATTGAAAAAAAAAAAAAAACCAAAACAATTAAATAATATAAAAAAGAAATGGCCGGTTTTCATTTGCGTATTAGTTTTAAGATTTTTTATATGTGTGTAATAAAAGTGTTATAAACGTTATCAATTAAATTAATTAATCCTTTTTCTTTTTACTATTTCTATAAATAAATACAACATTCAGAAAAAAACTTACCAATAAAAAAATAACTCGACTGTTATTATATTATGTTTCTGATGTGTATGATGTGTTGTGTAAAATAAATGGTAATTCCTTTGTTTGTTTAGTAATTTTTACTCGTCAAATTATCGTTGTGATTGTAAACAAGAAATTACTAATTAATTAATTAATAATTAAAGCAATCGATGATATATTATTATCTAAATTCTTTAATAAATTTCTTATCTGGCGTAATTAAAATATTTTGATTATTATTATTATTATTTTACAGTACGTAAAACTAAAAATATATTTTTAATATTTTTTTTTTCTTATCACAAAATAAAGCACACGATAAATATCAAAAACACTTTCAATTAGTAAATTTTCCAGACCACAATAAAAAAAAATAAAATTTATAATCAAATGTAAAACAAGACGAAGATGAAATGAATGAACAAATCCAAATGAAATTTTATTTCATTATTATGTTTTTTATAAACTTCGTTTCGTTTTAAATTTTTTTTTTTTATTTATATTTATTTCTATTTCATTTTAAAAATATATTTTATTCAAGTGGTATATTTAAATTATGTGATTGTGAATATATCATCATATGTATTGTGTATTGACAGAGAAAGAGACGACAATGAATTTTTTTACTTTATTCATATGTATTGATCTCTTTTTTACCACGGCAATGACGACAATGCATTTTTTTTGTATTGTCTTTGCAGATTAAAATGAATTTGGATATTTCTTTTTTGAATCGAAAAATACACAGGGTGGTAACTAAAAAAAAAAAATAAATAAATAATTACGTGAAAAAAAAATGAATTGTTTGTCTGATACTTTTATGATCAGTGGGTTTCAGTAGTCATACAACACAACACAATATCCATAAATCGAATAAAACTGAAGGAGAAATGCAAATGATAAAATTATAAAGGAATAGAAATGACTAAATGATGAAAAATTATTTATTTTTTCGATATAGTATTAGTAATATTTATTGATCTTTCATTTTACTGTAGACAGAGAGCGAGAGAAAGAAAGACAATAGAGAATGAAAATCGGAAAATTTTAAAATGAATTAATTATCTATTATCCTTTTTCGCCAAATGAATATTCGAAAATATGAATGAATATGAAAATGAATTTATGAATGAAAAAACGCCAAAGGTTGTTACAATTGAAAATTGGATGAATTGTTTATGTTATATAAATGCAAAAAAAAAAGGATTAATTTTTGGTCATTATAAAGTGTGGACCACTCGAGCGCGACTAATTAGTCGCCCCAACTAATATGCACAAGTCGGCATTTCATAAAAATCGGTATATAAGAGATGGGAATTTGAATATGATATTTTGTGTGGGATCATTGAATCTTTTCTTATAAATTCAACGAAAAAAGGATAATATTTTATATACAGAGGGTATGAATTTTGAATATGTAAAATAAGCAAATGATATAGATACGTTTATATCTAAAAATGTATATATAGCAAATCTTCTTGGCACCATAAAATTTTGTCAATTGGTTTTAAAATACCTCCATATGCCGCAATAAAGTAAAGTAAGAAAAATTCCTCTTTTACTATATAATATAAATATAGACGCTTAGCGATCGTTTGTCAATAAGCGTGCGATTAATCGGCTTTGATAAAAATGTTGGGATATAAACTTTTTTTTTGGCTATCGGGTGTTACATTTAAGTTTGAATATGAAACCATTCATTGGATAATCCGATATAAAGGCAAAAAATATGTATGAAAAACTGATTATTTTAATAACCACCGCCGAATAGTTTGTTTTATTTGTATTGGGATTGAAAATTTTAAATTAAAATGGAAATTTTTCAAAACCCATTATTTTCCAAATCACACTTCTATATACAATATATGATGATGTTGGTAATATAGATAATACAAGTTGGAGATAGGGTAAGTGAAAAAATAAGGACTTACAGGTGATATTGGAGACGATAATTTAAGTGTTAGTGGCAGTTTAAGGAAAATCTGTAGAAAAAGTAAAGTGAGAGTAGAATATTTGTAGATGAGATTGAATAATAGAAAGTCTAAGGAATCTAATTGTAGGAAAGTGGACGTTGTTGAGAATGTAGGATTTGAAAGTTGTAGAGCGAAGGTAGGAAGGATGGTTCTATCACCTAAGACCTGTGCAACCAACTTCAACCATTTTTATCTGATTGAAATTTTATTGCACAAGTACATTAATGATAAAATTTAGTGAAGGTAACAGACATTAACTCCCAATTATGGATAGGTAAAATTGTAGGGTGAAACGGTGAGAAATTGAAGGCAACAGAAGTTGCAAGTGTTGTTAGAAAGAAAGGTATAAGGGTGGTAGTAGAGAATGCCTAATGGAATGCTTTAGTAGAGGTAGGCGGTTGGAAATTTGGCAGGAGTCATAGGGGATGTCGCAGTAAAAGTTGTAGAGAGGTAGGAGTGCAGGTTCTATAACCAAAAAACTAACGATTCAACAAACTAGAATCATTTTTATCTGATTTCTTTAAAATTAGATAGGTAAAATTGGAGGGTGAAAAGTTAAGAAATAGGAAGATACGAAGGACCTGTACAAACGAAGTTGCAAGTGTGGTTGGAAAGGAGGGTAAAAAGCTAATAGTAGGGAAAGTTATAAGAGAGGTGGGGGATTAGAAGTTAGGAAGACGTGGACGTTGTAGAGAGGGTTTGTGAAATTGTAGGATAATATGTATGTGGAAGATTGAAAATGGAACGTGTGAGGAGAAAGAGTGGTATGATGAGGAGAGATATTAAAATATGTGTGCGGGATATATTGTTGGCTGTAGTAATAATAAATTTAACAACCTAAAACAGAAGGTTTCTAAACGCACATTTGTGCTATCCATATGTGTTAAGTTACATTTTACTTCATTTACAATTATTTAATTATTTAATTATAATTATATTGTAATAAATTTTCATTTTAATTATAATTTTTATTATTTTTTTTATTATTAATTTTTATAATAATTTATTGGTGATTTTACATTTACATGTTTATATATCAATCAACATATATTTAAATATATATATATATATTTAAATATATATATATATTTAATAATATATCATTTTTAATTTATAATTAAATAAATTATATAATTATAGATAAATAATAGTATAATAAATTAATTTATATAGTAAAAATTAATATATAATAATAATAAAAAAACAGTGAAAAATAATAAAAATAATAATAAAATAAAAATAAAATGCAATAATAATAATAATAATAATTTATTTTTTAATATTATAAATATTAATAATATAATTTGTTAATAATTTTTATTTACGATATTAATTTATAAATAATATATTTAATTTTTTTAATTTTTATTCGCTGTTCTATATATATATTTTTTTTATTTTTTATATATATTTTAATTAATTTTTTAATCATATATATTTTATTATTTATTAATTTCTTAATATAATATTATTATTTTAATTAGCGAGAAACATTTCTCGCAAATATATATATAGAATTGTTATAGTTTTTATTGGTGTATTTAATTTATAATTATTATTATTAAGTTGTTGTTGTTCTTGTTATTGTTGCGATAGTATAGAGTAGAGACTATGTGTGTGTGTGTGTGTGTGTGTGTCGTAGATGTTTGTGTGTTTTTGATTTTAATTAATAATTTGTGTTGGTTAAATAAAATTATAATATAAAAAATTAACAAATATATGAAAATAATATTGTTTTTTTTTTATTAATATATTAAAATTTTTATTGCTATTGGTGTGTGCCCGGTAATTAAAAATATATGTTTAAATTAATTAAAAAATAATATAAATAAAATAAAAATTAATTAATTAATCTATTTTGTTCGTAATTATTATAGATATATTTATGTATTTTTTTTTTAATTAAATCTCGTTGCTTTTTTTTTTTTACTTTACAGTTTTTTATTTATTTATTATTTTTTTTCGACTACACAAATATTTAATTAAATGGAATAAAAATTATTTTTTTTTATGTTATAAAAAATGTTACGTTAATTGTAATATGATTGTAATTTATTTATTTGTTTTTATTTTTTTCCTCCCTATTTCTTCCTGCCCTATATCCTGTCCTATCCTTTTCTTCTTCCTTTGAAGTTTATGCATTTATAGATATATATATATATTGGAAATTCGAAATAAGTCTGTGTGTGTGTGTGTGTGTATTGCGTAAAATATATAATTGCGCGTATAATTATAATATATATTAAAATTTTTATTGTTAATGTGTGCGATCTTTTGAAATTAAAAAAATTGCAAACTATTAAAAATAATAATAATAAAAACAAAAAAAAAACAATTACACAAATAAAACGAACGCGCGCGCTTTTCAAAAGAGATTATTACCAAAAAAAATGTTCTACAATTATATTTCAATCATTAAATTGTTCTATATATATAGAAAATATTGTGCCATATATTTAATTAATATATTATCTATAAATTTATTTATTGTTAATTATATAATATTAATTATTTATAAATTTTTAAATATAATATAAAACTATTTTTTTTTTTTTTTAAATATAAATTATTTTAATTTGTGATTTTTTATTTCATATTTAATTGTCATAGGTGTTTTTTTTCTTTTTTTTCAAAAATTATATGAATTAAACACGAATTTCTAAATATGTAATAATTTTTGAGTTTCAATATAATCATTTTGCGTTTATTAATTATTAAAGAAAAAAAACAAAACAAAAATAAATAAATAAAAAGTTGTTAATTTTATAGATTGATCTTTAAAAATATAATATATGTTTATAATATTGTGGGTGGCGGGCACGAGTGATGCTGCAATGATATTTATATATAGTCGGCGAAGTTTGAGCTAATCCTATATCATTATTTATATTTTATATATATTTAATTTAATTTTTAATTTTTCAATTATTTTATTATTACAATTAATTATAAAAAGAATATTAATAAAAGAAGGATTGGTGTGTGGGTGTGGGTGTGTGTGTGTGTGTGTTTGAGTTCTATATAATATAATAATCATAATTAATATAAAAAATGGTGCGTTTGGTGCTGCGTACACGTAATATACGCAAATATGGTGTTTTATGGTATTATTATTTATTGTTATCACAACATACGTTTTTTTTTTTTTATCATTTTTAAGACATTAATTAAATAATAAAATATTATTGGGTAAATTAACAATAAAAACACAATAATGTACAAATATTAATTTTAAGTTTTTTAACAGATCGTGCTAATTTAAAAAATTAAGGCAGAAAGTCTATATTATTTAACAAATCAAAACGATTATTCGTTTATTTTAATTGAGGGATTCTTCATTTTTTCGCAGTATCATCAATTTCTATTAATCTTCAAAAGCGGGTTCTATATATATTTGGATGTCCTGATATCCGCCTACATTGTACATTCCATGCCAAAAATTATCTTATTTTTATATCCACCACACCATACTCCTCCTTACAGTTTGTTCTCATTTTCGCTGTTTGATTTGAATATCAATTTATTACGCAGATAAGTACTGCGTTCTGCTTTCAATTCTTAAGAAAAATTAAATTCCTTTCCTTTATAAATATGAAATTTTACTATAATTCCGATCATGAGCCGATTCTATATATGAATCGGTTCCGCGAGAGCGATGTTCTAAATGGAAGCTTTCACTACCGACACACAGAAAACCGTTGAACAAAAGTTATTGTTAAAATTTTAAACCTCAACTAAATCTTATTTACCGACATGGAAAACAATCCATAGCATATAAATAACGTATCCCATCAACTGTAAAATTATATTCATTAAGGCTATATATTTTAAACAGGTGATGATGGATGGGCTTTATAAATACATCGGAATAGAGAATCACTAATTTTCGCCTTGTGTCAACAAATAAATGTTATGTTATTGAAACAAGAAAACACGATATATAAAGACAAATTAAATATACAACGAAAGGATGCAAACTTTACGACAGATATATTGATATAAAATATATATATATTGTAGATTAAGAGCTACACAACGCCGATCTGTCATAAGAGTAAAATGCAATATCCAATATGTTGATATCGTAGTATCGCAAGACCAGATAAAAAAAGCAAAACAATATGAAATAATATAATTGATTATAAGTGTGTTCATTTTTGTGGGTGATCTGTGTAAATGTGAGTTTTTATTCAGGTTTAATTTTTATAGAAATATACAAGGGATGTTGAAATAGTACACGCGGGGCGGCAACATCTACAGCGAGCTGTATAAAATTTGTATAATTTCATATATTTCAGATGTGTTCATTTGTAAAAATTAATAAACAAAACTAGTTCTATTGGACGTGCCTCAGTATTATTTTTCAAAAACGATAATCATGCGATGATTAAACTCAATTATAAATAAAAAGGTTTAAAGGTAGTGGAAATTCATGTAAAAATGATCGTAAATGTGCCGCAAAAATAATATCGTTTTGTTTTTAACTGGTTGCTCGAATTTTTAATGTGGTCGATAAAGCATTAGATGTTCAAAAATTGCTAAATTACACAACACCAGAAATGATAAAATAAAAATCACTTAATATATAATATGTTAGATGACCGCCGATGATTAAAAGTGCGTGACATTGATGATGCTAGGTGCGCATAGTCATCTCAACTGGATCAACGTATTAAATTTTAACTAAACATTTGGATATGAAAAAGATATATTTGCAAGAAGGTTGCAATATAGTTTCCACATTTGTTAGCCTAAAAACAACTCGAATGAAACTGTCTGAGCGACGACGTTTGAACCGCATTAAAAGAAGAATCCCACCGATTTCGAATAATGAAATTATTTTAATTTTTGGACTAATTTTTGAATTTACAAAATTATATAAATCTCTATTGCAAGGAATCTAAATAATCGAAATTAATTAATTAATTATTTTTAGTAAATAATTGTTGTGTATGTGTGTGTGTTACAGTGTTGTTAAAAATACATTATTTGTTGTATCTATATTAGTAGATAAAAACTGCAGCTACAGATATCTCAAAAATTAAGTTATCTATAGATAATTTGAAAAGAAAATTTGTATCTATAATTTTTAGATACTTTTTTAGATACAAAAATTTTAAATATTTTTGTATATGATTTTAAAATTTTATAAATTAATAGTACTTAAATTTTAGTAATAAAATTAATTAAATGCAGTTAGAGGTGGAAGGCAAAAAAAGCGGGTTTGTCTTTTTGTTCAAAATTGTCGCCCAATAATAAAGAAGCTTTGATGTTATACAATTTCCTCATGCGTATCACAAAAATCAAAAGCAATTGATATTGAATACCCGCACAAGTGATGAAGTAAGTGATACACTATACAGAAAAATGTATTGCAGACTAAACTAAACGACAATACTGAATGATACTGCTTGATACTATCTATATGAATCTTCAATGCAGTAACTCAAAAATGGGAATACTGAATGATTTGTGGAGTTTCATTCTGTTATCGAAAGTGAAATTGCTATATAAAACTACCAAAACAGTATCCAGGAGAAAAAGTAATACTGGCTGAACGTTCTTCAGTCCGATACCGCACGCATATACAATGCGAACACACAATATTTAGCCGCACCCGAAATAGGTGACATAATTCTGATTAAACAGTAATTTACAATAAAAAATATTTTTGATTATTATATTTATTTCTTTACAATATTTAACAATTACGATGTGAACGCCACACTTGCATGATGGTGGGGCAAAGCCATCACCAACATCAACGCAATATATTAACGACACAGTGTGAATCAAAAAAACTACATTAAGAAAAAATAAAATTACTTTCTTTTTAATAATTAATCGATCTAAAGGAACGGTACGAGAAGAGAGCGATTGTGTTGAACATTCATTACAGCATTTACATTGGTAAATTATTCCGCAATGGCAGTATATAATAATTTCCCAATTGTATTCATTGGTGCAATTAACGCAAAGATAAACGTTTCCATAATTCTATTATTTTTATATGGGTGATTAACCCTCACAGTGAAGTGTGTATGCCTTTCATATAATTATTAACCATACAGTTGTATCTAGATACATTATATAATGTAAGTAACTGGATCAGCGTAGTCAATTTCCTATACTGTCTAGTTATACTATAGAATCCAGATACTTAACAACACTGTGTGTGTGTGAGTGGTGCAAGTAATAATTGTGAAAAAATTTATGTATTTAATTTTTATAAACATTTTGTGTCGCACTAAATATTTTTATAATACTATTAAAAAATATAATAATAATAAAATTGTATATAAATTATTATTAAAATTAAAAAATGACAGAAAGAAATATTATTATCTAATTTATGTGTTGTTGTATAATAGAAAAATTGTAAAAATGATTAATTTTCTCTTAGATTATTATATTAATTATATTATTATATATTGTTGTTGTTGGTTTTGTTGTTGCTGTTATAAATATTATCTATTATTAATTATAAATTGCTGGTAAATTGGTATTATATGTTAATTTTAATTAATTTTTTTTTAGTTTTAATTTAATGTTATTGTGGCTGTGTGTGTGTGTGTGTGTGTGTAAAATGTTTATTTTTATTATTAATTTAATTTTAAATATTAATTTTTTTATTATACATATAAATAATTTATATTAATATAATTATATTGCATATATTATTTTTTGTTTATTTCTTGTAATTATTAATTATATTAATTAATATATATAATATTATTAAATAATTTTATTTATAAATTTTCTCTATATTTTTTGTTACGGTTATTTATTCGCCATGTGTAAAATATTAAAATAATTATTAACTAAATTTTAATTATTATTATATTTATTTATTGGTGTATTTAATTTATTTATATACTATAATTAATTAATTAATTATTTATTTAATATAGATAGATAGATATATAGATAGATATATATATATATAGTTATATATGTATGTGTGTGTCCGTCTGTGTGTGTGTGTGTGTGTGTGTGTGTGTATGTATATATTTTTAATATAATAATATATATTTCATGTAATTGCAATTTATAACAATAATAATTTGTTATAATTTTTCTAATTGTTTATGTAAATATACGTTTCCAAATAAAGAATTAATTTATAATTTGCGTGTGTGTGTTGGTGTTGGTGTGTATTTGTGTATGTGTTATGTTTAATTTGTTGATTAAAAAATTTTATATATAATTTATAAATAATACATTTTTGGTTTTTCGTTTATTAATTAATTTTTTTTTTGTTCACTTATTATATTTATCGTCTAATATTTTTTATTAATTTTTTATAATTTTAAAATCGAAATAAATTCTAATTATTTATATATTTTTTAAAATAAAAATATTTTTTGTTTGTATTGCCTATTGTTTTTTCTTTTCAATTGTTAATTATTTACTATTACATATTTTTAATGCTATTATTATTATTATTATTATTATTATTTACTATATTATAATTTAAGAGAGAAAAAATTTAAAAATTTATTTAGAATATAATTTCAAAATTTACATGTGTTTTTTTTTTTTTTTTATTTATTTTTTAATGTTTATTACACGCGTTGTGATAAAAATTGATTTTTTTGTTAAATATTTTATTATTTTTTTTTATATGAATTTCTATAAGATAATTATTTTATTATTTAATAGTTAATTATTTTAATTTTAATATGCTCTTTTAAATATATGTTTTAAAATTTTTTATTTTACTTGTGTGTGTGTGTTTGTGTATGTGTGTGTGTTTGTGTGTGATGATGATGATTATTTAAATTTTAATTAATTTAAAAATTTTTAAATAAAATAAATAAAAATTTTTAGTTCAAACGCAACGTAAAATTTGAAAATGTTTGTTCTTTTAATATATGTGTGTCGAACTAAAATATTTGTTATTTAACGTTGGAGATAGAGAGATACGACGGCAGCTAGAACTAACTATTGCTTACTTATACTAAAAAAAACTATATAAGTATCTCACTAACTCTAGCAATAGCATTAATTAAAATACTACCAAGTTAACTTGAGCCCACCTTGAGATATCTATTATTTTACCATAGCATAAACACCGCTGTAGATCAACCCACATTGTGACTCAAATATTTTAACACATAAACAGGTAGGTCGAGTCTAAAAGTGTAGAATATTGCAATTAACTTGCACTGTATTTTTGGTGAATAATAATCAGTAAATAATTCAGTATTACATTATTGTGAAATGTAATAATTGTTATTGATAAACAAAGTTTGGAAATTATCAATGACATGGTATGAGGACTTGGGTAGCTGCACATTTGATAGGCTATTTATTAACAGAATTACCAATGTTCGACCGATAGCCCTAGATAGATTGAGTGCTTTACAAACTCAAATCATGTGTATAGTAGATTACTGTGTCAATGCGGATATTTATTTGACAGTCGTGCATTTAACTGTTGTTGTGAAGCATTTTTATGAGCTTCATCAAATTTGGGTATGCGAGACATTTTTGGCATTATTGGAAATCAGATTGGAGTTGCATGCTAGTGCTATAAATGTTGATATTGGAAATCATACGTAGAAACACCGTAAGAAGATGGGGATGATATATAAAGACAATTTTATCGATAGTTGAGTATATAAATAAAATGCTTACGCTTATGTACATATGTTTTGGTTTCAATTGAATGTAGAAATCTAAAATCTTATATATTTTTAAACATTAAATATTGTTTTTAATTACTATTTTTGTTACAATAGCTTAGAGAACGATAACAATATTACCGATTATTTAGAGAATTTATATTTCCGTTGTATATATAGTTTAACCCTCAAATTCAAAACGTATACTATAATTGTAGACTGTGATATGATGTTCCCGGTGTGTTGGCGTTGCTGCTACATTAAATATAAATAAATATAATGATGCGATCAGTTTAGCATTAAATTTCGATAATTCATATAACACGCATTTTGTCTTACTCTGGCGGTGAGAATGTTCAGATTCAACTGCGCATTGTTTGTCGCATGACATTTGAATTTATTAAATATACTGAAATTGTAAACAATTCCAGACATATCGATAATTTCTTAAATTTTTATGCCCATCATAAATTATAGATAGATTAATCAATTGGTAAGAATTGCAGAATTTCTTTATTTTATTCCGGTTAAAATTTAGTATATTAGTAATTATTAATATATAAATAAATTATATATGACAATAACGAAGAGATGGTGTGGATAATGTATAGGTATCCACTATATATACAAACAAACCCGTTCTATTGCTGGCAATACCAAAATGACAATTCAATATATGGTCAATAAATATAATATTTAATTTGCAAAATTAAACTGATTTTCGATGGTGGAAAAAAAGTCCACAAAATATCATATACAGAACAAGACGTCCTCAAATGCGAAGTACATATGCATTAAAATTAAGTACACCATTTGTATGGTGTTTAACTAAAACAAACAGCATTATTCAGGAAAGCTTGAAAACAAATATATTAATGGGCAAAATCATCTGAATTTTCAATAAAAAAGCAAATATATTTTGTTTTCAAATCAATGCGTTAGTGAATTGCAATTTTATGGATATGGCAAAGTGTTATGGCGGTCAGAAAAGTTTATAAATTTTTTTAATATAATGTTAATATTGCTATTGAAAATACAATATTCCAAATTTCCAAATTTAAATTAATTATAATTTTTCAAAAATAGCATTTTTACGTATTATTATATCATTTTTTGCTGCTATTTAAGTATACAAAAATTTTAAATAACTAAAATTTTATAATACATTTTCATTTTCTTCTTCTTCTTCTTCTTCTTCTTCTTCTTTAAACATTCACAATTCCATTCATTCACAGAATGAATTTTTAATTAATTATTGTTTAGAAAAAAAAAATTAAAAAAATTGTAAATAAATTTTGAAACAAAAATGTTTACAAAAATTCATCAAAAAAAAAAAAAAATGTTATTATTTTATAAAAAAGGAATGTTTTTTTTTTTGAATATTTTTCTCGCTGTATCATAAAATTAAGTACGAAATCTTATAAAACTGAAATTTCGTATATAAAAAATTTAACATTGCATTTAAACAAAAATTTTTTTTATTTATTTAATTTTTTTTAATGCGTTTTTTTTCTTATTTTATTTTCAATTAAAATTGAGAAATTTATTTAAAAAAATTTCATTAAAAATTTATTTTAATCAATTCCATTGTAGTTTATTTAATTTTAAAAATAATAAAATTCGAGGGTGTGTATTAAATACAAAACGGAAAAAAAAAAAAAAATGAAATGATTATTTAATTAAAAAATTTAATTGTGAGGAAATATTGAAAAACAAAAAAAAATGTAATTAAATGTTTCTTTCGCTGTGTGTGTCTGCGCGTTTTTTTCATTTTTTTTTTAATTAAAACTATTCTACATATTTAAATACAAAGAATTGGGGGTAAGATTGCCATCACAAAATGAAAAATAAATAGATTATTAATTTTTAAGATTTTAAAATCTTAAATAATTAAGACAAAATGAAAATAAAATAATTAAAATATTTTTTAATTAATTTAATAAGATAAAAAATATTCTTTTGTGTGTGTGTGGGTGTGTGTGTGTGTGTGTGTTTGTATGTGTGTCGATCAAAAGAATATCGGCGTTGTGCTTTATATTTTAGGTATATTCTATTTTTCCTTTTGGTTTTATTAAATTTAATTTTTTTTTTTCTTCCTTTTATTCTATTTTTATTTCTTTATTTTTTAATATTATTAATATTTTTAATACCGCATATATTCCATAAAAACTATAATTATTTATTTATATATTTATTTTATTTTATGTAATTATATAATTATAAACAACAAAAAAAACGAAACGAAACAAAATAAAATAAAAATAAAAATAAAACCAAAAAAAAAAATTCAATAAATAAATAAATAAATAAAAAATAAATTTATAAAATTAATAACAAAAAATAAATATTTATAAATAAAATAAATAAAAAATATAGAAATCAATATTTTAATATAACACAGACATTTAATTTTAATTATGGTATATTTAAATAGAATTTTATATTATTATTTGGTTTTACCTTTGGTTTTTCTTCGCTAAATTAATTATAAAGTATTTTTATTAAAATTTATTTTTTATTTGTTCGTTAAAAAAAATGGTTAATTTTTAATTTTAATTAATTTTTCTATAAACAAATATTAGGCCGGATAATTATAATTTTTTATTTATAATCTTCGATAGCCCCCAATAACCTATTTTTTTGCTTTTAGTTCGGTGTTTTCTTTTTAACATAGGCCAAAATAATATTTGTTTCATTTATTTATTTTTTATTATTATAAATAATTATAAATTATTTATAAAATAAAATATTATATAGTTAAAAAAAAAAAAAAAAAAATAATAATAAATAAATAAATAAATAAATAAATTTTAAAATTATAAAACGTTTAACATTTTGTGTGTGTGTGTGTGTGTGTGTGTGTGTGTGTGTGTATTAATTATTTAAAGAAAAACTTATTTTAGTTTTTAATTTTTGTTGTGTAAAAAATAACATAGAAAAACTTATTTAATTAAATATGCTAATAAAAATTTATTTAAAAATTATTTTAGTTTTATTTATTTATTTTTTTTTTTTAATTTTTTGTTTTTATTTTTTTAAGAAATACAAGTGCTAAAAATCGTTGCACATTTTATGTTAAACAAAATTTTTCTTTTTTGTTAATAAAATATATTTAAAAATTAAATTTTAAAAAATAAATAATTATTTTAACAAACGAAAGAACATAGAAATAAATTAACAAAAAATTACTAACAAAAATAAAATTTGTGTGAATGTTTTTTGTTTTTTTTTTAAATTAATTAATTAATTATTTATAATATTATCATTATTTATTTTTTATTTTTTATTTTTATATTTATTTATAATTTCATTTCTAGAAAATAATTTTTTATTATAATATTTTTATCGAAAAAATTTTCTATATCGACTTTTTAAGTTTATTTTTTGTAATTGTTATAAATTTTGTTTTTGGTTGTCAAATTAAATTAAGTGAAGAAAAGAAAAACATAAAAACAATTAAAAACATGATTATTTTAATTAATTAATTAATTAATTAATTAATTATTTAATTTATTTATTTATTTATTTATGTTACTAAATTGGACTGTTTGATGCGGATGATGATGATGAATTTGCATCTGGTATTTCGGCAAGTCCTTTATATATACCTGAGTTGATAAATCTAAAATGAATGTAGAAATTATTAGAAATTATTAGAAATTTTAATTTATAATAATTTTAAAATGAAAAAAAGTGATGTTATAAAGGGATACCGAAGAAAGAACACGAAAACTATATAAGCTAAAGTTGTACGTATAGTACAAAATTGTACGTCACGCCAATGCGCCATCTTTCATAGGCTCATAATTGAAGCATTTAAAACAAGAATAACAGTTCTGTGCCGCATGAACCCCTTGTATTTCACTGCAGAGATTAATTTGTTATGATGTCCACCATACTAGGTCGTGTGTGAGCTGCTTCGCCATTTGCGGCCGTTTGAAATTAATATTAATTTTTATATTGTTTGCACTTTGTCCAAGGTTTCTCATTTATACCTATTATTTTAGGCTATCGAACACAAAAGAATCCACAAAGGTATTTATATACAAAATATTGTAGACATGCGTATAAAAAATAAATTAGTGTTTTAATAAAAAATTCGCGATTTGAACGGTCTGCGAGATCACTTATATTTTCCGAATGCGTACAGCAATTTAAAAAAAAAATTGAAATTTGATTAATTTTTTTAATGATAAATTGGAAATCCATTAAAATTATGGCCCCGTAATTAATTAACAATAATGATTTATAATTGTCGGTTTTCCGGAAATTTTTCCAATAGCTTCCTTTGGACAAATATTTTGCTATCTTTTTATTATATGACTTTGAGAAAAATATTATTGGGTTTGGGTTATTAAAATATTTCGCAGAAGCCGTCTACTTTGAGTCTACTTTATATATGCGACCTTTGCACACCACCACCGGTTGTTATCGCATATGCAACCGAAGTTATCATCATCATCAAGCCATATGGTATTTCAAGTAAAGCTTATATGGCATCTATATATGATACAAAACATTAATTATATAAAGTCATAGTAAATTGCTCTGCATGCGGATATACCATAATTACAACAAGCCACAAATTGGTCTGTAATTATTGAAAAATAGTTATATATTTTTAATACCATTAGTTGTATATGAGTTATTGACGGCACTGGATTGTTAAATAGATTTGTATCCTTTCACCACTACGTTATTTATAAGATCGCGTTTTTCATCGTAAATACGAGAGTCCATAAATACACGGTCGTATTATCGCACGCACATTCAACCGATTTAAGGTCCTCGAGTTTAAACGCCTACCTCAATCAGAAGAAAAAATCTCTTATTGAATTAGTTGTGTTATATGTAATTTTTACGCTTCGAACCATCTACAATTAACGTTCTGCGTGTCATATGTATCATAATTTATTATTAATTATTATTTGAAAACACTACATACAAACTTTTTTCGTGTATCACAACCGAAAGAGGTTTCTTTTATTTGTTTTTTAAAACAAATGGCGGCGTGGGAGGTGGCATATCATAAAACATAGCTGAAGTCCTTTAATACCAAGGAAATATTTAACATTTAATGTTATATAATTGAGATCTAAAACGCAAAGTTCATGGACAAGAAGGAATGCATTCGAATAATTAATTTTCTATTTTAGAAAGATGCGGTATAGTAGAAACAATGAGAGATTTTGTCCATCTACGAAATCACTAGACTCCCCTCCATCGTACCCCAACAATTTAATTTTTAAGTTTAATTCAAAAAAGTTTAATAATGACATCTATATTTGTGCACCATCCGTAGAACTTTTGAGAAAATTTTACGGTCGCCCATAAGGTTCAAATTTATTATTATGCTCTATAGAATATCATGTGAGAAATGTAATTTTTTCTTCGCCACCTGCATCATCAATTTTTATATAAATAATATAGATTAGACCACTGTAACAGATCTATCAACGATCTATATATATACAAATTATTCAAAATTTAAAATTATATTATTTAAGATTTACAAAATTATATAGAATTTTTACTTACCGTGGATACGAATCTCTATGCATTAATGTATAAATTTGTAGTTGAGCTTCATCAAATGTATGCGGTGTTGGTTCCACCATATTTCTATTTACTATTTCTCGTACTCGAGAATCTAATGATACCTATTTAAAAGTGCATAGAAAAGAAAAGAGAACAAAACGCGATAATCAATAACATATTAATAATAATTAACCAAAATAATTTTAATTTTAAATAAATTGGACAAAAGAGGTATATTCATTAAAAAAAAAATACTTCTTTCGGTGATAAAATCGATATATAATCTTCATATATAAATCTAGCTTTTTCTTCTATCGCTTCTGGATTTGTTTCTTTTTTTAGCTCCTCACATGCCAACCAAAATAATATATTTTCTTCACTATATTCACAACGTAAAAAATCTCGAAATACTTTTTTACCACCTATTTTACAAACAATAAAATAATGCATACGTAATTTTAATGATTAATAATAATAATAATAATAATAATAATAATAATAATAAATAATAAATAAAAATACCTGAACTTCTTAATAATTTATCAAAACTTTTTGCCCAACTTCGTATTTCCTCTAATGATGGTCTACAACATCACGATGAAAAGAGTAAATGTATAATTTTAATTTTTGCACATATTTTTATAATTAATTTTAAATTTATTAAATAATATACTTACTGTTCACCATCATACAGAAGATCCGAACAAGCTGGATCCTTTTTTGTAGGACCGTTGTCTTCTGCATTTTTTATTGCCAAACTGAAAATTTAATAAAATTGAAAAATTTTTATTATTTTATTTTCAATATATTATTGTTATTTTATTAGTATTAATATTATGCGTTATTATTAAAAAAAAAATAAATAAATAAAAGAGACAGATAAAAAAGGAAAAACAATTATTTTTTTGTTTTATACGAAATTAAAATCCTTTTGACATTTTCAGAAGATCAAAAATATTTAAATAGAAAAAAATTGGAAACAAATAAATAAACTCAAAATAAACAATATACAATTTTTTTCATTTTATTTATATAAATATCAAAGTTTATTTAAATTTTTTACATTTGTACAAGTACCCAATATATATAGAATCCTTGGTAAAGGATATTTTTTTTGGTGTATACAATTTTTATTGCATTTATATATGAAATAATGAATAAAATATCAATAGATATAAATAACATTGTATTTATATATGATAGAATTTTGTATTTTTATGAAAAATGAATTTTAATGCTACAACGAGATTTTAGCACAACTTCGCCGCCAACTCAATAATACGCACGTGTGCTTGGAACGAATGTAATTTTTTCATATATTCTCGTGTATATAGTTTTAATTAAAAAGCTATTCGATTGAATTATTTTGAATAAAACCAGGTAATGAGATATTAACTTTATTGATATTAATGTTTTAAAAATAAATGACTACTAGTAATTATTAAAGTACTATTTATTATGAATTGCTGACGGCAGTCGACGACCATAGAAGAAAAATTATCTATGGCGGGCGGATACCGTCGTCTACATATCTCTTGGAAAGTTTCATCCGTTTTATAGAAACACTTGTACAGTGTGTTTTTTCGATCTGTAATTGTACAGTTCATAACTATGGTGAATCTGTGTATCTGAACTGCAGCTTAATATTACGAAGTATCATTGATTATAAAAGGAAAATAAATTGAATTTCGTGCAGTGATTAAGTTCTTAGAATTGGCGATGGACAGACATTGATTAAGAATTATCAAAATTGTATAAGTAATGCATTGCCGCACCTTCATTTTTCACTGTAAAAAAATGGACTGATTGTGAGTTTTAAATCTGAACGCGAATGATCGCGAAGATCGTTCACAAACTATGCTATAAAGTAATTAAATAATTAAACAACTTCATGGTCGGAGTTGTTAATGACGATTGAAGTGTGAAACTGTGTGAAATAACTGAGATAATAGGCATCACAAGAGAATGTATATATAAAGGAAATATTTTGTATTCTGTGCAAGATGGGCATAACACATTCGCATTTGATCAAAAATCCATTCGAATTTGTATCTCTCTCAAGTGTGTTTGAATAACGTTTTAAGCAATTTTTAAATTAAATTTCAAACGTCGTTTCATAATAATAATTTCATGTGTAATGATGAAATTTGGACACGCACCACGGTTTTTGTTAGCCTACACAACATTACATATATTTTACAATTTACCATAATCAAGTTTTATGCAATTATGTAACAATACAACATTTATATTGACCACTATAAAAAAATCCACTCATATAATTCACAAAATAAATTGTATATATATCGAATAAATTAAATTTATTATAAGAATTTGACCAGGTCAAAGGTTAAATATGTAACTTATTATACTCGTGCATTAAATATATTATTCTAAAAATAAATTTACAAATAAGTTCACTTAAATAATAAAATACAATATATATAGCAACCTGCGGTTGTGTTTCGTTATTAAATATATATACGTTATTGTTTATAGTTGTGTTTATGGGCGACCATATATTTATTTTCTTATGTAAATTAAGGACATATTAAATAAAAATTACATTTACTTTACAAATTGCTATGCCCTGACCCCCATAACAACTTAACATATATATTTAGTGTTTATGTATAGCATGGTATTTATTATGTAGAAATAATACAAACTCTAACGTTTATATTGGGTTGAATATTCAAGGAAATAAGGTTAGGTTGTGCGCATTTGATGGAATCACAAAGGAGTGAGTGTGCTGCTAAAACCAAATGAAATTCGATCGATTTGAAGCATGCGCTAACTGAGAATCGGCTAAAACGCAGTCAACAAACAATGTAAAGTGAGTTTGCTGTGCACGATTACGTTCGACCAAATGTTCCAAAAACCAGTAAAATGCAATACGTTGGACGTTAATTTATATGGGAAATTCTAAGAATGGTTAAAAATTGTAGCAAGCGATAGAAAATATTTTGATTGAAATAAAATTTACCATTTCCCAGAAATAAATCCATGCATTTTTTTGCAAAAACTAACCTGGGGACCACCCAAGATGGATTATCTCGTTTCTAATATAATTTTCCCAGGTCGTAGTAATCATCAAAATAGAAAACACGTATAATTTTTTTTTTCCTCAATTTCATTTTGAAGAGCGTAACCAGCTGAAGCAGTAGGAAACATGACATTTTATGAAGATCTGTAACTATGGAACGCGAAGTGCTAGACTAATTTTTGAAATTGGAAATGAAAACTATTGAAATTGAGTTTCATTACTGTGACAATTATATTTAAAAATGAATTGTATTTGGTGTTACTGGGTGTATCAAAATTAACGAATTTTGAAAATTGTGTAAAAAAAAATGTGAATTTATGCATACAAAACTTTGTAAGAGCAAGTTATTTTTAAAAATTTTACATTAAATAAAGTCGATGGAGAAATTCTTCACCTTTAATTTGATGTACAACTTTTTAATATAGTGTAACCAGTAACAATATTTTAAAAGGTATAAATTTCATTTTTATGATTGCAGCTGAGGTACTTATTTGGTTGAAAAAATCTAAAAATGATATCAGTTTGCTGAATGAGTTGTCCAAAATGGCGGAAATACAGGATGTCTTAAAATTTTTATTTCATTTTATCAAATTTTAATCTATTTTGCAGCAGTTTTCATAAATTTCGATAATTTTTAAAGCATATATTAATACATATAGATAATACATTGATTATAATTAGTTAGTAAATGGTTTTCTTTAATGTATGTCATTTCAATATACTTTTTTAAGCATTATGAAAGTGATACTATGTTAAAAAAAAAAAAAAAGTGTAGTAGGCACAAAGATTTTTTACACCATGAACACCTGATTTTGGTCACATTTGTGCATCCGTCAACGTCGCAGATTGCTGAAAACAATTCCTTAAAAGCAAAGTCAACCCGATTTTCATATTTTGGTGGCCTCTCGTTCAGGTATCTGCTTGCAAACCTTGAATATTTAAATAATATAATATATCTCGGTGCTGACAGCTGATTTTGGACATATGATTGTAATTTAATTACATTGTTTTGGTTATGTAAATTAATGTCTTTGCTTTGCTTTAAAAAAAAACTATATTCATATAAATAATAAAATAATTACAAAAAGAAACAGCAAGTATTTTAAAAAGTTATACAAAATTACACGTCACATATATGATAAAAACACATTAAGCCTGTGCTCAATACTCCGGCACTCGGATTGAAGACTGAACAACATCACAATCACAAATTAACTTACAACAAAATTTCAACAGAAGTTGCATATTAATTGGGACAAAAGTCAAAGTCTACACAAGATACCATAAACACTAGCAGCCAAAAAACATCTGCATGTTCATCTCATGTTAGCATATTAATAAAAATTATATATAAAACCCCATTAGGTTATTAACTGGATTTCGCGATATCCAATACATTTGTCGCCACCCAGTTAAACCCTACGTATACGCCGTTTACCACCTTTTTGTTTATAATTTTCACTGCATATTTCAAACGTATTTTTCAGTGATTTTATGTGATATTAAAATTTGGACTCTTTTTGGGAGATCAAGTTATAAGAATTTCAAGGTAAAGTTTATAAATTGTTGTTTATTTATAATTAACGTATAAACGCGCAATTTTATCAAAAAACACTCGTTTTTTTTTAGAAAGAAGTACCCCTAAACTGGTTAAGTGAAGGCAAATCCATCATATATATAATATAAGTATGTGAGCGGGTGCCATCAGATTTCAATGGATTTAATTTTTATTTATTAATTGTTAATCACATATAGCATTAAGTTCTTTATTAATAATTTCAATAGAATTTTGCCCAAACTACAATATCCTCTAACATTATCGCAACAAATAAAAGGATGTATTTAGTATTTATGACATTACAGCCGATCATTAATATTTATATAAAAATTGTATGCCTTATAAAGTCATTCCTGTTATTTTTCGGACAGAGGATCTATTGTATTTGAGTAGTAAATTATTTATATCAAAGACGTTTGATGATTTTATCATAATAATTTATTAATTTTTAACTACATAGTATAAAGAGATGTGCGTGTGTGTGTGTGTGTGTATGTATATGTCAAAAGATAAACAACATTAAAATAATTTGTACCAGTAAAAATATTGGTAAATATAAATATTATTTTATCTTTAATATATACAATATTATAAAGTCATATATACATAACCTTCTTCCACATACACAAACGTCTACAAACACTCTAGCTCCACTTTATATAGGTTGTGTATCGTAGTTATCGGAATGTATGTAATGTAAATACATACATTTTCAACAAATCGTACACACATATTTTCAATTAATATATACATTTTCTTTTATTTTCATTTTCATACATATTAACAACAATTTTTCATCGCATTTTCTCGCACTTTTCACGAATATCTATATGATGCTAAGCCATATAATAATATATCTTTTTTGGAAAGCACATGTATGTAATCTATTTTTATATTAAAAAAGCGGCCTCTAAAATATATAAACATTAATTTTACAAAAACAAAATATAAATAAATGAAAACCAAAGAGATAAATGTTGTTGTTCGCGATGCTGCTGCTTGAATTTATTTCTCGGTGGCGATTTACACTATATACGCACAAACTAACACACACAATTTATAATCGCATATGATGAATAATATGGTACAATAATAATATAAACAAAACACATATGAATGCGTATAATAATAATAATAATAAAATGATGAAGTATTTTATGATGGAAAAAGGAAGAAGTTGATGTTATTTTATAATATATATTGTAATATTAACAGGCGCTATATATATAATTATGAGAAAGTGTTATGAGAAGGCCATTGATATATTTATGCGTGCGAACCGTGAATTTAAATGTAAATACATTGTATGAACAATATTTATAAAATATCTATGATATATATGCAGCGGCGACGGGCACCAGCACTTATTAAGGTGTAGGTGTTTTAAATTGTGTAAATATATGTATAAAAATAATAATATGAAAATTGCAAAGATTTTATACAAGATGATTCAAACGATTTGGAATTTTTCATGTGTATATTATTATATTTTCTTATTTATTTATTTATTTATTTATTTATTTTCTTTAAACTTTTCATTTTTTCGTACACACGCTTGGTTTCAGATTTATGCTCGAGTGAATCGAAAAATATATTATATTAAATGTAAATATTATAAATTATAAATTGGGAAAAAATTAATTATATATACGTGGAAATTATTATTTTTGTGAAAAAAATTTCTTAATAAAATTCTTTTAAATGTTATAAATTATGCATTGGTATTGGATCAATGATGTTTTATATACGAGAGTTTTATACACATACAATAAATGGTATTTGCTGATAATTTGAATAAATAATATAACGGTTGCCATAGCATAACATATATATGAAAATAACACAATTTTTTCGAATATAATAGGAGCAGAACGCACTCAAAAGAGTTTATTTATATTAAAATAATGGGCTGCGGAATGAAGTTTCATGTAAAGCAGCTAATTTGGAAGTACAGCCCGATCATTGCGAGAAATGCGACGTGGAACCTATATTGAGATAATATATATAATCAAATTGTTAAAATGTTTTGGCAGGGGTAGGTAGGCGTGTGATCTTCCGCATTCATCACAAGATATATAGTTAGAATTATTTATGAAATAATTAAGTATATGGAATTCACATATGTTAATCAACAAAAACGGTGACAAATTAGATTGTAACAACTACAGAGGTATATAACTTTATTAAACATTAGCTATAACGTATTTGCTAATATACTATACCATAGACTTATTATACGCCAATGAAATTATCGGAGAATACCAGTGTGATTTCTGCGTAGATCGATATACATGTGATCAAATATTTAGGCAGATCTTATAAAGGTGTAGAAAATTCAATATTGATGATTTGTTTGTTGATTTAAAAGCGTCATATGATAACGACAATAGATCAAAATTATGGAAAATTATGGAAGAATTTGGTATTGCAAAAAAAAACAGGTAGATTTGGTGGCCATGACGTTGGAAAATGTGAAATCACAAGTACGAATACGTGGTAAATTATCTGATCATTTTGAGACGATTGATGGACTACGACAAAGCAACTCATTATCAACACTACAATTTAGTATTACGCTGGAAACGTCAGGGAGGGACGTAAATATTGATAAACAAGATACGATTTTTATAAAATGTGAATGCGGACAAAACAAAATATATGGTGACAACGAATGCATCAGGCATTCCAAATCAAACTGTTATATATTTTGGAGATTACAATTTTGAAACAGTTAATAGTTAGTGTATACTTAGTATCATTGATAAATGTGAAAAATGATATATTGTAGAGGAAATTCGCCGCAGGGTAACAACTAGAAACAGATGTTATTACGGGCTAAAAAGACAATTCCAATCGAAAAAATTACAACGAGATCTTAAGTGTAAGCTATATACAACATTAATACGTCCAATATTAACGTATGGATCGGAAGCTTGGTGCATGACACACAACCAGGAACAACCACTTCGGATTTTTGAACGAAAGGTACTCCGTGGCATATTGAGTATATTTAGTGTCACCTATCACTTCTGCATCATATTTTAGAACTCAGTTCCGATCAAATAATTCAATATGGGATCCCATCAAATGTTAGACTTTATATAAATTAAATGTTTAAGTGCGAAAATACAAGATAATTCAATTCTATTGGGAATATTTAAATAGTATAACAGCGTCGAGTATGGGAGTGATGGAGGTGGTGGTTATAATTAAATTTATATAAGTAAAAAACTTCATGATGATCGGATATGAATGGTACTAAATCAATTTCATATAATGTTATATTGACTTTATTTGGAATAGTCTCTATAATACACTGACAATTCTATATAGAATATTGGTGGAGCACTCGCAGAAGGATTGATGCTTAAGTATAGAAAAATTGGTAGGTTTAACAAAAACTTATCTACTTCGCAAAACATTAGAAATTATATCATATTAATTGTAATATACGCAAAAAACTTTTAAATATATTTTCTTATCATTATAAATTCATATATATAAAGCCAAAACAAGGGAACATATCAAATAAATGTTAATCGATAATAATTCTATATTGGGAGTATTTGGTAGCACCGCAAGTTAAGCATATGTGTATGTTACACAGAAATACGTATACCCAATATTTTTTTGGTGAGCGGCGTTAATAGATACGTTTGGATCAGACTCATATTCGATATAGGTACAATGTCCTAGAATATGAACATAAAAAATCTTATACTCAAAATTGAATCCAAAAATCAAAACAACTAGATTTCGGTGGTGGTGCGAGTCAAATATCAGTTATCCATACATTGAGGTTAAATTACGCGCGGTTTATGTGAACCTATAAAAATTCCAATTGTTATATACTTTTCGCATGAATAATTTGGAAACATATACATGTCCAATAAACTGCATCGATTGGTCGTGTTAGACTCATTCGCAAAGGATTAAGAAAATTTATGCCAGCGGTGTGATAGTAAATGCATAGCTGAAATTCTCACTGTATCGAACCATAAAACATATAGTGCACATATATAAGAATTTAACATATTGTCACAACATTGGTTGGATGTATGCATTTATATTTACAGAGTCCATTGTATATTGGGTGTGCGATTAGTCCACAAGTGATTAAAAACTTGCAATATAATAAATATAGAAAAAAATAAAAAAAGAGCATAAGTAAGTAAGTTCAATATACTGCCTTGAGGAGGAGGTACACACAAACACACATCTATTAATAATATAGTATGACTCAACGTTCAAAGTTATTTTGTGATGATGAGACATAATATAAATTTGATTGAAATGTAAATTTTAATTATAAAATAAGAATTAAAACCATGATATAACGCCGCATACGGGCGCGCACACAACAAAAACCTATGATTTTAAAAAAAAAAACAGAATATTTGAATACTCTTATATCGTGCAGAAAATTTTTGATGGCGCTGCTAAATTATTTTTTGGAATATAAACATTTTTTTTAAGAGTATATTTATAGTACAAGAATGTGAGAAATTGTTAGATATGATATGCGATTGAAGTTAGCATGAATATAATCAATGTATAGTGTGACAAATATATTTTCGATTATTTAATATTCAAAACAATATCTAAATCTCTTGCCGTGTCAGCCAGCAATATCAATAATATACCAATTTCATATATTTTAAATGAAACGATATTTGGTGTGTCTATAATATACGAAATTGAATTAATTACGCATGCAATCTATATTCAATTATATTGTCGAATGATAATTGTTTCTATAATATACTGAAATATACGGCAGATATATAGACTTTTTATTAACACAAAAAATATAGTACATATACAAAGCGAGTAATTAAAAAAATGAAAAATAGATAAAATTAAAGATGAATTATTACTCATTATTTTCAACACTATATATTATTTTTACTTGCGCTTGTCGCATGTTAACGATGCCAAATATATCTATTAATATACATATTGGCTGTATAACTAAGTTTTGGGGATATTTTTGGTAAGAAAAACACATTTATACACATTATATTTTATTCAAAGTATTTGCCATCTGAAGCTACAACTTTTGACCATCTTTGTGGTAAATTAATGATTCCCTCATAGGAGAACTTCTAAGGTTTTGACGCTGATGAATTCAGTCATTTTTTCATATCTTCGTGCAGAAAGGGCTGACTGCATCGACCGGAACAAATGGTAGTCTGATGCAGCAATGTCTGGTAAATATGGCGGGTGGGGTAGGACTTTCCAACCAAATGCTTCTAACGTTTCTTTGACCGGTCTATCAACGTGTGGTCTAGCATTTTCATGCTGCAGAATCACACGGTCATGTCTGTTGACATATTCTGGTCGTTTTTGATGCAATGCTCGGCTCAATTGGATTAATTTCTCTCGGTAACGTTCAGCAGTGATGGTTTGTCGCGGTTTAAGCAGCTCTTAGTACACTATACCAAGCTGGTCCCACCAGATACACAGCATAACCTTAGAACCATGAACATTGCGTTTTGGTGCCGATGGACCTGATTCACCTGTCTTCACCAATGCTTTCAGACGTTTTGGATTATCGTAGTCACAATTCGATGCAAAATTGAATGTCTTTGAAGCAAAATTTCACACATTGTTTTTCGATTTTTTTGTTGTCTTTCCGTCAATTCATGTGTTACCCAATACGATAGCTTTTGGACCATTCCCATCTTCTTTAAACGTTTAGAAACACTTGATCGGGTAACATCTAATGCCAATGCTAATTTTTCTTCCGTTTCACATGGATTTGCACTGAGTAAAGCTTCCAATTCTTCGTCTTAAAATTTTTATTGGTGCTACAACGAGTTCATTATTACTAACATCAAAACCATTATTTTTAAATCGTCCGAACCAATACTCACAATTGTTTTGTGATGGGGGAATGTTCACCATAAATTTGTAACGAAAAGCGATTAGTTTCTGCTGCTGTTTTCTTCTGAATAAAATTACTTAACATAACTTCCCGCAATTGCATGTTTTCCATTTTTAATCAACTAAACAAAATACTTATTTACACTTCAACTGAATATGAAAGGTGGATTCGACTACTACAATATCGAAGTATTGCCACTTCACACTGCGTACAAGCAATACTAATTACAACACATATCAGATTATCCCCAGGACTTAGTTATAGACTCAATATAATTATTATAATGTGTGAATATATTATTAGATCTAGAGATATTAAAGATCTAATGGTAATTAGTTTTCAACAATTAGGCGTGTTTGTGATTTTTTTTTGTTATATGTTGCAATGAATATATAAATATTGTTTTGATAATTTTATTCGTATTTCGATAATATTTCAAATTGGTTATTTCATTGAATACGACGATTTTCGAAAAAGGGTAAGTGTTGGAACTGTGAACTGAAAACATTCTTAAACATTGATGTTTAAGTAATGATAGTCTCCTTGGCGAATAAACTAAAAGAAATAGTTTTTGTATCAAATTTTCCGACTGGCACGATGAAATGTGTGAATGAATTTGAAAAGAAATATATTTTGGGAATGGAATTGGATAAAAATTCAAAACTAATTCACACCCACCTAAAATTTATACACATACATTACTCGTATTTTATTTGATTTTTATATTTATAAAGAATATATCAAATATATAGCGCGCATTAATATGTGGAAAATTATGAACATCTGGAAATGGAAATGCGAAAATAAGAAAAGAAGTTATAAACACACACACACACACGTTATTTAATTATTTTTTCTATATATATATTATTATAATGTCCATATAATAATTAATGTATTATATTATTACGTGTATACATTCAGCCAAATAAGTACCCGGAAATTCTCATTTTTAATTTTCTCTCTGAGAATATTTAAAAAAAATTTTTTTCTCAGGTTGACACAACTGTCAGCCACCATTCTGTGAATTTTTATTGCTATGTGTGATTTAGTTTGCTTACGGCGTCATTAGGAACAAGTCAACCTTTTGTGTGCGTTGCGATTTTTACTATGGATAAAAATATCGATCAAAGAGTTTGTGTGAAATTTTGTGTTTCAAACGAAATTTCTTGTGTCAAAACATTGGAAATGTTGAAAAAAACATTTGGTGATTCAACCATGTCGAAAACTCAAGTTTACGATTGGTATAAATCGTTCAAAGAGGGGCGAGAAGAAGTGAACGATTTGCCACGTTCAGGACGGCCTTCGACCTCTTCAACTGAAGAAAACGTCGACAAAATAAAGGTAATGGTGCTCGAAAATCGTCATAATAGTTTGCGAGAGATAGCCAAAGAAATGAACATGTCTCATGAGACCGCTCGTCATATTTTGGTTGATGTTTTGGGTATGCGGAAAGTCGCAGCGCGATTGGTGCCAAAAGATCTGAATTTTCTTCAAAAAATGAATCGCAGTAAGGTGGCTGAAGACATGCTTGAACGCGTAAATTCAGATCCAACGTTCATCGAACGCATCATAACTGGTGACGAGACATGGGTTTACGAGTACGACATGCAAACAAGTCAACAATCATCGGAATGGCGCGCCAAAAATGAGCCGAAACCGAAAAAACCGCGCCAAAGCAAATCGAAAATCAAGGTGATGCTGACCGTTTTCTTCGATATTCGTGGTGTTGTTCATTCGGAATTCTTACCGGAGGGACAAACCGTCAATAAAGAATATTATCTTGGCGTTATGAAGCGTTTGAGAGAGAATGTTCGTCGCAAAAGACCAGATTTGTGGCGGAACAACAGTTGGATTTTGCACCACGATAATGCACCAGCGCACAAAGCGATCATTGTTAACGAGTTTTTGAACAAAAATTCAACAAATATCATCGAACAACCACCGTACTCTCCAGATATGGCACCATGTGACTTTTTCCTGTTTCCAAAACTCAAATTACCACTTCGTGGAACCCGTTTTGAGAGCATTGAAGACATCAAAACTAATTCGCAACGAGAATTGAAGGCCATCTCGGAATATAGCTTTAAAAAGTGTTTCGATGATTGGATTGTTCGTTGGAAGAAGTGTATTGCCTCAGAAGGGGCCTATTTTGAAGGGGATATAATAAATTTAGATGATTGATAAGTTGTTTGTGTTTTATTTCAAATTTCCGGGTACTTATTTGACTGAATGTATATTCACGAATACATATATTTTATTGAAGATTTATGTACATAATTTTAATTATCCAAATATTTTATTATACCAATAATATAATATGTAATGTAATAATAATATTTGTTTATCACTGCGCGTATATAGTTACAGAGTTTTTATTTTTACGATCTGTTTGCATATGTCGCATATAGTATTCGCATGTATTTTTATGTATATATTATAGATAGATAGATGTAACATATATACCATAGAACATTTCAATAACATCATTTTAACTTCAATGGTGGAGGATCGGTTAAGGAATTTCAGGATTGCGTGCGATAAAACAAGATTCAAGTTTTTTGTGGAAACCAAATAAATATAATATTATTAATTTTCTGTTTGTTTGTTGTGCAGAACTATTATATCGTAATTGTGACGAACTATTTTATTTAAGACATTAATTTGTTTTAACAAATATATGCAAGTGATGTTACTACTCAAAGTAACGATCTTATATTGCATCTATACTAAACAATCATATACTGGAGTTAAGTTGGGAAATTAATCCGTATGAGAAAATATATAATAATCCACCAAAATTGATCGGCGCAATTATCAAAAGTTAAATATTTTCTTAATTCCATATTATTTGTATATAAGTGATCCGCTACCGCAATAAGAACCTTTTTTATAAAGCACCGTATTAATTTTAATAAAATGATACATATTCATAAAACGTTATATATGGGAAATGTCTATAACATCAATCCACTAAATACCACATTATCTTCAAATTATTTTTTGTAATATTGGATGATTAAAAGTGGCCAATTTTGAAGAACGTAGACGAATTCATTTTATCTTCTTTTTATCACATATTTTAGAAGATAATTCTTGACAAACCGAATATCATGAAAAAAACGTTTTTAAATACTTCACGGTTTTAATATAGTAATTGCGATTTTGACTTGATAATTTAATCATTGTAGTGAAATGAGAATTGCGTAAATTCTTATAATAGTGTCGTTTTCCTGCATTTCTCTTATTGTATTATAACATCGCAAAAAAAAAACCACTTGTTTTCCACCACAAATTTTAAATTTGAAAATAAAAGCCATATAACAATGGAATCAATGCAATTGCACATGCACAAAAACAAAAATGCACTCGTGGGTCGTTCAATAGAAATGGTAAAAACCAGAAAAGATCAATAAAATCCATGAAATAGTGTTGCATGAAATAGCTCTGACTCTCAGACATGATAAACATCATTACAAAAGAAAGTGCGGATAACATCTTACACAAAACATTATATGAAAAAGTTATCAACATCGATCAAAACTGATTTTATGTAACCGCATTTTGTTTTAATCTGAGTTTATCTGTATAATCAGAAAGTATTTTTACGTAAATTCATCGCACTGTTAATATCGTCACTAATATACACATGTATAAAAAGAAATAATAAAACAGAGTGGAAGTAGTGGGTAGAACTTGGTGGTGAAGCATGGTGCACCGCATAAAGAAAGCAATTCCATCGTTTGTGTAAGGTTATGACAATTGTATAAATTTGTTGTTAAATGGATTAAAAATATATAATATTTTCAAATAATAAATAAATAAAATACTTTGTTCAAACAATATATAATTTTTGTACCTCGATGGTAGTAATACACTGAAATCAAATGAAATAATAAATTTTTAATATAAGAAATGAAAAACAGAAGACACGCAAAAGAAAGTTTAATTTTTTTACCTATATTTACGAAGGAATCTTATCGTCTTATGTACATAAAAGTATAGGGTACAGTTGTCAGTCTTCGACAATTTCGTATAAATTTTATAATTGACTTCAGTGTAGTTAGCATCGCATTGTATAAGATCAAAAATACAAAGATCGAAAATTAAAAATATAAGTACAATAAAGTCGACACAGTTTAATAGCGAATATGGTTTTACATTAAAAATATACTTAAATAACCTATTGTGTATCGCAGAGAAATACATTTAATTATAATAACCCATACTCGATATATAAATTCCCTACGAATTTACAGAATTATTAAGTAGGTTAAACATATGGTTAACTACCAACTTCGGAAAAACAACCAGTTATGAATTCTATAATATGGCCTCGGATCGGACAGGATAAATGGCAACGACTCAAGCACGACAAAAATTTAAGGACAATGATTTAAAACTTGCATCTTGTAATGGTAAAAAGATAAGATGGGTAGATGCAGTAAACTGTGATATAAAAATCCTTAAAACTCGGGATCGGGAAGACATTGACTGCGGATAGGTCAGGTTGCAGAAGCGTGTTGGAGAAGGTTAAAACCGCACCTGGGTTATAACGCCATGGAGTAAGTAAGTAAGTTTTTTAAAGTTACTTAAACATTTTTGTTGCTGTTAATTGGTTAATATAATAAGGCATTATTTAAACGGAGCCGACAACAATAGAATCCACTACTACCCTATACATTTTTGTTTTCTTTGATTAAAATATTTTCTATTTTTTTTTCATTTTAGTTCTTATAAGCGTTAGATTTTATTAGATTAAATCTTTTTTTTTTTGTATATACCTAAAAATATATAACGTTAAGTAAATATATAATTTTTTTTTCATTTCATATTACAATTTCATTTCCGTTTCATATACACAAACATTATTTGATTTTATAATACACAAAAAGTGAATACGCGCGCGAGGGCGAAAGTTTAAGTATTTTTTTAATAAAAGGAATTAAATTTATAGAAATATGACACAAAGTTATACGTATACATACAGTGTCAGGAGAGAGATTAGATTTCCATTTATACACTTTTGAGTGAAAGCGTAGTTCTGCTACAAAAAGTCTATAAATGTGTGTGTAAACTGAAAGTGTATATGCTCCATTTATTGGATAGTTCAATGTTAACGACACCATATTCCACTACTGAAATTGGTATATCTTCTTTAATTTTAAAACATGATATATTTTTTGGCGATGTTATGTCACGTGTGCAAATCCAGGATACATTATCCGATCATTTTGAGACAGTTGATGATGTACTACATGCGATCGTGTCCCTATTATATTGACACTTAGATAATTTTTTGAGATCGCGTTTTGAGAAGTCAGTATAAGGGAAGCAAATATTAATAAACATTCGGAACGATTTCGTATATACAAAATCGTGTCAACCATTTGCATTGATGATTTTAAATGTAACAAGTCGAAATATGATCGAGCTAAGATGCAATCGTAAAACAGAGGAAGATATCGGTGATGTGGGTATCAGCAGACAAAACAAAATTTGGAGTATATAATATTGAAATTTGTTAATAGTTTAATATACAGGTGTGATCGTTGGTAAATATGTGAAAAATGATGTTTAAGAGAGAGGAACTTAGCCGCAGGACATAGTAATTGAAAACATGTGAAGTGTTTCACATTTTAACCAGTGTACCTCTACACACACACTTGTGTTCACAAGTATATAAAAGCAATTTGTGTAAACGTATACACTTCAAATTTTATGAAATTATAAAACTACACAATAATAAAGGTTCCACACACAACAGTGTATCAGTGGAAATAGGTGTATATAGCTTTTTTTTAAAAAAACTAAAATGGGGTGTGTGTGTTTACATGAAAAAAAAAAACTATAAGAAGTTATTTTTAGATTTAATAAGAAAAAGTTCACCAGAATTGTATATAATAATAAAATACTAAAATATATACAAAACAAAGACTATATAAAATTTCAATAATAAAAAAATTACTAAATAAAATCGCAGCAGTAATAATATTACATTTATAAATTAAATATAGAAAAAGTCAAACATTTAATGAAATTTTGATAAGGGCAATAACACGAAATAATAACCTTTTACGAGTATATTGGAATCAGAAAAAAATGAAACAAAAAAAAATAGAAAATAGAAAATAGGGGTTAAATTTTCTTTTTTTTTTCTATTGAAACAGATGTAATGAATTTATTTTTCATGAAAAATCATATATAATTTGTTATTGTACTCGTAATAAATATAAAATTATTTATATTATTTTGTACAACATGACATGAAATGAAAATTATATAGAACTTTATATAAAAAGGGTAATAATAATTAATCAACCCCTTTAAATCAGCAATATAAATTGAACAATGAATATATTTACTAGCGTATCTATAGGGTCTGTTAAATATAAATATATATTATGAGCGCGCGAGTACCTCTACCAGAGGTCTGTCTACCTATTTATTGTAATATTATATAGAAAAACCTTTTATAATATTGATGAAAATATATTTATAAAATAAAATGTGGTTTGAAAATTTTGTTATTTAATATTTTATGTATTATGCATTGCATATGACATCGCACACATATAATATATACAAATAAGGACGATTTGTCGGAAAAATAACCCTTAACTCGAAAATAAATCGATTTGTGAGTGCCAGTAAAAGTTTCAGTTCCGCATATGAATCTCACTGAAAGTAACTTTGTATCAGGTGTGAAGCCATCGGTTTTTAATTTCACATAATTTTTCTTATAATTTATTCGGAGAAATTAGACCATATTAAAAATTTGGGTGTTCACCAAACTAAATTTTCCGGAAAATCTTTTATTTCTTTTTAAACTTTTATGAATTATTATCTTTTTCAATTACGGTCCATAGTTTTACTGGATTTCCATGTTTGTATGCAGAATTTCAAATTATAGTCAATTTCAAATTTTTCATGTAAGATATTTTTAAAATCGTTTCACGCGTTCCACAGATATGACCGATTTTCCAATCGATGGCAGAGAAAATTTAAATGGTACAAAAAATTTTTACAAAATTATAATTTCATAACAAATTTTTCAATGACCAAAAACCGTTCATATATTTTGAGCGAGTGAATCGATTTTAAGTATTTCTTCTATGAAAGATTGGAAATTGATTGTAAATTGCAATTCTGTACATATAAAATAGAAATGTATTAAAACTATATGGCTCGCGTAATTCAAAAACAAGATAATTCTTAAAAGTCGATTTTCCCTACAATTTAGTAAGTATAGACATTCCAATTTATTTTTCATAATGTAGCCTACTTTTAAATTTGGTTACCCAAAAAAATACAGTAATAATGTAATTTGAAAACATATTTTCACATTTCGATCTTGCATATCTTTCATCAATTCACGTTTATTGTCATCATCATCGAATTCACATCTTGTGCGGCTGTTTTTGAATCATGGCAATGCCATTAATAAATAATTATCGTAGCATAAGAGGTCACTTGGAGCGTGTTTCACGACTAGAATTTTTATCAATTTTTAAATAAAATTTAATATTTTGGTTTTGGCAAACATTTTTTCGACTGACGCCACGCGCAATAAGTACACACACACATAATGCGTTGTATTTTGGCTTCTCTATATGAAGGGAATGCATATATCATGAAACTTTTTGACACTTTATAGTTCATAGACCATTGGTTTTACAATAAATATAAATCAATCAGCTGCACCAATAGAAAATCATCGTACCCGATTAATTTTCAGACACATGGTTTATATAATTAAAATTTTATGTATTTGTACATAATTTATAAATTAACTATAAATAGAAAATTAATAATATGTAAAATTATGTAGAAAATTGTTTTAAATTTAAATTATATATACCCTCAACCCATCCATATAATATCATGTTAATATATGTAATGTGATTTGATATGATTATGATGTGATCATCATCAAAGGCGACATGTATATACGATGTATATTGTCGTCTATATAATATTAGTATATATAGATTTAAATATTTAAAAGTTTATTTAGTAGGTGTATTAAATACATACGTTGCGTGTATTAAAATAATTTTAAACATATGTAAAATATATATGGTATTAATTTTATATTTCAATAATCAAAGAAAATCATAATTTTATACATAGATTATTTAATAATTATATATAGTCTAATAATTTTTGATTTATTATCTCAAAATATGATATAGATAAGTGATGGCGTATATATATATATATCATTTAAAACAGTAAGTCAAATAGAAGATATACCATATACCGCATCCCCGCAGATAAACGTAAACTAAACAGAGTAGATCGCATATGAAAATAAAAAACACACAATACAAGAATATTTGTCACAATTAACAGAGCTTGAGAAAATATTGATTATTCATTATGGAAGGCTTAAGAGATAGAGTTATACAACATAATCCACCAATACGTAAAACTATAGTGGCGAATGGGTTAGTATATTAACATTAAAAAGGCAGATTGATTTACCATTCTTCTTACTTGCTCTACTATTTGAAAATTTATTATTTAAAGGAATAAGACCATCAGACACATCAATTTGCTTTCAGACAACAACCAACAACGATATGGAACAAGTTCATATGCAATTGTATAGATGTTATCGCGCAGGGAAGATTTATATAGAAGAAAAACAAAACTGCACTGCAACATTCTTATAGAAATTGGACAGAGCATATGACACGTGGAACTAAACTTCGGAAATCGCAAATATATTATACACAACATTATTTAAACATAACAAAAAAGTATATACCTTTTTTTCTCTTTTCACACAAAAAAACTTAAAAATTAATTTTCGTATAAATATTAAAATTATTTCTGGTTACCGTAGCACTCCTAAAATTATCTATATATTTTTTTGGTAAAGAAATAACAATTACTGAATAAACACTTTCCAACACAAAGAAAAATATAAAACGTAGGTAGTAAGTAGGTGCATACATAATTTACGAAAGTACTTAATAATTCTTTATAAATTTAAAAATCCAATTATACTCGGTGTCCTATATATTGTATAATGTTGTCATGATGAAATAAGAAATATGACCACCCCCGCCTCCGCCAAAATATTATATATCTACAATACTTATAAAGGATATTAATTAGTTATGTAAAATGAATATTCAAATATATCCCATACATTTTATAAGAGCAGATAGGTAAAGAAAGGTAGGGTATTGTCTTCAGTCTTTTGGCCATTTAATTTATTGTACAAAATTCATATTTATATTGACAATATGTGCCCATCGTTCGGGCAATAATCGAATTCCCCGAAGGAAGAAATCGTTTGTTTCGTTTGAAGTGATCCAGTCATTAAGTCAGTTTTTATTATATGGTTGTATGAACTTGAAAATCACTTGTCTTTTTTGCCTAGTAAGCAGCAATTAAAGGGTTTTCGATTTGGCTGTTGTCTTTCGGTTAAGGTATGCGTGCGGTAACCGTAGTAGTTAAATCACATGTCATTCAAGCTAGAGATTGCGAGTTCGATCTCTGCGGTATTAACATGAACAATTTTCGTTTCCAAATCAACAAAATTCTTTTCGAATAGACAGAGAACACAGAGAGAGTCCGACAATAGCAGACAGTACCCTATTTATAATATATACAACACAATAAAATACATAAAGCTTAAATATTGTATCCGGTGCGTATAATAATATTGTTTGCGTAATAAATAGTAACTCTTTTATACTTCTTTATCTTTTTCACAATATAATTTATATAAAATTTATATAAAAACATAATTATGTTCGCAAAAAAAAATGATACCAAAGCATATATACCATCCAATCCATGTACACACCACCATCATCACAACACAATTTTTACATATATTATATCAAATTCAAAAATAATTTTAAAAGAAAATTCAATTATTCATAACATTAACTTCCGGTGTTTGTAAAATCATATAATACTAATAATAATAATAATAATATTACAATTTGATGTTTAATCGTAATTTTACACTTGCTTATTTATTATTATTGTATTTTTTTTTTCTTTTTCCAAAATTTGTGTGTGGTAAAAATTATTTTGCAAAAAAAAATATGTTTATTTTTATTTACAAAAAAATTTAACATCATCAAAAAAAATTTGAATACATTTTTCATATGCCTTTTTACAAGTATATGTAAAAGTATATAAATCTGTATTTTAATATACACCTAACACCTATGTAATGACCATTGATAGTGAAGTACTCGAAGTATAGAGCTTATGGCATCTACTAAATACACTTAAGTTTGTAAATTATTTAGCATATTGGAGTATATACGCATGCAATTCAAGCGTTTTTGTAAAATACCTTGGGATCACCCCTGGACAGTCGACACAATTCTGCTGAGTGTTGTACTCGGTACAATAGTATACAAAAAAGCTTTTATGCAATTTGGTATCTATTAGCGTATATCTCTTAAATCGATACACTGGTTATACACGACTGCACTCATAAGATCAATGATATGCTTTTTGGTTCAATACTGTATGAGGGTCAATGTTATGCTGCTTAAATTCTGTTCAAAAACAACTAGCAAAAATACACCGTCTAATTTGTATATCAATTGCGGAGTTTATTCGTATATAGCCCTCTCTCTATAGCACTAGAAATTATGGTAAATATGCTACCATTGGACTTATATACATATTTGCTAGAGCGATGCATATCGTGTTAATGAAAAAATTTTCGCATTGAATATGGATATTACAAAATTTAAAAGTTTCACCTTCAGAGGGTATGGCAATCATTGTCGCATGATCTCAAAATTACGATACACATAGAATTGCTTCTAATAAATAATTCAAAAGGTATATATTGTATATCCATATCGCGACGACGATTGGCGCATCGGTGTGAATAAAATACTGTCTCCAACGGAAAAATGTAGTTATATAGATGTCGTTTTGTTGACAACGTCATTCGGTATATAGGTAGTTACGAGGCGGATATCATCGTATATCTATGGGTGCGTGCAAATTTTTTTCAATCTTCCAATGAGCAGCGATTGTAAAATGTGTATTTGATATTATGGTTTTTCGAGCGTTGACTTATTATACTAGGTAGAATATGAAGAATATGCTCTGACAATAATATTACTGTACTCAGCAAGACAACAATAAGTTTTTAGCAGTAATTGGATAGATCGGTGAAATTCTCATTGGATTTAGATAAAAAAAATTTAGTGGTGTATGGAGACTATGGCGGCAAAATAGTTGCCACTATTTATATGAATACCAGGCATATGCCAAATTCATGCATCCTTCCGTAATTCATTTATAACAAATATTTCTGTGTTGATTTCTGAGGGGGAAATAAAAATCGAAGGGAGAACACAATGGACATTATGTTATCTAAGTACCGGTATAAAATCAAAATTCAACAATTATATCAAAAAATAGTTATCTCCTAAATTACATTATTTTTACATAAGTGCCATTAGATTTGCTAATTGTGTCTGCAGGACATTGTTAATCCAATTGAATAGCGTCCAACGCTGCACATTTTTAAAGACTCTCGTATTTTTTCATCCACAAACGAACAAATGATAACTCGTGCAACTATAAAAATTTCAGTATTAAAATGAACATGTAAATTTTCGGGTATTTCACGTTACATTAGCATAAAAGCAAAATATCCACTGCGCTGAGTGTTTTTAGAAGGAAGAAAATAAAACAGTACATAAGTATCAAATACAATTTTTTATGTCGCATCCACTCATCAATATTAAATTATATTTTCTAATATAAAAAAAAAAAAAAATCATTTAATTTGAGAGGCAACAACGAAATTGTGTGTTAATGTAAATATGATAAAAAAAATAGAAGAACATTATTCAAGTCATCTCCTTATACTCTAACCATCAAATGTAATTTATTGTGAGTTAGGTATATACAACAAAAGAAAAATTTGTTGAATGAATTGATGTTGATTTAATGTTGTGTGTGTAACATGCGTTGATGATGGCTTATGTACCAATTACATAATACCATGCACATAATATATACTCGTAGTACATGTAACATGTAACAACAACAACAACATTTTCTATTATGTTACAGATATAGATTTAATAAAACGAAAATTAAATCACAATTTATATTTTGACAACGGTTTTATAATATTTAACATTCAACACATAATATTTTTCACATTATATTTTTACATATACGAAATTGAATTTTTCAAAGTATGAAATTAATTTATAAATAAATAATATTTCTTATTATATACGCACTCGTGTAACACTTAAATGTATAACATAAATGGAAAATCTACATTTAATTTAAACATTATCCATAAAAGAAAAAAATATACAATTTATAATTAAAAGACGAAGAAAAATGGAAAAGGTTAAAGTGTTGATATTTTATATTTAAAAAAAATTGAAAACTTTATAATTTAATAAAGAATTTTAATTGACTTAATAATACAGAATAAGTTTATAAATATATATGCGCGTGTTGATATTTTAGGCAAGTAAAAATAAGTCAAGAACTTATCATTTAGCTCGATACACAATGGTATTTCAATCTTGTAATACCTTTGGAATAATAGGGATTTGTTAAGAACATCATAATTATAGATACAAATCACCTATAGAGCAGAAACTTTTTGATGTTACTCCGTATCCAATGAAATTTTGCCAGGTTGTAGTATATTCACCAAAGTATAGAACAAAGTTTTTTTTTTTAATAAATTTTATAACAGACTCACATGAAATTCTATTATTTTCATTTGTTCTAGTTGATTTGTGCCTCTTTATCACATATTATCTATAAAGCGTTAAAGTAAAGCCATGCACTCAAAATTACATAATATTTATTTATCATAAAAAAGTTTACGAATTAAATGCAAGTATCCAATCAATTTTGATTTCGTGCAGATGCACCGAATATTATTTTATTGATTTTTCAAAAATGGTCGATATAGAAATTATGACATGTGCATCTTAAAAAACCAACTTCTATAACCAGCTGATGGAATTATTTTTATACCTTCTTTGGTTCTAAATATATTGACTATGTGCTTCGAGACCATTGTTTAATTTGCATATAGTGTCACACAAATAATTAGATTTTAGAAACCTTTCGATAATTGCAGACCGCATAGTTGATGAATTGTTATATATACTCCCATGTGGACGGAGTATAATTTACTGCTGAACACCTTGTAAAAATTTTTGTAAAGATATTTTTTTTATTTGTAAATTTTTATATGTTAAATTTAACATAACAACGCACACATAAAACATTATAATAATTATATGCATTTGCGTGCTGTAACGTTACGTATATTTTTTACAAAATAATTTACTTTATAATATAAATAATAACCTAAGAATATAAAAGAACAATTATAAATATAACAAAAAAGTTTGTTTTTTTCCTCTATACTTTTTTAAAGACTCTGAAAAAATTCAACTTTATATACGTTTAACTAATAAACTAAATGAAAATGTGGACGACAAAAATATATACAACACAAAACATGTTTTCATTAAAAAAAAAAAGGAATTAATTTATAAGAAAAATGGTTTTGTGATAGCGGAATGAGGTTACTTTTTAACTACAAACAGCAATTATTTACAATAAAAAAAAAACCATTAAATGTTCGGGAATAAAATTATGTTTCTTTTAAACACGGCAAAAACATATACACAAACCAATTAATAAAAGTAATAAAGTAATTTGAAAATGACATTTAGTGAATAAACAATCGGTTTTCATATAAGTCCATTAATATCTGTTTCACACATCGACCCATCCACTCATCCTAAACTCAAATTATATGCATTTTCACGATAAAGTTTTCCTTTTTTAAACTATCAATTTCAGTTACATTTTCCGTCAAACAATAATGAAATTATACCTTAAAATTTAACTTTAACTAATTTTCTTACAATAACCATTTTGTTCCCAAGCCCGTTCAAATAGTTTAATCCTCTACAGCTATACACTATACCATAAATTTTTTTTTGTATAGTATTAGTAAATTAACAACTTTTTTGCCGTATAAAATTATAATTTTTATTTCATAAATTTTAACATTTTAATGTATAGCATTTAAAAGAAGTTCCGCTGGTTTTTTTTTTCTTCCACGTAAAATTTATATATTACGCGGACCTTAATAAACTCGAACGCGCCATGATCTGCATATGTAAATTTTTATAGTAAATATACAAGAGATAAAGATTTTTACGTTTCAATATAAATATAATGAACGCAACTACTACTAAAAGAAAATCATAGCATTTTTCAACTATTTGCGTGCGATTAAATCGCATACATTTTTTATAACATATCAATCATTTTTTTTTTGTTTTATATGTTACACCGAATAAAATTCACATAATATACGTATTCTGTACGAAATATAACCAAAATATGACTCTAAAATAATATCTGGCTGCATTAATGGTGGTGCTATTTTATGGAAGCTGTTAATTTATGTATTATGTACTGACTTTAATAAATTATCAAATCGGTCTGCGTGTGTGTATATATAAAGGGCAAAGAACCAATATTACGATGATAATTGTTTAACCAAAATCACAACAACTTTTTTGAGTGGCATTGAAGATTTAAAGTATAAATGATGATGATGCACGTCCAGTCCGACCACAACGATTATCTATATAAAAAAACAACCATAAAATGTGTCGTTTTTGTATGCAAATTAGCATTGAAAACTCTATTCAGTGAGAATTAAAACAATTCTAATATATATATAGTTTTACGATTCCAAAGGTATTATCCATTAAAAAATGTTATATTTCAAGTTGCATATATACAACGCGGTCATTTATATTTGTATTAATTTGGTGTATTTGAAATGTTTGCTAAATATACATGAATAATTCCAATTGGTTGTAATATTTATATACCGCACATTTCTTCCAAATCGAGTTGCATATATATGTCAATATGTCATGTATATATCCCAATTATATCAATATAAACGCATATAAATACCAACGACTAGCTATATATTTTATCATTACCACTTGTTTCTGTATACAAATATTGCAATATGAAAAATATCGCATATATAAAAATATTTAAAAAAATTGCACTATGCAAAATGTGTGCATAAATATATTATAATACTCTAAACATCTCACTCAATTAATTATATAAAAATTATTAATATGAAAAATTTCATTTATTTTCTTATAATAATATAAATCATATTATATATGATCTCCCATAAATAACATAAGACGATTTAAAGTGCAATATAGATGGTTTGTTAATGCTAAGCTCCTCAAAACTTATAAAATATAGCATATATCCATCATATATGCATGGCATGGCATGGAGCATAGTCTCCACATAAATACTATATTTCTGTGCATGTCTGGAGATTATGGTATTAGTATATATACAAACATTTATTTTAAATTTAAATAAATATTTAGTACATATGAAATACGAGTATTTGGTACAAAATGCACTTTATATATTCATCATGGAAAATATTATTGGATGTAATCCTTACAGAATATTATAATATGTTACAGAATGGGTTAATAATATCCATATAGATATTCTCATCGCATATATTACTCGTAAAATTTTCATGTTGAATAAGTTAGAATATATACTACGAGGATATAAAATGTTTCAAATATATATTTTATATATATAGAAGAGATTAATTAAAGCTATATCATCTATTTTATTACATACATTTACATCTTCAGCATACACGTATGCATTGATAAATCCATTTTAAATTAATATTTGATAGGATTTTATTATATAAAATGATATTAAGATTGTATATGAATAAGATTTATATTATATAAAAACATTAACTAAACTTTTACATTTCTGAATAAATTAACACAAGAACTCCCCCATCGCTCACGAAAATATACAACATTCTATATTATGTGCATATTTAGTAATAAAATCGATGTAATTTTTAAGTCAACGTGATACAAATTTGTAGTGAAGCATAAAAAAAATTTGATATACAAACTTTTTCTTACCAACTATAAGGATAAACATTTGACTGAAACGATGGCGTAGAATTATAATGTCAAATATTCCTATGAGTATTTATTTTCCATATATAGGATGTGAATTAATTTGTATACAGCTAACATGATAATTAAACATTACATATACCATATTAGTATTTGGGGTATACGCGTCGTTGGTATTCAGCAGATAGATAGGATTATGTTTATACATTTTCTCGCACAATGGCTATATCCGGCCGCGCAGACAAGATGTTTTAATTTCAAAGCGTTTGGAATTTCCCTATTTTTTCATGAATTTTGATAAAATTACGTTTGTAGTTTGATTAAAGATTATAGAGGTTGAGCACCTGGACAACTTCTTATCGTCATTAAAATAAATAAAAAAAAAAAAGTGAATCCCATTGTCAACGAAAGCATATACGAAATTTAATCAAAATTGAATGAGCTTTTATGTTTTAGATAAAAGAAACCGTTGTCATCAATGCGTATTCCGCATTCCATCAAATTAAGATTATTTATTGTGTTGTATTTCAATAGTTTGGATTATTTTTAATCAGGGTAGCGAATAAAATCTGTATTTTTGATACAGAATTTTATAATTTATTTTAATAATTTAATTATTACAAATTGTAGAAGAAGATTAATTTTTAAATAATTATATATTTTTAATAACTTATTTACCAAATCAGATGAATATAACACGAGGGATAACATTATTTACTTATGGGAAAACTTATATGGGCGAGTGTAGTGTGGCTAGCGATTCTTTTCCTTTGTCAACTAAATTGTGTCACATCAAGTCGTGCATGTTTGAAAATTGGAAAAAATTATATACAATGGCAAAAAAAATTACTATAAACTAGGTATAGGTATCGTATATTTATCGCAAACAGTATGTAAGTATGGCCAGTAAAATATAATATATTTATTTCCATATATAAGCTCTAAAACTATCTAGGCACCCCATCAACTGTACCCGCTCAGAGCAGTTAATTCCATGTTCATCGGATTGCACAAAAGGATGTCAAAGTCAATATAAATTAATCCGCACATACATTTATACATAATTTAAAGAAATCTGGTGAAAATATCGCTAATCTTGTGACCACAGACATTTAACATTTACTGACGCTATACGGTTTGTATTGAAAACATTGTAGATTCTATCACCACGCAGTTACAATTCTAGAAATTATATCGTCATACTATACGCGATCATATACAAAATGAAGTCCTTCGCATGATTAATTCGATGCAATTTATAACAATTGAAGTTCGTATAAATAATTTTTTTCAGTTAAAATCTACATAAATTGTTGTTTTTTTTATTTCCACATGAATTTATCACTGAAATTTTCTTGTAAACTTTCACGGAATCATTAAAGTTTTCTATTTACGATAATCGTTGTTGTTGGCGCCGGTCTGAACGCTTCTCAGCATCAATATCTACTATGTCTTCATCTTCTTCTTCAGTCATATATTGCTCAAAGTGGAGCTTTATGTCATCTAATAAACCTTTCATTACATCCAAGTTGGTAAATTACTCCTCACGGGAGTATATAACAATTTACCAATTGTACTGTAATTAACGAAAGATAAATGTTTTCCAAATACTATTATTTTTATATGGGTGATTAACCCATAGTGATGTGTGTTGTGTGTGCAGACATTATTAATCTTTGAATAGTGTCCAAAACCATATTTTCAAAGATATCCGTTTTTCTCTTTATTCCATAAACGAACAAATGGCCACCCAGCAGAAAAATTTTAGTATTACAATAAATACCGAAAAATTTCCTATGAAAAATAGAGGGAATTGAAACCTTTAAATTTCATGATTAATAATGTATATTTCGGCGCTATACCACTGCGCTACTGAGTGTATTTACCACTACTACTACTACTACTACTACTACTACTACTACTACTACTACTACTACTACTACTACTATGTCTTATGCCACTACAAAAACTTGTGTTTTGGATAAACTATATTTTAAACCATACACTGAAAAAAAAAAAAGTACATGGATCCAATTAAAAAGTAACGTCAAAACAATGAAATATTAATTAATTTTGCTCCTGAGGAACATGTTTCATTGTTAAAATGAAATAACATTTATTAAATCAAAGAAATAATTCTTTAAAACATAATATCGAAAATGAATGTTTTTCAATGAATCACTTCGTTGGTTTTTAAGAATTGTATAATTGTTTTGATGAATATTATTCATTTTTTCAACGTGTTCTGTTTAATTACTTATTATTTTGAACATAAATTAATTAATGATCGCGAATTTTTATTCATTCAATAAACAATTACATTAAGATAATTTTTAAAAATGAAAAATATTAATGAATTATTCATTGAAACAATGAAAAAAAGGGGCTAATAAAAGCTATTCATTTTAAATTATGTACAAATTTATTTTCAGTGTAGGTGATTTTAAGCAAATGTTTTGGTAGAATTTTTATCAATTTTAAAATATTTTTCCTTCGACACACAAAAACTATGCGCTCTATTTGAAAGGAAATGTCAAGAATAAACTCTACGAGGTTCTTAGCACATTAATCAATCAGAGCAGTCAATATTGATATGGACGATACCAGATCCATATCGGATATAGAAAATTCATTCCGGTTATTTTGCGGACAAATGGTGTAATTATAACTGAAGAAATATATATATATAGTTAGTCTTAGTATAAACCTAAATTGTATTTTAATTTAAATATAAAATTTGCAAATATTATAATACCAATGTTATATATATATAATTAAAAATAAAATATAATTATAATAATACCCTTGTCGAATTTTTGAAACCACCAGTTTCCATCTATCAGCCATTTTCTTTAAGAAAATTTTACACAAATGTTTAAATTTTCCTATTTTATGCATTTATTATACAAAAAGCTCACAATATTTATTTATGAAATAATATTTAATATGAAAATAATTATGTATTTATTAAATGTGTATGTATTAACTTTTCGTTTATTGTATATTTTTCTATTGTATTAATATATGCGAAGAATGAATTTAAATGTAGCCGTATAAATATGGTTTTATCGAATTTTCTTTTTATTTGTCATAATAATTATAATAATAATTATTATTATTTTTTAATGACATAAACACACAAACACATACAAATATATGCATCATCATTATATATACTATATCGTATATATATATAAATAAATAATATAATAATAATGTTTATAAATATGGGTGAGGTATATAAATAAATAAATAAATAAATAAATATAATTTTAATATTAAGAGAGGATATATGAAAGTAACACACACACAATTATATATTTTAATTTTCAATTTTTTTAATTATTCTCGTACATTTCGCTGACATTTCCAGGTACGTTTTTTTTTATTTTTTAATTAGAAATTTTAACCTATTTTCTTTGTTATTATATATAAAATATAAATAAATTACAAATAAATGAAATTTCATTGCAATTTTAATTATAATTTAACAGGCAGATATATTTTTTTCTTACATTTATATATAATTAGATTTAAAAAGCAATTTTATATATATTATTTTTTATTAATTATTTATGGTTTTTATTTTTTATAAAATTATAGTTTTATCTGTCTTTATATGAAAATAAAAAAAAACACATACATTATTATTGCACTATATATAGAAATTTAAATTAAATAATTCCATTCGAGCATTTCTTTCAATATTGTTATCTCCATTTATATGTTATAAAATACAAAATATATTAAAGTTTTCCTTTGTTTATATAAAATACAAATTACATCCAATTATAATCAATTCATTCAATTGAGTACAAACTTGGCTTTAATAAATATATATAGCTGATGATGATGATAGTGTATAGTATTAGTCGATCGGTTACGATTTTATTAAGGGTGAACCGTACGACCTTGATCGAATCGTAAGCTGCATAATTTTGACATCAAAGTATTAGTAAAAGTGATAGTGATCAACTCGAATATAGTGATAGTGATCAACTCGAATATACATAAGTTAAGGCTGTTATATAATCTATGGATGAATCTGTTCTTATATAAATTCTACAAATCACATTCTTTGCAGAATTTATAAAAAAAATAGTTAATGCTAAAATGTTTTAAATAAATTATTTGTAAAGGATGTATCACATAAACTATACACGAGACCATTGTATTGGTCACCAAGAACGATGTTTTGCTTTATTTGTTGTGGCGATAATTTGTTTATCCAAAGTTACATCGCCGAAGAATTAAAAATGATTCGTAATCATAATGTGTTGCAGAAAACCACAAATGTAGGATGACCGAAGGGAAGAGTTAATTTTCTTTTAACACTTATTGCAAAAAATCATGGCACATATTTTCTTGCATTTGTAAAATATTCTGGAAAATTTGGGATAGATTTTTATATATTAGAAAACATTTGACTTTTTAGAGATTATGAGAAGAGGAGCAAGGGCAGTGGAAAATTCCGAAACCTTAAGTTATAAGTGACGATAGCATAAAATTTTCCAGACAAATCTCCAGAGTAACGGTTCCCTCGACACCCTGTACATAGGGAAAATTTTAATTATATTAAGTTAAATAAGAAATATCAAAATAAAATTGAAATATTATATTTATATATGGCGAAACAATTTGAGGTAATAATAATCCCGCATGTACATATAATACGATAAGAACTTGAAATTTAATATTTTAAAATATCCTTAATTAATATCCCTAATTTAATTGGGGATTATGTGTGTGCGTGTGTGTGTGTGCGTGTGTGTGTGTGTGTGTGTGGGTGTGACGCAGGAATAGAGTTGTGTTTCAATCTTTATTTTATTATCCACGCACACACAAATTTTATATAATTTTAATATAGATTTTTTCGCGACTTTACGCATGTTAAATCGCATATACATTTGGAGGACAAATTTATTCTAAATTAATTAATTTTCCTAAATATAATAATCTAATCATTGTTCTAATAAAAGAAAATTATCTTATATAGCTTTCATGAATCAATTTCTATAAGATAATTTACGTTTTAATTAACAAAAACGAGTTTTACTTGCCCGTCAAAAGATCTATTCGAAATTCAACATAAACTTGCCCTTTTAAGTACTTGATATATATGTGTAACATGTAATTATTAGTTAATAATTATTTAAAATCCTATATGCTTAGATTATTTATTTTCTTTCACAATTAAGTCCTTTTTAACTTAAAATATTTGAGTTTTGATATTTTATATTTATAAACGGATTTTAGATTTTTTTTAATTTAACTCTGTAAGCCTTTAGTTAATATGCGTACACTTTTTTCTCTCCCCATTTTTAAGCATATACTATAAAAAAAAGTATATTAAACAACATTGTGAATGATAGGGGAGGTGGGGACGGATATTATAATACAATTACAGCGCATCTAATATAATAATAAAGGGTAAATAAATATTGTACTATTATTACAAACATCTAATTTTGCTTATGGCAATATTCAATTCATTAAAATACAAAAAATTTACGTACTTAACACACACATGCTGTATTTGCGAGTATACGATAAAGTTTATATTATTAATAGGTAATATAAATACATATATACACTCTGTTCGAAACATAACCGCGGCATGACTTTCTAATATATGGATGTGATAATGGCAATCAATTGGACACTGATTGATTTATTTGGATTGTGAACGAGCCTTAACAAACTGTTAGCAATATCGTGACATTTCCTTTAGTGTAAGTCAAAATAAAAAACAATAGAAAAATTTTCAAATTATCTGAAAGTTATGCAAAAAAACTTTAGTGAGATTTACGAAAATGGAAATTGGAACTAAACCAAAACGAACACCTCATAATGATTTAAAGGAAAAAAATTGGTCTAAGAGTGTACTCAAAGTTTGCTTGGTATCCATCAATTCACTGATAACCAAAAATTTCACCGAATTATTCATTTCAAAGAAGTCTGGTTTTATGTGTGGTATTTCAATTGAAGCAAAATATATTTAAAAAAATAAAATAATTTTTGTAATCCTTTCCGGTTATTTTTCGACCTGAACTTATTCTATGTTATTATTCATTATTAGTGTTGTTATACATTGTTGTAAATCCCAAAGGTTTTACAATGTTTATGGAAAATTTATACGTTTAATAAAATAAGAGTATTATACAAAATATACTTGGAAAAAAGCAAATAAAAATGGAAATAAATAATTAAATTTCAGATCAACATTAAATATTAATTTTTTTAATTTGTATATGAATAAAATGAATATTATAATTATAAGCAATAACTCAAATTCGAGAAAATTTAATTAACAATATAAGTAAAATATATGTTATAAAAATTTAAAGAAAATTTTGGGATAACATCGAATCAGATGAGTATTTGAGTCCCGTACGTCTATCGATCAGACGCACGCAAAGTCATCACTGTCCGCCAATAGTGTGTCCATCTTGGTTTTAACGGCATAACTATCTAACATTGCGGTCAAATTTGTAAATTACTTCGTATGTGATCACCAATTCACCAATTGGTTCGCGCAATTACACATTTCTATAAATGTTTTTTAAATTTAATTATTCTCATGATATGATGTGAGTGATTCGCCCATTGTATTATGTGTGTGGAGCTGCAGACATTACTAAGAGATAATCGTAAAAAAACTAATGTTTCTTCCAATGGTCGTTTTGCCACAACAAAGTTTTCATATATACATTGATGATTTCGTATATAATAACTGCTTAGGTTCGGACACGGAACGAATAATATGATTTTGAAAAGGATATTAGAGAGGGCGAGATGATTGAATGTGGAAAAAGGTACATATGGTGGCTTTGAGTATAATTTTATAATTTGACTGTATGGTCGTTATTTTATAGACGCAAGAGGCATCTTGAACGTTCTGGAATAATATCGTAATTTTTTCATTTAATATTATTGCAAATTTTTAAAATATAACTTTGAAAATTGATAATATTTTGTAACTATTATTATAAAGGAATACAATACTAATTTGTCAACTTCAGAACTTATGCCATTTCTTGACCAGCATTAATAAAATTTTGTATGCATATAGGATATACGAATAATATGGAATTATATATAGGAGCAATTTTTATGAAGTTCCTATATAGAAAATGATATCTATATAGGGACTAGTTTCAAGAATATATTATGAATATCTGATCTATTTTGTTATTTCTCATCTAATTTTAAATTGGATATTTTAGCATAGGTTAAGAATGGTATTATATACAATTTTCATGAAATTCTTATAAAATTATAACAAGAACAAAACAATTATACTCATACAACCAATATACATTTTATTACATAATAATTTGGTGGCAGTCGGCAGAGTTTATTAACACACATATTCATTTATATTTTTTGTATGGAGAAAAATTCTTCTTAAAGTATCGCGTACGTATATGAATCAACAAAACCCAATTTATAACTAAAACATATATATTATACACCTAATTATTTTCATAATTAAGAATATATACAAATTATAATAAACTTTCACATAATAATAATAATAATAATAATAATAATAATAAGAAAATATACAAATAACAATTTATTTGCAATTCAAAAAACAAATGGAAATATTTCTTTTGTCAATTATTAATTAATATATACAAGAAAAAAAACTTTCATTATAAATAAATTATATTATTTTGATATTTCGGGTAGGTGTAAGATACCCTTATCATTTTTTTTTCTATATATGTACAAATAATATAATAATATAATATTCGTATTCTCGTAATTAGATTTTATGTTTGATTAATACAAATATATTTTCATTCATTTATAATATCTTATATTAACAATAATATGACATTTTGAAATAGTAAAGTAAAATATAAAATAAAATAATAATTAAAATTTAATATTTATTTGCCATCTTATATTTCGCATCGCATCACATTGCTATATTTACAAAAATGTAATAATATTAATAATAATAATAATAATAATAATAATAATAATAATAATAATATTAATAATAAACAAAATAAGACATCAATCCACTTAATTATAAATTTCTTTGATTTAAAGAAAAACAATTCTACTTAAGTATATAATATCTTCTTCTTTTTTTTTGCCATTGCATGAAATGAAGATGACAACGTACGTAGTTGATGAAGATTTTGAATTAAATATAAATAATATATATTTGTATAAAATACTAGGGGTTGTCTGAATAGTTTTCGGTTAACCATACATCGCAAGAAATTCTGTAACCATAATATTGTATTTGAAAGTTTCAGCCCCATATAAAATTTTATTTTTATCTCTAAATTCATTCCAGTAGTAATAATAGCCGTCGTTTTATAATTCACGTAGATCAGTAATTCTTTTAGAATGCATAAAAAAATTTAATATGATACATTCATTAAATTCTTTGTTTTGCAGACGGTTGAGAACACCAACAGAAATTCTTTAAATATTATTAAAAATATACATCAACTTCAACAATGATCCAGAACGTGCTGTAACACCACCAATCATTCATAATGATGATATTTTGTTAGATATATGATCGACGATAGTGAAAATGCTTTACATATACACAGTTGAGATAGATATATTTATAGACATATCTCATGAATTGGAAATAGTTTGAAGAATACATACGCACAAGAAGAAGTTGCTAACCATAAAAACACATTCGAATGTGTATTTCTCATAGTATATACCTTGTTTGGATTCTTTAACAGGCGCAATAAAATATATCTGTTGAAAAAACACATAATCAGACCATATATAATCAGAACAATGGATTGAAATCGGTAAATGTGCACCGCAAAGAAGTCAATAACAAGGAAAAATTATGATAACACTTTTTGTTATTATTTTATTACAAATGTGTTTTGTTGTGCACAGATTTATCTTATCAAAAATGTAAAAAAACAATTAACTCATTGCGCATGACACATAACAATTTACTGAGAATTTTTGGAATGAACGATAGTGGAATATTTGGTTCCGTAAAAGAATATAATGGTTGCCGCAACGAAGATACAATTTTGAAATAGACAAGTTGTACACTGTGTACTGTAAATATTGTAAAAACAATCAAAATCAATAGATTATAAGATGACTTGGTGGCCGTGGTAGTACGCATGGAGGAGAAATGTCCAATCCAGATGGAAATGGAAGACCTAAAGCTATATGGCTAGATGCAGTTAACTGTGATATGAAAATTATTAAAATGCGGAATTGGAAGATAGGTTCGGTTGGAGAATGCCAAACATCGCATCTGGATTTCAATGCCATGAGCACAAAGAGTAAGTGGGTAAGTGAAACAATTAACTTTGAATATTATTGTATAAAATGTTGATTGTATAAGTTGGCGATGCAAAAATTAGTGAGAAAAAAATCATCAATAGCACAGTTGAAAAAATTTCGGATAGAAAAGGGTTTTAAATTAAATGACAAAGCTTTTGTGGATCGCTATTTTATGTAGCAGAGATTTTTACGAATTACGCACTTAAAGGATATGACCATTGAATTGGAATTGAAAAAAACGTTGGTATAAATATACTTTTATAAATTATCGTTCATTGTTAGGCCAAAAATTTTTCAAACACCTCTCGTTTTTGTTATTACATATATATTTAGAATTAATAATATTCAATAAATTTTAATATACACAGAGCCATTGAAGAGTTTCTTTTGTTGTAAATTAATTATTTAAAAGTCCCAATTATATAATATATATTTTATAGATATTTCTAATGATAATAAATAAAATTGCGTATATAGAATTTCATATAGGACATATAGGACATACGTAGGATTAGGAGTATATACAACAAATATAATTATAAATTTATTGAATGATTAAATTTTCAAGTAGATATTTTAGTTTAGTAATAGTTTATAGTTTAAAAAAGATAAAATATATAGTTTTTGTGGTAAATATATAATTAAATAATCATAACAACCATGAAACTAACTAACTATAAAGTATAAAGTATTGTAATTTATAAAAGTAAAATTTAAATTATATTTTTTATTTTATGTCCTTCTATTTTTTTCCTGAAGATAAAATTATCTGCGTGATTATTATGATAATATATCGCATTTTAGTTTATTATAAAGAATATCAAAATTATAATTTTACTTACTGTTGTTTTGATTTTGAATCTTTAAAAATATTTCCAATTTTCGGTATGGACCACATAAATAATCAATTATTTATATTATTTGTTATTTGTATGAATATATTTAATAATTCGTATAGAAAAATTATTGTTATTATATGTCATTCATTACATTACATTATAATGTAATATAGAGCTATTAATATATATTGTATAAATATCAATAAAAATTCAATCAATATAAATCAATAAATTTTTTGTATAATTCGAATAAAATTTATTTCAATCATTATAATTTATATTTTATAAATATGAAAATATATTATGAACATTCGTTGTGATTAATATTATAAAATTTTTTTGCTGAATACTTAACTATTTATTTATAATCTAAATAAAATTATACAGGTGTTTTTTTGTGGTCAAAGTGAATTTAATAATTGGTGAATATATAATTAGGTATTGAATTGCTTGATGGATGACTATATATATAATTATGTACGTGCACGTGAGTTTACATAAGTGTTTAAATTATGGACTCAATCTTTTAATATAATAAAAACAATTATTTTTATGCGGCTAATGAACGGTTTTATGCATGTATAGTAATTATGGAAATAAATCGCCCACCAATAATTTGTATAAAATTAGATTAGACTGAAATTATATCCTACCGTTTACGATTGAATTCCTTCAAAAAATGAACTGCATTTGATCACATCAATTTGAATGGAATTTAGAATAAGAGAGTTTAAAATTGAATAAAATGGTTATACTAACAAGTTCCGTCCGAAATTTATAAATTGAACAAACTTCGGATTGTATACATCTGGATGCTATTCTGGTCAATTTTTAAGAAATTTTGTAAGATATATAATTTCAGCTGCACAGGAATTATTAATAAAACTAAATAAAAGGATCAAAGGATTTTATATTTTGTAATGCAGTACAACATATATATGAAAAAGTATATTAAACAAAGAATTGAATAGTGCCTTGAAATATTATAAATACAGTGTTGCACTCAATTCATATTAGGTACATCACAATTAACTGTAAAAATTATCCTTATAAGTTAATGTTAAGTTAATAAATGTCATTAATCTTTCAAACATATAAATTCATTGAAATCCTTGTTTAATATGATTAACAGCACGAATAACTACGCACAAATAATACCAGCATCGTTAAAAGAATAAATTTTTGAAATTTTGTTATTTATTAGTACATTTCCAATTTTGGTGGTATATGTATTTATACCTCGTGAATTGAAGCAGCATATTATATAAATCAGTTTTTATGCAGTTCGTATATATAGAAAATAATACCAGCAGAACAAATTTTACTATTATTTATATATTATTTTTCATCAAATTTCGCCTTTAAGTTTATAGCATGGGATTATTAGAAGTTTATGTTAAGTTCCTATATATAGAAAATTACAATATATGCATCAGAACAAATTTTTATTACAGATTCCACAAAATCTGTTCTCTGTGGCTATCGAATTCTATTTAATTTAAGAAATTCATAAAAACTTTTCATCATATAATCTCATTCTAAATATAAATGCTGACAATAAATTGGATAAAAATTGTAAAAATAGTCCCAACCCTAGATTTGCCCTTATATTATTTCTTAAACTTGTTCTGGATATTATTTTTGTTATGAGAACTTCATAAAAGTATTGTTCGTAAAAGTTTATACACATCTTAATCGATGCGTACGACAAGTCAAAATCAAAATTAGATTAGAAATGATAAAAACTGTCAAAAAACTATGTATTGTCTTTTGAAAAATGGCCTTTTTATTATATCTTATATGTTATGTAGTAACTAACTGCATAATCCTATATTATTAATTAAGGATAATAATCCGTGGATCAAAATAATCAGGTTTTTTACATAATCTATTTGTGTGTCATAAAATAGTTACTATATAATACAATTTTATATTCGCAATTTATATATAAAATTTCATTAAAGAAATGACCATATAAATTGTCCTGCTTTGCAATTATATGATAATTCTGAAGATTATGTCGTATTGATATATCATTTTTTAGGAACTTTACAAAAAATTGTTCCATATAATTCCGCTGTTTAAACAAAATTTCATCCAAAGGAATAGCGAAATTTTAAAAAGATATTAAACTAAACATCTTGTCTGCAAGTAAATGCATCCATAAATTGTTATAGAAAGATATTATTAGCTATCAACAAAATTAACTGAAGAAATACCAAATAGTGTTTTTCATTAATTTTCTAACTATACTTTATACGACTTGAATGCGCAATAAGAATTTCAATATAAAATCAAATTTTTTCCCATAAATATTAAAAATTTAGGTGAGAGTGGTACAAACTTTCATCATTTAAAATCGATCTCATATTTTTGCAAATCTGCGGTTCTTGAAAAAAATCATTGATTTTTAAAAACATTAATTCTTTGTATATACTTAATTTTGTGTTTTGATTTCCGTTTATATAAAATGAGGAATCGATTGAATGTCTAATTTAAAAAATTATATAAAAAATTATAAATTATATGAAATATAAATTTTTTGACTCTGCTTCATATATGCAATTTTTTTTATTGAATATTCAAATTCAAATGGTATCTTTATAAAGTCATTGCCATCTTTAACATATATAGAAAGTTTTCATTCAATTTCTTGTTAAATTCTCTTTACAACAAATAGCACAATGAGTTTTTGCATATATATAATTTCAAAAAGGTACGACAACAATGTTATGTGACGATGAGTGTAAAATAGAGTTTATAGCTTGTAAACAGTAAGAAAATTACAAAAATGTCACAATGTATACGCATAATAATGCCTATGATTATCGAATTAGAAATTTAAGAACGTGAGAAGTATTTAAGAATATAGTAAATCTTTTCGTTTTCTTGTAGAAGTAATTATTATACGTTTATTATTTATTTGAGTCCGCTTCAGCCTGCTATAGCCGACCCTGCATCAGTATATGTGTTTATTTACAAATTTTGTTATATGGAATATTGATTTTTGGTTATTTGTGCTATAATGCCTGAGATGCGATGGTATATTGGAATTATATATATAAAATAATTACATTATGTGCAAAATAAATCATTAAATATATATTATTTACAAACAAAACTACTAACAATAAAACTATATACTTATATTTGTGTGTAATGTTCAAATAAATATACCATGAATGATAATATTTTTGATTGCTTTTTCTATTTCTAGTTATTTTTGTATTAACTTATAATATCTTGTGTGTACGTTGTGGTGGTGTACTCAGTAATATATGCGTATTTTATAAACATTGTACATTATATATATGAATTTAAGTATATATATAATATATAGACTATATTATACACACGTGTGCTAAGTGAAATGAGTCGCAAATACAAAATAAATACTAAAATATATTATACAAACAAAGTGAAATTATATACCAAATTTTCAGTATAATAGTTAATATATTATTTCAGAAAATATACTTCTTATATATTTTTATGAGTATATGAATTATGCTAATTTATACATCATTAATAATTTAATATTATTTATATTTGTACTTGTACTATTATATATTATTACCATATTATATTTGTTGTGTTGTATTATTGCTTGTATACAATAAGAATTTATAATGTAATAAATAATATTTAAATAAATTAAAATATTTTATAAAATCATAACATTTCTATCTTTGCGTTTTACATACGCGCACAAATAAATTATTTTCTTATACATTTATAAATTTTCCGCATATGAAAAACATTGTTTAAAATGAAATTCTTAGTAATATTATATATATATTTGTGTGTGTGTGTGTGTGTGTGTATAGGTAAAAATATAAATTCAATTAAATCCTTCAGATACTGCAGAATCCAGAGTATGTATATATGTGTGTGTGTGTATATGTTAATATATAATATTTAGCCTTCAATATATGGCGCATTTATTTTTCTATATTATTATATGGCATTATTTAGGTCAAAATAAATATATATTGTATTATGATTATGAATGAACAATAAAAACTATACAAATATTTATTATTATACCCCCGTATGCCTTGTGTACACAAAATAACCGAAAATGGATTAAGAAAAAGGTAAATCCGAATAATTCTATGTCAACTTGAATATATATATACGTCAATTTGCAACACATATCATTGATTGGAATGTTTTTGAGTTATAGGGCTTATATCCAAACGGAATGTTAAAGAATTAAAGTAAATCAATATGGTTCACTGCGGTGTGATATACAGGACGAACACGACGAAATAACAGCTGATTCAATACACAAAGGTATAAGATGCAATAAAAAATAAAAGAAGCATTCACCGTTGTACCACTTGTGCAACAAATACTTTGTGGATAAAAATAATTTTAAAATTGTACGTTCATCAAAAGACATTATCTTACAGTTGCAATGCAGTCTTTAAATTATCATCATTTGCAGCGTTTTTTTTAATGATGCGTCTTTGGAAACGAACAATTTTTATTCATCGCAGTCAATTGGTGTATGCGTATTATAACAAACGTTGAATTCGCACCATTCGTGTGATCCATTTTTTTCATAGTTAAAATCTTTAAATAAATTGTTGTTTACGTTAGTATAAATTCCATAAATAGTTAATTTCCGCATGAATATTTTGTTCATATTTTATTATAACTTTCATGAAATCACACACTTTTTTCCAGTTTTTTTTTCGGTAATTGGTGTCGATGAGATCGATCATCGACGTTCATCATCACATCCATCCACATATTTTTTTATTGTCGATGTCGCCCAATCAAAAACTTAATTTCATTGCGATATATAGACAATTATCGTTAATGTCACTGTTAATGCGTTGTGTTTTTTGGTTTACCAATATATGAATAAACTGTGAAAATTATATAGATATGACATTATATCATTCCGGTTGCATTCCGGACCGATTGTGCGTGTATTATGTGCATATAATACAATGGTTTATTGTGTATTAAAATTTTTTTTTTGAAAAATTGATGTCAATTTTTTTTTTATTATTATATGATTTTGTTGAATAAATAAATATATATATACAATAATTTTTAGGAAATATATTTAATTTAACTCTTGTCAAATATTATGATTAAATTTATACAATAAAAATTGATATAAAAATGATATTATTTATATATAAAATAAATGTATTGTGTACGCACCACCGACCGAGACTGAATATATATTGTATACGAAAAAGATTCAGAAATGCAAAAATTTTATTTATGTGGAGCTATTACTATATTTATTATTGTATTATTATATTATAAAGTTGGGTGTGTAAATATGAATTGGTTTTGTTTTCTTTTTTAATATGTCGTTGTAGCATGCGTAATGTAAAGAAAAACATTTTAATATAGAAATTATAACGAAAAACCACGTATTGTGATAATTTCTTAGTGTAATATAGATATGCGATGTTATGAGGATAATTTTATAGAAACTTTTGCCAATTCGTTGGTTGGTTAGATACAGTTCAGAAGTCCTGTAGTAAGGTGTAGTGTACTTTATGAGCTACTGAAACCATATAAAAACGTGAAATTTGATCGTTATGCCATAACAAAAATTTAGCTAAATGAGATGAAAAATGAAACAACAGAGTTCAACATATTATTGCTTACATAAGAACGTATATAAATATATATAGTCATATTTGTACACCCAACACAATATCTCTTCAATATTGATTGATAACAGGAAAAATAAAAATTTTTTGTTATTGTTGTATTGTATGCTCGTACATAAAACATATTCAACATAAACATATGTATTATATTTCATATTTATTAATGTTACAAAACAGTTGATGAAAAAAAAATGAAATAGGAAAGCTTGAAAAACAGTATATGTCAAATCAAATATTTGTAAGTATTCTATATCTATCTATTATATTGTATGTAAAATATATAAATAAAATATAAAAACAACGTCTCGTGAAGTTTATAAAATAAAATACAATCGATTGACATTTCCATTTCCTATTTTTATTTTCAACTTAACTCATATTTTGGTGGGAGAAAAATAAAAATATTAAAAAATACATGACATTTGGAAAACATATAATGGATAAAATTATATATTATAATGTAAATACATCCTGTACGTACGTGCTACGTAAATCCATTCATATATATATACCAGTATACCATCGATGGCTGCAGTCTTTAAGAAATGAACAATGGTTCACATATAAATATATAAATATCAAGAATTTAATAAAAATGGAAAAAAAATATACCATATATTTTTGAATGGAATTTACAATTAAATAAATTTTGCGTGGAAGGAAATACCGCGAAATTTATTAAAAAAAAAAACAGTTTTTCCTATATATTTTGCGGTAAAATAAAAACTATCGAAATGGTTCTATTTTATTTCTATTTCATATAGAAAAATTTATTTATGCTTTATAAAATTGTAGAAACTTTCTTTGGGCTGTCTCCTGAAAAGCATCGCATATGTCAAAGTAAAATATGGTGATTTTGATGTGGAAAATTTATAGTTTGTTTAACAATAATAATATGAGTAATATTCAAAATGAACACACACACACACACACACACACACACACACACATATTAATTCAGTCTATAAAATTCAATATAAACAATTTGCAATGCTAAAAGTTTAAGTTCAAATTTTCATATATAGAAATCTAAAAATAAAGTAATTATAATTTAATTGCAATATTCATCAAATGTAAATAATTAAAAATATAAATTTATATAATAAACAGAAAGTTTCTATTTAAAATATATATAAAAAAATCAATTTACGAACTTTGTTATTTAAAACATCATATTAAAAATTAATATGTTTTTAAATTAATAATAAATATACGAATACGAATTTAGAGTTACGTTATTAAGTTAATTTTTATATGTAACACATATAAAGTAATATAAAGTTTTAGAATAAATAAAATGTACGCACACACACATACGAGTATATAGAAGAATATTTTCTAACAAATATTATGCACAACCAAAATAACAGATAATTTCTCAAAAACACAGATCTTACACAAAATTAAATTTAAGAAAGAAACAATTATTCGTAAAAGTTAATTTATTCTCAATTATCTGATGTAACATATAGTTTTTTTTATTTCAAATATCGTTTTAGCTGATATTTTTTCAATATAAATTATCTATTGTATTTTTGAAATATGTTTGATTTCTCGTTCTTTATCAAAAGACAATTCGTCTATATAGATATTTTGTTTATGGTTATTAAATAAATATATATAACATGAAATTTGCATTTTTGAATATTGTGTTACAGATTAAAAGCTATAGCTTTTATTTATTAACGATTTAAAATAAATATAATAGCTACAGAAATACGTATTCAAATCCGATGTCAATTTAAGTTTTAGGACTATGTTATCTATAAATATTTGTATGATATATATGATGACGTTCTGGAAATACGTTGGTTGGATAGATACACGTCTGAAAACCATCTATATATAATGTATATAGTTGATATAATGAATCACAAATTTATTTATAGGTCATATGGAAGAATATCATTGTAAATATGTTACGACTTAAACATAGATTAAACGTTATTGACAATTTTTTTAAATATGGATCGCCTACCAAGTGGACTAAGTGAATTGATTGCTCAGACTCAGAAACGATGATCATACTACTTGGAATTCGCATATACTTTCAATGATTTATGGTGTTATAAACATAAATCTTTCGATGATAATGAATTTTATAAAGAACATCAAATATAAAACAACAGAGAATTATTGCTATGACATCAAACGGTATAAGCCAATAATAGTAGAATAGATGTCTAAAAGTATAAAGTCTGTAGACGTATTTAGCTAAGGAAAATACTTAGAACCAAATCAAAATTGTAAGAAAATATATATTTGAAAAGTAATTTGCTGTATAACAAGTAAAAAATAAAATAATACTCTCCATTTTTAGAACAACTTGAGTAAAAAAAACAGATAAAAATGAATAAAAAAAATTTAATTTAGAGTTTATGTTCATCTTTCGGACAATAAATGGATTTCCTATATATTCACCAAGTAATTTGTTGATATCTTAGGTATATTACTGAAATCAAACTACTGCGCTCAGAAATGAATGCGACTGCATTGACCAGAACAGAAATTGGTAACCGGATGAAGAAAAATCTGCGGTGAATATAGTTGAGTACCACACCCAAAAATCAAGTATAGTTCTCTAATGTGTATTTAATGGTTCTTACAACAACCAGCAGTGATCAGGAATTATCGTGTTGAAAAAACATTTTTTGCATTATCTTTCGGTGTCATTTGTAATGATCACCGCATATTGATTAGTTGTTGCACGCAGTACAGTGTGTACACTATTGATTGGCTCGATTTCAACAGACATTAATAAATCGTCGGCGCACGGGATAAGTAAAACTTTCTTTATGGAAATTATTATGAACAATTAAAATTTGTATTCTATAGTAATTATACATAGAAAACAACTATATGATCTTAATGAAATTTAGTTAAATATTTTGTGTATATTTAATACGGGGGGGTTCTTCGCATTGAACTAAATTTTCTGGGCCACAGTTTTAACGGATTTTCATTTTTTTTTTTAAACCGTATTAAATTTAATCAATTTTCCAACCTTTTACATAGAAGAAGTTTTAAACATCGATATATATACAAGTGTTTAAAAAATATAGCCTATTTTCCATTCAATGTCTCTCTGTAAATTCAAACCAAAATTTACATAAAAACGCATTTACTTCAAATAGAAAATTTTTACCGACATCAAACGGAAAATTTATTTATAGAAAATTCTTCAAATGTGACTTTAAAAATCTCTTCTACCTTAATACTCTTATATAGAAAAATGATACGAAAAACTCCCTACTGCATACATGAGTATATAGAATGGAAAGCAAATAGTTAAACAACAATATAACATATTCCGGTTAACAAAGATTTATTTATTTACAATAGATATTATGTGTACAATACGATACACGATATAAGCCGGAAAAAATTGTATTCAATCCATACTAATCACACGTCACATTCAATTAATATGAAAATAAATACAATAACTATAGCAACAACGATTTCAGTTAAATTTTCATATATAAAACATATCAATAGTTGGAAAAATTTATATTTGAAGCGAATTTATTCAAAATATTGTTATTCAATGGATTCTTTTTATCATCGTGTCTGTTTGCGGACTAATAATCATTGTATCATTTCTATTAAAATACAATACAAGTAGTATTACAACAAACATTTGTTCACATTCGTTTTTGTTCGATACTGTACATATATATAGAAAATTAATTTTCAATTTATAAATCGTATAGGTATTTTTTTTAAACAATATAACAATATCGGGATTTATTAATTAATGTAATGTTTTCATATATATATTTTGTTTCTCATGTTATATATTTTTAAATTTATAATTTTATAATTTATGTACAATATACACGACGATCGATATACTATAAAAAAAAAAAAATAACGATTGTGTGTACCTGTAATTAAAAGCAGATATTTTTCAAAAACGTAATAAAATTATTGTATATTAATATAAAATAATATATAGAAAAAAATCAATTAATAAATATATCATTTTTAAATACAAAATAACAAATGTATAAATAAAATAGTAGTAAATATTTTTGTCAATATTTATAAATTAAATAATATATGATTATAGGAAAAGTAATATTTGAATATTTTTCCGCATATATTTATAATACCGCATATATAACAATATACAATACAATATTAAGTTTGTGTAAGCATTGAATTGAAAATATACAATTTTGTCGAATATATTGGCTATATAAAATAATAAATAATAATCTAAAGGTACATTAAAATAAGGAAAATTATTGATTATTTGACCGCAAATGTATATAACTAATATGACAGACAGGTGTGTCATATAAATATATATATATGACATTAGTTAGTTATACGTGTGCGGTTGTATACAGCAGACAATAATCAAATATATAATGCATAATAGAACTCATATATTTATATATCACTAGGAGGTGTATGTTGACTCTGTACTATATAATTAGGTTATAGGAACTTTATATGTGAATTTCAATATTGAATTATATTCAACTTATTTATTATAAGCTTTTTTGAGTTTTTCAAAATACAGCACATACAAAACTAATATTTAACTTTTTTTATTATTTATATAAACATGTACTTAACTTAACTCATATATAATAAAGTTTTATTAACGAGTATATGATGTATAGAAATAAGAACATAAAAACTAATAAATTCCATGTTTGTGATAGACATACAGAAATTATCAATATATACTCGTATTTCGTGTATAGGTTGTAGATAGGAATACAAATATACCTAATAAATTGGAACAGAGTAATTTATTCAAGTAAAATATTATCATTATATTGCATAAGTTTGTGAACAATTTTCATATTACATGGCAAAAAATTCACCAATTAATAGGTGGGTTTCACAGTGATAGGTCAGTTTAGTATCAAAGAATGCTTTGAAAAGAAAAGTATTTCAAAATGGAAAATGAAAAACGGGATAATTTTCATCATATCATACGAGTTTTGGCTTATGTTTTGCATTTTGATCCAGTTCTGAGAACACTAAAAAAATGTAGCTTTCGAAATAATGCGTTTATGACAATATATGATCATCCATATTGTTTATATGGCAAACCTTCAGGAATAGACATTGACGATAACATTGCGAGTGCTGAGTATGGAAAATAATCTAAGCATAGAAAAACTATATAAAGAGATTGCTGAAAGTTTATAAAAATTATAAATTCTATTCGGCATTTCGCCACTTTTTAAAAAAAATTTACTTTGAAGTTTATCAACGCAGCTCAAATGGCATTTATTTTCTTAGTTTATATAGATAAAGAGATTCAATGGAAAAAATAAGGCAAAGATGTCGCAGCAATTACTTAAGCAAAAGAGAAGAAAGTATTGAAACTTTACAGAAAAACATGCAGGCTACGTTTATTTTTAACCTTCTACCGCTCTTCGAAAATTATTTAGTATGATTTTAATGTCAATGGTGTCATAACTATATCGTCAGATATTCAATAACCAATTACAAATATATTTATATTTCTAAAAGTCATAATGAAAGAGTATGGTATGGATAATTTTGACACATATATATGATACTCTCCAGATCATGTTCCTTCATCTATTCATAAATGTATGCAAAATAGTTTGATTGATATTAAACATCAAACAAATGATAGATGTCGAAAACCACCGCTAATCAACTTCTTTGAAGGAATTTCGCAATGTCATTCCTATCAATTTGGGATCTAAATTATTATATTGTAGTATACGTTAGGCATTTGCGTATAATAGAAAAGGATAAAGAATTAATTAATAAAACAGTTTTTATAAAAATATATTGTTTCTGTTTGGTTTTCAAAAATCCGGCACGAAGTTATGCCGCCACCCCGCCCATCATCCAATAAATAAAATATATTGAATACAATAAAATGTTATATTTGCAGAAGAAAATATGAGTTAAATGTTATATTTTTCTTATTATTAACAATAATGTTATAATAATTCAGTAATATTTATATGTCCGTGGCATTAAATATATTTTCTATATTTATTTTATATTATGAATACGATAGAATGATATAACGTCACACGTACGGTATATTCGTCAAACAATATCTCAAAAGAAAATTATTTATTTATATTTGATTGAAGAAAAATATTGTCATAAAATAAATTTGCAAAAATTCGATATCTACTATTCCAATTACTTATATGAGAAATTTGTTTATATTGCCAAAAAGAATTCCTTCGCCAAATATAAATGCGGTTTTTTAAAAAAGGATTTCAGATAAGATAATATTAATATAGAAAGACACCACCAAGACAAAATTTATATTTTAAAATCAAGATATAATTAAAATAAAAAAAAGGGGTTTGTGTTGCAACGATATTCTCAAAATCATTGGTGTTCCAATGACTCTTTTAGATCACCATGCCTTTTATAAATATATACGGCATTAACACACCCATATAATATAATATTTGAGTATACAAAAAGTACAAAATGGTTAAATAATATTCTGCGTTAGCATATTTCTTTTAAGCGATAACTTTATTTTTCGGTATCTATAGCCACCCACATATAGGACCAAATTTTTTGTAAAATATCTTTATTATATATAGAAAAAAATTTTATATATGTCATCGTCAAGTAATGTTACCACAAATGGATCATATAACTGCCAAACTTTTATTTTAGTCAATCTAATGCGGTAAGTAATATATCATATTATTGATAATAATATTATTATAAATTGAAATTGTATATATAGAAAATGTATATGATAAAATAATTTAATTTAATTTAAATAAATAAAATGCTTTCAAATATATTGTACTATACTCGTCGTAAGTAAATTATAATAATAATAATAATAATAATAATAATAATAATTATAATAATCATAATAATAAAGTATATACCTTTTAAAGCTATTTATATAAAGTATTAGTACGCAATCTCTTCAGTTAAGTTATATTATTAAATGAAATTAAATAAATTAATATTTGTATATCATTTGTAAATTATACATAAATATTTACAATTTAACATTTAATTACATATCTATTATAGAAATAATATAATTTTCTTAATGTATGTCTCAAGTGAATTATATATTATACATCACTTATCGTATACCGCGTATGAATACCATTAAATTAAGCATTAGATATAGAATTGTATTATATATAAACACGTAACGTCGTATATATGTGACATTTGTATATAATATAATATGAATTTGATGTATAAGGTGTAATATAGTAATATTTATATATATAAGATTTGCAAATGTATGTACAATATTACAACTGAAATTCATCGTTAACAAAAGGATATATTCATATTAAAATTTTAAAGTCAAAAGTATATAATACATTTTTGTATTTGAATATAAATTAATAATTACATTTTTTCTTTTATACAATTGCACAAGTATTTAATGTAAAATACTCGAAATATAATATTTCAATATTTCAATTTTCAGTATTCATTGTAAACGGAGCCGGTGTGTACATAATATAATACTACAAAATTTAATTATCGCGGAAATTTTATATAAAAAACACATTTTTTCTTATCAATTTAATGAATAATTATAATCGCAGTAATCATTTATTAAGTTCGCGTAATATAAAAATTAGTACATCGATTTTAACACTTTTACTTATAGCTTAAATTATACCTAAATTTATAATTTAGTGCATTTTGTTGAAAATGAAGAGCCAACTATATTCAACCGATAATAAACAACAAACCGGAATAACAAACAAATTTAATTAAATCATATAGACCCGTTCGCATTATGCCGATCGATAATTTCTAAGGTGAGTTTGAAAATTTTCCACTAACATCAAAAATTAAAAATCTTATATAGAAACGAAATTCTAAAATCAGACCATTAAATTGAATTTAGACAAAAAAATATTCAACAATGCGGATATCAATAAAGTATACATCGCGAATAACGCACGCAATCGAAAAGTTGTTAGGAGAAAAAACAAATATGTGTTCTACAATAATTCAGAACGTGCGGCTTAAGCTTTCGACAAAGTCGAGTATAAATAATAAGTCTTACATAATATGTAGAAGTTAAACAAAATGATCACATTCATAATCATATTTGCAATGGTAGAATATTATGGAGTAGGATACTTATTCATGGGCTAAAAGAGAAGTAAAGACTATAAATTATATTGGATTATAGGGATCCGCATAGTGTATAGATAGTGTTAAACACGAAAATAGACTGTATACCATAACATCAAAATGGACCCGATTATAGACTGATGCGTTTTGATAAACATATAATCAAATAAAATAAGACAATTGAAAATAAACAAGATCTCGGGATTTGGCTACATTCTAATGGAATGATATATTAATCGTATTAAACGTTGAAGAATCAGGAATAACATTAATATTTACACTACTTTCAATATTTCAAGGGGAAGTTTTTTTTGTGGCTGTGAATTCAACAATCCACCAACATCAATCAATAATATTATTTATTCTTTTGCTATAGTCATTTTAATAATTTTTTTAAATTTAGTAATAGTTAATAGATAGTATCTATAATATATACGTAGCCACAGACACCGGAGGGAATTGATGTGTATTGATTGGATTTGGATTTACCCTATTAACAATTTGTTCGTACTTTGAAAAATGAGGAAAATTTCAGTGGAAAAAATCCATATATGTTCCATAGAAAAGATATATTGGAATTTGTCTAAAGAATGTCTATAGATTTTCCACTTAATATATTAGTATTTTGAATTGAAATCTTTGGATTGTCAGGGTAATATTTACAACATATATCCGCAGTATTGCATTCATACTTTATTTCACCAATTATCCAAAGCAGTGATTCAAATTTTGTATATTTCGCTTATCTATAGATATAATCCTAACTCGTTTCAATTTATTTTCATAATTTTTAAAACAACCAGCAACTCAAATCGAAAAATTTTCCGAGGAATTTTGTAAGACTTTTCATGGATTTTAACCTCCGTTTCTTTTTCTTGTTTATTAAAAAAAAAAAAATGCACAATCGATGAATTTTTGCCATCATTCGAGCAGCATATTCATTCCGTGCTCATAGAACTTCTGGTCTATCGGTAGAAAACTTAATCAAACCGCAATTTGACATCATCGTCATAAGAAAATTTATTCTGCTACTGCTAATACGGACAATTCACGGTTATAACTTGCCAAAATACATGGACGAACTAAAGATATTTTTGTCAAAATCCGTGGATCTGCTCACAAAAAATATAAACATAAATTCTATGGATATTCTGTGGAATAATAGCAACGAGAAATACTTCTAAGGAGAATCCGTAGAAATTATCATCGGCAATATACGCTATCCGCGTATATCCAAGGAAATTTTTTATAAAAAAATTTTTGCACTCATCATATATAATTTCAACGGACATCCGTAAGAAATCCATAAATATTTGCTCGGATAGAAAATACGGACTACTACATATAATACGGAGATTTTTCGGACAAATTATGGACAGTGTTACTATAGGGTGTATATCCTTTTTAATTTAAATTTATATTTTTAGTAGATACATTAATTCCATATATTGTTTTTCAAATAAAAATAGTATTAAAAACGGAAATATATACAATTCCGAAGTTATTTCCAAATAATTGCCAATAAATCTTCCAATATTTCATATATCTATCGTTATAACTATAATAAAAGTTAAATTTAATGTTGAAAATTAAAAAATAACATAATTTTGATTACATTTGAAAGTATTTTTTTTTTTTGATATTCAATTTTAATTTCAAAATGAACTTAATGAATGTAAAAGAGGAATAAAAAAAAAATAGAAAATAATTGTAAAAACATAAACAAAAATTTCAATTAGGATGAAAATGGCTGGATAAATAAGATTCTTTAAAACGGAATAATTTATTACTATATTTGGTTATACATATATTAATGTAACATGAAATACTATTTCTCTTGTTATTTATGTTATAAACATACGCATTTAATTTTCTTTAACGAATCAGAAATAAAATAAAAACATTGAAAAAAAAAGGATAGAAAGGAATTTGATTGTATCCTTTTTACGAAAAAAAAAAAATACGGTAAAGAAAATATATTCATGTTTTCCTTTTTTTATATTTTCATGTTACGTATAATAATAATACAAATGTTATTATTTTTTAATTTTTCTGTTTTATTAAGCAGCACAAAAATTAATCCACAACCCGAACAATGATAAAAGAAATGAACATTATAATAAGACAAACGACGAGATATATTCTTCTGTAACTATTAATCATTTTTTTTGAGAAACTTTAAAATATATTTGTAATATAAGTAATTATTACATATATTATAATAAATAGAACAAAATTAAATGTATCGAGAGGGATTTTAATGTTTCGGTATCCATATGTACGGTTTCAAAGTGTCAGTAACACTCTTGTTGGGAACACCATATGATCCGATCAAAACCAATTCAAGTTTACTTCATTTTTTCTATACTTATTATATATTTACTTAAGCAGGAACTGAATGTTTTCTTTTACTATAAATTTCGCAATAAATTCATTAAAAATAAAATCGGGTTTTGTAACAAATACCAATCGATGCGCTGATTGTATAGAAATTCAGATTTTTCATTTGTAAACCAATTTAGAACAAATTTTATACATTCATCAATCACTGGAATATATAGTTTAATTATTTGAGTAGAATTGTTGATCCAAAGATTAAGGACATTACAATTACAATTAAATTATATATATGCGACAACCTCAGGTTAAAGAAAATTAAACAATAAATTAAGTACAACTTATGTGTGTATACGGTTCAAGGATATTCGAAAAGGATATTTTTTTAAATTATGCATGTGAAAGGTGAATTAATAAACAAGTAATTGAATTGTAATTTAAAATTATCAAAAAAAATGCTTCTAAAGTCCTTGATGTGTCCTTAATCCTTTTAATACCAATTCTAATACGTTGTTTTTGACGATTCCATTCACATCATCCACAAGAATAAATTATAGGATTTTTATAATACCGTTGCATTTATACGATTTGAATGATTCTAAAGTGCTATAATATGTAATTGCATAAAAGAAAGTGTATCCTTACTATAGGAAAATTATAAATAAATATCACAAAACAATATTTATACCACATCAATTTCTTATTTCACAAATTAAATTTTCTTTCTATTCTAATGTAATCGATCATCATCATCATCATCTTCACAACATGTTATCATTATACATAATAATTTCTTTGTGTATTCTCTTAAATGGAGGATGATTTTTTTATTGTTCCCATTTCCCATTTCCTTTCCCATATTTTTATTTTACAATTTTTTGTTAAACATAATTTATTAATTTTTATTTCTTCTTTTAACCATATAAAGTAATACAATAATACAATAAACGACCTATTATTATGTAATCCATCTTCTCTTTTTAATAGTGATATTGCAATATAATAGTTAAGATATTATATTACATGTAATGGTACACACAAATGAATTGCACTATTACTATATTCATATAAATTTTTATAATACACATTGGTGCGGTAACTTTAACATACCGTATGTGTAAGTAAGTAAGTACGTTATGTCATATATATATAGTATTATATGTACCACCGATAGAAATAAGGTTATATAATACATCTCTATATATATATATGAAATATAACGAAGTATTTTAATAATACATATCCTAAACTTAAAACATATATATAAGTGAAATAAATATATACACACAAAAGTGTAAACAAAATAAAAAAGTTCATATATCATTTTCTTGATAATATCCTTAAGATTATATTAACTTGAATGTGTTGTGTCATGTGTGTGTGTGTGTGTGTGGGTGTGTGTTGTATGTGTAAATGTGTCAATTTTATATTTTCAATTTTACGACACATTTTCATATAAAAACTACATCCATAATATTCATCAAATGCGGCGAAAGATTACTTAAAAATTTTGATAATAAAAAAAGATGATTTTATTAAATATGATATAACTGAAACGGCGACATTATAAAAAATTAAATTAAAAATAAAAAAATTAATCGAAAATGACAAACATAAAATCTATATATGTTTTACATCTTTTCAAAACACTTATATTACTGATATTATATTGTAATACATCACATTTTTCATATATGAACAATAATGAAATGTGTAAAATATGTACGATATATTTCTTATAAATATAAAATGAATATAAAATAAATTTGAAATATTATTTATTGATTGAAATTTTTTCCGCCGCTAAAGAGAATGGTTATATTTAGAAATAATTATGTAATGCAATTGTGATGTGAACCATCCCCATACAAAAAAATACATAATATAAATAATGTAACTTAAAAAAAAAATGACAAATTCAATTTTTCGGTATCAATTGAATATTCTTAAATTGGAATTGATAAATAAATTGAAGAAAATTTGCATATTTTATTATAATATTATATAATGGGCTCATATAAGTCATATAAAAATAATGCGGAATTACGAAAACTTCTATATATATATTTATGTGATTGCAGACCGATTGGTTAAAGTATTAAAGTAAATTATTTAATCGATGGTAAACGCTGGAAAAGGCAGTGAGGGGAAAAGACAGTGAGGGGCTTAAATATTGATAAACAAGGCACGATTTTCACAAAATCGGGTCAATTATTAGCGTATGCTGATAATATAGACATAATGGGTCGGAATATGATAACTGTTAAGGATTCTTTCGAATCGTTACAAAAGGAGGAATCGGGTCTGGGTCTCAAAGTGAATGCAGAAAAAACAAAATATTTGGTGGCAACGAATACATCACAAATTCGAGCTAAAACTGTTAATATTGAAGAACACAATTTTGAAATAGTATTGATGAGGAAATACGCCACAGGGTAGCAACTGCGGAAACAGATGTTATTACGGGTTAAAAAAACAATTCCGATCGAAAACATTACAACGAGATCTTAAGTGGAAGCTATATACAACATTAATTAACGTATGGGTCGGAGGCTTGGTGCATGACACAAAACCAAGAACAATTACTTCGGATTTTCGAACGAAAGGTACTCCGTGGCATATTTGGTCCCGTCACTGAACAGAATGGTTGGAGGCGAAGATACAATTTTGAATTAGACAAGTTGTACGGTCAACCAAATATTGTCAAAACAATCAAAATCAATAGATTGAGATGGCTTGGACACGTAGTACGCATAGAGAAGGAGCGTGTGCCGAAAAAACTGTTAAATAATAAACCAGAAGGTAGAAGGAGAGCCGGAAGACCTAAGGCGAGATGGCTAGATGCAGTAAACTGTGATATACAGATCCTTCAAATTCGAGATTGGAAGACATTGCCTGCGGATAGATTGGAGAAGGCTAAAACCGCACCTGGGTTATAAAGCCATGGAGTAAGTAAGTAAGTAAAGTTAGTCTCTAAATTCATCATTTCGCGGAACATTTCATATTTGCATTATGTGTTACACACAATAAATGTTATAGTTTGTATATTGTTTTAAGTTTTTCCATGTATATAATGTTTTATAATGCATCAATTTTATGTTATTTAACATACATTTCATATTAAATTATTCAAACATAATAAACCATATATACAAAATATACACGTAAATGTGCTGAATAGTAATATATATTTTCAATGATGTACTTCAATTTTATTAATCAAATATACTTTATATTTTCAATGAATTTATAAATTTACACTTTTTAATACATATATTTACTTTCAAGTATAAACTTGTATTCGTACTCGTATTATAAATAATTTATTCTATCAATAAATTTTCAAATTAATATATTTATAAAAGGAACGATCATGCAATGAAATTATATGCTTTTCCACTTAAAATACCACACGACGGCGACGACGACGATGACGATGACACACACACACACACACACGGCACAACTTGGCAATATTATTTATTTTTTGATACATAATAATGAAAAATAACATTAAAATTTTTCCAATAATTGTGCAATAATAAAAAAAATGCACTTATTTGCAATGTGCAAAATAACGAATTTTTCTATTTCTTTATTTATTATCGAATAATCTAATTTAAAAATTATGCTTTTTAACATTATTGTTTACAGAAAAACATATTATACTAATGGAATTTGAATTATATACATTAATATTGAATTTAAAGGACTAAATTGAGACGATAGTTTGTATATAATATTGACCTATAAATATCATATAGTATTAGCTTTAAAAATAAATTAAAATATTATAGGACAATCAATCACTGCCACTTAGAATATTGCAAATTATATAGTCTTTATATGCAAATTTAAAGTAATCATAGATGTATACAAAAGTTTGATGCTATGCTGATATTGTACGGCAATTTCTTAGAGCAAATCTACATTATAGGCGTCTTCTTTGGATATACATTCAATTCATAAGCAAGCGAACAAATTTGGCAAGAATATTCCAGAACAGGTCTTACTAGAAAATAAAATAATGACCATATACACAATACGATCTTCATGAATAATAAAACCCATATTAATGAGTTCAAGCCATCATTGAACTTTACTGACACAGCGATAAGTTCATCGCATATATTTAATTTTCATATCAATTATCACACTCCTCGCCTCAAAGTATATATCCTATCCATCGCAATTTTCGTCCCGTTTGATTTGAATATCAATATTTTCTCTTCGTTCAATTCCAAAGCTCCTCGCACATTACCCATACTTTGGCTTTTGGATTGTTATTTAATATATGTTGGTTATGAAGCTATGTAGGCTTTGGATATTTTATTTTTGGTATATTCTGTTGTAATAGTTATTCAAAGAATAAAAAAATCATGTTTAAACGCATGCCTTTTAATTGTTAGTAGATTTTGTTTTTAAACTCAAATGATAAAATTATAAGTGATCCTCTCCGGCTCATATACAATACATTAAAAGTCATATCTTCAACTGCAACACCACACCAGACCTGACCAGAAAAAAATACATATGTTTGTGTTCAAGTGTGTTACTAAATTTTCTGTGTGAAAATTGCCTATTATGAAATATAATTTTTCTGAATTTTTAAAGGAAAATTAAATGAATTGCCAATTTTTCATTTAAAAAAAAAGCGTTTTCGTTAAATGCTAGAATAACATTCCATCGGATAGATAAAAACAAGTTCGTATACAACAGTATTGCGGAGAAAAAATTTGCTATCCAATTTGAAAAGGAGTACTTATAATTTTTTTGATGGTACTTCTCCCAACAGTCCCCTATGTGTGGTTTTTTTAGTACAAGTATCGCAATAATTACGTATTTCCCGCCTTCCTATCCGAGCAAACAACACAATCTTTTTTTGTACCTGTACTTTATGATAAACATTAAACTTAATATGAGCGAACATATAATATATTACGTCATGCCGCATGTATGGCGGCATTTGATTTTTTTAGAATATTTGCAATGTCGCGAGTATGGCGGCATTCGTTCGCTAAGGGTTAATATAACGTTCGAATATTTTACGTTTTAATCACAACAAACAATATTTGCCAACAACAGCCGACGTCTGTCATCAAATGCCATGTCTAACAAAAGAAAGTTATATATGATATAATATATTAATGCTGCACGACAGCAGTATCGCAGAGTGTTTAAAAATTTGTCATCAAAACACACACACACAATTATATACTATTTATATATAAATTATAAATGAAAAAATTAAATTATTTAAATATACATGTTGAATTGAATTATGTATATAATTTAGTAAAGCTGTCGCATTGCATACAAATGTCAATGCATATATACATATCTGTGCATATGGTATATGGTGGTATATATATGGGTATACATAATTTGTCGTACGAAGAGTTATAATAAAAATTGAAAATGTATATGAAAGAGTGTATACCCTGCAGTAAATTTTGAAACTAGTTCTGTATAAAAATGAATTCTTCAACTAGTGTAAAAAGAATTATTACTAAAGTAATGCAGATAGCAACTATTTTAAATACGCAACAATACAAATACATGACGAAACGAAGAAAAGCAAAAACGTTTTTGAACTGTTTTAGTAATATCTAGAAATATATGAGCTGTTTTTAGACACTGTTTTGATTTTATTTTTAATAGTGGTAATGAATTTCGTATTATTAAAAACACGTATTGTGATTGTGAAGTGAAAAAGAAGTTTAATTAAGTAAATTACCATCCAAAATATCCAACAATTTTAGAAGATGATATTCACATTTTATCTAACGAGAACTTTGTGACGGAAGATTGTTCCAACAATATGGATATTTTGGAAACGAATCGCTACCAAAAAATGTCTTTTGAAGAGAAATTAATCGATTGCTATATATTAGAAAAAATCAATCAATTCCGTAAATGTTTCGAAGAATTGCGTTTTATTTTACACAATGAAAACTAAGATGTAGAGCACGTAAAATTAAAATGGAGCTGATATGTAATGTTAAGAAAAGGTGATAAACTATGAAGCAACGCAATTGCAATAATTTATAATATTTTTTAAATATGAAATTAATTATTATTTTGTATTTAAAAACATAATAAATATTAAATTATATATTAAAATATATTGTCTATGCTTTTTTTTCTTAAATTAAATACAACTTTTTTTTTTAAAGAACTAGTTAAAGTACTAGTGAAAAAATACATAATATAATTCAAATTAAAATTAACCAGTTCAGTAACTAGTTGCAGTAGAACTAGTACTAGCACTTAAGTGTTTCCATTTGAACTAGTCCAGTAATTGGTTACAAATTAACTAGTTCTTTAACTACACTGAAAATAAAATTGTACATAATTTAAAATGAATATCGTTTATAAGCCCATTTTTCATTGTTTCAATGTATAATTCATTAATATTTTTCGTTTTTTAAAAATTATCTTAATTTACTTGTTTATTGAATGAATAAAAATTCGCGATGATTAATTAATTTATGTTCAGAATAATAAGTTATTGAACAGAAAACGTTGAAAAAATTAATAATATACATCGAAACAATTATATAATTCTTTAAACCAAAATCATTGAAAAACATTCATTTTCGGTATTATGTTTTAATGAATTATTCGTTGATTTAATAAATGTTATTTCATTTTAACAATGAACCATATTTCTTGGAGCAAAATTAATTAATATTTCATTGTTTTGACGTTACTTTTTAATTGGATCCATGTACTATTTTTTTTTTCAGGTTAGTTGAAAAGTAATGCAGAAGAGGACAATTGTCTTTTCGTAGGACATCCGCATGTTAAAAGAAACAGTTGGCAACATGTAAAAGGGGTTTAGCGTGGAACCAGTACTAATTACTTTGTAATTAGTTGTACTACTAGTAGTAGAACTAGTTCGCTTTCTTGCAGGGTCTGTTTAATTCTATTTGTAGTATATACTGTTTAGCATATATATAAAATAGAGGTATACATATGTATATTATTCTCTCCATATTGAATTTTATCATCACAGAACGAAGAAAATATAATATAATAATAATACACTTACACTTAAATAATAATGTATTTTCTATTCTATATATTATATTATACATTTATATATAATTTATAAAAATATACATGGTTTCCATTTCGTTTTTACTAAAAGCTCCTATAAATTTAGAATAAATTGTTCTTGAATTATTGATAAGTAACATATATATATATATATTTGTACCATACTTACGTACGTACGTACGTTACATATAATATAATAACAAGAAGAACAACGAATATAATATAACAACATAACATAAAAATAACATCTAATTTATTATACAAACAAAAATTTTTATTATTTGTTTTCTATTAAAGATCCTTAAGGGTTTGAGTTGACTCTATCTATTATATGTGAGAGACGAAAACGAAAAATTCTATATATATAATGCTGTTTATTTTGCTGCACGATTCGGTTCTATATTTGTTTTTTGAATATACACACAATAGTATAATATATTGTAGTATTTTGTAGTATATTTCACATGTACTGGCAATTCAAAAATGGATATGTTCTTACACGTATATATGATATACTCGCATTCATATATAGATAGATATATTATTAGATATTTATAGAATTTAAAATTTGTTTGTTTCTATTTTTTTTCCTACTTCTTTTTTCCTTTTAACAAAAAAACCAAAAAAAGACAAAATTTATAATATATCCCAAAAGAAAAACAAAATATATATGTAACAGAATTCGCGTATATAGAAAATAATTCACATTTATAAAATAATATATATAAAAAACGAAAGATCATAAATAATTTGTATTCATATGGCGCAAAAAAGATCAAAATGAAATATTATTACTTATTTTGTCAAATCTTGGCCAGACATCATGTAGACTACAAAATTATATGTCTTTTAACCACCAACAACAACAACAAAAAGTATTTTTATTATATTACTTACATACAATACTTAAACGTTATTATATACGATGGATGTATTATAATATTTATAAATACATAATTTGTTATTGGATTTAAATTATATCGGTACGTAAAACGTACGTACACGACTGACTATTTATATAATAATACAGTTTTTATATGTTGGGGTAGACAAATATGAATTCATTCTTTTACTTAAATTAATATAAGAAGTCATTATTTCTGCAAACTTGTATCTGTTGTTGCATCTGTGGCAACACATGTATGAAAAACATAAAATTTACGTATTCACCTTCGATATTGCTCCCACAGACTATCATTTGTTTCGATTGATGCAGAGTCAGTGGAACACAGTTCACTTCATACGTGTCAATAAGAAAAATTAACTAAATAATTGAATCGCCTCCAACGAACCCTGCCAAAGAGCAAATATCGTAAAATTTTCCTTTGAAAGATGAGCCAAGTTATTGAAGCATACTTTAAATAAATCTAAATTTCATTGTATAAAAACAACGTATCATATTTATAAAACAAAACACAACGGATTCATATTTGTACACCAAATAAGTATTTTGTACATTGCCAAAAATTAAATTAAATCATTTGTCTGTGTATTTGTCCTTTACATAAAATGTTAGTTTTCTAACAACATTACATATATTAATATTGTAGGACGTTATTTTATTCTGTGCGATAAATGGAATGCAATAGTAATAATTTGATAATTTGATTTTAGAAAAAGTGCTCAGAGCAGAAGCTCATCGATAGCTTTAAGAATGTAATGGTGCTCAAGCTACACCGCATATACAACACGTGAGTAATGAGGGATTTTGATGTCAATGATAAAACCACACTCTGCAGACAAACGGAAAAAATTCAACAACGCAACGAATCGCAAAAGCAATGTTTAACGAAAACTTAACCGAAACACTGAAACAGCTTGAAATATAGAGATATATATAGAAATTACAATATAAAACAGCTTTGTTTCCAAACGTTGGCATGGCATAGACATAAAAGGAAATGTCAACCCGTACAAGTGCGTCTACTTTGACAATTCTATAAACGCAAAAATTTATGCGTCCGTAGATCCGGAGGAATATCAGCATCACAGTCAAAACAGAACATTAACGCCACGTCACAAGGTATATATCTCTGCGTTTGTTTTGGTGTAGCACGTAAGTTTCTATAAAATACAATGAAACAGTTGCTCAACAACATTTTCTTGCATAACAATACTCGGGCAAACGTTTCAAATGCTATTATCAAAAATAAACGCGTTGCAGCTCGAATAGAAAGTTCATCCGCATCCAACACACTCACCAGACATATAGCTCCTTTTGATTATCATTTTTTCATATTTATGCAGTATACGGCGATCTGGCTGCTGTATACATTTCTGAAATGTTGAAGAAGTTCGAAAATGGATAGACAAATGACGGTATGGCATCAGAGAGATGCAAGAGAAAGTTGTAGAAAATGAAGGAAAAATACTTTGATTAAAATAATTTGTACAAATATTTAAAAATAGTTGCCTCTTTTTTTCAGTCCTAAACGAGCAGTTCTATTATTTATTAGTGATTGAATGAACAAATTATTGGTGCAAACAATCGTTTCGATTTTGTATAACGCAATTTCTTCAATGTGTATTATAATAATATCGAATAACCCAGGAATAACATATTATTATTTGGCTCCAATTTAATGTATGTTACAATTGAAAATGCGATTGGTTTGAATTGCAACTAATGACACGACGATATACATCTAAAATGGTATGCATATAAGATTGTTTACAATATTTCAAAATACATTAATTATTGTATAAATAATTTACATTTAATTAATCTATTATTAATCATTGATTTGAATACCAATATAATCTAACTTAAAGGTATGCTATAAATAAATGTTTTCAAATTGATATTTATACAATTTCTAAATATTTTGTTATAAACATTATTATTGCTGATACTATAAATTAATTTTTTATTGAAAAATTCCAATATTGATTCTATCTATTCGATCTGGATTAAATAAATAAAAGTTAACCTTTACATCTACATATTAGCAATAGAAAATATTCAGTATACACTATTCAATCAATAAATTACTTCGCATGGGTGTATATATAACAAAACAATTCACCAATTGGTCTGCAATTATCGAAAGGTAGACGATTCTTTAATTACATTAATTTTATATAAGTGGTATAACACCATAATGATGGAAACCTTTTCATATATATAACACATTCTGTTCGGAAAATAACCGAAATGGATTATTTTTATTATTAAATTTAATTTATCTTTATTCCTCAACTGCATGCCGAAATATAGCGATTGATTTGCATCATTCAAATGGTTTTTTTTTAAATGATGTCTTTGGAATCGATACCCTATTTTTAGATGATACATATAGTAAAAATAATTTATTAAATTCACCCTTCTTATTGTAATCCATATTCTCATGAATTGTTGTTTTATTGTCAAAGTTACATAGAATTTCCGTTTGTATAAACGAGCTTGAAATGCTTAAAACGTTTATATGGAAAAAAATTTTTTAATTCAAATGTTACCCAAACAATATTTATTTTTCGAACAGAGTGTGTGTACATTATAATAAAATATAAATTTTTATTATCATTATTTTGTCATTATTTATTAGTTTATATTTTATTTATATAATCGCATATAATCGTAATATATACAAATACTACAAACCTATACGTAGTAATTTATTATAGTACACGTTTACATACTATGACAAAATAGAAATGGATAATTTGTTTGTTTGACTCATGTGACTATTTATACCTAGTATTTATTTTAGTTATAGTATAAATTTATTCGAAATTATATCAGCAATTTTAGTTTTTTTTGTAACAATAATAAATATATGTTCTAAAATCTATAATTTCATAAGATACATTTGTATACAATTCCAAGTATATTCCCATACACCATACGCCAAAAGTTTTTCGTTAAAGATTTACATTTAAATTCCTCGCGTAAAATCGTACATGTAGAACGGTATTTTCTCTGCAGACGTTTAACAGCGGATATACAAAAATAAATTTGCTGTAAAGTAAATAGAGCGACTTAAAAATATAATTATTAAAAGAATGTATAAGACAATGAAAATTGCTATAACTTTTGCAGCACATTTCTGTACATCGATTTACAGAAAAAACATTGGTCCATGCACATCCTAAGACACAGAAGTTGTGAATACTATAAATAAATGAAATTAAACATTTTAAAACAGTTAAGTTTCCAGTAAAAAAAACCGCATTTGCCCTTCTGAAGACTATGTGAATATATAGTTCGTATACTGAAGGTATATTCGCAGATGACAATGGAAGTAAACACTTACAAATTAGCAACGCACATGAGAGCTTCGAGGAGAATTCAAATAAACGTGATTTGATTACGAAATGTGAGGGTAGTAGCGAATAACACACATCTATATTATATATACAAGGGTGAAAGTGTTGTGTATATCGTCTGGTGTAACGGTTGAATACATTTATTATTTTGTAAAGTAAAGTTCTATATGTTTAAGTAAATATATTTCTTATTCATATACGAGCAGTATACATTTTTATATATATATATAATTACCAATGAATAGTCACAGTCAATAATAATATACCTTAAGATAAACGTCGAATTATACAGAATCCACTGTTTAATCGTACAAAACAGTTTGTGTATACACAAGTATAATTGAAAAATATTGAAACATTATATTAAAAATTAAAACGATATCTAAAGGGGCCTTAACCTTTTATTAATACGATATAAAATATATATATATATAAAAACACTGCAGTGATTTTCATCAAAAGCTTATTTATATTATTGTATTTTCTATATATAAATATAAATAAATTTTCCGACTATATATTGATGATAAATTTCAAACAGAAAAAGCATTTATAAATATTTTGTTAACATAAAAAATAAACAAACATTGTATATTAATAGTTCTTTTTACCTGCATATATATGTATAGGATGAGCTATTCAACATAGACCTTGTTTCCATACGCAACGGGTAATGTTTCGATGGAATCAGGTTAGACATAGAGATATAGAGATTTGTAAATTATATAGCTCCGTTGTAATTCATATTATAGTAAATATATAGCAAAGTGATACGTTAGCAAAATTTGAGAAATTACATTCACTTTTCAATATCACTATATATTTTTTTCTTATAACCGCAGGTTGAAATTAGACTAAATTATGAAAAATTTTGATGTTCAATGAATTAAATTTATAAATAAATTATGATCTTTTTTAATTTTATGGGCCATAATATATAGTTTTAAAGGATTTCCGCAGTTTTGTATATAGAATTGATTATATAAATCAATTTACAATCTTTCATGGAGGTGATTTTTTGAAATCGATTCAAGCGTTCAAAAGATTTTACAATTTAAAAAAACAAAGCATTTATACAAATGTTTCATACAAAATTGCCGCTGACATCAAACGGAAAAATCTTCGGGCATAACTTTTCGACGCTTGAATCGATTTTAAAAATCTCTTCAATGAAAGATTGGAAATTGATTATATTATAATTTGAAATTTTGTATTTATATACAAAACTGCAAATCCATTAAAACTATATATGGCCCGTGTAATTCAAAACCATGATAACTCTTAAAAGACGATTTGTCGGAAAATTTAATAAGTGTATATCCAAATTTTTTGCCACAATGTAATCTTCTTTCAATATGTCTATATATACCAGAAAAAGATATAGTTATATTGCAATCTGAAAATTAATTTAATTGCAATAGTTTATTTTGAGTACTCCGTGGCATATTTGGTCCCGTCAAAGAACAGAATGGTTGGATGCGAAGATACAATTTTGAATTAGACAAGTCTTAAGTATTGTATAAACAATAAAAATCAATAGATTGAGATGGCTTGGATACGTAGTACGCATGGAGGAGGAGCGTGTGCCGAAAAATCTGTTAAATTGTAAACCAGAAGGTAGAAGGAGAGCCGGAAGACCTAAGACGAGATGGCTAGTAGCAGTAAACTGTGATATAAAGATCCTTAAAATTCGGGATTTGTAGACATTGACTGCGGATAGGTCAGGTTGGAAAAGCGTGTTGGAGAAGGCTAAAACCGCACCTGGGTTATAACGCCATGGAGTAAGTAAGTAAGTAAGTAAGTAAGTAAGTAAGTAAGTACGTAAGTAAGTAAGTAAGTAAGTAAGTAAGTAAGTAAGTAAGTAAGTAAGTAAGTAAGTAAGTAAGTAAGTAAGTAAGTAAGTAAGTAAGTAAGTAAGTAAGTAAGTAAGTAAGTAAGTAAGTAAGTAAGTAAGTAAGTAAGTAAGCAAGTAAATAAGTAAGTAAGTAAGTAAGTAAGTAAGTAAGTAAGTAAGTAAGTAAGTAAGTAAGTAAGTAAGTAAGTAAGTAAGTAAGTAAGTAAGTAAGTAAGTAAGTAAGTAAGTAAGTAAGTAAGTAAGTAAGTAAGTAAGTAAGTAAGTAAGTAAGTAAGTAAGTAAGTAAGTAAGTAAGTAAGTAAGTAAGTAAGTAAGTAAGTAAGTAAGTAAGTAAGTAAGTAAGTAAGTAAGTAAGTAAGTAAGTAAGTAAGTAAGTAAGTAAGTAAGTTTATTTTGAGTAATATTTTCTGTTATAGATTTATTAAAATATTATAATACAATTTTATAATATGATTTTATTTATTAAATACCAATTTTGACGTTTGATTTTTGATTGTGAGATAGATTTTTTGAAATTGAATAGAAATAACTATTTATTCGCGTTATATAGTCGAAATATAAAAAAAGGATAATATTTTAAATTAGCACGCGAGTAAAATATACAATCGCGATGGCAACAAGATCATATATGGTAATAAAATATAGAGAAAAAATAAGCAAAATCTTGAAAATTTTCATTATATTATTTATAAAATCACAAATATATATAGGGTATGGGAACGCCAGTAACCGGACAGGTACCAGTAGCCGGGCACACTTAGTGTCAAAGTAAAAAAAAATAATGAATTTAAATAATATTAAACAAATTCATTAATAGTGTCATTCATGTCGGACAAGAGAATATTTTCAAATTGTTTACAGAATTGTGTTCAATTATTTGAATTCATTATTTATATACTTTAACACTAAGTGGCTCCGGCTACTGATACCTATCCGATTACTAGTGCTTCTACCCTATATATTATTGTATTGAAATTTATTTATAAAATACCTGACTATAACAATGGTATATTAAACAGTATATATATTGAAGTTTATAAGACATTTATATATAAGTTTTGTTATAATAAATCAATATTTTTTGTTAAAGCTTTATACATTTTGTTTTTTTTTTGGTAATACATAAAAAATAATATTTGTCTCTGCCAGATATAAATGCGATAATAAATTTTCAAATGACATAAATATATACACAAACACATGAAATGTATTGTATATATAAATATTTATTAGATTTTTAATAATATAATATATAAATAAATATATATTTTATACTCTTCAAAAAATTACAATGAGCATAATTTAATAAAAATGAATGTATATTCAGAAATTATTAACTTCTTTGAAGAACATCGCTTTTTTTATTTTTTTTATGTAAAGTAAAAAGTAAATTTTTTAAAAAAAATGTTTAATAATAATTGATGTATAGTATTTTTTTTTATTTTGCATTTACACATGTACAATTTACGTCATTTTAAATAATAAAGACGTATCGTGATCATGTGTATACAGATTATATTTTTTTTAATACTCGTATATCTGTACTCTTACGATACGATACAAAATATAAACATAAAAATACAAAATACAAATTGTTTAAGAGACAAGAATATATGTCATACAATTCATTGAACACGAACGCCACGCCATCCATCTATAGATGATACACGTAAATAACATTAAATGTATGGCACACATACCTAATATAAAAAGTGATTCGTCAATCAAATTCATTTTACAATAGATAAATTGTATTATATATATTAAAAAAAACATATATAACAAATGGAAAATGTGAAAATGGAAAATTTATTATGATAATATAAAAAGAAAATACCGTATACATTTAAACTACGCATTTTTATTTAAAACTTTTATTTATTGTAATTTAATATGACATTTTAATGGATTAATAAAATGAATAATATAATACAAAATATATGCAAACAGAATTCTATTGTATATGTATAAAATTAATAGTAATAATAACTATCTGGTGGATTTAAAATAATAGCAGGATATGGGTATGGGATAGGGTGGGTATATACAAAAAAAAACTATATATAAATAAGATAGCGATCAAAGCGTCCTAATACTATTTTTTTTTTCCTTTTATGAAGTATTCAATTGCGATGTTTTATCATATTTGGAAAAATGATTTAGGTATCACTGTTTTAATCTCTTAACTGCGTTCGACGTGTATATCCAACGTCAATCCAAATCTCTATATTGCGGAATATATATAACATACTCGAAATTTGTAATAAGAATATTATTTGATAATATGTTTTCTTTCTATTACAGATAAAAATCTACCCAGAAGTAATTACCGATCCCGTCCATTTCCGGTATATATCGCTAGAACGCTTACAACGTAAATGAACGACACTATACATATATTGGCATTTCGCGTTCATTTTATTATTTTTATTTTGTATATTTATTTCATTAATTATCGTTGCATTTTTAATGAATTTTTTAATTGTTTTATACTTTAAAAGAATAAATTGTTGTGTACGACGTGTATACACGTCAACGTTTGATTTTAATTTTGCACTGTGTGAGGGCTTATTATAATTAAATTCTACACTTAACAGGTTAAATATTTTATATATTTTAGATATTTTTATAAATATAAATGAATTCTCGAAATTTGCTACAATGTGCGCCTTCTTCGCGGTTCCAAAATGCCAAGTATTAGTATTTGTCCAAGTTAAGGTTTATGTGAATGTTGATAAAATTTCGATTTTTTGTATATGAATACTTATAATGAGATTTAGTATATGAAGGTATCATTTTGTGAACTACCTCTTTTTTGCAATTTTATTGAAATCTGAAATTTTAATCATTTTAATCTTATCCAATTTCTTTGAAATTCAGTATACGAAGGCTTATAATATAAGATTATATGATATGAATAGTGACTATATAAAAGAAATTCTGGCAAAGCGATACCCGCAATATATTAGGTGTGTTTATGCAAAGAAAGTAAATACACGTTTATTCATTAACTATTTATATAAAATATTAATATTTCACTCAAAGTATGCGATACATTGAAAATTACTACTACTACTTTCTCCGGTAATTTCTGACATCTGAACAATTCCTTGCGATGATCCATTCACAGAACCATTTTCTGATGTTTTCATAAGAAGTGTGTTGAAGGGCTAATGCACGCATCAACCGAAATATAAGAAAATTGTGTGAAGGAGTTATGTTTGCGGTGAATACGCCAATTTTGTCCTTGTAAATAGTTTTTAACGACATATAGGCGACAGGCAGTATATGAGAGGTTTGGCATTGTCATGTTGAAAAATTAATTTGTTATGTTGCTATTCATATTTGAATTTTATACTATAATACACATTTCCAAATGTTGTTACGCAGTAACACAGAAAATATAATCAATTTTCAACATTTCATAACAAAAATCTTTAAAATAGCATCAAAAACTTTAAGTCAGAAAAACATTATTTGCGGCGTTTTTTGTTATATTTTTTATCATTTTGAGAAAAAATGGTCCACAAGAGTAATCTAATGGGTTTTTCGAGGAAACATCTTATTTATTTCAATTGATTTTAAGTTGGTGAATAGTGGGGAGAGGGGCCGGGCGGTTTGGTCTCAACGATTTAATAGCGGTTATATAATAATGTGAATGCTAAACAGATTGGAAAACCACCGCAAAAAAGAAAAATTCCAAGATATATAAAATTTCAATTACTATTGGATGAAGATGATGTGTGGATGAACACAATAATAACAACAACTGACAGATTCATTAAAATTATAAGTTAACAAGTTATTTACAATACAATCGATTAATAGCAAATGTCAAAAATATAAAAATGAAAAGAAATCGGGGTTTCGTATATGAATTGAATTACTTTTATAGATTTAATTTATATTACTTTATGTTAAATATTATTTTGATCGAAATCACAAAGGTAAAAAATTGAAATAATCAAAAATAAACTTGCGAAAATGCACCGACGCGTTTAATGTATTATAAATAAAAAACATAAAAATTTAGGTATAAATAAATGTAGGCTAAAAATATAATAAAATAAAATAAATCTATAAAATAAATAATTAAAAATTTAAAGTTATTTGATGTTATAATAAAATTATTTGATAATATAATAATGAGTGAAAAACTTATACGAGTACACTTAATTAATGTCAATACCTGAAAATAAATTTATAGCATATCATTTCCTTATCACATAAACACAACATTGATTATTAGTTTTAGTATTTATGTACTCCCATCAAACATTTCGATTCCAATATGATTCGCTTTTAATTTGAATTATATTTACAAGTACATTTTCTATTCGGAAAAAAGGAGAAATTTTGCTTGAAAGTATTTTCTCAACCAATTAATACGTCAAACATATCGTCAAAAGTTAAGTGTTCAAATCATTGATTGTATCATATGAATTGTAAATAAATAGATATGTTTTAAGAATGTTTTAAAATATAGTATTCTATCAATTTTGGTGGTTAGTATTTTAGGAATATTGTTTATTATGTAAAAATCCAACGCGATTTATTTCACAATTTACTAATTGCCAATTATATAACTGGTGCCTGCAATAATGTGCACTTATATCCAAAAGTACTACACACTGTACAATATCTATATATTGACTCACTAATATTAATTCATGACAATGTAACGATAACATTCGTCTGCAAATATGTGCTGCGTATTTCAAAAGAAAACAAGGAAGTTGGTAAATCGCATTAATAAAAAGACAAAACAGCACAGGATTAAGAACACTATTTCAATTATATACCTGATTTAGGTCAATTGAAATCTTTGGATTGTCAGGTTAATATTCTCAACGTATATCCATGCGGTATTGTATTCATAATTTATTACACCAATTATCCAAGGCAGTGGGTTCAAATTTTGTATATTTCGTTTATTTCGTAGATATAATCCTCACTCATTTTAATTTATTTTCATAATTTTTAAAAGAACCAGCAACTCAAATCGATATATTTCCGAGGAATTTTGTAAAACTTTACATGGATTTTATCAACGGTTTTTGTTTCTTGTTTAAATGGAAGCATTTTATCTGCCAAATTTCTATAAAATTTTACTATTAATTTATTAATTTAATGTTACAATTAAATTATTTTATACATGAGAAAATATAAATATCATGCTTTTTATTTATTTCTTACGTGTTTATTACATTAAATTTTGTTGCAACAAGTTACAACCTGATCGGCTCACAAAAAATATGAATATAAATTCTATGGATATTCTGTGGAATAATAGCAACGAGAATTACTGCTCAGGAGAATCCGTAGAAATTATCATCGGAAATATAGGCGCATAATCCAAGGACATTTTTTATAAAAAAAACCCATGGACAGGGTTGCAATCATCATATAAAATTACGGCGGAAATCATTACTAGGAATTTAGGATAAAATAAATTTTTTCGTGTCCATTTTCTACACACAGATAAATTTATTTAATCGACGCATATTGTGAAATCATTTTAGATCAATAATTGTAAATTTTTAAATATGAAGAAATTTATGCTATGCATATACAAGAAATAGATAAGAAATATATAAATAAAAATAAAAATATATCATCGCTGTTGTTGTACCAACAGCAAAATAGCAATTAAATGTAATTGAGGATATAATGCATTCCGTTGACATCGAGGAAAAAAGAAATTGGTGCAACCGTTTTCTGCACAAATTGATTGTTAGATTCGAAAACAGATTGTTAAATATATTATAAGCAAGATAACGAATTCGTTGCTAACGAACAATTGGGAATGTCATGGTAAAAACAATTTTCTTCTCTACAATCGTCTTCGTCCTTTTTTTTTATTTATATTTTCACATTGGTCGCTATACTTTTCTGTATATTTCACACTATATACAGAGGAATTTACATGTTTAATTGAAAGTGCATTCCATTGAATGATGCAATACATTTTTACATGTAATTTTCAAAGTACTTCAAAAATTTTCATTTTTAAAGGCACTATCCGCTTGAATGGTAGGTAATTCGCAATTGAATATAAAAATTCCACTATATATAGAATGAACTTTATACATATTAGTTTTTATATCATATTATAGATGTTGTTAGAAAATAACTTTACGAAACGTTTCTATGATCGATACTGAACATATAAATATAAGTTAAAGTATTATTAGGTATATTAGAGATATAAATGTATGTATAAAATTGAATAACGAATTGGATATATACAATTAATTAAATATAGCTATAAATTTTGTTATTCTACAGTTCTCGGCATATACTTAAATAGTATATATATATTCCATTATACAGTATTAGTCTATTACTATACTAATGCTAATCCATACAAATTGTAACATGTAAATATATAAGTGTTCTATATATAATATTATTAGTTAATACATATAGTTTATAATATATCAATATAGTATAGAAAAGAAATGGTATATATTTTCACACATGTGTGTGCAAGTATATACGCAGAGACATATTGAAAACAATCTAATGTGTCAGATACTTTATGTTATGTAAACTAATTATTTTAATTTGTTGAATTAAGTTATCAAACAATATATATATTGTTATTTTATATATTATTTTTTCGGTATATGTATTGAAGAAGATATAATTACTATATAATATACACCTCTAACATATACCATAAATACTATTGTATAATAGATATTTTATGATGATTATATTAACAAAAAAAATGATGCCATGCAATGATGATGACGATATAATATGCGATGATTAATAAAATACATAGGTATAATGAAAATAAAATAAATATTTGTAATTTATTTATAAATTTTACTATTAAAATTCGCATATTTTTAATTTAATCTAAATATAATATTACGTTAAATAGTATATAATAAAATCGAACATAGTGTGTGTGTGTGTGGAGGTGTATTTATTATTTATATTTTTTCTTCTTTTAATGAAAATGAATGAAATTTTATGAAATATTAAATAATTCTTAGAAATTTTTTTTCATAAACACATAATAAATATGAAATAGATTTTGTTATATACAAGAAATTTTGATGTTTATAGACATAGTCTCTATATGTTAATATCATTAAATACATACGAGTTTTATATACAGAGCAATTTCTACTGAATGTAATCGTAACGGACTGACTAATTATGTTGAATGGGAAATCTACTGAATACCGATGAATGTGTAAGCAAGGAAGAAAAGTATAAAGGTAAAACTCCTACAACGCTGTACTTTCACAACGCGGTCCGCATAATGCTATATATATTTTTAATTAATATTAGAGACAAAATTGATTCTACAGAAAATATGGTCAGATAGATTTAGAAATGCTTTTCAATTTGAATTGCTTTGAAATTAATTATTAGTACACGTCACTTAAGGAGATGCGTAAATCGATATTAAGCGGTTGGATAAGTATGGAAAATGATGGTGAACTAATTCAAGATGAATATAGTAACATATATTAAGTTTTGACCTCTCAGTAGAAGACGATGGATTTGATGAAATAATAATTGGTAACATCCAAGAATTATATAGTTATTGATGATGAATTAAACGAAACTGATTTGATTACACAAATTACCGAAAAAATACAATACAATTTCCTCTGTGTGCAGGTTAATATTTGGGAATCCAATAATTGAGACAATCGCGAATGTTACAGTAACTACAAATAACTTGTAAAAATGACGACATTATTTGTAAATTTTGATAATTTTGGTCACATGATGTTAAGGATTTTTGTATCATAAATATAATGGTAATATTTCTATCTCGCAGGAGAGTATTATCAAAGATCGAATGAAAAGCTTAAGCATATATGCTGTTTATTTGCATTTAGTTAATAATTTAAGTTTAGTTAATCATAAATCAAACATTATTTATAAGAAATAGATTTTAATATCGTCAACAACAACATATGAAATACATAATGCGGATGATGGAATATTATTAATGATCAAGAAAAATATTAGCGGTTAAATCATATGCGAAATATGGCATAATATGCGAATTGTTAACTATAGTCGATTGACGCTATCGACTTTCATAATTCGAGCCCTATGGTTTTTAATTGTATATATATCATTTCCTTAAGTAATCCATACTGAACTGGTTGGCATATGTTTAATAGGTGAAGCACATTTGCACATAAACACGTAGTCTCATAAAATCAGTTCATAAGGAAGACGCTTTAACATAAATATTAAAAATCTTCTCTGAATTTATTCAATTCTAACATATTGCGAATATATACCACAATTGTGGAGAGTACACCTCCGGCACGCATTTATTTATAGTATAATAAATAATGTTTTAGCACAATACGAATTTCACACGTTGAATGACACCCAACACATCGAATTACCATATTTATTATTAAACAAAATCAATATGATGAGGTGCGTGAAAGTATATTATACGTATAAAATCATAAATTATAAACAGAACGAAATTGATTTAATATCTTGTAAACAAAAATTATGGAAATCCGTTAAAATAATATCCTTTAATTGTAATAAAAGAAGAAAATTTAGTTCGATTAATGTCAAAAATTCTTTTTTCCATAATTGCGATAACTTTCAATTCGACTATAAAAGAAAAAATAGTGACACACGCTCGCACAAGTCAACAATGGATATTGCATGTATCAAAAGATACTGGATTAATGTTACAATGAAATTTTGGTAATTTAAAAAGCATTATGCGCCATGATAGAATTTATCGAAAGCTTTATACTAAAACCAATGAAAATATAATCCACAACACATCGATCGATAAAATAATAAGTATATTAAAAAATTCGTTATTAATATAAATATGTTAATAAATATAACAGATATCCTATACTTAGGTTAAAACCAACTTAGGATTCGTCCCAAAAGCTAGAAAATGTATTTCTTATCGGCCTGTCCATATACACAAAGTAAAATAATTGTAAATTCCTACCAAATTTTTGAGAATACTATAACACAATATATATTTGATAAAAGTTGCGCCATATTACGTTGGCAAAGATTAAGCACCTACCTCAAACGACATTTCATAGTAATATAATAATCATATGCAACAAATAATAGCTCTGAATAAATTTTAACAGAAATCATACGTATGATATAGTTAAAGATTAATGTTCATCGAATATGATTATTACAAAAAATCATAACAATGCTCATTCTTATACAATTCCAAATCCATCCACAAAGTATTTGTGCCGAAAATAACGTACAATGGTTAATGCTTTTTTATTACCAGCCATAGTTGTTGATTATTGTATCGTGCGACAATTATTATCAATTTTGTTTGAAGCCATTGACCCAGTCAACGACCGCCATCATACTCAAGCAAATGTTGAACGTTAATTGTACAAATCCTCATGTATTTTATAATTGAGGAAGATTAAATTAATTGTTTGCTTTTTTGCTTATAATCCAATTCGGTAATTTTTTTTTATATATTCTCCAAAACTATACATTTTTTAGTTTGGCTTAAAAAAAGAAAACGCCGTATTTAATATCTTCTCCAAGAGAAAATCGTACGGATATATAGAAAAATAAAAAAAAAAAATCTATTTTTAAGAGTATATAAAAACTAAAAATGAAAAATCATCTCACATTCTTAAAATCTGATTTATATCCATCCATTTTCAATCGAAATATAATTATACATAGAAAAAAAAATAAAGTTGCGAAAAATTAAATAATATCTATTTTTCGGCAAAAAAATCAACAAAATATTTATAATATTAATATTATACTATTTTCAATTTATAAATATAAAATATACACACACAAGTACGCACGAACGCACGAACGAACGGACGGACGCACGCACACCGCATTTAATAATAGCAACAATAATAATAATAATATATTAAAAATAAATCATTTAAAAAATTTTCAATTTTAAATGTTATTGATTTTATTCTATGGACTATATTTTTTTTTTATTATTTTTTAAAACAACCAACAATTTATAAATTAATATAATAATTAAGGAAATATACGCTCACGCAATGCAGTATAATATATTGTATATATAGGAAATATATAATAATAATAATAATAATAATAATAAAGAAATAAGGACTAATGAAAATTTTTAATTTAAATATTTTTCAATGTATGTGTTTTTTTTTCTCTTCTTTATAGTTATTTAAATAATTTTTTTAATATTTTTTTATTTTTATTTATAATTAAAAAATATAGGTTCAATGTTTTATTTAATATTTTATATATAATAACAATGACGATGAACTACTTTTATAAATAAATCCTACGTGAATAATAATAACAGAAAATAAAATAAAATAAAAAGTTTTGTGTTTTAATGCCTTTTTACCGAATAAATTTTTATAACATAGAAAATAAAATTGCATATAATTAATATTCAAAAAACTACTATTATTCTTTTACTATAATATTAATTTTAATTAATTGCAATGTGCAATAATATTATTAATAATAAAATAACCAAAAAATAATGTGAAATTGATGAAAAAATTAATATTTTCACACATAATAACCACAACAACGTTTTAGAATAATATATTTCTATTTGTTATATAGAAATCAAAAGAATATAAAAATTAATAAATTCATATAAAAAAGGTTTTTAAAAAATAATAATATCACAATTTAATAATTATATATATTAAAAGATAAATTTAACACAATTTTAATATGTATAAATTTGGCTGGCACACAAAATAAATATCTCATCTCAATTTTTCTATAAATGTTCAATAATAAATTAAAAAACAAAAACCATTTAATTATAATTTTATATTTATTTAATACGTAATCGTTGCACAGCTATCCACTTTATGTGCCACCAGCAGCACACACACACACCCTTTACTAATATTTATATTCAAATTAATAATATATAAAAATCAACGAACTTTCAGAATAATTATAAAATAAGCGCACACTACCCACAATTATTGAAAACAATTTTTATAATTTTTAATTATAATAAATTATCTAAAAACCAAAAATTAAAAATCAATCAATATTAATGAAACGAAAAATTTATAATTTTTATATAAATTTAAATTAAATAAATAATCGGTGAAAGTTTTCATGCGTTATTTTGTATAGAATTAATAATAAATTATAATATCGTAGTTTATTAAATATTCATTATTTTCCCACCAGAGACACGATCGCACACACGACACTATCGCATGGAAAATTGTTTAACTACTAGTCAGTTTGTTATCGAAAAATAAAAAAAATGTTTGTGTTAAATTTTTATTTCATCAACAACAAAACACACTCACACACACACACACACACCGCCGCACGCAAATTTATACAAAAACATATATACCATCGACAAATACACAAAACACAACAACAAGCAATACGAAATTTTCTTTTCATTTTCTCATTTTCTTTTTGTTTGTGGTGCTGTGCTCGTGTTGTTGTTGTAGTGTTTTTGTAGCGGTATGGTATTTCTGAATGCATTTGTTTATATATATAATATTAACAAAAAAAAAAAAAAATTCATTACTTGAACACAAAACTGACGAATTAATTAAAACGCATGCGTAAAATTGTGGTTCTCAAGTTTTTCTTTTATATATGTGTATACACACGCCATAAGGACGAGTGCGAGTAATATTTTAGATATTAAAATATAAAATTCTTCTATAAGAATTTAATAATTTAGTTTTTCTTTCCGGCGTATATATAATATATGTGCGAGTAATAAATGTGTAAAATGTGTAAAATTATATCCGCGACTGACTGTATATTTTTTTATTATTATTATTATTATTATTAATTCGTTGTTATATATTATTATATATTTCTTATATATTACTGTCGTCGTATGTACCATATACTTTACTTATGTATTTAGGTGTATTAATTATATGGTATATACAGCGAAACCTTCATTATTGTAGAGGTTCTATTATAGCAAAACATAATTTAATTAATTATGAAATCATTGGTTTTTGTAGTTTATAAAAATACAATGTAGGGCAGCTGAATTTAATGTGAAGTAAAATTTCTTAAATTTGCATATCCTTTTTTTTTTTTATTCACTTTCAGACCATTTCAATTAATATTATTGTAATAGCGTTTTATTTTGTGAATAATTTTAATAGATTTTTAATATAAAATAACGGACATATTTAAATAGAATTATCATTTAATATGAGTTACACACATAATCACAGAATATGAGTTAGGTATAATCAAAATCATTTGATAGACCTTCAAAGGAAACTGCTGCGGTATGAAAAGAAATTAAATAACACTTGTGTTTTTCTTTTAAGGATCAAAGACATTTCTAAGATTTCTCAAGGATTTAAAAAAAAAAATTGCATTATTAAAAGAGAATTGAATGAAAAGGCCTCAGAAACATTTCCAGAATCTTGTAAAGATAAATCTATAGAAAATATAATCATATACAATCAAAGGACTAAATTTTACCGGAAATTATATAGAAAGTAAAACTTGAAGGATCAAGGATATTTTCAGAACTTAAAGGCGGAATAATAGCCGAAAGTAAGCCTTATTTGTATTTCACATATGAAAGGAAATTAAACAGACGAAACAGGTGCCAAACTGACGTACGATTGAATGATCTAGAATAATTTCACTACCTTTTAAGCAAGTTTAATTATTAAAAAATGGTCATATCTATTATTATATGAAAGGAAGTTGAATATTATGAAAAATTAAATGAAACTGACGATTGAAAAGATTAAAAACATTGCCAGCACTTTCTAAGGATATATCTTAAAGAGTGTATATTTTTCATTATATTAATAAGCAACTGCTTGGTTAATGCCCTAAAACTAAATAGTACGTGTCCAATAAAATTGAAATCAAATAGGTAATTAAATGGATGTGACGATTAAATGAAATATTTGCAAGATATTCTAAGGATAATTTTCTGCATAATAAGTGCGTACCGTATCTTTGATGGAAGGGAAAAAATATATTACAGTTGACGATCGAAGGATCGGTGCCAGGCTTAATACAGCGTTTTATTTCTATATTATTTAATTTTAAAATAAATGTTCTTAGGAGAAATGAAAATATTACTATAAATGTTAAACGTCTGGCATTCGGTGAATTCAGATAAATGAATTTAATGATATAGAAGTTACGTATGATAGAGGTTTAACTTTATATATCTGTAGAAATATGTGCGTATTTGAAAGAATTTAATTGTTTTAACATATATTATATATTTACATTTATGCGTACATATAAAAGTTCACAGCCTAGTATTAGTAGATCAATTTTTTTTGTAGACACAATGTAAACATTAACAAAGAAAAAGAAACAGTTCACACATTTGCAATTATAAAGCGGGAAAAAACAAGGAAAAACTGGAAAATTATTCTTTATATAGTTAAATACAAATATACGCAGGTATGCGTGTATTAAAGTTATAGGTGATAATGAGGTTAATTTATTGTCTGATTTGTTTGTTTATAAGTAATAAAAAATGAATATTATTTAGAGTGAAACTAATTCTCAACACACGCATATATACGTATAGGAATAGTCTGACACCGCACAGAAGCAATTGGTTAATAATTAAATACTAAACAATTAATAATAAAAAACTTTTTATGAATATGACTATAATTTTTGGTACTTCATATTATATGGTTTTACCACACTCTCGTGCGTAACCGAAAGTTATATATTTTAATACCTTTATTCCACAGAATTTCATTACTTATAGCTGCTACCGATGAAGTCTTAGCACCGTCGGTATAATAAATTCTCCAATGTTATATATAAATTGTTACAAAATATGTATTAAGATGGCAACTAAATGATTACGTATTTTACTGATGCGTATAGTTTTAGTTGCATTTTTACATATTCGGTAGGAATGTCAAACCGATATTGATTTTTTTTACGGATCAAAACTTTACTAAATTTCGTTCTATCGCGTTTTGTCTCCCAAAGATGTACAACGTTAACGTCGTCCGGTTGAAGTTGATGTATCACATATGATACAAATATTTTGAAAAACCATTTTTAAAACAACGTGGTTACGTGAAAAATTTTGATTTATACATTCATTAATTCCTTAAATTTTTTAATTTGTTAATATCAAAATAAAGAAATTAATGATGTATTTGTGAGAAACGATTAATAACCGCAGGTAAAGACAAAAAGGATTAAATCCGTCTATTGAGATCTCGTTCAGCGTTATTGAAAATGTAATAACTTGTAAAATTGCACATATTTTAACTGATTTCCTTCTAAAATATAATTGTTTTTTTATTAATGTTAGTTAAAAATCATTCCTACTATTTAAAAAATTAAACGCACCTATTAATATATGCAAAGCTGAGTTAAAGTATATTATATTTATCTTTCAGAAGTACATAATGCTATAATTAAATATTGTAATATTTATAAATGAATGAATATAAGAATATAGTAAAAAAAATACTTATAACTGAAATTTCATTTAGAATTTATTAAAATAATGAGTATATAAATTTTGTGTATACAAAACACAAAAGATATTATAAAATATTAAAAAATTGTAATACAGCGTTTTGGGATAATCTAACCCCAGAGGATATATATATATATACTGCGTGCGTATTTACATACACACAAATACGAAACACAGTTTTGCTTAAGTAAATTTCAAAACGTTATGGGCATATTGGGTATACATATAAATACTGACATAAGGTTAAAGTTCTCTGCAAATATGTCTCATTAAATATTCAAAAGAAATGGGTGAAACAATTTTTTTTTACTGATGGTTTATTTTTCTTTAATTTGACATACATAAAATAAATAAATAAATAATCAATTTATAAAAAGTTTTTCTTTATTAATCCAAAATAAGTGTATACGAATATATACGTGGACTGTTCAAAAATTGCGAGGAGCAGAAATGACATTAATTTATATATTTATATTGGTCCAGATTTATTTAAATTTTAAAATCCCCATCGCTTTTTCATTTAATGAAAAACATTTTCCATCTAAAAATTTTGTAAGATTTGTGGACACAGAAGGAAGGAGCAATACGTTGAATGTTTGCATCCAATTATTCAAATTGATTTTTTGATAGCAAATGGTGACACCAATTCTTGCACATATAGGTTTTTCATATGCGTAATTGTAGAATTTTCGGATTAGTATGTTGGGTATAGCATACTTGCAATGCCAGTTGCGACCGAACGCGTCCACGGGTTGCGGATAGTGGAACGGCCTATGATACTTATGGGTTAGCTACGAATAAAGAATAAGTAGTCGCGGACAATCTGGCTGCTGTGTATGAGAATTACTTTGGGGTGTTGTGTGAAAGCAGCACTCGATAAAAACTGAGTTAATGATTCAGTGATTACACAGTAAAGGCGAATCAGCGGCGCCAATGTAACCGCTTTCGGCAGAGGTGATATACCCCTGTAAATGAGCCTACGAATTTGCAGAATGATTAGTAGGTTGAACGTATGGTTAACTACCAACTTCGGAAAACCAGATAGTTATGAATTCAACAACACGGCCTCGGATCGGACAGAATAAACGGCAACGACCCCAGCAAAGAAAATTTAAGGACAATGATTTGAAGCTTGCGTCTTGGAACGTTAGAACTCTGTTGCGACAAGGTGCGTTAAGAGCACTTACTGATACGCTACGAACAGCCAAATTGGATATAACAGCTATCCAAGAAACTAGGTGGCCCGGAAAAAATTTATTGAAAGGTAGAGGATACACATTTTATTACAGCGGCAATGATTGCAGTAAAAGAAGAGAGTTCGGAACCGGTTTCGTAGTTTTTGGAAAAGCAAGGAATTCAGTAATTGCTTTTAATCCGATTGATGAACGCATTTGTACACTACGTGTAAGAACAAAATTTTTCAATCTGACCCTCATCAATGTACATGCGCCCACTGAAGAGAAAACTGATAAGGTTAAGGATGAGTTTTATGAAAAGCTGATGACAACTTATAGAGCTGCACCCGGCCACGACATTAAGATTGTCCTAGGCGATTTTAATGCCAAGGTGGGACAGGAAACAATATATCACCCAACTATAGGTAAGCACAGTCTTCATAAAACAACGAATGAAAACGGGCTAAGATTGATTGATTTTGCCATGTCAAAAAACATGGTCATTAGTGGTACATATTTTCCACATAAAGATATTCATAAGATGACGTGGAGGTCTCCAGATGGTAGAACAAGTAATCAAATTGATCATGTACTAATTGATGGACGTCACTGTTCAAATATAATGGATGTACGAACTTGTCGTGGTCTAAATATTGACTCAGATCATTATCTAGTTCGGATAGTGCTACGAGCCAGAATTTCGGCCAGTAATAACACACAACCCGTAGGGTTGAAATGGGCAGTCGAGAAACTTGAACAGGCGGCGGTAAAACAATTGTACATGGATGCAATGGAACAACGAATTATTACAGATTTGGAGGCTTACCAGCAGGAAACTAATATAAATAGTATGTGGATAAAATTAAAGTCATGCGTTGAAGGGGTCGCAACAGAGGTAATTGGAAAAGGGATGGTAGTAAGAAATGAGTGGTTCGATGATGAATGTAGAAATGCTCGGGATGCAAAAAATGCGTCCAGGCTGAAAATGCTAACGCGGGCTACACGGACCACTGTGGAAGACTATCGCGAGAAGAGGGATTTCGAGCGTAAATTGATTCGTAAGAAAAAACGAGAATTGGAACGAAAGATTTACGTCGAAATGGAAAAATTTAACAGGAACAACGATAATAGAAGATTGTACCGGAATGTCAATCGTTTTCGCAACGGATACAATCAACAACCTTTTTTGTGCAAAAACAGAGATGGTCAGGTTATGGCGCAAGAGGAAAGGTGCCTCGAAAGATGGGCCGAGTACTTTAAAGATATATTAAATGTGAATACGCCAGTGAATACTATGGAAGATGTGCGATTTCAAACCGCCCAACCATTTATAGCTGAACCATCGATACACGAAGTAAAGAGTGTTATTCAGAAGCTCAAGAATAATAAATCACCTGGATCTGATAGCTTACCAGGTGAACTCTTTAAATATGGTGGAAACGCATTATGGTGTCAACTGCACGAGCTAATTGTAAAGATTTGGAATAATGAACAGGTGCCAGAGGAGTGGAAGGATGGTATTATCTGTCCATTGTACAAAAAGGGTGACAAATTGGATTGTAACAACTACAGAGGAATAACTTTATTAAACATTAGCTATAAGGTATTTGCTAATATACTATACCATAGACTTATTCCATACGCCAATGAAATTATCGGAGAATACCAGTGTGGTTTCTGCGCAGATCGATCTACATCTGATCAAATATTTAGTATACGGCAGATCTTGGAAAAGTGTACGGAATTCAATGTTGATACACACCATTTGTTTGTTGATTTTAAAGCGGCATATGATAGCGTCAATAGGTCAAAATTATGGAATATTATGGAAGAGTTTGGTTTTCCAAAAAAACTGATAGATTTGGTGGCTATGACGTTGGAAAATGTGAGGTCACAGGTACGAATCCGAGGTAAATTATCTGATCACTTTGAGACGGTTGATGGACTACGACAAGGCGATCCATTATCAACACTGCTATTTAATATTACGCTGGAAAAGGCAGTGAGGGGCGTAAATATTGATAAACAAGGCACGATTTTCACAAAATCGGGTCAATTGTTAGCGTATGCTGATGATATAGACATAATGGGTCGGAATATGATAATTGTCAAGGATGCTTTCGAATCGTTACAAGAGGAGGCATCAGGTCTGGGTCTCAAAGTGAATGCAGAAAAAACGAAATATTTGGTGGCAACGAATACATCACGAATTCGAGATCAAACGGTTAATATTGGAGAACACAATTTTGAAATAGTCAATAGTTTTGTATACTTAGGATCGTTGATAAATGTTGAAAATGATATTGAAGAGGAAATACGCCGCAGAATAGCAACTGGCAACAGATGTTATTACGGGTTAAAAAAACAATTCCGATCGAAAACATTACAACGAGATCTTAAGTGCAAGCTATATACAACTTTAATACGTCCAATATTAACGTATGGGTCGGAGGCTTGGTGCATGACACAAAACCAGGAACAACTACTTCGGATTTTCGAACGAAAGGTACTCCGTGGCATATTTGGTCCCGTCAAAGAACAGAATGGTTGGAGGCGACGATACAATATTGAATTAGACAAGTTGTACGGTCAACCAAATATTGTCAAAACAATCAAGATCAATAGATTGAGATGGCTTGGACACGTAGAACGCATGGAGGAGGAGCGTGTGCCAAAAAAACTGTTAAATGGTAAACCGGAGGGTAGAAGGAGAGCCGGAAGACCTAAGGCGAGATGGCTAGATGCAGTAAACTGTGATATAAAGATCCTAAAAATTCGGGATTGGAAGACGTTAACTGCGGATAGGTCAGGTTGGAGAAGCGTGTTGGAGAAGGCTAAAACCGCACCCGGGTTGTAACGCCATGGAGTAAGTAAGTAAGTAATTGTAGAATTAAAATTCATAATACACCGCCATGCAGTTGATATTCCTAATATATCATCATCACAATCTTCTACGACCTTTTAATCGCCGATCATACAATATCATGAATATCCATCATTACCGTTAAACCATTTTTTTTTTTAAATATATCCAACGCATGATTTTCATTATTTTCCATTTTAAAAAATTACTGATACACTTCTAATACTATTTACGTATAGCTTCTTTTAAAAAAAAAACCAAATGAACTAACAGATCGTAATGAAACTTTTTCATGGTATGTGAAATTGCAGTTAATAAAAACTTAAAAATGTTGTAGATTACACAGTTCTTTTATTTTGCGCCTTATAGATGTAGCTCGCCGCGAACTATTTGAACAGCCCACGTATATCCAATAATAATTTTCAATATGTATATTGTTGGTATTGGAATTCATAAAATATTAGGGTTTTTGATTGATGTTATTTTTTTAAATTAAAATATAATTAATCATTTTTAAGATTAAATAATAATATATATATATATATTGTTATTGGGAAAAATGATAGAGATCCCATGAAAGCTGTAGTGGCCCAGCAGCAAATCGACTTTAAATTGAGAGAGATTCGTAAAATTTACAATTGTTACCATAGCATCAACAGCAGTTCTTCCGGAGTGTAAGGAATTAATTTTTTCCCAAAAAAACTCATTGTTCTTCTTGCAAACCCCGTCACTTCACTTCTATTCTACATTTTCTGTAATTTCGTTGTTTAAGTTAAACAAAAAATTTTTGATGGTTATTTTCAGCTATAGTTCCATTTTATATATAAATAATAAATAAATTCGATAAATGATTTCGTTTCGGTTAAACTTTAATAATTTGTTTTCATACTATGCAAGAATAAATTTTTATGGGTTTAAATTTATTTACGATTCAATAGTTCATTTTAATGCACATTTAAGCATTATAATAAGGTTTTATTATAAAATATTTCAGGTCTCGATATTAAATTTTATTAATCCATCAACATTAACATTTTTCTTTATACTTTTACCATATAATCTGACACACCTATTACAGTTAGTTCCTGGAGAGTGGTGGATAGCTGATGGGGACAGTCTCAAATTAATTTTGACTCCCGTTTTGTGAAAGTATTAAGTTTTTTTGTAGAATCGTTCGATTGTCTTATATAGAATAAAAATGTGTTATCGTCTATGTGACTGTCTAATGTTTTCAAGCATGCATTGATTTAAATAAATTCAATATTTGACAGATTATACCTTCCCTGCTAAAGAAGAATTTTTAAACAATTTATCTTAAAACATCATATACTTTTTTGTGTGCGGCATCCATCAAATATAAAATTATAGATGCCCTTTTACTATTATTGTTTTAAATCTTCGTTTTCCCAAAAAATTTTGCCAATTCATTGAAAATAAAATTGATTTGAAAGTAATATCAAAGTTGTATTTTGTCGAAAACCCCTCTATCGTATTAGGTCATTCAGAATTTCTGCAATTTTCGGTATAGTAAACTATTTTGTTTCCCTAGCTGTATCGCATCTCTAATCGCTTCTTTGGTGACCTGCGGAGCAGTAGCACAGATGGCGTGTGGTAAATATAAGTTATAATTATTTGCACATTGTATATAAGAGGAAAGTTTGAAAAGAAGTCTGACACATAGATTTTATGTTTTCATAATTATTTCGTATACTATACAATTAACCCTTATTGCATACATATACAATTATTTTAATATGGGTATAATAAAAGTGAACAATATCAAATACAAACATATTCATTTTGTTTATATAATATATTGTATTTATAAATAAGTAAGCACAAAATTATTTGTTTATTATGAATTTTATTTTATTGTTATACATCCAGCACGTATAAGCATGTTTTATATAATATAAATAATTATATGAATATTGTTTAGTTGACACAAACACACACACACACACACACACATTAGGGGAGACGGTAGTGGATAAATTTTTTTGAATTATTGGAGCTAAGACGATACCTTTTTGTAGCTTAAAAACAAGTAAATCCACTTAAATACATTTAATTTAAGACAATTGGGTAAAGGACCAATTACACGGCATTTAACATATTCACAATCCAAGAGATGAAGAAATTTGAACGATATAATCAAATTTTTCGGTCAAAATTTGATTTGAGACTGTTCTGTATAAATATTTAACAGTCATACGCACCACACATCATATAAATGAAACCTAAACGTGAATCAACATCAATAGAAAGGTTATAGGTGAGTATAATTCAAAGTGTCTATTTTAATACAACCTTTCCCCTATATGCATGTAATGTTATGTTTATGTTATATGTTTTGTTATCATATTGTACTATGTATTTATATACAATAATAATGTATATTTTATAGTTAATTATTATCATTATCAGTCATTATATTTGTAATATACTTTGGCTTAATATGTTTAAGGTATATATATTATATAACAATGTAATGTACGAGTATATGTATAATTAATATAATTAAATAGAAAATGATAGACACACACACACACACACACACACAAAACAAAATATAAATTAAAATGAGATAAACACAAAATACACATATGAATAAATTTACTAAACTTTACAATAATTATTATCGTACAAAACTCGTTTATATATTCATCTACTAATAATCAAAGTAAGCTAAGTATATAATTAGTTTTTGGAAATCACAACAACAACAACAACAACAACATCCGACACAACAAAGTTTTCCAAAAAAAATATGTGTATGAATATTTAATATGAAAAATTACCTATACATTTTTATTTTATTTATGATTTTCAGGTATAGTAAGTTATTTTTTTAGTTTAATAATATAATTCAAATATCAAATTAACCCTTTTCCAGCTGAATTAATTTTATGCTTATACTACAAAATATATGCGGGGCAGCTGTCACATAGGAAAACAAAGTACTAAATATTAGTATTTTTAATATATGCAAAATAAAATTCAGACCTATAAAGTTCGTTTATAAAAGGTCTATGTTAAATTAAATATATAGGCACAAGACAATACATAATTTCGATCTCACAAATAGTTGATGGATTTTTGTCTACGTGATGGAATCTTTTCCGTGTCAATGTTATGATCTTTTTTGCTTTGGTAGCTATGACTTTACAAGCAGATTTTGCATACAATATTGTTTTAGCGACGATATAGTATTAGTTTAATGTGAATTTTAATATTTGAAATGTAAAAACTGCAATTTTCGTTATATATTTTGGTTTTTGATTTCCGCATAATGGTAAGAAATCTTGAAATTTTCCACTTTAAGATGATTACTATGATGATACACAAGAAATGAAACTGTGAAGGAAACAATCAAAGAAAAACGATCATAAATGGTAAATGGTATAATGGTATTGTATGCCACAAACATATTTGGTCACTCGGTAAAAATTACTGTATGGTGGTACTTGATTGGGATGGCAATGTGGATGAATTGTTCTTTACACCATCGCACATTAACATTTAGTTTGAAGTTCGCAAAACACAAAATGGAAAAATTGTTATTTTTTAATTAAAAAAAAAAAAAAAACGAGTTTTATTCCAAACCAAAAAAAATGAAGTTAATCTTTGTAATCTTCGACCATAAATTTTTGTTAATGTTGCAAGGTATTTTTTTATCATATTTTTATTCAATATCTTCGTATTTATATAATAATTTTATAGATACTTTAACAAGACGTATATGGATGAGGACATTCAAGTATTGTTGGAAGAGGCAGTAAAGTAGTGGATTATGACGAGGATTCGCAAGAATGGAGCCCAGTCAATGGTCGCTAAAGAGTCTCATATTTATTTATCGTGCAATTTTTCACTGAATGCTGTTCGAGCTATAACAAATCTGACACGTATTACAAGAAAACAAGTTAATAAATTATCAACAATTCACAATATGACAATATCAACGTTAATGAAATAGGTAAATCTGCAAGTTTATCAAATACTTATAACAACCCCAAAGGTGGGTGCCACATATTAATGATCATAATATCATTTGTTGGTGAATATATGAATATCATTTTAAAAAGATTATCATTTGTTTTTGGCTTTATAGCTTTTGAAGCATCGACCCAAAGTTTTTCAACGAAATTAAAACTGTAATTTAAAGTATATATCGGCGAAATGGTTCAGTGTGATTCTATAAAACACCGGGTGAAAAACACGTTGCCGGCGTAAAGAATTATTGACGCAGATTAATTCTAAAAATTTTTGCAAATTCACGATTTTGACTCAGAAATGTCTGAACCATAGACGATAACGAGGTGCTTCTTATATATACAAAAACTAAATAAACTTTATTGTGTAATTTTTAAGCTATACCTGTCCCATAGGCGGTAGTTAATTCTTATATTTATTTATTTATTATATTTTATAAACCAGCTATAGATAAAAGCAATAAAATGACTATATTTATATAGAAAATTGTCTCGATCAATGCAAGACACTTGTTTATGCGATAAGCAATTCGTAGCACACTGCCGTATGTTGTACAAACTGTGTGCACACAGTGACTTTCTTTGTAATTTATTCAGTGTTTCAATTCAATAATCAATTGTGTTAAAAAGTATAGCTGAGGTATACGCAAAGAGGGTTGAAATTAGCGAACAGTTTAATACAGAGATTATGATATTGTTAATACAATAATAATAACAAGAAACTTACACTAACTAATTTACAAAATAAAAATTAATTAAATATAAAACTCACCATTTTGCCCTTTAGAATTTTACATTTTTAAGTCAAACAGATTGCGTATATATAAAAATATAAGCATGTGGAAGAAAATCAAAAAAAAAAACAAAAAAAAAACAAAAATTCAAAGTTAATAAAATTGAAAACCCAATTTTCATATGTTTTAAAAATTATAAAAAAATATATGTAATTTAAAAAAATGTTTTTAAAACACTTTAATAAAATATAAATAACAAAAATACCATAAAAAAAACACTTACCATGAACATGAACAACAACAGCACCAACAAAAATAGCACGGTTTATGATTACGATTAAAATATCCTACATTTGAAGTCTCTTGGGGCCCACTTAGTGCTGTCAATGGACCCCCTTGCGTTGCAGAACCCATGCCACGGAGTCTAAACCCCGTTGGCAGCTCTGAAACGCTGCAGGACATCCTAAATATACAAATTTTATATTTACACTCTAATTAAAAAATGTTTATGTAATTCAATATACATACAAATGGATCTCTAAGTAATCCTTTGTTTGTGGCATGGGGTATTTATAGTCCCCCAGTGGACTTTAAACGCCATTCCCGTCAAGGTCAATTTTCTGTAAAAAAAAAAGGAATAGAATAAAAATGATTAGTAAAACTTATTATTTTTAATAATTTAATTTATAATTAAATAAATATCAAATAATATATTGTAAGTCCATAGCAATGATTTTTAGTTTATTCATTTAAATTAATTCATTTTTTATTATTTCATTTTATTTCATTAAATTAATTCATCCGGGAGCAAAATCCACAAACACTGATATGTATTAGAAATATATTGTACATATGCATTAAAATTGTAGAAGAACTTACACATTAAAGTCCTTGCGTGATATACAAAAAAGACGCAGAATCGATTCAATAAATTCAATATATATTTATATAATTTGGGATGACACATGAAAGTGTCCGCGATAATATATTAACCAAAGCAGTAACGGTGCAGATTCAATCGGTAATAAAATATTTAGAATTCAAAGTTATTCGGAATTATATTTTTTGTACAAATTTTACAAAAACTTTAGCGCATATTTGGAAAATTTCCGATCGGATAGTGAATTTAAAATAGAATTTCTTCACACACATTCACAAAATCAGAGATTGTACAAATTAAAATTGTATCCTGGCAAAATCATTGAAATATCCTTGATCCTTGACATTTAAGTGATATACAATTTCTTGTTTAATACTCTTGCACATGAGATGTCGCATGTCTACTGTAAATACATAATAATCAACCTAATAAAGGTTTTGGAAATATAGAATAGATAAATCCAAAGTTCATAATGTGATTGATTTTTCAAACATCAATTCTATATACCAAATTCCGTGTTTGATTCCCATGCATATGATGTGTAATTTGATCAAGATCATAGTAGAATGTCATTGATCCTTAATGAAACAAAAATTCTACTCAATTCCTTGTTTATTTCTCTTACATATATTAGGTTGTCAACTATCTCCCTTCCGCCTTTTTGCTCTTTATTCAATGCTTTATAAAAAGTGTTACAGTAATCGGATTTAGTTCAAATATGCGCCGTTTTGTTCGATAATCTGTTTCCATCTAGACTGCAACTTCATAATACCTCCCTCGTAGAAGCCCCCCTCCTTATTTGCGAAGAACTCGGACAGCCACTTTTCACAAGCCTCTTTTGAGATCAACTTTACACCACCAAGGGCGTTCGCCATGGACAGGAACAGGTGGTAATCACTTGGCGCTATGTCCGGGCTATATGGTGGATGCGATAAAACCTCCCATCCGAGCTCCCGTAGCTTCTGACGAGTCATCAACGAAGTGTGTGGTCTGGCGTTGTCCTGGTGGAACACTACACCCTTCCTTTTGGCCAATTCTGGACGCTTCTGGTCGATCGCCTGCTTCAAGCGGTCCAGTTGTTCGCAGTAGATGGTAGAATTAAGCGTCTGGCCATATGGGAGCAGCTCATAGTGGATGATTCCCTTCCAATCCCACCAAACACACAGCAAAACCTTCCTGGCCGTCAATCCCGGCTTGGCCACTGTTTGGGACGATTCACCGGCCTGCGACCACGACCGTTTTCGCTTGATATTGTCGTATGTGATCCATTTTTCGTCGCCAGTCACCATCCGCTTCAAGAATGGGTCGAGTTCGTTCCGTTTCAGCAGCATTTCGCAAATGGAAATTCGGTCCATTAGATTTTTCACTGTTAATTCATGTGGCACCCAAACATCAAGCTTTTTTTTGTATCCAGCCTTCTGCAGATGGTTTAAAATGGTTTGGTGACTAACTCCCATCTCCTGGGCGATGTCACGAGATGCCACATGCCGGTCTAACTCGATGTATTCCATGATTTGATCGGTATTTGTCGTCACAGGTCTTCCGCCGGCTGGCTTATCCATGGTGTCGTTTTCACCGGCTCTGAATCGTCGAAACCATTCCTCCGCGGTTCGAAGTGATAGAGTACCATCCCCCAAAACACCATTAATCTCACGGAACGTTTCTCTAGCGGATTTGCCTTTAACGAAGGAAAACTTTAAAATAGCGCGAATTTCGGCGTTAGTGAACTCCATGTTTACACGTCTATAACTGTTGAACGCAATATCCAAACTAATCATACATAGCGTCGTTTTGTTTGTTATGTCAAGAGCTTTCAAATTATGTACAGTGTTGCCAGATACGAGCTCTGTAGCGCTTTGTACATAGCCGCGAAATTAAAAAGACAAAAAGGCGGAAGGGAGATATTTGACAACCTTATATAAATGTACATAAATGTTTCGAGGGTGCGACAATGAGTCTACTCTTTTTCACATTAGATACCGCATGCTCAAATGTAAAAATTATCTTTATAAGTTCCTTGAAATGTTCGTGATCATTGAAACATAAGTTGTACTAAATTTTTTGTCGAATTCTCTTTCATATATGAGGTTTTGCATCCATAATTACAAAAAAAAAATCCTTACAATGTTCTTAATCCTTGAATCAGCAATTCTACCAGAATGCATGAATTAATATCAAATCGCAGTACTTATGTATATGTTAGCACAAAATTTAATCCAAATTCTGAATTTCAATACCATAAACCCGATTAGTGTCACTATATTTCTATAAAATTGAGAATTCTCATAACTAACGCATTGACAATATCGATCGCATTTATATGAATGCATGTATGGACGCGTGAATAACTCACAATAGACACATATAATAATATAGATGGTAGAGTTTTATTTGGAAAATATATTACTATTTTCACATTTTCTCTTTGACACATTATAATATAATATTCTATACCACCACAGCCAAAAGAAGAATATAATACAATATAATAATAAAACTTTTTACTAAAAACTTATAATGGGTAGGATTATCCGATTTTATATAAATATTCTGTTAGTAAAAAACGAAAATCTTTTGATTGATACCCTTTTTTCTGATGCGGTAATGGGATGATGGTGTTTATGTTGTTCATGACGATATGTTGAAAATTTTTAAGTAAAAATAAATACATATATATTCTATGTGTTCGACAAAAAACCGGAATGACTTTCTGATATATATATGGTATATGAACATGTGGTAACACAGCAATCTATTGTCTGGACTGATTATAGTTTATATATTGTGAATTAACCTTAAAAAAACAAACGCTAAAAATTTCAGGGCATTTCTTTTGGAAAGGTAACGCATCAAGTGATTGGTATAGTTTTAGTAAGTGTTTTTAGATGCGCAATTGACGATTGAAAGGTTCGACAGAGAAGATGTGAATGATGACGATGACAATAGCCCAAGACGAAAAAATTGTATAATTTAATGAAAGTTAGCAAAAAATCTTCTTGGAAAATGATTCCGGTTATTTTTCGGACAGAAATTGTGTATATACTTAAAAAAAAAAAACTATATTAAAAAAACATCAACACCCGCACAATCCAAAATCTATAGAAATAAAATAAATATATATTGTGTATAGAGTAACATAAATAAATAAACAATTTATTTACGGGTGCGTATTTTATATAACTTTGGATTTTCTTAGCAATACAAATAAATATCTATTATATTTGTGTTATAACCCTTTGAAATGATGACACTTTCGATCATATATATTGATTTCTTTCTATGTTAGATATATATATATATAATTTATATATCATTTTCAAATTTTTCTATTTAATCCTTTTTTATTTATTTACTGACGAACAATAAGATTCACAAACAGATTTTTATTATAAATATACCAAAATCAAATTTTATCATTGTCACAATAATAATTTTATAGCGACGCAAATGCTTTTGTTGTGTGCCTATGTGTATTTTAAAGTATGCTTATTTCCATCTTCAACCAAAAAATAATTAAATACTCAGGTGTCCTTTTAATTATATGCAAGACTTTTCGCAAATTTGGGGTGGATATTCAATCATACTTTTATTTAGATATTTTGTTTATAAATATCAAAATTAAATTAAAATTAAAATTATGTTAAAATCAATATAGATTCTTAATTTTTTTCATTTAATGCAAATTCCAAAAGAGTTGCAACGAAATTAGTATTAATCGATAATTCATTCCCAACCCGTTTTACTGCTGACCGCAGCTTCTTGAAACTTAGAAACTTAGTCGATTCTTATCCAATTTTGATTAAATTTGGATATAAATAGTTCCTTTTAAACTTTCTAGAGTGACGTCCATAAAACTGCCAAGAATTTCACAGAAGTTATTCAGTATATATACGAACTATTCATATTAAATTTCATTTATACATCTACACACGTAAAATTCGATCAAAATTGAATAAAAATTAGCCAAGTTCCAAATTTTGCAGTACTTCCTCCACACGAAAATTATTTTTAAGCGGTATAGTTCCCCATATATTACTTTATAATATAGTCGATCTTATCATATTCCAAAGCTGTCCTCAACCGCTTTACATTAATGTGTGTAAATAAAGAAATTATATAAGAGTTTTAATTTAATTTACTATATTTTGGATATATATTGTAGTCCACTTATAGTTTCCAGAACTTCCAATAGATTAAAAATTTTCCAGAATTTCTTATCGGTATGTATCAACTAAATAAATTAATGCTTTCAAATATAATAATATAACATTTATTTCATGAATTTATCTTTTCTGCGGTTGCAACGATATTCATTCACTGTTCCATATATATAGAGAGATCGCATAATTGTATAAACCATTGGGGAGTGTGATGCAATTTTATGATCACATCACTAAACGAAAACCACATAAACCAAAGGACGTTTATACATAAACGTACATTTTCATATATATAACACATTTTTATATGAAGAAAATGTTAATGCAAGGCAATATTCGTAAAAATGAGTGAATATAATTATTAGTATCGATTGGGTGTTGCGTGCGTTAAGTGAGAGATACGAGAGTGGTTACTTTACTTTTTAAATTATTCTGCATTCTGGAGTAGTATTTAATTATCAATTTTGATGGACAATTATCTTGATTGATTGATTCCATCATATATTTTGATTAGCACATAATATGGTATGTGTGTGCAGCAAGACTTTATTATTGACTATATTGAGTAATAATTTCTCTGGCTGTGAATGGTTTTCCACGTTCATTATCATTCAGTAGCACAGCCACAATTTACATGGGAAATTTTTCGGTATTTACATATTATTTATTATTTTATTTATTAATACTGAAATTTTCCAGCTGACTGACCATTCACTCGTTAATCGAATAAAGGGAAAAAATAGATATCTTTGAAAATATGGTGTTGGACACTCAAAGATTACGAACAAATCACCCATATAAAAGCAATGGAATTATGAAAACATCTATCTTTCGTTAATTACAGTACAATTGGTGAATTGTTATAGTACAAAGTAATTCACCGTGTAACTTGGCTGTAATAAATGTTTGATATATAGATACCATATAAGCTCCAGTTGGTGTAACATATGACTTGCTATATAAAGGTTTTCCAATTTTATTCGAAATATGTTCAGAATAAATAAATATGTACAATTATTATTTTGTATTGGAGAAAACGGTTTTTTTTTGTATCAAAGAACGATCTTTGAAAAATGCCCAATATGGCTTAAACACAAAGTAAGTTTTATGAAAACAACACTCAATTTGTTATCGTTTAATTCGATGACATTTTGTCATTTTTTTCGAAATTTTCATAGAACTGTCTCAAAAAAACTGAACCGTAAGTTCGTTTTGACATCATTAGCATTATTGAAATTTTTACCAATCAAGTAATTTTGCTTACATCGTCATAAATAGTAATCCGCAGCTGATGTATTAAAATAAATACTGGTAAATTTCACATGAAAACGCACCCGGTATTTCACGATTGATTAGCCTGTGCCACTGTGTTTATATATTTACAATTATATTTTAACTATAACATGAAATTATTATTACAATACAATATACAATTTATCATTAGATAATTAAATTTCATGTTGTTGATCGGTCAACGCCGCTGTATTTTTATACGATAATGGAAATAATAAGAAGTTTTATGAGATATTTTACAACGCATAACACAATAAGAAAATCTATCAATGTCAATTTTCTATTTTTATCTATTATATTTCCCAATTTTCCTATAATCACCCGAGACAGATATTTTCTTAAATACTGATGTTTTGTATTTTTTTTTCATATATATAATTAATTATAGCAATTTAATTTATGGCCCAGTATCAATGTTAATTAAAAATATACTATATTTTGTGAAATGAAAAAATACAATTATAATTTAGATAACGCGTATATATTTATTTTCGTCTTTTGTGTAGTTTAAATATATATTATTTCTAAAAGATTAATTTAATTTCTAAATTTATTACAATATTTTCAAATAGGAAAAAAAAAATGACTTGATGAAATGTTAAAAGAATGAACATTGCGAAACAAAGAATTATCATATATTAAACGAATAAACACGCGCACACACACAAAATACACTTTTAACAAATTTTTTTAAATATTATTTCTCTTAATATCATCCGATTTTAAATTAATAACTGTGCCAGAATTCTATACAAAATAAAAATAAGCACTTAAGATTATATTATTATAAATAAATAAATAAATAAATAAATTGCTATACCAATTTAATTGGAAATTCCTTTTTGCAACAAGTGGTGGGTGCGACATGGGCTGGTGGCGTGTGTTCCCTTTTTTATTTTTTCGTGGTACACGCATTCAAGTAAAAAAAAAATGAAAAGATATTTTCAATAAAATATTAATAATAAATTATTACACTACGTTTTTTTTTGTTTTAAATAATCACGTTTCTCTCATTTAATTAATAATATGATCACAATTCACTTTGTTTGTACAGACGAGTATTATTACACACGTATACAAATATTGATTCAAACTACATGTAATTAAATTTACGAATCATTAGTGGATGGCTCTCCAAATTTATGCAGTAAAAATACAATACACGATTTTATTTATTTAAATTTTAAATTGATATTTTTATTTAATTATTAGAATTTTTCCAATCAATTTATTATTATTGTGTACGACGAGGATAAATATTTAATTTTTAAATATCAATAATGATTTATTTATTTATATAGGGAAAATTCATTGTATTCGTATAAATTATGTTGATACTCGTATAAATAGAATATATGAAGTGGTTGCAAAACGAGTCACTGATACTATATTTATATATAGTCATTTGACTGCGGACAGCGTATTCATCAGACATTTGTTTTAGTCGATGCAGTCAGCCCATTCAGAGCAACAATTTAATTTTTATACGAAGATATTGAAAAATAACTTAATGACTGCGGATCATACTTTAAACGTAAACAATGTATAGGATCATATAATGGAATAATTTTTGGAAAATCAATTTTTATGACATAGCTTAAATAAATTGGATATTCTTCTACAAATGCGGAAATTTCTAATTGTAAGTCTAATCTTATATAATTTTGTGAGTATATATACTTGGAGTAATACAGATCCTTAAAATTCAGAAAGTGGAAAACGTTAGCTGCGCAGATAGGTCTGGTTGGAGTAGCGTATTGGAGAAGGCCAAAACCGTATATCTGGGTTTTAATGCTATGCAGTAAAAGTAAGTAACATATATGACTTGCGTAAAATATAACTTTTGAAAATTTGAACGAAAAATAGCCTATATAAAACTTCATTTTTATAATATTCAGAATTGATTTTAACTAATTTTTCTAAAAAAATAATTCCAGGCGTAGTTCTTGCACGGTTTTACAAACAGAATAAAATATCGATCGCATACAATATACCATTTTGCATGAAAGCCATTTGAAATATCTTGAATTTTATCTGTTTCATAACAGTTTTTTCATCTGATAAATCAAAGATTTTGAGTTATATTTATGTTTTATGACAGAGTCGCGTTAACCGTTTAATGTCTTCAATTGATGTGCAAACACCGATTTCCTTTCAGCGCCATATGAAATGAATAAATGTCTAAACTTTTCCAAATTTGGTACCACAACCATATATATGATATATTAGAAAGTTATTCCGGTTATTTTTCGCAGTCATTCCGATTATTTTTTGGAACAGAAGGAACGTATTTTGAATTTATCTTTTGTACATCAATTTTTTCTGCAGTCAAAATATTTATGTTTTTGGTATACATTTCTATACGAAAATCAAACACTTATTGAATATTTACGTCGGTAATCGTTGTTGACGGTCGATCGGTCAGAAGTCGTCGATGCTATATATACACTCAAATATACGTGTGCTTCTAATAAACTAAATTATCACCGTATGCGATTACAATCATTTTAGAAGTTTCGGTAGCATTTTAAAATAACATTTTATGACGACGGTGCTTTCGACTTTATACTTTTTCGCGACCGATGCACAAAAACTACTGCCACGTTTTTTGCTTATACACTGAAGAAATTATCATGAAATTTTGACGACGACGACGACGGGCTTGTGAAGTTCGTAAGTTCACAATATATAAAACAATCAGCAGATGGTGCTACTATGTGTTACATTGCTCGTAAATAATTCGTAATTGAATTGATAATGCAAAGATTAAGGACATTTCAAGAAGCCTAGATATATTTTTTTTACCTAATGCCTAAAGAAAATTTAACAAGAAATTGAGTTCAATTTATATCTTATACGGATCAAGCATATTTCATAAGAACCTCATAGAGATAATGATTGAATTTGTGTGAGGAGAAACAAACAAAGAATTTAGTAGTTATGTTCCAAAGGCTCAATATGATCTTATAAGGACACTTTTTAAAATTAGGCTTGCGACACCTCACATGAAAAGAAATTAAATGCGAAATTAAGTATAGAATTGATGTTTGGAGACACCACTTTCTACGAATAATTTCTGCATTTATTTCCAAGATTTTACAAAGATGATTTTTATCCTTATAGATATGCGATTTGTACGAAGAATTAAGCAAGAAATTGTATAGAAAAAAATATCCTTAAAAGGTCCTTAATCTTTAAACTCAATTTTTTGCTTGAACTATCATTGTATCGCAGTACTTATGAATGTACAAAATTTTAATTCGTATAAAAATGAAAATTCTGAGTTTCTATACATATAAAGATTCGATAATGGGTAATAAAATCCGATATAAGTGTCACTAATTTTACAAAATTGATAAATAATGTATGGGAATGGTAGACAATATATTATGGACACAGTGTATAATGCATATAAAAATTTTAAGTCACTACTACACTTTTTCTATATAATGTTATCGCTGCTATAATGGCTATAGTCGTCACAATATTATAATGTATACGAGGCAATGGTGTATATATACATATACTTTACATGCGTGTACAATACAATATGTATTTAATAGAATATTTGTATTACATATGTCGCACATATTGTATAGAGAGACGTACGTCTGTATGCATATATTAAAAGAAAATTCAAAGTGACAAATGAAAATGTTATTGACCGACAGACGACACGTACATATACAAACATACACTAATAAATAATATACGTATATTTACATACGTATATTTACATTAATTTAGTTAATAAATAAAATGTCTATCCTTATCATATATATATTTGAGTGTATCAGTGGCGTTTCATGAAAAATTGGTTACATTTAATGGCAGTGAAAATTGTTATGTTATTCTGAAGTGAATGCATTTAAAATGGTACATACAATTATAATTCCATATACGCATTATATTTATTTCAAACAGAATTTGACAACACATGATACCGAAAACCTCTTAGATCTATATTGAAAGCGTGAAGTGATTTTTGAAAATCTCTTCAATACATTGTTGGAAATGCATTATAGTTTTGAAAATTTATTTAGCAACGTCACTGCAATATAAATATTTTATAATATGGGAATAGTCTCTGTAACACATTATCATTATATATATAAAAAGGTTATTTTACATATTTCTTACTATAAATATATAATATTGGATATATGCAAAAGTAAGTTCCGTTTTTTCGATTAAAATTATTTATAGTAATAGTATGTAAAAGCTACATACAATATATACATTATTCAAAGTATGCTCTATTATAAGCCACAACATTCGCCCATCTTTCAGACAATTTATTTTATTAGATTTATCGAATTCCCGCGGTCTCAAGAAGTCATCACGTCTTTTGAAGCGTTCCATTAATTCGTCAAGTCAATTTTTGATATTTTCATAAGATTTGAATCCGTACGTCTTTAAGGGCTGACTGCATCCACCGGGAATAAATATAAGTAATCCAAAGACGAGTGGGATAGAATTTCACAGTTCTTTCATTATAAATAGTTTTTAAGAATATTTGCAATACATGAGGTTTGTCAAATTGTCAAATTGAAAAATTAATTTATTGTGTCATTTTTTCATCACGGTTTACTTCAAACGCATATTAGTTGTCGTCGGTAGACATCACCGCAGTTTCAAAACAATTTCAGAAATTCATAGTACACTATTGATCCAATCAAATACAAAGCATAACCTTATCAACTTATTAACTGTGATGGATGGAGTTTCACCCATCAAGCATTTTAGCATTCATAGTAAATCCATTTTTCATCGCCAGCCACAATTTAAAAAGCATATTTATTTTTTTAAACGAAAACAAATATTAATGCTTCCAGCAAATTTCATTTATTATTGGTACAACACTTTCCATTTTCATGTGAATAAAAAAAATATGTTGTTTACACTTCAATCAAATGTTTTATATACTACGTTTCTTTTTTTTTTTTTTCAATTTATAAAAAGAGTTTTCAAGATCATGTATTACCAGATTCTACACTTACTATCAGGAAACTTATGTCATCTATTATAAAAAAGGGACTTTACTTTTGCCTATACCCAATATATATATATATAATGTACTCTTTTATTAACAATAAAGATATATTATACAATAGATAGAAAATGTCCTCTTTACTTTTCACCTCGACCCGAACATTATAAATTATTATATGCACATGAATATATTAAAATCGAAAGAGGTAATAAAAAAGGTTATTTCGTTGTATATTATATTATCTATCTATACTGTAATGATAAGATCCAGATATATATATATATTGTATATATGCAATACCACCAAAATGAACTATACTATATGACAAAGGATTACAAAGTATTTTCAAATCTTATGCCCTATTATTGTATATACAACACCCCGTTACGTAACACGTATTCGTCGTATATTATATAATGTGTATGTGTGCGTGTGTGTTTATGTGAATATAATCAATTTGTGAATGTCAGGTGCTGATAGCGAATTGTCAAAGAAAATTCTTTTGTCAATGAATGGAATAATATTGTATGAATGAATGAATGAATGAATGAATGAATGGAAAAGAAGCAAAAAAAAAAAAATAATATAAAAATCGTAAATAAAAGAAATCATTAATTTTGATTATTATAATGTATTTTATCATCTGTATAACACCTACACACAAAATTTATGTTAATACAATATATATAATTATAATATAAAATAGAGAGTTATATAAAATAACACATAATAATGAAATTCTTTTGTTTTATAGGTCGTATTGAATTATAATAACATATTTTGTGTCGGTATGAGAGTTAGCGAATAACATTTATAAGACAATAATTATATACTGTCCGACATATATAAAAAGAAAATTCTAATCGTGTGTGTGTGTGTGTGTGCGTTGAATTTTCCTTGTTTTTTTTATTAATCATTTTCTTATATACAAATATTAAATTTTGTATACATAACGGAACGGTTGTTTTTTCTTCTCCGCTATTATACACATAACCATTAAAAATAATGTACAATATAAGTAATAATAACGAAATACATACGAAAATTTAATTTTATATACCTGCGGTTATTTTCTTATAATTCTAACTTTATAATATAACGCTTATTTCGTATTCGTATTATAATAGATAACATATACACGTACAACAATATAAATAGAATATCTACCTACACACAATATGAACAAATACTTTATTTATATACACACAATACGACTATCTATACACAGCATTGCCGACAGCACATAGGTTTACTTAACCCTATAACCGGTTCTTTGACTTATAACGGTAACGGATTATATGAGAAATGTAAACTCTCATACGCATAGCACAGATATTCTTATAGGATATCGCCAGAATAAAATCGCATTCATGACTATACGATATTGCAATATATCGCGAATATCACAACAATAGGAAATCCATCAAAATCTTCATACCAAATCTACCACGGAAGATATAGCAATGTAAATTTGATAATATCTATGTGATATCCTTAAGATATTAATGTGATCTGTTTATTAGAAATATTATAGTATACTTTCAATCGAAAGCCTGTCCGCACCATTTTGTTTGTCCTATAATCTCGTTGTTGTTGTGAATGTTTGTTTCGAAGCAACATAACTTGAATGTTTATGATAAAGATGATAATGACGAATATAGCCACTACAACAAATTTGTATTGTGTGTGTATAGACATTCTCTGCAGCACCATATTTTCAAATATATATTTACATTTTAATGCAATAAAAAATTAAAGATTCACTGACGCCGTGGTAAAAGAGCCAGAACTAAATTACCATTAGTTCGTTTATGCAAATCAAAACGGAAATATCTTTGAAAATATGTACGTGTTGGAACGCTATTCAAAAATTAATAATGGGCGAATACACTGATAAAAAATACAATAACTGAATTAATAAATCATTTATCGAAACATAAATGGCAGACAGAAATTGGTGATTTGTTATATACTCGCATACACAGTAATTTCCTAACTTAACTGCAATGTTAATATCAAGTTATGCCGTAAAGCGACAGGAACTGTATGATGGAGCGATGTCTTGGTGTATGAGTAAAAAAAACCCATATGTTCCATTCGGTAGGGGGATGAAAACGGACCCAAAATGGTGGTCTGATTCTATATCCTTCCAAAACAATTTACAAAAATAAATGATAATTTACTTCAATAATCAGTTTGAAAAATACTGAACAAATTATATCTTGTCACGACAATAAAAGTTAATAATTTATAATTAACTAAACGAATTAGATGTTAAATTTTTAGTTATTAAAATTAGGCTGAAGCATGAGTTGTACTCCATTTATTGGTTTTATTTTTTATAATTTTGAATATACAATATCGTGGAGTGGGCCGTTATCCATCCGTAATTAAATTGCCTAAATGCCTTACTAATGGTCAAGGTTTTCCAGCAATGGGTCCAAAACATGAAACCACTTGGGTCATACTTATACACAGACCTCAGATGAAATTTCAAATATACACAAATACGATATAACTACAGTTGTAGGTAGGAGAGGTATATAATAACCGGCCACCGGACCGATGAGGGTTAGCAGATACATTATTATGTACATATAAATTAAATTTGAAGAAAATTACCAATGAAAAAGAGAAAATTCCTTATGTTTAGTATTTTTTGTGTGAGTGAGTGTGTGTGTGTGTGTATTTGTGTGAATATTTTATCGATGATATTTAGAGAAGAACATTATTTTAACTTACACAAAATAAAGATAAAAAAAAAAAAATTAAATGTAGGTATTATTATTAATGTCGGAAAATCCATTATCGTCACATTCTTTTCTCATAAGAAATTTCACTATGAAAAAAATAGAAAAACGAAAGGAAAAAAAAACGAATCTAATATAGAAAATGTTAGGAAATTTATGGTCTAAAAAGTTTATGACAATTTTTTCACAAAATATATTTTCATTGGTATATGCATAAGAAATTATGAACCATAATTCTGACTGTCGTGTAACGTCTGGACTATACGTTGGAATATGCATTAAAACTTTCCTGTTAAACTCTATTAGTTTGTGTCGAGTTGAAATCTTTCATCGGAAGTTTTATATTTCAATTGAATGATCTGATTAAAATTGTTAGCGCCGTATAGACAATCTTTTTCGTACCTCCGTTTTTATACTCGTATAATTTAATCCATGTTTTATCTGCACCAATAATCAATGAAATGTATCGATTTCATTGCATTTTTGGCAATAATTCACAGATGGAAATTTGTGGTCCATTAAATTGTTTACTGGTGTTAGCCAAATATCGAGCTTCGGCCAACTCATTTATAAATGATTTTTGGGTTGTTGTTTAGTTTTTGTGTCTATACGCTACCGATGTACCGGTTTTGTTGAATTTTTTCAACGAATTTTCTGTGATTTGGACCGACCAAAATTTCTCTTTCACACTAACATTTCTATAAACAAAAAAAACGAGCGGACTGCTCTTTCCAATACTGCTTCATCATCATAAACTATACATTTTTAATAAATTGATTTTAGAAATACAACATTTCATTTATATATTACTCATAATATGCTATTTAATACAATTAACAAGAACGATGTTAAATAGTCACATCCATTGACTTTTTGAACCATCCAATATTATATTTAATGAAAATTTTGTCGATTAACATATGCATGCGTTCAAATATACATAAACATTAACACATTAAATACTTCCGATGTTCTTATCATCCTATATTCATGAATTCATTTTTATTGTAGATTATAAATTAAGACGTTACATATGCGCAAAGATTATAAGTTTACTTTCGGTTTTTTTGTTAAGATAAAATTTAAATGTCGTAAATTAAAAACGTTTATACTTTTTTATGATTCATCATATATTGATAAATTTATGTTAATTATTGCGAGCAGACAGCACCAAAGTCTTCAATTTTCTCTAGGGGTTTTACTTGGGTTTTTGCGTCGCATCTTCAGTTCTGCGCCATATACTCCTTGGTCGACAAACCCCTTCCATTTGCCGCTTAATAATAGCGAAATAATTAGATGGTGGGTTATATTGTTATAGGGAACAGATTCTTGAAATGTGTGTAAAATTTAGGTGAAAGTAAAAGCAATTCGGATGTTGTATAAGAAGCTGAGTTTAATGGTGTCAAGTTTTAATAAAAAAACTGTCAAAATTTTCTTTAATTAAGTGTAAATCATTGGTGCTTCAATTGTTCATTAGCATTTTAATGTATGTATAATGTAAAAAATTGAAAAGAATAAAACTAAAAGTTAACAATTAATGAAAAGATAATCAACGCAGAGACTACAGCAATATTATATAAACATACAATTTCTCGTTGTATTAACTGGCCGGGGCAATTCGATTGACATGAGGAACTCGATTTTTGCCAATGATGTTAGTTTTCTGACAAATACAACTTGCAAAATAATGGAAATTTTTTGCAGCTGATTTCGAAACATACCGGTCTCAACAGCAACGTGTCGAAAACAAAAGTATACATACTACAATTGGGAAACAGCTTGGTCATTGATTCATTCAAAATCGATGATAGTATAATTATGCGTAGGTCGATAAATTCTGCATAGCATGCGGTAACAGCTGATGGTGCTGTGTGTGGCAGTACTACGCAAACACCAGCATCCTAAATAACCTCTAGGGCTCGTCCAATCCAAAGAAATACATGTGAAATTTGAAGGATTACGTCAGATGTGATAACATCTTTCAGAATATTGACTTTTATGATTAAATTCAGGCAATTACAATTACACGACGCCATTGCATATTATATACATGCGATATGATGGATATAAGCACAAATACACACAGACAACATGTGATAATTAAATGGTATATTTATTGCTTTAAATATTATATAGAATTTATTTTATATTGTATAGAATAGGAATAAATTATTTGCATCTAATTCTTATGGTGTAGGTGTAGGTATTAAGGTACTGTACATTAAAAATATAATGAACAAACTTAATAAATTGTGCTTTTATACGTCATGCAACAACTTATAAATGTTCTTCGTAACAATAACAATGCGAAAACATGAAAAAATTAATTAAAATTTATCTTGTTAAAAGTTTAGTTATATAATACTCTTGTTTAAAGTCGACTCCTGATGCATATACGTGCGCACCAAGAGATTGTCCAACATAAAAAAAAAAAAAACACAGAAAAGAAAAGAAAAGAACAAATCGCTTCATAACAACATCACCAACAACAACAACAACACAAAAAAAAACACATTTTCTATATAAACATCATATTTTAAGTTAAGCAAAATATATAAAAGTATATATGCGAGCAATAAATTTCATATCGTGGGTGTTGGTTTGAAAACGAAAAAGACAAAAAGGGGTTGAAAAAAAAAAAAAAAAATATAAGTAAATAAAAACAAAAGAATAGGAAATTATTAGGTTGCTTATTTGTATATATTATGTACCGACAGGGTGCCATATATTGTAATAAATGGTGTTGGATAATTATCAAAATTATACAGAACATTTATGCAAGTGTTTACTACTCCGTTGCATTGCACAGCTTCGCGTTAAACATGAAAATGATTGTGTTTAATTGCAAAAATTTCTTATTTACTTTATCTATTCAAAAACATCATCAAAAACCGTGGATTTATTTATGTTTCAAAGCTATATTAATATTTCATATTTCATATATATAGGTCAGACCATTTTTGAAACACCCTGTAAATACTCTGCATATACAATGTTATCGATATCTATTATATACTCGAATACTATATTTACAAAATAAATATAAACGTATATAACGCACTGATTTTACCCCATAAAAGAAACGTTATTACATAAGGCAATATTTATGTGCGCGTTCAAATGAAAGGCAATTTTTCAAATTCATTTATAAAATCATATTATTAGGACGTTTTTTTTTTCTTTTGGGAAACATATTTGACGGAAAATGTCAATAATTATTTGACATATCAAATTATTATTTATAAGGTGATCAATGATATGATATAGAGGCTAATTGTTATATTTTTATATAGTGCCGGAGTACGGCATAAAAAACACGATAAAATGTGACTATAATATTTTGTAAGATAATTAAGGTTTAAAGTCTAACAGATTTCAATGTTAATTTTTTAAATATTCGTTAAAGAAATATTATAATTCATATAAGGTGATTTTCTGGAGAGATACTTTTCTGTTCAGGATTTCACTTCCTTTAACTTTAATTTGAACGTTTCCAAATCCATAGCTGATTCTGTAGTGTAGTTTTTTCTTAATTTTGTGGCATCAATTGGCATTACAGAGCGAGATTCATTTGTTCAGTTTTCAAGATTGTATTGGTGTATCGTGTTTGGTGGCAACAAATCGATTTTGCAGAGCGTATTTTCGTTTTCTTACTCTATTGAATGGCTAAGCCCTACCACTGGCTAGTTTCGTTCTTCTCTTTGCTTGCATACCATGAATTCATTCATTGGCAACTAAATGATATCGCGACCGGACTTCAATGTGTTCATATCCGTTTTTCCAACAAAATGTACTACATTTTGATGCTATTATTTCGTATACCGCATCAACGAGTCGATGTTTTTAGTTAAACAACTTACATCTTGAGACACAACTTTAAAGTTTTTTATGCTGAAGCACCAAGTAAATAAAGTTTCCATATTTTCGATATTGTGATATGTTTATTTGTGTATTTATTTATGTTTTGTACACACATATTTGCAGAATTGATTTATTCATCATTTAAGCATATGTCGTTCCACCGTGGGATTTTGATTTTTTTTATTACAAAAGGTTCTCCTTCAAACATTGTGTTTTGAACTGTAATACTGGTCCTATTTATAGATTAGAATGTGCGGGAATATTGGTGAAAAAATGAGTACAATTGGATATTTCCATTAACGAGAAAGCAAACGCATATACATTTTTGGATCATGAAAGTTTTTCTCTCCATAATTAAGTTTACCCGACAAACTATACTCAAAACATAAACAATACAAAATTCTGTAGTCGCACGTTATCGATAGCCACCACATCAGTATTTGCGGAAAATGTTATTTCATTATTTGTAAATTGTAAAGAAAAGTACCGAGGAAAACACATCGTTTGCTTTAAGAACTTATGGTGAACATATGCTCCATTGAATATCAGGTGAATGAATAGAGTTAAACAATGCCAAAAAGTAGATATTCATTGTCATGCTGTGCATATGATGGGATCAGAAAGAATTGGTGTTGGTATAGGTTTATTTGTTATCGAACCAAACTGTTTTGTTATTAAAATCTTCTGTCGTCAAAAACCAAACAATAAATTGCAAAAAAAATTCGATCAAAAGCACGATAAAATTGATTGATTTTGGATGTGTTACCCTAGACATATTGCACCATTTGCACATTACAATTAAATCCGGTCGATGCAGTTTGCCATTGCTGACTAGCACTTCAATTGATACGACGATATTAAAGACCGTTTTCATAACTGTATCCTTCAAAGGAAACAAATTATATAATTCTTTTTCGAAACCAATGGCAAATGGTTTTAACTAACAATGGACAATAATTTCAATAAAATTTCAAGGTATCAAAAACTATACCCCAACTTTATTATGATGACATGTATTGTTCAAATAGTGGAGTTAATATTATATAAATTATTCGTAAAATAATGTATTTAATATAGAAATAAAAATAAAAAAAAGGGGAGAGGCTTATATTATGATGAGTTTATGACAAAGGATAATATAAATCTAAATTTTATTAAGGGTAGATTCTGAGAAATTAAAAAAAAAAAAAATACAAGGAAAATTTTATAGTTTTTTTAGTGATCAAACAAATATACAATAATTAATGGAATATTGTTTTGTTGGTTAGTATGTTGTATTTCGGTACACTTACAGTGATTGTCTGATAAATAAAGGTTAGCGAAATGTGTTTATGTGACAATAAAGAAAAATACACATAAAATTTGATTCGCTACCGTATCCCAAAAATTATTATGGATTTATTTTGCTAAATGGATTAACTGCATAATTTATTTTAATTAAATCCAAACACAACAAATCACACCGCACAGAATAATGAGTTTAAAAAAGTTTAAACATAATTTTCGTTTAATATCTGTATATTAGAATCATGGCTCTATCTATAGCTGGTACTGCTGCTACCGTACACTACACATTCTATTGTAATGTATTATTATATAGAAAAAGTATATGAGGAGGAAAAATCAAGTGAAATATATTTAAATAAATAATTTAAAATAATGTCAATAATGATTATTCACCCACTCTCAATGGACGTGTATAGAAAAATTTTCCATTCTCCTTTATTTATTATTTGTATAGGATTTCGTATAAAATACACACGCAGCCAGCAAAAACAATTAATTTTTTAATATGAATATACAATTTTTTTTGGTTTTGTATTATTTTCATTTGTTCTTTTTTTGTTTTTCTATAGGTCATAGTTTTTCTTTTTTTTTACACGTACACCTACACATACAAAAAAAACATATACTCATCGCGTTATTTGTATTTCTGTGGTTTATCGATTATTTTTGTTGTTGTTGTTGTCTATATGATGTCTATATATGTCGAAATACATTCACATCATCTCTAATTAATCATATAAAAAATTAACAAAATATTGAAGCTTCAATTTTTACTTTATTTATCCAAAAAATTATAGCTATAATATTCTCTTGTAAAATATGTACATTCTACGGAAAACCTTCTTTTGGAATACCTATGCAATTCTGTTACAACTCTCATACCTCGATATAAACGGAATAGGTACTATTGCTGATTGTAGAATTTAGAAACTGCACGTGTAGTTTAGTTCAAGTAACATTTTATATCACACCATATGTAATTAATAAATTTAATATACACAGAAGTGGCAGTAGTGTATCGTATACTATGTATGTTTAGGTCGAAAACTTGAACCGGATGCCATCATGAAAATATGAGTAAATTTAATTTTTCTTAATATATGACTTTGAAATATATTGACAAAATATTGATAGGTTTTTAAAAAGAATAAGTGAAGCTAAAACCTATTCCGGTATATATTAATAATAATTACAATTTTCCAGCCATCTGGAAATATATTGTGTATTAGAAAGCGTCAATATATATACAGAATTAAATGTATAAGTAAATCAATAGATACATAATAGAAAATAAGAATTTACCGCATTCAAAAAATACCCTGATGCGGGTGTTGTTCACGAGAATATTGGATGATGGAGACTGCTGGTATATACGGGGGCAAAATGCCAGAAGAATATAAGTGAAGTAAAATAAGAGCTAAAATCATCAGGAGAATGCTTATATTTGTTCAAGGAACTAGGATATTTATTGATAATCAAAATATGTATATTATAAATGTGAATCGCCGAATATAACGATACGCAATGAATAATTTATATTACAAAAGTTTTTATATAATAATTATGAGTATAGGAAAAATACAATATATGAATAATTAAATAGGAAAAATTATTGTGGTGGTAGTTTCAATTGTGCGTGGCTTCGTCATCCCATGTGATGCACTACACTAAAAATGCGGTGTCAGCGTATATATGCATTGCGTTGAGGGAACACCACTCACACCCAAATTTTATTATACCATAATATCAAAATAAAGTCCCCTGGCACCATTTCCCATTAGGCTTTTGGTTTTCCCTTTTTTACTTTTAACTTTATTTAATAAAAAACATGTGAAAAACAAAACATTAGAAACTTATAATTTAATTAAATGAAAATCTTTTACTCATTTTTCTTCAATTATTTATTTATATATTTATTTATTTTTTGTTCTGTCAATGGATTGGTGTAATATTTTCTTCTTTTTGTTTTTTGAAAAAATTTTTAAATTTTTTCTCAAATAAAAGTAATATTTTCCAATCGAACATCGCCATTTATGGAGATTGTACATTCCATTAACGCCGCACATAGGATTCTAAGATCAATTCTGCTGTGTAGAAGAATATTGTCCAATAAGTGTGTTACCTAGGCCATATTTTTTTTATATATTTTGTGTTTTGCGCCTGAACAATTGATCAACCTCTCTATATTGTAGCCGCTATGCCTTGTCATCACCAAAAGCAGTTTTACATTGCTTGTTTCCCGACAACTGGTTTATAGGTTCTTATATACCATTCTATAGAACTGATTTTACATTAATATTGAAGTTGTTTGGGTACTCTAAGAATAGTCTGTGAACGGTCAGACAACTTATTTGTACGTATCTATCAGCCAATTTTATAATTTTGTAAAGTTGCCTCATTTATATGGTATACGTACAATAGTTGGAATATAGAGTGACCTCCAGACAGAACGGAAGATATATGTAGATATATACCATTCTGATCTATGCATGCAAACACCCCACTTTCCATTTTCGATCCATAATAGTATACCAATTATGGAAGTCAGTTCTCAATACCTTGACGAAATGATTGCTTCATATAGTTAATAATTTTTTTAAAGTTTTTCTCCGGAAACATTTTGTCATATATTTTATTGGTACCTTTTTTAATTATATTGCTTCCATGCCTACTGTTGTGCATACAGTTCTCATTGCACTTGTTATACGTAATATTACGGCATACCAATTCATGTGTTTTTGTAATTTGTTTATCAGATACTCTCTACCATATTCAATCTGATCATCCGTTTTGGTGTAAGTATTATTATCGTTAGTTCGCTGAGTTATATGGCTGATTAGATCAGTAAGATAATTTACCTCTACTGTTTATTATTCTATTCTTTATTCTTAGAAATGGAGTGTTTATTTTCGTCCTTTTTGGTTAATTGTATTTTAAGGCAGTCTCCTTATGCTTTATTGATAAGCCTATTTTTATGTTAATACTGAAATGTTTCAGCTACGAATGCTACCATTTGTTCATTTTTATATATAGAATAAAAAACGGATGTCTATGAAAAAATCTAGTTGTTGGACGCTATATACTCAAAGATTAACAATGTCTGAACACACATGAATATTTGGTTTAGTTAGAGTTACATGACTTTTCGGTGCGAGCATTAGTTCATCAATGGATTTTTTTTTTATGCTTATAATTATCGTCAGTTAAGCCTTTTGATTTTAATCCAATAAAATATTTTATGTAATTTTTAAATAATAAGAATGATTCACTAATTGCGTTAATACAATTAAGACTAAACGATGGGCTTCAAACTGGGGTGCAATAAAATAAGACTATATAAAGCACTAAAATAGACAAATTATAAGTACAAAAAATATAGGACAAATATAGAAAAATCTTAAAAATTTTATCGAAACAATGAAAAGTCAAAAATAGTGTGTCTGTATAAACGTACGCGGCTACTTATATACCTAAAATAAACACCCACAACTATTACAAATTTATTATGCAAATACAAGAATTATTGAATCATGATTATCGTATATCATATTATGGAATTATGTGAATTAGATAGTGTGTATGCTAAAAAAAAAGCGATTTTCTGCAGATGAAAATTATTATGCGATGATGCGGTGTATTGGTAAAAGGGCGATTTGATATATAAATAATAAGTAAATAAATATTCAATAATGAGTGTGTGTGTGTGTGGTAGAGTTGGTGGGCAGAAGAAGTTCATGGTGAGATATATAATTAATTTAAAGAAAAATATATATATATAAATAATTAAAATTTTCTCATTACACAAACAATCAATTTCGAAGAAATATATGTAATTAAAAAGATAAAATATTTTGGAAAAAACTAAAACTAAAAAATAATAAAGTATAAATTTTTACCTGTATGCCTGTGGTGTGTGTGTGTGTGTATGGTGTCGGTGCGTGTATATAAAAATAATACTGTTAATATTAATATTTAGTTTACGTTGTACATACACACACCCACAACTTTTTATCCAATTTTTTTAAACAGTATATAGTTTTTACTGTTCCTGCGTGTATTGCGGTATGTATATGTTCTCTGCTGTTTATTATTATGATGATAGTAAATTATTCAAATGGTAATAATTGTCAAATAAATTATTGAACATTATATTTAATATTAATAATATTTCCAAAAATTTATTGGATGGATGGTTTTGTAATTATTTTGGATTGAAAGCACCGAAAATTATATATTGTTTTATTTATTTTTAATTTTTAAACACTATATAAATTTATTCCACTGCATCTTTTTGTCTGCTGTGTGAAAAAGTAAATCAGCAGAAAATATAATTATATTTAATTTATAGAAAAGAAGAAAAAAAAAACCAAACGCACACACACACACACACACACACCCATCCACACACATACACCTTATTTTTGCTATTCCTTTTATTTTGTGGATATATAGACAAAAAAAAATCAAGTTATGTCGTTTTACCGTAATTTTTTTTTTCCTTTTCTTCATTCATTCATTAAAATTAAAATGTGTGTTTTTTGTTTTTCTTTTTAATAAAACAGCAAATTTTTAAAAACAACAAAAATTTACATATTATGAACACATTTTCATAGAATTTTTTTGGAGTTTTTTCAACACAAAAAAAAAAAAAACACTCTATTTACATATTTTTGTTTATCAAAAAACTAAACAACAACACGTTTTTTTCACTTTTATTTCGTTTTTAAAACATTTTACATTTTTATTTTGTATTTAAATTAAATATAATTAATATATTTTTTCTAAAAAAACCAAATGAGCACAAAATATATTGTATAAAAAAAAAGCTTTCTCTCCTCAAGAGGTTGTGTGTTTTTTAATACGTTTTGTTTAACATCACCTATTTTTTAGAGAAAAAATTGTTTTTAAAACAAAACTATAATCTTTTCTTTTTATTTTTTTTTTTAATTGTAATTATTTATTTAAAAATTAACGGGAAAAACTATTGTACAATAATTAAATTATTTGTTTTTTATAAAAATTATAGCGCGAGGATGAACAAATAACAAAAAAAAAATATATTACATTACACACCACCGCGCACACCGCCACCACCACATAACACATACACAAACAAACACATAATAAAATAATAAAAAATTATAATATTGAAATAAATTTTATTGTAATTTTATTTTTTTGGTTATATATTCGTTCAAAAAAAAAAAAAAGGAAAGAATCTAAACGCGAGAAAACCACTCACTCTTAATAAAAAAAAAAAACAACACATACAAAAGCTCATACATACATACGCACACGCAAAAAAGAAATCTCACTTATACAAATAATTTACAAATACACAGACAGAAAATCAAAACAAAAGAAAACTAAATAGAGAAAAAAAAAAAAAAAAAAAATAGAACAAAATAGAAGAAAATTATTATTTTTTTTTTTTTAAATATTTTTATAGCAAATATTTTTTTTTCATTTTCACTCACGCAAACAATTCCATAGAAAAATAAAAAAAAAAATCCCGAAAATTTTAATAGAAAACAATTTAAAAAAAATATGTAAGTTTTGTTTCTTTTTTTTTTTTATTAAATAATTATGTTTTGACCTAGTTTTTCCTTTCCTTTCCTATTTTTATAGGCGAATAAAATATTACACACACAACGCGACGCGGGTATAAAAAAAATATCAAAAAATATAGTTTTTTTGTTTTTTTAATAATTTAATAAATGTTTTTTTTTTCTTTTTAAAATTTTTTATAGCTTTTTTCTCACACAAAACACTCGCGGCGCCGCCTTAATTACACATAAATTAGGAAAAAGAAAATTACAAACTACAAAAAACTATTTAATTTTACGGATTTTTAAAATGTTTTTTTTTTTTTTTTTTTAGTGTAGCGCTGCTGTAAATTTTCTTTTTTTTTATGATGTGATTTGGTGTGGTCTCCGTCCGCCGCCCGCCGCGTCGTTTTCACATGTATGTAAAAAGACAAAAAAAAAAGATAATTTTTGTTTTTTTTTTTTTTTTTTTTTTTTTTTTTCGTTTTAATAGGGCGAAACAAAAAATCAAAATGGCGGTTTTTATTTGTAACTTGTGTGTGAAAAATGCGTGTGAAAAAATAGAAGAGATATTTTTTTTGCAAACAAACGAAAACGATACAATAGCAGCAGCCAGAGACAAAACGAATGAAAGAATGAAAATATATTATTATAAGAATCAACTGAGAATGAATGTATAATAGTGATTTTCTCTCACATTCTCAATTTTTCTTTCCTTTTTTATCGTTATCGGGATACATTTTCCAAAATATATATATATATATATTACAATAACAACATAATTATGTTGAAATAATATTGTATTATTATTAGATGTGTCTGTTTTTTCCTATAGAAAAAATACATATAATACATTGCGTTGCGTCGCGTCACCTTAAACATAACATTTTTTATTTTGTTTTTTAAATCATCTCATCATTATATTATTATGCGCTCATTCATATAATTTTATGTTTTCTATATTACATTAAATATGTAATTTGAATTGTTGTTGTAATATATTAATTGTATATGATTTTTTTTTTTTTTTTTTCTACTATATATAGAGAATTTTCTTCCTTTTATTTCTGGATTATATGATGATGGGGACGGGGGGGCGAACTATTATTATTATATGATTCCACTTTATTTTATGTAATATTTAATAACAAACTCACTTAAAATAATTACAATAATATTTACAACATAATTTTGTTTGACTATTTTTTGACTACTGTTATTTATTGTTTGGTAGTGGATGTAGTAAAGTTATGGTGTTTTAATAAGAGACGGGAAAATATATATTGTTTCTCTATCCATACACACACACACACACCGCTATCTAAATATATTTGGGAAAATTATATGAAAATAAATAAAAACGCATGCGTTTTAGGAAAATTAGTTTTTTGTTATTTTGTTGGTACCTTAGTCGTCGCATCGTTTTTTATCTTTGATTTTTAGCGATTATTTAAACGTAAATGAAATAAAATAGAAATAGAACTGTAAAATTTATGTTGCATTTGCATTTGTAATTTGGTTTTTTTAAATATGTAATTATTTAAATTATTCGGATAAAACGGAGTTCAAAGCAAGCCACTGTTAAAGTGTTTGTTTATAGGTATTCAGATCACTTAATTTGGGTGCTTTTGTTATCACTTATACATAGTGGTGTAGTGAATCTATATATTATGCGGTTAATTAATCATATTTCCATTAGTTTCTTCCATAGTTGGGTATGTTTTTCGCGTGATTGCCAGCATCTGTTTGAAGTTCATTCCTCTCGGTCAGGATGTGTGTCTTATATAGTAACACTAAAATTTTTGTTTGTCAAAGACGGCTATTGCTTACTTATTTCATTCCATTGGATTTCTATACTTGTTCCATAACAATTGCCACATCATAGTACCGCTATGGTGTTCGAACACCTGGCGAATATTTCTAAAGAACTAATTTCGGATTGTCTAAAAATTGTTATATGTTCTCCCATATATATCCTACGTAATGGCAGAATATGAATCGTCCGTCATTTCACTTCCATTCCATCGAACATCATGTACTCCTACTAAACCTATTCTATTGAGTTTCAGGACACATTTCAAAGGCAGATATGTATTCGCATCATTCTAATCATATAACTGAATACATATATAATTGTTTAGTACAATGAATGAATTTCATTTCTCTGTATAATCCCAACGTGTCCATACGTGGTAGAGGTGATCTAAGGGAATACAAATCTATTCTGACGTCTGATTTATAATGTGCTGAAAAGGTATGACCAGCGAATCTTTCAATTTCCCTGCGACCATTTATAAGAAAAAGCACCGATATTACGCCATACGGTAGTGGTGCTTTGTAGGGTTTTAATGTGAACACAATTTCCAGTCCATACTCTTTCAAAGATTATAATATTGTTCACAATTTAGTGTGTTAATTAAACGGCAAAGTTCCTTGTAGTTTCAATTTCTGAATTATTTGCAAATGTGCATTCGTGAAAATTAGTCTCAAATATATAATGTTTTGGCTTGCCATGCTTTTCTTTTGGATTTTATTATTGCGTAGTTCTAGCTGCTATATTTAGCCCAAATCTTTGTCGTTTAAACGTTATTGAAATCAATTCTACAGCAATTCGTAGGCATTTGCAGGTAATATATGTTTTATTGAATATAGCTCACAGCATGATAATCTTAATAGATTTTTAACGTGACCCGTTCTAATCATTACTTCTCTAGCTTTTTTCGTTATATAATTTACACACCGAATTTATTCAAACATTGTGTATAGGTAAATAAAATTTGGCAATTTCATTAATTTCTTGTTAAACGTTAATTATAATTAAGTTATCTCAATGTTTTTTTATCGTCAGTCATTAATTGTACAAACAAAAAATTGTAAAATTAATAATTTTATTAATCAATGGAAAATATCGAATGATATAAAAAAAATAAAATAAAGTAAGCAAACCATTTTTTAAAATTTATTTCTCTATATAAACTTCTTTACGTGTACAAACGTATAGTTGAATCGGCACCCGACGAAAATACCCACGGTTGTGTTGGATGCCACATAACATCAAATACACCGAATTCATCAAATGGTTTATGAGTTTGTAATTTTTTCAATGGTACAATTAATGGATTTTGTATTAAATCACTGTGTGAAAAATAAATAAATCGAAAAATCATGATTAATTGTAAACATTTTTTTCAGATTATGTAAAAAACAAATTAAAATTTACTTACTTATAAACCATTCCATGTGATACGATAACAGATTGATCATCACTAGCTGATGCAAATAATGGATATCTATAAATAATTTATATACATTTAATTTCATATAATTTTTCCAATTCATTAATAATAACTAATAATACGGTTGTAGTACCTTAAATGATAAGCTGAACTTCTAACTGCATTTTTATGTAAACGTATTGTTTGATATGGTTTTGTTGATAAATCTAAATCAAACCATAACATTTTTTTATCATATGTTGAAACTAATAAATTATCACCCTTTGGATGTATTGCCATATCCGATATCCATTTACAATTGGATAATAATTTTTTAACTAATTCTTGTTTAACTAAATCATAAATACGTACATTTTTTTGTGTCTACACAAAAAAAAAGGCACAAAAAATTAAACAATTTAAGTTAATTTTAATTTCAAAATAATATAATTTAATTTTTGTATAGAAACTTACAGCAACAAATAAACATGGTTTAACTGGATGGAATAGAACACATTGTATTAAACCTTTACTCTTTGAAAATGGTACTTGTGACCGACGTTTTGACAATTGATTAATTAATGTCGAACGATTTGCACCGTCTGGCATTACAGTTGCAAAATAATCACCTTTACCATGCCATGTAACTTGTTTAACCGATTTAAAATGTGTTAATATTATTCTGAAACCCATATTATATTCATTTTTATCTTCAACTGCATTCCATTGTACGGCCGCTTTAATACGTTCAGTTTCTATTTTAGGATAAAACAACAAAGTATTGAAAATATAAATTATTGATAAAAAATAATACAAATATACCTAAAGTATCAATATTTGGAGGTACAGCTAATATATCATCAGTTTTTTTAATTAAAACTTTATCACCAACTTTTGGATTTAATAAAATAACACGATTTCCACTTGCAACAGCAATCAATGATAATTTTACATTTGGACACCATGCAACCGAACGTACAATATCACCAGTTTCAATAGTACGTATACAACGTCCTGTTTGAATTTCCCATACTATAAAAATATATATATAGAAGAAATATTTAAAATTGTATTCACACACAAACACGTATATATATATAATTACTTTTGACAGTTGTATCATCTGAACCAGATACAAAATATTCACCATTTGGTTCAACACTTATTGTACGTATCATATCTGTATGGCCAGTATAAACCATACTTTCAACAGTTGGAAATGGTTGTAAATCTTTAGCGGATGGTAATTTTGGTATAAGATATTCAGAATCAATAGTTAACTGTAAAGAGAAAAAAAATTCAATTAAATTAAATTACCCACCCTCCTGCAAATACAAAAAATAAAAAAAAAACAAACCTTCATTCGCTTAGCACGTGGACATAAATACAAATCTAAACAACGTAAAAAACGTTCGCGTAAATATCGTGGATAGGCTGGTACTTCACGTAATGATTTATATTTTTGTGGTAGAAAATGTAATTTACGACGTGATGCTTCATCTTTAAATTTATGCCATTCCTTAATTTCTTTTTCATCAAATAGATATTCAGCCGGTGGATTATATGATTCAGCATGACCGGGTAAATCACGTTTTGGTGCCGACACATGGTCATGTATACGTCTCATTTTTTCACGTTCCGTATCCGTTTCCCATAACATATAAAATTGTGGTCCTTTTTTAGCTTTTTCTTTTTTCAAGTCATCAATTGTTTTCATCCAACCCATTTTAAGGGCATGTACCATTTTTGAAACTTTTTTCTTCTCTGATTTTGATGGTAAAAATGAACGTTTATGATCGGGTACATTACGTATTGGCATTTGTAATGCGGTTGATGTAAACCACTCATCCCATGGCTATATATAGTTTTGAAATGTAAATTATTAATTTGAACAATTGTTGTGCGTGTGTGTGTGTAGGTTTAAAGAAAAATTAATTAAATTGTTTAAAATACAAACTTTAAAATCATCAAATTTATCGTCCGGTAATTTGCCAGCAAATATACGTTTTATTAATGCAATATCATCTTCACTTAAAATAACATTTTGTCCCGTTTGAATGTCTTTTACTGTACGCCAGAAATTTGGATCTTCCATACGACTAAGAAATGTATCCAATTGATCTTTGCCGGCTGGTTTCATAATTTTTTTAGCGTCCCAATCATAACCTAGATGTTTATAATCATCATACCAATGCATTGGTATATTTCCAATTGTATTTCGAATATCCTCGAAAATGAAAGAATAAAATAAATAAAGTAAAATTAATTATATAATAAATAAAAAATATTTACTTCTTCATCAGACGTATCATCTTTATATTCATCATTTTCATCTTCATTGTTAGTCGATGCAGATGTTGTTGGATGTTCTTTAATTGCTTTTTTTAATGCAATCGCTGTAGTTGTTCCGTTTAAAGTTTTTATAACTTTAGACTTTTTTATAATAGGTTTTGTTGGTTTTATATTTATAGATTCTGGTTCAGCAGATTTATCTAATGCAGAAGAATCATCTTCAATTTTATGATCATTAGTTTCTTCTTCTTCTTTTTCTGATTCATTATCATTTTCGTCTTCAACAGCTTCACTGTCATCATCATCATCATCATCATCATCGTCATCTAATTCTTCATCTTCATCATCCGATACGGATTCATCGGCATCATCTTCCGAATTTTCATCATCACTATCAGATTTTCTAACTAATTCATCAACATTATCATTATTTTCATTTGAATTACTATCATTTTTTAAGTTAAAATTTCCTTCAATATCACTTTCAAAGTCAAGATCATCTTCACCATCTGAGGTAAATAATTCATCATCGTCCTCGTTATCGGTATCATCATTAGTATCATCATTTTCAATATTATTTATAAACTCATTTTCCTACAAAATTTTTTTTAAATTTATAAAATTCATTTTTTTGCGGCAAAAATAAGAAAAAAAAATAGAAAAAAATTACCGATGAACTTTCTTCAGCAGCAGATTCTTCTTCAGATTCAACATCTTTTGGATGTTCTTTTGACGTTGTAATATTTTCTTTAATAAATGGTGTTGGTTTTCTTTTTAAATTTTTATTTTTTGCCATTTTCTTATAATATAAAAAATATAATTAATATTTTAATTAAACTATTTATTATTGTAACTTTTCGATTAACAACAGAACTCAGAAAACAGAACCAAAAAAAAATAAACACGTGAAGTTATACAAAAATTGAAAGAAAATTGACTTTTATGCGATTTGACTACACGCGGGCACGGTACAAAAAATGACAATTGTACCAATGGCATTCCAATAGCATTTTATCGGTAATGTAGATTTTCGAATATAATGAATGGGTGATTTACATTATGCCCAATTTTTGAATCTAGAAAAAATTGAGATATAACATACACATTTCATACTAGTTATAGCACAATAGTGTAAAAAATTAGAATCTAATTATGGCACTAGCCATAATTTAGGTTGAAAATCTAGATTCAAAGATGATCATGTTTATCTGTTTTTATAGCTGAATTGTTTATTAATTAAAAAAAATAAAAAAATCTGTCATTTGACTATAATAAAATATAAATATGGTTTGACAGTAAAAAAACAACATTTTATTTGTTTTAAAATTAATAAAAATATAAAAAATTTAATGGTATTTTTGAAAATAATATTAAACGCAAATGTAAGTACATATATTTATTATGTTATTGTAATTTTAGAACAAATAAAATTTAATAATCAATAAATTTTTATTTGTTTTTATTATTATCTGCAAAAAAAACAATTGTCAACTTGCTGTAAAATTAATTGTCAGATTATATTGTAGTTTTTTTTTACTGCTCTTACATCAGTATTTTTTTTTATAACTATCTTTTTTTATTTTTCTTAGAAATTTTCTAGATTCAAAAATTAGGCATAATGTCAATGCTACATAATACATGTCAGACATTAATTTAACGAAAGAGAATATAGCGGTATATTTTTTCATGGAATGTCTGTGATGTGCATGAGATGTAAAACAAAAACAATTGAATATGAAATGAACAATAAAATAAAAATTAAAAAATATTTTTGCTATCAATTTATTTTCTTTTTAATAAAAAAAAATGTGAAAAAAAAAGATTTGGTGTTAAGAATAGTGATTTTTCTATAGTTTTTAATTTAAATAAATATAAAAATAAATGGTTAATAAATAATAGTTTTATTTTATTAATTGAACATTATTGCCATGTGCGCAGTTAAAAAAGGAGCTCTGCCCTCTATGATACTGAATTTTTATAGATAAAATTAATTTTTTACGGATTCATTTGATTGTGACTACGTGAACTGCAGCTAAGTGGTGAGTACCAATTAATTAAATTATTATTAATTTTTAATAATACATATATATAATAAAAAAAAAGAAAAATTACAATTTTTAACATAAATAATATAGCGCGCCTCAATATAAAGTCGCATTAATTGATAAATAAAGTAATAATAAAAATAAGGAAATTTATTGCACTGAAAAAATTGTGTGTTAAATTTTGTAGAATAGTGTAATAATGTGTTTCTTTTGTTAATGCGTAATTGCAATTATACAAACAGTTTCGAAAATTCTCTGCATATTCATTCCGTGGTAATATAATTTTATACAGTATCCACATAAGTATCGTTACATCACGTAAATTCGGAGGCAGCATTTAATCGAAAAATTGTAATTCAATGATACAATTACATTGATACAAAGGTAGCATCTTCTTCACGATGAATACGATTTAGGAATACCTTCACCTTTTGTAATCGTTCATGATGACTTTATTCATCATCCACTACATCTACATCTATGCCGTCTTTGAATTGCCGAGAACAGCACTATGTTTTGGAAATATAATTATCACCATAACCGGTTTTAAGCAGCGATTTAAACATTTCGTTAGAATTTTTACCGATTTTACATATTTTTCGATCGACGCGCATGAAAAAACTGCTATATCACTTAATGCATTTTATTTTGACTCCCATTTAAGCAAATGCGTAATAAAACTTTGACTATTTGTTAAGATCAGTTCACTATACATAAATCTATCAGTATTCTTGTTATTTTTCGAATTGGTTAATAGTGTACGATCTCAACCGATGTGCGTATAATCATATTTTTTATAATATTCATTGTTTCGAGTCCTGCTGAAGGTTCAAAAATAATTCGATTATTTTCTTTATATATTCAGTGAATTTTAACTGCTCACTTGATATTGTACAGTTCCATCTTGTATGAAGCAATTGTATAAGTGTGAAGATACAATTTCAGTGACTTGAAGTATGTTTGTAAATTATACTAAGTTTTTCTGTAGTGTTTTGAATTTGTAGTATCTTATGTACCACAATATTTTCTCCCATTCTGTTAATACACAATTGTGAACAATTTGAATCAAATAGGCTATGGGTGGCAGGGACTAAACATTATTATTAAACATTTTTTTAATACGACTTATTTACTGGTTTATTGTTTTAGTAAATTTCGGTTCTTGTAATAAAAAAATTAATTTTTCATTTGTATATTTTTTAATAATTAATAAAAACACATTACACAATAAATAACATTTGACTATAAATATATAAATTAAATAATTATTATATCTTGAAAATGAAAATGATCTATTATTAATTAATTTTTAAATTTAATATTTACAATAGTTTTTTTTTTATTAAAATTGAGTATTTTTTAAATATTTTTAATTAAAGTTAAATTGAATAATGTAAAATAGTTTTTTTTTTTGTCAGTCATTTATGATTTTGTTTTGAGTATTTACGTAATATTATTAAATTAATTTATTCTACTAATAAAATCAATGTGGAAAATAGATATACAAAAATTAATAAATTAAAGCATTTTGCTATAAATATATATATTTATTTATGATTAAATAGTTGGTGTGTGTGTGGTGAAGGGATAACTTTGAATAGGAAAATGTTTTAATTGCCATTATATTTTATTTTATATTTTTCCATTATTTAAATTAATTTTAATTCTTAAACCAAAAACCGAAAATGTTATAGGAACTTGATGGTTGATGGTTAGTTAAATTTCGATTATTGCCACAAAACCTCTGAGTAGAATATGTAAAAAAACGTAAAATATAATAAAAATTTACTACACAGTGAAAATTAATTTACGGTAATTTTGGCACATGCTTTAAATATTTAAATAAAGTTTATTTATAAGATTTCATACAGGGTGTCTGTAAAAACGATAGTACTGTAACCAGCCAATCCAATGTTATTTTACGCACGGTGCGTATAGCCGTAAGCAGTATCAAAACATTATTATTATCCTTGAATCATTTTAAACACGATTATATAGTTTGTCTTTTTTTTTTCTTTTAAATTTGATGAACGATTCCATTACCGGGTTAAGGAACAACTTTGTTCTTAATATAATATTAATTGTTGTAAAATGAATTTCTAAGTATTATTATTTATAACGGCTTTATAAATAACACTTTTTAATATATACAATTTTAATTTACTTATTATTATTGCCATTGCTTAAAATTTTAATTAATTATTAATATTAAATATATATAAGGACGAAAGAACAAAAAAAAAAAAAAGAAGGACTCTGACAGTGGTGGTTCATGAATATAGTATTTTACAATTTACCATTTAAAATTGATAATCTATTATTGATGGCATAAATAAAGTTAACCGACTTTTGATGACCAATTTGATAGATTTATTTTAAAATTAAACTTTTTATTGAATTACGAATAATTATAGGGATTTTCGATTCTATAAAAAATACATTAAATATTCCAATGTTTTCAATGTTATTTTCAAGAAAATTCGATTTTTGAGGAATTAGTTAATTTTATAATTGTCGTCTATAGAGTGGCCGCATATCATTATCATAAACTTACATATTTCTAAAAATTTTAATGAATTGCACCACCATTTATGACAGGAAAATTAAATACACAAATTAAAAAATTTAAAAATTTAAATGCTTTTTTTTTTTGATCCAAACAAATCAATTTAACTAAATTATTTTTTTTTTTTATACTATCAACAATTATTATTATTTAATTAATTTTTCCAAACATATTTTATATAATTATCTACCAATATTTATTGGTTCATCGGCCATTGCTAATTCATCCGTTGGTGCTTTATTACCTTTTTTCTTTTTTGAATAACATAAAAATGTTAAACATGCAAATAAATTTACAACAAATACAATCCAAGCTAAATAAAGACCATAACCATATCTGAAAATATGTACATAATTAAATGGTTAGATATATAATCAAATTATAATATATAAAATTGCATAGAATATACTGTGTGATCGAAAATAATCCGAACTATATAGTGAAATGAAAGACAAAATGATCCGGTTGTCTGTCATTTCAAAATGTAATTATCTCAAATTTAATGAACTATGTACGCATTTATTTGATGCCATTCATTATTTAATTAATTAATTTGTGTAAATTTTATTAGTATATTAAGGGTTTGCTAAAATGCCCGCACTAAAATATTGGCTAATACATTATATGTGCGGAGTAGAAGTAGGGCTGATCGTAAACTTATTATTTCTCTTATTTCCACAGTTCAAATATTATGTTTATGCTAAATATAGTTATTTTTATTAGCCTTGTTTTTGTCTGTGGGTGCTAAATCGGAATTAAATCTTCGCCATATCCATTTATCGCTATTGTTTTCTACTGAAGATTATATTATAATTTACTGTGTCTCTGCAAACACGATCGTGTTCACTTTACCGTTTCTTTGACACCGGATTTTACTTTACCGTCTAACTCTAACTCGTGTTATTTTAATTATTGTGTCGAATGTTTTAATGATATATCCATTGCCCATTAGTTTTATCAGTCCCACCTGCTCAGACACTACATTTAATCATTGCTTCACCTACTCAAGTTTTCCACTGCCGTTGAAGTACGCCATGTTCTGCTAATTCACAAGAAATCTCTTTGGTACCGTTGCAACATAAAAAGTTGCTAAATACAGTCATCGACGTCATAATCAGTACGTAATATCAACGAAAAAAATGATTTGCTGTATATTTCGTGGGATAAGAAAGGAACTGTGTATTTTAAGCTGCTAAAACACGGTGAACTTGGTTATCGCTACCAACAAGAATTGTTAAAATTGAAAGAAAAAAGACATATAATTAATTTTTCTTCATTGCTCGATCGTATCTTGCTGTCTCAAATATATTTGGTTGCGATGGCCTACCCCTACCGCGGGTATTCACCACATATTTCGATCCAAGTAGCACATAATTTTCGAACAACACTTCCAAGAAGTCAAAAATTGAATGTCAACCGATTCTATAGCTTTTATAAACTATATTAGTTTAATAATTATTTACAAATCGCTGTCAAACACATATTAAAATAACATATCAAGCTGAAAATTTGATGATGTACACGATACTTTTGAAGAAGAAACTGCTATCATAAATTATAATGTTCCGTATATTATTACATTATAGTTCGAATGGTTTTCGATCAGAGTAGTATATACAATATAGATATTTATAAAAAGTATTTGATCACAAAAACTTACGTTGAAGTAGCTCCTTTTGGAAATTTATATGATAGATTTTGTTTTTCATATTCAAGTGAATGAACTAAAACTTGTATTACAACTAAACAAGTTGCTCCTATATAAAAACGAAAAATAAATAAATAATTTTAAAATCTCTCGCTTATTTAAAGATTACTATATTTATATGGAAAAAAAATAATAAAAATGTAATTAATTATATATTTTTACCTGAAATAAAATGTATGCCAGCCGCTAATCTTTTAAACATATAACGTGGATTTAAAAATGTATAAATAGAGAAAAAGAATCCCATTGCCATTACAAATAAACATATGCAAGCGAATGATGCTTCTGTTCTTGTATAATCTGTATAGGATATGGGATAAAAATGTATATGTATTCAAATACAATATAATAATAATAATAATATATTTAGGTTAATAGAGGATATATATATATTAGTTTAAGTTTAAGTTTTAAGTCTTTCCTTCCTACATTATTATATTTTATACAGAGATTTGTAAATGGTATTTTCTAAAAAAGATTATTTATTAAAATACAGTCCATATAAATAGTGACGTTCCTATACAATTTCTATAAAATTTATAGTGGCTAAACAGATGCCCATTACAATACAAAAATACAAACTTACGCATAAAGATGACATTTCACTACAATTTCGCTTTGCCATTTGATTTGATTAATATTGTGTAAATATGTTAAAGTTGAGGATGAATTCGTCGGCATTTCTTATGGACCATTAATTTTTTAACACTGATTTAACTACACATTTATAGGTTTTCATTAAATTTGAATCTAGGTGTATTATTCTATTATTATTTTCGTCTTGATCCACCCTATTAAAATCTATAGATAATTAATCTACTATTCATAGAGTCAATTGCAAGATATTGATGTGCAGAATATGTGATTTCAATTTCGGAATTAATCGATCCTTTGGAAAGAAAAATTTATAATAATCTCATATTTTGTCGAAGAATAGACATGAATTGGCCACCATGCGATTTAACACCATTGTTATTTCCATCACCATTGGATTTCTTCTTATGAGGTTTCTTGAAGAATAAAGTTTTGGGCGGATAATCTTCAAACTGTCCAACACCTCAAAGACAACATCATCGAGCAAATATCACTAATTGAACTATATCATTATGGGAAAAAGTTATTCAAAAGTTTGGTAAAAGATTGACAACCTGCCGATCTAGCAGAGTAGGTCACTTGAACGACATTCTGTTTTAATATTAACCGAAACCAATGTACTTTAATTTCCAACAAAAATAAATAAAAATTTCGCAAAAATTATGTCTTTTATTTAAAATTTAAAAGATATGTCAAATTTGACAACACCCTCTTTATTAACATAATGTCCTTTTAATGTTATGAAAAATGAACATGTCCTTTAATCAATATATGTTATTTTTTATATAATATAATTTGTTTCCAAAAATTTTGGAGAGAATTTTTAATTATACCACTTCATAATGGTGCAGACCCACGGATGTCGTATCGAATTATTGTTCAATTGTTATATAAGATCTCGTCAATTATTTGAGGTAATTGTTACTATATCAATATATATGAGACTGTGACAATTATTAATATTTTAAGACATTTTGTTGTGAACAGTATATGGTTTCGTCGAATGATGAGACTAACTGAAGCAAATTTCGAAGGTCTACATCTAATCGTATTTCGTAGATAGAATCAAAAAAACTTTCGTTTGATGAAGTGTGCATTGAGTTATGGAATGGGACTATTTTGCAAAATAATTTACTCTCATATATTTAGAATTTAATGGTTCTTAAATATTAATAAATAAATAAAAATTATATAGGATATTTAGGATAAATTGACTCATCGAAACAGCCATAAACATAAAAATACATAAATAAATTTTATAATATATAAATACACGCAGTTTACAAATATGTAAATAAATATACAATAAAATTGTAAATTCCCAGTTAGCCAAAAAATGACATTTTGAAATACTTACACCGAGAATAAGACAAGTACATACAGGAAGCTATTCTGAAGTCTTTTGGAAGTACATTATTTTGTATGGGCATGTCTGTTTTTGAGAAGTACTTCTACAGAACACTTTCTACAGAACACTTGCCAGAATGCTTCGATGGAAGTCATCCGAATTCGCTTATAAATGAATGCATATACAAGTTCGTTTAGATACAATGAATCCAGAATCGCTAATACGCATCTAGTCTAGTAAATGGTGATACCGTAGCTGAGGTAATACTCCGATATTAAAAACCGAGGCGAAAGAAGAAGTAAAGTGTAGTTATTTTTGTAAATTGTTATGAATCTATAATAAATGCATAGAGACCGGTCTGAACTAAGTCATTATCCCATAATAATTTACACAGAATCCATTCAGAATGAATTCCATATAGAAATAATAGTTTGACAACATTTCTGCGAAAGGGTTTCCATTTTGCATTCAGAATAAATTCCTTGTAGTAGTTAAGTTTGTAGTGGTTTTGTGTGTGTGTGTGTGTGTTTGTTTAGCTTCTCAAAGCATTACCGTATGCGGTGAGTACCTTTTACCATTGTGTTAGCTGGGTTGATATTACAATTTTTCATTATATCCTTGCTCCTTGTGTATTTGTATATAATATATATATATATTTATCGTCCCTTAAACATTATTTACAATTTCCACAATATATGTACAATATTTTGTAATATAGAAAATGGAAAATCCATTATAAACTATGTAAGAAAATTTATTCATATATAATATTTTGTGTGAATAAAATTTCCTTTTATATGGCTTATTTCTCTAAAAGTTATCGTATATTGTAATGAATTTTTTTTTTTACATATATTTGCAAAAAGGAAAATGATTTTAACAAAAAAAAAGTACCTATATTTTATGTAATAATAAATAAAACATAAAAAATCCAATACAAATTCATAAATATTTTTTCGAATATAATATTATTATACGTCGATAGCATGCTGCGGAAGAAAAAATGTATATTTTTATTATTTTTCTTTGCACAAAAAAAAATTGTATATAGATTTAATATTATAAAATTCTTATCATTTTATAAATGCTCACACACACACACACACACACACAAATATGGTATTTAAAAAGGAGACAACAAAAAATTGTTCGACAAATATTCCTAATTTGTTTTATTTTTTTAATTTAATTTCAATTTTTTACCTTGACTTTTTTCCAATTTAATTTTAAATTTTGAATCCTTACGTGCACCTGGGTGAGAAAAAATTTTAATATATAAAAAATTGTTGTTTTCTGTATTTTTAGATACATTTCTTATACATATATTTCACATATATTTCACATAAATGCGTGTTATCATTTACTATACAATTTTATAAAATTTAATTATATAATTATTATATAAAAAAAGCAACCATCTATATAATTTGTTGTTAATTCTATATATGAACACATATGAATATGTGCGTGCATCATATATTTACGCGTTGTACCAGGCGGGATCTCGACAGATCACAATTTACGTCATATAATCGGAATTTTGTTTCATTGGTAAAAATATATATATATAGATTCTTGCTACAAAATACAAATCCAGTGAGAGCGATATATATAGAATAATTTCCATGTTGGTTAATATTCAATATATCAAGATACAATATTTGCATCCCGTTGAGTCCCATATAGTTTTTATCTATATATTTATTGGTATTATATTGGGTCTATAATTAAGTCCTGGGGATAATCTGATAGGTGTCGTAAATGGTATTGCTTGTACGTAGCATTTGCGGGAAGTTATGTTAAGTAATTTTATTCAGAAGAAAACAGCAGCTGAAACTTATCGCTTTTTGTTACAAATTTATGGTGAACATTCCCCATCACTAAACAATTGTGAGTATTGGTTTAGACGACGGTTTAAAAATAATGATTTTGATGATAGTGATAAAGAACGCATTGGAGCACCAACAAAAATTTGAAGACGAAGAATTGGAAACTTTACTCAGTGAAGATACATGTCAAACATAAGAAGAATTTGCATTGGCATTAGATGTTACCCAAGCAAGTGTTTCCAAACGTTTAAGGAAGTTGCGAATGGACCACATGAATTGACGGAAAGACAACAAGAAAATCGAAAAACAATGTGTGAAATTTTGCTTCAAAGACTTTCAATTTTGCATCGAATTGTGACTGGTGATGAAAAGTGGATCCATTATGATAATCTAAAAAGTCTGAAAACATGGGTGAAGACAGGTGAACCAGGTCCATCGACACCAAAACGCAATATTCATGGTTCTAAGGTTATGTTGTTTATCTGGTGGGACCAGCTTGGTTTAGTGTACTATGATCTGTTTAAACCGGGACAAACCATCACTGTTGAACGTTACCGAGAGCAATTAATCCAATTAAGCCGAGCATTGCATCAAAAACGACCAGAATATGCCAACCGACATGACCGTGTGATTCTGCAGCATGATACAAGTTACCACACGTTACAAGACTGGTCAAAGAAACGTTAGAAGTACTTGGCTGGGAAGTACTATCCCAGCCGTCATATTCACCAGACATTGCTCCATCAGACTATCATTTGTTCCGGTCGATGCAGTCAGCCCTTTCTGCACAGCTGTTCAATTCATACGAAGATATGAAAAAATGGTTGGATTCATGAATTGCTTTCAAACCTAAGAAGTTCTTCTATGAGGGAATCCATAATTTGACACAAAGACAGTCAAAAGTTGTAGCTTCTTACCAAAATATTCCCCATACTTAAGTTACATACCCAATAATATAAAATATAACTACATATACCATACAACCTCTGTCCAAAATAAATAAATCCGGATTGGATTAAAAAAACACAAATATTTTAATTTTCACACAAAAATCACATTATTTATTCAAAATAATCTGGCATTAACTGAAATCGCACATTGATTTTCATGTACAACAATTGAATCAAATGTATTTTTTTGGCTGTGATTGGAATGCTGTTGAGAACTGCTTGTTGAATGTTTTTAACCATTGTAAAACTGTTTTCTTTTATACAGCCAAATGAAGTTTAGGGAATAGAAATTAGTCGCTGGGAGTTAAATTATGTGAATATAGTTGAATGATTAAGCAAAATCATTTGAATATTATAGTTTAATTCAGTGCAATTTTTGATCATCATTTAATTGATGTGGAAAGTTTGAATTCACCTATCGTGGACCAGTTAAAATACGATGAATTATTGTTTTTGGTAATGCAATCTCCATTTCCATGAATTTCGATGAAGATTTCTTAGAAATTTTCACGAAATCATGTACTTTTTCAATGTTTTCTTCAGTTAACCTGGACATTCATCATCACTTATATAGTTTCTCTGCTTTCTGTGACTCATTTATGCCATTTAAAAATTTGTGCTTTTAACAAACAATTATCACCGTACGCGATTTTATCATACATTTGCGAAGCTTTTTTACCAATTTTAAAACAAAATTTAATGTTGGTTCTTAATTTTTATATTCATTTTTCGAATGACACACAAAAACAACTATAACTTTATGTGTTGAATTTTCGTTTCTACTGCAAACATAATGTCATGAAATTTTGACGGTTTGTTGAGAAACGTTCACAGAAGATAATCCCAAAAAAAAAAGTAAGAGGTAACGTTAAGTGCTCTATGGTTTACGCCTTACCTTACTTATTCCGGTTTATTATGCGACAAAGGGTGCGTATAATTATAATAATTTATGCATTTTATAATAAATCAATACACACATAAGTCCACACTTATTAGCATATAAATACTGTGTAATTTATTAGTATACATATTTTATTCACATTTATATCGCTGTATGTGTAATTAGGAAAATCAATTTGTCATTCTATATATATTAATTAATTATATTAATTAATTTATTTTAATATGATATGCAAAATTTTACATATAATATTAAATTGCAATCGTGCAGTTAAAATATTAAATCATCGCATATATATCTTATTTATATTATATCAATTATACACATGATTACTCCCAAATGATTATATGTGTACATTCATATTTTAATGTGTAACAAGTGGTGGTATGTAATAATTTATAAATAATTATATCTATAGCTATCTATAGCTCGCGTCTATATGTAATGAAAGTATGTGCATAAGATTTCTATTTGTATGTAAACATTTTCATCGTGTTCATATTTGTCTATACTCTATGGTATATTGCTTTTATATAATAGATAATAAAATGTATATAAATCCTCTGTCCGACAAATAAACAACGGCAATGACTTTTTAATATATGCCTGCCTGCCGCTGATAACGTGTATCTATTTTGTTTGTTGATTGATTTATGCGTATTGTGAACCGACGGCCAAAACAAATTGTCAACGTTTCATGACATTACAGCGAGAGAAAGTATGCCAAAATGCGATACATTAAGTTAAAGTAGTTTATTGTGAGAAAAAAACAAACCTGACCGAAAACTATAACTTTTATTGAAATGCTTGAATAAAAATTGCTTAAAATTGCCTATATCCAAAAATACAAGTTTTTTTGTGACATTCAAAAGTCGGTAATACTGAACAAATCAAGCAATCACTTTTGAAAAATAAAAACTTCTAACATAAAATAATGAAGACATTGTTGCACTTTACGTTGGAGTACGGTGTGTTAGTAATTTTTTGTTTTCTATACATTATCGGCCATCGACCATTCAATGACGGCAGAGATGATGATCAACATCGATTACCGAAAAAAAATTACCTACAAAACGTGTGATTTCGTTAACAGTATATTTGATAGTGCGAGATTCATATGCGGAAATGTCAGAACTTATACGACAAACCACTAACAACAATTCATGAGATTTTAACTGCTGAATTGAAATTCATTTACTAAAAATAAATTCATAGTTTGTTCTGCACTGCAATTGACCATAGATGATTGCATCGTATTTATATTTCCAAAGACATCTATAAAATTAATTAAAATGTTGATAATTTCTTTACATTATTTCCGCGATGAATCAAATCAAATATATTGCGAATATTCAATGACCGCAATCTACGCAACATTGCATTATATCCGTGACACACAGTGACACAAAAGGACATTTTAATACCATTTTATTAAACGTGTGCAAATCGATGCGTATTTCAGTTGAGCAAAAATATTTTGAATAAATAAAAATTAATTGTTTGCCTATTTCCTTAATCCATGGCGGTGATTATTTTTCGTACAGACGCACGCATAAATATTTATGTTTATAATATAATAAAATGTGATGAAATTTGTCTAGATTTTAATTGTAGATAAATCATATTTGTATGAATTATATGTTATTTGAAATATAAATTATATACAAATACAATGTATATTATTAATAAAAACATAACCGGCAATGGGTGACTCTAAATTTTAAGAGAATATCAATAAACATAAATACGTAGTTGAATATATAAATTGAAAATAAGATACTAAATAATTATTTATATTTTAAAATGTGAAAGATAATTTTTCTCGAAACAGGCAAATTCAAAAATATCACCATTTGAGCCACATTTGTTTCTTGGTAGAAGGTTATTTATTCCTCATTTTTTATATTTTGATGGTGTTTAATTCTATTTGTAGTATAGTTGATTGAAAGCTATTTTCAAACATTTTCGTAACTTTCGAGAACCACTGGTCAGTCAAATAAGACTGCATCGATCTAAACAAACGGAGTAGTCGGAAGAGGACAAATCTGGAGAATACTTATCATGCGGAAGAACTTCCCATGTTGAAGATCACTTCCCTGGTTGATTGTGCTGTTTGATGTGCAGTGGCTTTGTCATGAAATAATATGGCTAATCGTGTTCGTAAATGATCTTTTTTCCTCAAAAATGAATCAACGAATTTGTATATTTGAGCTTTATAACGTTCAGTCGAGACAGTTTAACCATGTTCTAGATGATGACCTTCCAAAACCCGCACCAGAAATACTGTTTTACAGAGCCTGAACGTAGGTCGACTTTAAAACTAAAATTTCCATCACGAAACTTTGTAAACCACACATTCTAAAAGTTGAAGTACCCACAAAATTATCTTGCTAAGCCGAATTAATCATTTCCCTACTTTCAACAGTATTTGTTTCCCAGTTTATTTGTCACATATAAACAACAATTAATAAGCTACCTAAAATTGTGGGAGAATTGGATACGTTTAAGCATATGTTTGTTATTACAATTTATTGCAGTGTTATGTTTCCACTTATACACCTATTAATTTTATTCAAATTCACACATGTTGTGCTTATAATTAAAATATATATGTTACATTAATCAAATTTATATTCAATTAATTTCCATATGTCATAATCTTTTCACTTAATAAAAGTGGTGATGTGTGTGTGTGTGTGTGTGTGTTAGATTTTTTTTTTTTTCATATATAATTTATCACTTCTTTTTTTTTTAATTCAAAAATAAACAAATATAATTTAAAGCGCGCCCACGAAATTTGAAAAATGATTAGTAATTATTGCTTAATTTTTTTTATCGTCATCACAATCTTTCATTCATCTCATACAAATTATGATTAATGTTAAATAAAAAGCCATTCCAGCAAATTAATTATTAATTTTCATTAATAAAAAATGTCATAAACAATAAATTTTAAAACACAATTATGCGATAATAAATATTTTAAGCGTAAATACCTAAACTTTCATCATCCATCATTGATGTAGCCGATTTTAATTCGTTATCTGTTGGAAATAAGTCATGATATATACATTTTTCTGAAAAATAAAAAAAAAAAAAAAAGGATAATATAAATAAATTAAATATCCTTTTTTATACATATCCTTTTACATAATAATATATTGTATATTTGGTATATGCGTAAATAAGTTTGTAAATATGTAAATTATTTAATTTAAAAGGGAAAAAATTCCATTATAAATTTCATATTCGTATTATAAAATAAAATCAACACATACCAAATGGTTTATATTCATAACCATTATTATATTTTCCTTTTTTCGGTGGTGGCGGCGGTTGTAATATAAATCTAGTCCCATTCGGACTTGTCATTGCTATCGGTATATCCAAATCTTTAGCAAATGCTATTAATAAATATAAAATTTTTGGTTTTTCTTCCCAATAGTCAAATAAAGCGTATCGTAAACTTTCTGGTATTATAACATTTATAAATGAGCCATTTATTTGTATTGATGCTAATGAAATGCCTATGGTATCATTTATCTCGGAGAAATTTGTTGTATTAATTAACACCATAGGAACACCGTTAATTTTTGTTGTGGCTGTTGATGTTGTGGTTGTAATTGATGTCGGTAATAGCGGTGTAGCTGATGTTGATGCCATTTTATCATTTTGTGCTACAATTGTTTTATATGTCTTTTTTAATTGTTGAAATTCTACGGTATTATTTTTAATCCAATGGGCAAACAATGCTTTACGAAAATTATTATCGATTTCTGTAATCGGTGTCGATAATTCAGCGACACCATCATTTATAAAATTATCTATATATTCTTCATTTGCTATTTGATTTTTTACAAAATTTATTTGTGTTACATTTGACAATGATATTGTTGTAAAATTTCTTGCAGCCGTTGCATTTTGTAATATTATCGGTATTAAACTGTATCGACACACACGCCATAAACCAGAATGTGAACTTAAAAAATATCGACGTGTTTCTTTTATAAATATGCCTATGCAAAAGATGAAAAAAAATATGAATTAAATTAAATTGATTGATTCACTTGTTAATATACGAAATGACTAAGAATTTGATTATATCGTGAGACGTACGCGAACGTCGCAAATCTTTAATACCCACTGAGTTATATTCACAAAAATTTATTCCGGTTAATTATTTTATTTAGTTATTAATTCATAGAGAATCGTATGGTGATTGATAATAAAACAATTATCGATTGCCTGCGGGACCACACTTTCATATTCTATGAGCTGTTTTCCTTCTCAATGGAATATAACGTAAATATTACAGATATATCAAAACCAGAAATGAAGCCGAGTGCAGCAATGTAAATTCATATCGTCCAATAAGCTTGTTGTGTCGTGTGTTTGAAAAGTTTCCATCTTGCAAAAAGATTGCGACAGGTATATAAGTTTGGGTTCGTATATCATTCAACAATTGACTGTAAACTAATATGGTATTTTGTACACATATTGAAGATTGAGCTGCCTCACCACAATTATAAAATTTTTAAATCATTTCTGGTTAAATCATCAATGTTTGGATACATATCAAGCAGTAGCAATAATAAACGCACCGTATGCTGGAAAGCTAAGGTAAATTGTAGTAAAAGAGTAAAAATTAATAAATTACAGACACATTGCAACTAAATTGTAGCGAAACTTTTATATGTAAACAAAGACAATTGACTATAAGGTTAGTGCCATGATTCAAATCAAGAGGATCTTGGTACATCCTTTAATTAGTATAAGAATATTCTATATGAGTCAACATAGATTAATGTATAGCTTATAAGAGTTAATAAAGAAGATTGTATCTTTGGATCTAACCAAATCACATCTTAATTTAATTTTAAAAATTCAGTCTATTTTAATTCAAATTCGAACGATGGGATGTGTGAAAGAAAACATTATCGTATTTTGTATACTTTTCAGAATTATGTGCAACAATATAATAGATAACGAAATATTAATTAATTCTATTCAACCCTAATTTAGTATTCCAAATGATTTCCTTGTCCTTGACTAGAATATTTTTTATATAAATTATACATTTATGTTAATGTTTTATTAAAGTCAATTTAAATCAACGGACAACATTTTTTAAAATAAAAAACCATTTTTTTCCGCTATATATAAATTAATTCAAATTAATTCGGAATCAAATTATTATGTGTCAGAAATAATAAACTTTGTGTCATAACTCACAATAATATATAGCGAATGTTATTCGCGTAAGAATTTGTACAAAATGTACACCATCTATCCGAAAAATAAACGGAAACCGAAGCAAATAATTTATTTCTTTTTATAATAATAATTTTATTTATTCGAAATATTCTTACTCATCAAATGATTTTTTTTCTGTGTCGCTGATATATATGGGATGTTGTTGCGAGTATGACAATATGGTAATAATGGTTGACTGTTCAATGTCATCAATTAACACATTTCTTTTTTATATACACCATAAGGTAATACAAATCATTAGCCGTTGCACCAATTGCAACAAATTCTTTGTAGATAATAAATAATTTGAAATAGTAAAAACAATTGAGTATTATTTTGATTTTTGTCTCAATCAAACTAGATTTTTTGCATTTCCTTCATCACTAGCGGTGATCACCCTTTATCTCATTGACCCTTAGTTTCCGGTTCGTATTGAAAACACCATGGTTCGTTCAACTATGCAGTTACATTAGTTTTTAAGAAATTATTGTCTCAATCGCAGCGTTGATTGATTATATGAATAACATGCAGGATGTCTTTAGATAACATGAATTTCAGTGAAAATTTCTTGCTATAATCAATAATGAAGTCACACACTTTTTGAATGTTTTCTTCGATAGTTGTAGTTGATGGTCGGTGTGGACGTTCATCATCATCCGTCTTTGCATCTTCGATGACACTCAAAAACATTTGTTTTAGATACTACAACTATCACCATAACCGATTTTTACCAATTTTAAAACATAATATGTTGTGTCTGTATTATTTACAAATTTTATGACCGAATCATTCAAATTACTGTCACTTAATCCTTTGTTTATTAGCTTACGCTGTGTAGGAAATTTGATGGAATTTTCAACAGTTGTTTCACATGATTCATAGAACAATTAGCAGCCATTAGATGACGTGATATTAGATAGGCATTCCGCTTATTTATCGGACAGAGTGTGTATATTGTATAATTGTGTTGTATATAATAATAAAATTCATTATAACTGGTGCTGTTTTTCATTATTTCGCATATACATTTTTTAATATTCCTACCACACACACACACACACACACACTCAAACAAATTGAATAGAATAATTATTGTTATTATAGATATTTATCATTATGTTCCATAAAAACCTAAACTCTATCTAATATACGTTCATATTATATGTATTTGGAAAAATATAAATGTAAACACGTGCTTTGAATACAAAATGATATGGTATTATATTGTGGAATTTCTTTATTTTTCATCATAAACCATATAAATAAATGATATTAAATTTGTAAACATGATATAAAAATATAATAAAAATTATATATGACATTTTCATATATGACATCCTGAAAACGAATCCTTACAACAAAACAGTTAAACAAAATTTATTTATATTTTAAATAAATTAATTTTATTTAATAATTCCTTTCATATTTATATACAGCACAACAGAAAGTCACTAAAGTTCTTTATTTATATGATGAATGAAATAAATAAATAAATATATCCCTTTTTTTTTATATAAACAAGGGCTGTCCGAATAGTTCTTGACACGTAGCTATTGCATTCGTGAATGGATATTTTGAAGATCTGTCGAAATCACACACACACACACACTGTAACGACGGTAATACGAATTATTGGAAAAATGTTGAAATAAATGTTATTGAAATTTCATCCGAGAATTTTTCAAACATCTCTCGCATATATGACTGGCAAAATAAAATAAATAAAATTGACATTATCATTTTTGTGATGGGATGTATTTTTATTAGATAAAGTTGTGTCCTTTTGAAATTTTATTTATATAAAAAGTTTTTGATTAATACTCGTCTATAGATTTTGAACACATTGTCATTTTAAATTTATTATTATGTACAAGCAAGCGAGTGTTAAATGTCATCATATTCATAATTTTTAAATTATTTATAGGTCACACATCCACAGATCAATATTGAATCTCTTATAATATGATTGATGTGCGTCCACGTATATCTTATAACATTAAAAATTTAGTGAAACTTGTTTATATTTAGTGCAAATATTATGTGTGTAGATATTTATCACCACAGGATCGACAGTTAGAAAAATTAGGCATGTGCCATATAAAGAAATATATGTAAAATCACTGGCAATCTAGGTTTAAACTAATAATTTACAGACTATTATTTGTGGCCATTCAGTATATAAGCATCGATGTCCTATAAAAGTGTTAATTTAGAAGTGTATTCATCTCAGCAGCACCATCAACTGTCGAATTTTATTATTAATACTTTACACATATTTTACCTGTCTAATTTTTCAAATTCTGTGACTGGTCTGGTTCTGTTATTTTATTGGGAATGTTAAGGTTCGATGAGAATATATCTATAGAAGGTATACGAATAGTGCTATATATAATCTCAATTAATCTTTAAATGTAATATCAATCAATTCTGTATTATTTATCATACTAAAGTAATACTATTATGGGTTTATTTTGTTACTAATCCTACGGATTATTATCTATTGTTGCATTCATTGAATTTGTAGACATAACTTTACTACGCTGTTTAACATCAGGCTGCGTATAATCAAATCGGAAGTGTTACAAAGGGCAGTGTATTGCTATGGGCAACTAATCGGATAATGTGTTAATTTAAACTCGATAAAATATGATATAATACGTATTTTTTTACTGATCCTCTCTATTTCAGCGTGAAGGAGTAAAAAAAACATGATTTTTTATATACGAAAATTTCTTAACATTTGAATTCTAAGTGTTAGAATGAATTTTGAAGTAAAAAATAAGGGCTATGCGTATATAATATTTACAAAAAAATTTCCTTTTTGGTTGCATATACATGACTTTCCTTTCGATATTATTTTCTATTTTTTTAATTAACATTATCTTTGAACTTTAATAAAAGGACAAAATATCCTTATAAGGATCGATTATAGATATCAGACATATTTCATTTATTTAATAATTTTATATTATTTTACAGATTTCGTTTCCATTATCAATAAATATATTAGGTTGTCAAATATCTCCCTTCCGCCTTTTTGTCTTTTTAATTTCGCGGCTATGTACAAAGCGCTACAGAGCTCGTATCTGGCAACACTGTACATAATTTGAAAGCTCTTGACATAACAAACAAAACGACGCTATGTATGATTAGTTTGGATATTGCGTTCAACAGTTATAGACGTGTAAACATGGAGTTCACTAACGCCGAAATTCGCGCTATTTTAAAGTTTTCCTTCGTTAAAGGCAAATCCGCTAGAGAAACGTTCCGTGAGATTAATGGTGTTTTGGGGGATGGTACTCTATCACTTCGAACCGCGGAGGAATGGTTTCGACGATTCAGAGCCGGTGAAAACGACACCATGGATAAGCCAGCCGGCGGAAGACCTGTGACGACAAATACCGATCAAATCATGGAATACATCGAGTTAGACCGGCATGTGGCATCTCGTGACATCGCCCAGGAGATGGGAGTTAGTCACCAAACCATTTTAAACCATCTGCAGAAGGCTGGATACAAAAAAAAGCTTGATGTTTGGGTGCCACATGAATTAACAGTGAAAAATCTAATGGACCGAATTTCCATTTGCGAAATGCTGCTGAAACGGAACGAACTCGACCCATTCTTGAAGCGGATGGTGACTGGCGACGAAAAATGGATCACATACGACAATATCAAGCGAAAACGGTCGTGGTCGCAGGCCGGTGAATCGTCCCAAACAGTGGCCAAGCCGGGATTGACGGCCAGGAAGGTTTTGCTGTGTGTTTGGTGGGATTGGAAGGGAATCATCCACTATGAGCTGCTCCCATATGGCCAGACGCTTAATTCTACCATCTACTGCGAACAACTGGACCGCTTGAAGCAGGCGATCGACCAGAAGCGTCCAGAATTGGCCAAAAGGAAGGGTGTAGTGTTCCACCAGGACAACGCCAGACCACACACTTCGTTGATGACTCGTCAGAAGCTACGGGAGCTCGGATGGGAGGTTTTATCGCATCCACCATATAGCCCGGACATAGCGCCAAGTGATTACCACCTGTTCCTGTCCATGGCGAACGCCCTTGGTGGTGTAAAGTTGATCTCAAAAGAGGCTTGTGAAAAGTGGCTGTCCGAGTTCTTCGCAAATAAGGAGGGGGGCTTCTACGAGGGAGGTATTATGAAGTTGCAGTCTAGATGGAAACAGATTATCGAACAAAACGGCGCATATTTGAACTAAATCCGATTACTGTAACACTTTTTATAAAGCATTGAATAAAGAGCAAAAAGGCGGAAGGGAGATAGTTGACAACCTTATATTACATTTTTCAAATCCAACCGTGTTCAATTTGAGAGAAAATTTTTAAATTAAAAAAATAAATGTGAAAACACATTTTAAAAATATAAACAAACAAATTCCTCAATAAGTCGTCGTCGGTATGCGGTGCTGTTTTGTAAGCAAGCACACATTAAATGTTATATAATAAATTGTGTGCAAGTGTGTGTGGGCTTTAGTATAGTAAAAATTATGTTTACTTTTCCCATATCTTAAAGTTTCTAAAAAAAAGGCAATAACAATAAAAATTGTTAAATTATTAACAATTTTCCATTCTTCGTTAAAACACAAAATGTAATAAATTAAAAGCGAGCGAAAAAAATACTATAATTATTACAATTTTCTATCTTTTCCTATATGTTTTTAATGTTAATGAAACGGTAAATTAACTATATAGCAAATTTTCTTTTCATTTTATTATATAATTCGAAAGAAAATATAATTAATTGTGGAAAATTATTTATTAAATGTTTTTCATCTGTTTCACAAATAATAATAAATTACGACTGTATAAATAAGCGTGATGAGAATGTTAATAATATATGTATAAACGAGTAGTAGTAGTAATAGTATGAATATATGTACAAAGGTAGTGCTTGGCCATTATCAAAACATTGGTCGTCCATCAAACACGAAGGATTCTTTATTTACAAAAATTTGTTTCATCGTTTCATATCCATATATATATATAGCCGCAAGGAACCATCATTTACACTCCTGAGGCAGTGAAAAACAGAAAATATTATACTAAACCAATTATTAGATGCGATCCATGATAAAAGAAAAAACTACAATTTGTTCACAATAGCCATCTCAATTATGTTGTACATACGAATTTGTTAAAAATATATTCTCACCATATGACGGGGAATATATTATCTTAAACAATTTGTCTCCCAAAATAAAAAAAACTGTTTGTGTTTCTTGTCACACGGTTGGGCACCAGATACTTATAACTCTACCTTCTCGTATAAATATATGAAATAATCAAAATACAAAAATATTTTTTGTTTACAAAATAGCATCGCCAAAATGTCGTGTTTTTTTTTTTTTAATTACTACAAACTATAATTATAATTTATTCATGTGTCTCGCAAAACTAACTAATTTTTTTATTTAATCTATAGTTTTATGTTAATTTTTTTTATTATTATAAATTTTTTTGTATATAAATAAACGGAGGACTTTATATTAAGAAATGAGCTCGATTCCTATATAAGTGTTAGCATGACTAATATACAATTTAACCATTCAAAATCAAGTTTTTTGAAGTATAGTAACAATTTAGCGTTAACAATTTTTTTTTGCATTATTTTGTTACAATCTGTTAATAATATACTGGCTGTTCTTATCGGTTTGTCACGACATAACTTTCATTCATTTACACAAACTGTCATTTGACGTAGTGTGTATCAAAATCAGAAACTAAATGGATGTCGACATTACATTTTGTTCGTTGGGTGTCGAATCAAAAAAAAGATGCTACGGAAGCAACAGAATTGTTCAAATTAACTTGTACGCGACTATATCCTAAATTTACAAAAGCATATATAGATTCCATTCGTTCAGGAGAATCTATCGCTTGCAAAGCCGAATATACATGCAAAGAAAGTGGAACTGTCTGATCGTTATCAAACCCAAATTTAATTGAAATAAATGATCAAATTAAATAATAATTTCTAGGAAAAGGGACAACATTTACATATAGGTAAAAGTAAGTAGTAAAGTAATTTTATTATACAAACTGAAATTAAAAAAACAGAATTCTTCGATATATACGCGAGAAAATTTACACTGACTGAATTGCAGAATTCAATTTTCTTATGTACAAATATTTTTTGTTAATTTAGAAGACCACATTGATGAAAACATATTTTGCCATGAAATGTTTATACATTTTTAATCCCGTGTACGAAACATTTGATCTTTCTCAATAATTTCTGTACGTTCTTCTGTGTTTGACACTTAATCGATGAATCCTCATCAGAAACGACACGATCTTTGCCGTTCACATGAAAATCATCAATTTTAATGTGTCAAAAAAAAATGTTTATATAAAACGGAGTACAACATAAGATTTTGTAGAACAAGTGAAGACTTTCAGAAACAGTATACATAAATAGTATATTTACATCTATAAATCTGAAAATTTGACTCACTCTTGACAGATGCTTTCACTGTAATATTTTCAATGTAGGAATTTCATAAAAATCCATATAAAGTTTGATAAAAATGTGTAAATTATCAAGCCGCACTTAGACGCCATCATTCGCACAAATTATCTCACCTCTGTGCATATTAATATTTCTTTTTTAGATTAAACGGAAACGAGTTATGGTTATCTAAACTCAAAATAAATAATAAAGTCTTTTGGGTAAATCTATATTGAAAATTATTTTATAATTGAACGAGGAAATTCTCCGGCTATTAAACAATATTTAAAATTCAATCAATTAACATGCGACTTCCTTCAATAAATTCATTAAATTTCATGTAAAATCTATTATTGCCATTATTCGAAGCACACGTGAGGTCAAGCGCTATTTATATAATTGTGTTACTTTTGTGTTGCGATTATTATTCATGTAATCAAATAAACTAGCTGTTGAAGTATTATTAGGCGGACATAATTCCATTTTGGATTTCTTATTTGAATCTTCAATTTGAAAATAACGATAACATTTCAAACGAAATACTTAAATATATTTGTGATTTTGAATTAAAGAAAGATGAAACTATATGATCGATATTTTGTAAAGCCGTATCGAATGCTTGTCGAGGCATATGGTGATTATGCGCTATCAGAAGCAATATGCAAAAGATGGTTTCAACGGTTCATAGATAATGATTTTGATGTGAGAAATAATGTATGTGGAAGACAACCAAAAAAAGTTTGAAGACGCCGAATTGCAAGCAATTATGAATGATGACAAAGATGACACTTTGAATAAAAAGCAAATGGCAGAAATGTTAAATGTTGCACAACAAACAATTTCCGACCGTTTAAAAGCGGTATGGGAAAGACCCAAAAAAGTGTGGAAAATGGGTGCCACATTAATTGAATGAAAGACAGATGGAAAACCGAAAAAACACTTAAGAAATTTTGCTTGTCAGACACGAAAAAAAATCAGTTTTGCATCGAATTGTTACTAACGATGAAAAATGGATTTATTTTAAGAATCCTAAACGGAAAAAATCATGGGTTAATCCAAGACAACCATCAACATCGACTGCAAAAACAAATCGTTTCGGCAAGAAGACAATGCTGTGTGTCTGCAGTGGGACCAGAAAGGTGTGGTGTACCACAAGCTTATAGCACCTGGTGAAACTGTTAGGGCTGATCGCTACCGACAATAAATGATCAATTTAAACCATGCATTGATCGAAAAACGACCAGAATGGGCCCAGAAGACACGACAAGGTAATTTTGTTCCATGACAATGCACTTGCACACAGTACACAAAGCAACACCGGTTCAGGATACAATCAAAGCACTTGGCTGGAGTTGCTATTCCACCCACCGTATTCACCAGACTTGGCTCCTTCCGACTATACCATTTGTTTTCATCTATGGGACACACATTGACTGAACAGCACTTCGATTTCTACGAAGAAGTCGAAAATTGGGTGTCTGATTGGTTTACTTTAAAAGACGAACAATTCTATTGGCGTGGCATCCACAAATTGCCAGAAAGGTGGTCAAAATGTGTAGAAAGTAATGGCCAATATTTTGAATAAAATGTTTTTTACTTTCCCATTTAAAATCAGTGTTTTATTTTCCCAAAAAAAAAAATGCTCACTTGATACCGGTACACATGGTATATGAGGATTAATTTAGCAACTTTACTGTATATCTGCTGATCGTATATAGAAAAATGCGTGTTCTGATAAAATAAATTCTTATGTAGTCACACACGCACTTAAAACCGCATGTCACCCTTCCCAACATTTTTTCATCCACGTATATAACCGAGATTATAAGATATTTATTTATGGAGTCACACACGCATGCCACCCTTCCCAACATTTTTCATCTCGCTATATAAATCTATATCCAACCGAAATTCTTTTATATTTAAATATAATGTTAAAAATATTGGACAACCTGCGTATATATATATTAAAAAAACATTGTTGACCTTAAACCTACAATTTTAATTACTTTAAATAAATTACCTCGTCCACCTGATACAATGAACCAATGATCTGTTGCAATGGCTACAATCCAAATAATTACGGCCACACCTATCGAAGTCGTACATCCAAATAATATTCGTCTTTGAAATAGGAATGCATCATAATAGGGTTTACGTTCTTCTCGTCCTAATGTTGATGTGGACATTTTATATTTTTATATATATACGACGTATTTATTATTGTATTATTTAATTTTATTATATTTATTTATTGTATTTTTATAATTAAATAATTTTTTTTCCTTCTTCTTAACTTAACTTAACTTTTATTTAAAATTTATATATATTCTATTAATTTATTGAGTTCACCATTATTTTCATGTAGAATTTTCAATGATCTTCTTTTTGTTTTCCGCATTTTTTTATAGTGCCAAAAATGTTATTAAATTGTTGATAATTGTTATACGGCACGTAGCGTGTGTGTGTGTGTGTTTATGCGGACACGTACGGGACACACACGCAGCGTTATAAAGTTTATTTTTTGCATAAATATATACAAATATTTGTTCTAAATAATTTGTAACCGAATAATAATAATAATAATAATAATATTAATAATACCCAGGTTTAAAAAAAAAACATCGCACACCACAAATAAATAAAAAGAACAACGAAATTTTTTTTATAAACAGGTCACCATCACCACCACCTAAAATGTTTTTAATAAATATATTTTTAAAATAATATTTATAAAATTTTAACTTTGTATTTATACAAGGAATTTCCCAGGACAATATTATATTATTTTTTTATTAAATTTATTTATTTATATAATATTGATTTTATTTTTTCATTGAAATATGAATTTTTTCCTATTTAAATATTTATTTTATAATTTATTCCTATACATTGTAAAGAATTTTCATTTTATTTTCATTTTATTTATCATTTTTCACATAATTGTTTTATTTTTTTTGAAATACATCTCTACATTGTTACAATGAAAAGCAAAGCAGTGAGTATGTGCACAATATTTTAAAGTAGGTAAATGACACTTTTTTTTTTAATTAATTTTTTCACTGCGCTGAAATCACATAAATTTTTTTCGTTTAACAATTCTTTGTTTTATTTTTGAAATCACACATTGTATTTTAAAATATTATATAAAATAAATAAGTAACACACATTCAATGCACCTGACTCTTAGTGTTTGTTATACACATACTACGCATATATTACTTATATTTATAATATATAGTAACGCGTCGTATACAAATGAAAATGAAAATTTATAGTATATATTTTTTAAGAAAATATAAAGAGAGCTCTTTTCTATTCTAAATTCACTGTTCTACTGTGTTGATGTAGTAGAAAAATAAATTCTATAACTGATTATTTAACTTGTTGCTGGCGTTTGTTTTCCCATCACTCTACAAGTCTATAGAGATACATATGTATGTACGGTGTCTAACTAAATATAATATAAGAATCGAATACACCACGTCGTCACGCATATATTAAATTTTCTTTTACAATATATTTTCATTACTTTGTTTTTTATACATCATCATTTTTATTTTTATTCTTTATTTTTTATAGTAATATATATATTTACATTTTATACCATCATTTGTGGTATATACCAACCATTGGCTATATGTAATGTGATGTTGTTACGACACGATATATTATATTTGATATATGTTTTATTTTCCTTTTTAATTTCTTCCCTAAACACCCTATAACAATACTACAATATATAACTACAGGTTGTCCACGAATTGTATAACAACTGCATTTTGAATTTTTGACTTAATTCGTCCTTTTATGAGGTTAATGTTGTAATAATCAATCAATTCATTTTTTTTTACATTGCAGTATGTCCACAAATCATCTCGGATATAATAATTTTTACAACACAACCACTTTATTATTCGAATATTTAGTAGAAATATGTTTTACGCAGAAAAATTGTATATATAGAAAATAGTGATGATACTGGGGTGGAATCATGTAATAAGGTGATAAGTGACAGTCACTGTGGTGTAATTCAAAAGTGATCACCTATTTTTTTGGCATCATGATCACTTTTAAAATCACAATATCGGTGTTGAGAAAGAAATATATTTTGAAATGTTCTTTCTTTATATTACTGCTAAAAAAAAAATAAAATCTACAAATAAATCATTGAAATATAATAAATATAAAACCAAACAAGTTTACGAATTAAAATAATTTGTAAACAATTTAAAATATTTAAATTGAATTTTCGGTCGTGAATGTTTAGCAAATATTATATCATTAATTTTCTTTTAACACAACCGGTGACATCGCCATAGCGCCGATGCAACATTTATAAAAGATGACAGTGACTGTCACTTATCACCTTACATGATTTCACCTCTGGAAAAAATTTCCGAAAAGTCGGATTTAAAATATATTTTTTTTGATTGAATAAAAATAAACAAATTTTCTGGAAACAAATTTTCTGGAAACCAGTGTAAAATTTTCCGGAAAGGTGAATTTTCTTTAAAATTAATTTTTGAAAACATCGTTTGCAATTTTTCTCCGACTTTTTGTCTAACAGATTTTCCAAAATTTGGTGAAATAAAATCATAAAAATCTATCTGCACACAATTAAAAATTAAAAATATTGGAAATAATTTAGAAAAATAGAATTTAAAGAAAATTTAAAAATGAAAAAATTAATTCTATAGAAAATACACTTTTCCGGAAAAATTTTCTCTATAGCTTTCAGAAATTATTTTAAGAAATGTTGTTTATTTTATACGTATACATAGAACAAGAACAATGTATTTGAAACAAACTTTTCAGAATATTTTTTCTAAGATTGCAACTGTTTTCAATATAACATTTCTGCACTGAAATCATTAAACATATTTCTGCGAAATATAAGTGTGGTTCTGTCGTAAATGCAGAAAGTTATATACCATAAATGAATGGATGAAATGCAGATGTGTCTACCATAATATGGAAGAATTCAATTTGCTATTATGAAATCATTTTTATTGTTAATTTAGTCGAAATTTGTTAAAAATAATGAAAATAGAATATCTGCGTTCATGTATAAAAATCAAAGAAAAATCGTTTCTACTCCTTTACAGAAATAAATTTTTGCATACAAAAATCATCGCAAATTGTAGTGACACAGATATTTCTGCTTCTCTATAAAAATATTTTCAAAGTAAACTTGTCCAATTTCAAAACATTGTGGTACAATATTTTAATACAGCATTTTTTCATTTTGCTATCAAGCTGGACGAGCACTTTAAGCAATCATACCAATTTAACTGAAGTAAAACTTGTTTCAGCATATAAAGAAGAAACTTTATAAAAACGCTATATAATTTTAAATACATACATAATTTATGATCGCATATATGTCTTCAGCAGCAGAAGTAACCTAACATCAATACATTGGTTATTCCGTTTAAATGAAGCAGAAACGATGTGTGGTACTTTGTATACGTAAAATATAAAAATATATGCAAGAGACTGCAAATAACAAATCTTTACTTTCTGGTGGCCATAATTCGTTCTGTGTATAATGGCAAAAATTTTATGCTAATAAATTCTAAATATATAATTTCGCTCTAAATTTTCCTGATAAGAAAATTTCCACTTGTTTAGGCTGAATGTTTTCTTACTCTATTTTGTATTTTTACTATATATTTATGTCCAATCAGCAAAGATTTTTACTTAATCAGTTGAAATTATTGATCTTACGTTGAATTTTTCATAAAACCGAGTTTGCTTACTAAATTTCTATCGCCAAGTGAAAAACAGTTTCTGTTCATATAGAAGAATTTATCTGATGCCGATAATGGCGAATGACTACTGCAATGCTAGACGACACCCTGTTGAACACTGTGTATATATAAAATAAAGTTATATCAGATAAAATTTTTTAATGCATACAGCCTCGCCAGATTTATTTATTAGATTGTAAAAAAATTATATTAAACACTATTAAAGATAATTGTCTCCCATTGTTGTTTGCAATGTGTCACTGTATAAAGCAGACGAAAATATGTTTTTACAAATTGTTAATCGATTGTTAAAATATATTTTATTCAAATCATTAAACCAGAAATAATTTACTCACAATCTTGTCTTAACCTTTTTCTGTTGCATTTAATTGCTTCTCACTATTTCCAATTGAATTGTTAAAAAATCGATAAATAATGATGCGTAAAAATGTTGTACACAATACAATTATTTTAATGAATATTGTAAATAATTGCCCAGGTTAAATCTCTGTGTATATTTGAAATTTTCACAAGAAATTAATTAAGAAAAATTTCAATTTATATTATAGTATATTTTTTATACAATTTAGTATAACAAAAAATGTCAGTATAGGCAAACCTATACCAGCAAAACTTCACGTTATATATCGTGCAATATAATAGTTGATAATACTCAATAATTCTTGTTTTTAATAATTGAATGCTGAAACGATGTACGCACATCCTATGAAACGGCTAATTTAAATTAGAGTCATTATCCCTAAAAAAAAAAAAAATACCAAAACCAATTGATTTGTGACAACAATTGCATTTGTTGCTTTCATGTCATGTGAGTGAAACTAATAATATACGCAGACATTATATATTACGTGTATAGTTAAAATTATTTAACTTATAGAAAAACGAACGTGGGAGGCTTTCTTTATGTATTCATGGATATTTTCGGTTGATATGTTGTCATATACTGGGTGTTTTATAATAAATTGATCTGTAACACTCACCATTTACCATAACGATATAGCTACGGCATAATTTTGAACGAAATACAGATCGATGATACCTCCGTCGATTAATTACACAACATATATAGACAATATTTGTGGATGCAGTGTCATTAATTGCTTGATAATTACTCTCACTCCATATAATACGCGATGCTTATTGACGTGTGTTGCCGTTTAACCATCAAAAATGAGTGAATGAATAAAATTTATAGGCGACTGATTTTTAAGTGTGAAACATTCCATGATTTAATTTAATTATTATATATATGGTATATTGAAAAGTGTATCACTCTTAAAAAAACACTCTACATTTGCATGATTTATTCTAATTAAAAGATAATTATGAGTTGTCTTTTGTGTCTGTAATTTAATTATTTTTATTCTACTAATAAAATTACCTTGTTTTTCATTTCTTTTGTAAATGCGACTCTATATACGCTGTACGTGTGTCTGCGTGTATATGGGATTGGCGTATAGAGATAGTAAACATTACACGTTTATCTGTAGGTATAATTATTCCAAAAATATCCCATATATTATTTTTTTAATACAGTATCTTTATATCTTAAATTATCGGCCTTGTTCTTATCAACAATTTTAGACCATATTTTATCTATTAGTCAATATTTTCGAAATTTATTCTGTAGAAATTGCGTTTCAACAATTAAGGAGATATCCAGGATCTTACAAGAAAATATTTATAAAATTACACATTTAAGAAATCCAATAAAATGTATTAAAGATACTTTATCACAAATTTAATGATTAAAAACCATCAAGGATAATTCGAGGATCTTATAAGGATAACTATTGTATTTAAGGATGCAATGGTGAAAGAGAAATAACAATATGTAATTGAATGGAAGTATTGTTTTCAAGTATGCATAGAACATTGTCATGAACCTTTTAAGAATAATAGTATAGTTTATGCTCGATGCATCACCTTATGTGCGAAAGAGATTTAAAAACAACAAAATTTAGTAGAATTGATGTGTCCCGGCTCAAGGATTTTATAGGAATAATTTTTGAATTTCAATATATGAGACACATTGTATTATATATATGTAAAATAAAATTAAACAGGGTAATTGCGTTGAATTAACATTTCAATCAAATCAATGATATTCCAACCAATTTATTACCGTGAACGTCTTATATGCGATTTATTATTAAACGTGAAATTGAGTTGTAATTAAAATGGAAGGATTGACATAATTTCAAGGACTCTTCAAACATATACCTATCGAGACATTTGTATCTTGACGTTCACTTCATGCCGGTAGACCTGGCTGTTTATACGAGGTATCGTGTACCTATATAGTCGTTAATTTTTCCTTGATCCTTGAATCATCGAAATTCTACTCAATCACTTGTTTAAGTTTATATCATATGAGACGTTGTACTTAAATTCAAAACTTATCCTTGCAAAGTCTTTGAAAATATCCTTTTGATCCTTGAAATTTAAGCTTTATTCAATATAATGAATCCTTGAAGCATTAGTTCTATACTCAATTCCGTGATTTATTCGTTTTCATATTATAGATGTCACAGAATTCTTATAAGATGATTAAAATGCGTCCATTATCACTTAAAACACTAATTCCACTAATTTTCTTGTATCATTACCATACCATACCATTGCATGTATGCAAAGATAACACTTGTATCGAATCTTATAAGTTAATGTGTATGACACTTATTAATTATTTATATTATAATATCGGCAATCTATTTAGAAAGTTGCGTCCTATATGTGGGAGCGCTGCAACGAATATTTGTCTTCGGATTTTGTTCAATTGATTGACAAATATTCTTAATTATTATTATATCAAAATATTTTAACATCACTTCAAAAGCAATAATTAAACAATAAGTAATTATATATTTGTGTTATTAATCCAATTATATGCTTTATATTGATCCAATAAAGAATTACAAGATATATTATAATTACAAAATTTATCTATTATTGTTTAAAACTCATTGTATAATTTGAAATAAATTACAATTCGTTTCAAACGTATTATATATCCGAATGTCAATCGATAAAATACAATACAGTAAAGATATTCATCGAAATTTATATTGGAAATTTATGAGTAAAAATTGTTTTTGTTATATAAATTTAATATAAGATGAGATGAAACATTGAATACCGTAAATTTATTTCTATATGAAACGATTGAATTGTGAAAAGCATCCTAATATTATTTCAAACACTTCGCATTGATTTTATTATATAACTTTATATTTATTTATGATAGATACGATACATACGAAAGGAAAAGAATATTATTTTGATATATTTATGTGTAAAAGTGGCTATATATTTGTATGTTCAATGTAATATTTGATGGGTAAAATTTTGAATTATAGACATGCAATCCCCATTGCTATCACAATATAAAAGGAAGATATATATTTTTTAATAAAAATCTTTATTATTATATTTGCTATCGCATTTTCTGCACCGGCCAAACTTTCAATGATAAAATTTAAGATTTTATGATTATATTATTTGGTAAAAATTAACAGTTGGAAAATTAAAAATTCTATTATAAAATTTATTATGTGTGTGTGTGTGTGGGTGTCTGCTGTTTATGTGTATGTAAAATATATAAAATTATATAACAAATAAAATTAATAATGTTTTTAACATAACTTCGGAATGTCGTTTATGTTTATTTTAAATTACAATTTATATGAATACGAGTCGAAAAAATTTCATAATGGTAAAAGGGAAAAGAAAAACGAATTTGAAGGAAAAAACCGAAAAATTTTTTTGTATATTTAATAATTAATATAAAATTTAAATATTAATTGTTTACATATTAAACATTTTTTAATTTTTTTCATTCTTATAAAACTATGTAACATATAATCTATTATTATAATATACGTATGTTAATGAAAATATTATACGAAATATTGATTTAAATATTACAGGATGATTCGTTAGGCATGTCAAAACGCCATCATTATAAAACGCACACTTTTCATTGCCGACACAATAGTTTTGGGAAAAGTGACACACAAAAAACCCTTCCTTTTTTACCCAAATCTTTTGCTAAAATTTATTCAAATAATAAATTTGTATATTTAATTGACATGTGTGTTTTTCAGCGTCTGATGTTTTAAATCATCACCATTTTTAAATCGTGCGAACCACAGATTTTGGTAAACTTGGATTCGATGACTCCTCATACACAAACATTCACATTACATATATATTTTTGTTCAATCAATTTACACAACGTTTCAATACATTTACGATTTTAAAACAATAGTTAATATTTACTCTTGTATTTTTACTATACTTAAAACGCAGTAGCAAATATATCAGGAGCCGTAAGAATTCGTATCGATATAATAAAATCGATTAGATATTCTCTTTATTTGTTTCAGAAATGGGGAAAAAATTTGGTTGCGAACTAATTTTTCCGAAAAAAATCGTCACTTATTGATATAAGTTGATATATTTGAATTTCTCATCAAATTACGAATGGATTTCTAAATTTTGTTACATATACTGAAAATCAAATCAATTTCAAACAATATTATAGTAAAACAAATTTTCCAAATTGCATTTTACGTTCAAAAACGTTATTCAACTCGTCTTCTGTTCAATGTAAATTGATACACCAAAATTATACAATATTTTATATTATTTCAAACAAAATTTCAGTGGCACGCGAATGCATATATTTTTAGAGCGCACGTAAAGCAATTTTCATGCGATATATTAGAAATTGATTTTATGTTGTAGCATATGTGACAAAAAATTTTCAAAAAACATCATTAATTTGATGAGAAATTCAAATATTTCAAAAATCTTAAAAGTATATGTTCCAAATAATTTTTCCCACATAAATTATTAATTAAAATTTCTATGCCCTCCTCCTTGTTCATATAAATTTCTTTTAAGTATAGAATCACATGTGATTTAAAAACTGTGGTTACTCACTTATCGATAGTTACCTATGTTATAGTCTTAAAATTAAGTAAAGAATACAATTTGATGTTATTGACCCATGGCACAATATAATTAACTATATAATATCGACATGTATTTCGAGATATTTGTTGATATTTTATATAGAGTGTGAGTTAAAAGTTGTGTAGAATACATTTTAAAATAAATCACACGATTAATTGCGGGATACATTGGAGGATATATAGGAGGTTTACATGTATATTATTAATAAAATAAAGAATTTGGTTTAAGGTAAGTTTATCAACATATTTAAATATTGGGAGGGTATCGAAACAGATCACGGATCGGTTTTCATCCGCAGCTATATATACTGATTATTGACTATATATGGGTTGATTGTCCGCAGACATTTGTCAATCCATGCCTTATAATAGTTATAGTAATGCACACCTTGCATATATACATGAAATTACTCCGTGGATATGTGTATGTACTCCGTCTATTGGTAAATACCAATAGATGAATATTAATTCAATTGGTCTTATATGTGCGAAAAAACAATGGCCTTTATCACCCTATATGAAAAATATCAACATATGAATATATTCTAATTATAAAATAGATATATTCATTTATAATAGAATAAAATTAAATCAAAGCTAATATAAAAATAAAAAAAAAAATATTTCGTTGTAAGAAAATGATATCGAAAAAAAAATTGATCATTGTTTATTTTCTTATATCCGCCGTCGTGTACAGTAACACAAATTATTATTATTATTATTATTATTATTATCATTATTTTAGAATTAGAATATTTCATTATTAAAATGTATATAAATTATTCAATTAAAAATGTTGTATATTTTACATATTACATTCTATAAATATTGAATACGAGAGAATTCAAATAATTTTTTTCAATTTCTTCTTGGCCGAATTGTTTGTGTAAAATATATTAACAGAATATAAAATATTCAATTAATAGATTGGAGACAATAAACTCGTAAAATACCATCCAAAATTTCCCAATAATTTCCTTATATTTTTTCATTTTTATATAAGAATTCTGCGAAGAAATATAAAACGCAAAATGTATTGAGGTAATTCGATACGCAAAATAATATATTGTGGTATAGCAGCAAATAAGTTAAAAATAACATATTATAATATTATATTGTATTTTATGTTCGAAATAGCTTTTTTGTTGTGATTTTAATTAAATATTCTTTTTTATTTTCTATATTATTTATATACAATATTTATTTACACATCAAACTACAAATATATTTATAAATACAATTTGTATTTTTGTGATTTACATTCTCTATAATATACTAAAATAATACAAAAAATCGATTTTATTGTTATATAACAAATACATAAATGTATAATTTATTTATATAAAATATATTGTATGGGTATAGTCTTAGTCAGATGAGGAGATAGAGAGTAAAAAACTATGTATTCGAACATTAATATACAGGAAAATCTCGGAAAATTACCATCCAGTTGAATCGAAAAAACATTGTGTTTCTTTTGAGGGTATACAACAATGAATTTCACAATGAACCATATTCGTTGGGCATGTGTTCAATTAGTTTAATTAGGGACATCTATAACCGTATAATTTACTAGATTTTTAATTTTCCATTTAATACATAAGTGAATTACACGATCTATCAATTCATTTATATAAAAGTAACTATACTTAAAGTAGACACGAGTTAGTGGTTTTTTTTTTAAATGAAGTTATTTGTAAAAAAGAAACAAAGGCTTAAAGTCAATGATACGAATATTATTGGTGAATGTGTTATGAATAGTCTGCTCGCCCAAAAAAACAATGGTTTGTTAATGCATACTTAAATTATGAGCAGCAAGCGCCTAAAAAATGTTTTCAAATTTTGCGTGAAAAAATTCTCATAAATGATATAGAATGACCGTGTTCTATTAAAACTACATGAGATTGCGTAGATGCTATAGAAATTGCAGCTGGATAGGTGTATTAAAGTTTAAAGTTTCAACTACACACCAGATTCAAAGGATTGGTTAAAAAACAATGCATTGAATTTGGTAAAAAAATGCACCACAATGAAGGCCAAAACAGTTCATTCAACCAATAAAGATTAAAAAACGTTATTATTTATTGATTGATTATCTTGAAAAGTGTAAAACAAAAACCAAAGCATATTATTCTAAATTTTTCGAAAATTACACATACTTACTCCATATTGCATTAAAACCTAGGTGCAGTGGCGATGCATGAAAAAATGTTTTCAAATTACAATATCACTATATTTTTTTATTAGTAGACGAGTTGAACGAATAGACTACATTCTGATATTAAAATTGAAATACCCACTTGCTCAATTTTCCGGATAATCTACTTTTAAGAATTGTCATCTTTTTGCATTGCGGGTCATAGTTTTAACGGATTTCCGAGTTTTGTATACACAGAATTGCAAATTATAATCAATTTCCAATCTGTCATAGAAGGGATTTTTAAAATCGATTCAAACATTCAAAAGATATGCGATCGATTTTCCATTTTATGTCACTGACATTTTGTGGTAATGTATAAATTTTTTATACCATTTGAGTATTCACTTTATACACAGTGCTACAAATTTTCTCTGCCATCGATTGGAAAACCGATTATATCTTTTGAATGCGTGAATCAATTTTAAAAATATCTTTTCTGAAAGATTTGAAATTGATTATAATTTGCAATGCTGTAAGCAAAAATGGAAATCCTTTACAACTATGACCCAATTAAAATAGATGATAATTTATTAACGACGATTTTCCGGAAAATTTAATACAGTGAATATCCAAATTTTTTTTCATAATTTAGTTTTGTTTCATCCAGATTATAAGAAAAATATAGTGATATTGAAGACTGAATGCTACTTCTCAGCCGTCGCCATTGCCTAGGTGTGGCTTTAACCTTCTCCAACATGGTTCTCGCACCTGACCTATCTGCTCATCTAACGTCTTCCAATCCCGAATTTTACATATCTTAATATCACAGTTCATTACATCTAACCATCTAGCCTTCCGGCTCTTCTTCTGGATTACCATTCAACTGTTTTTTCAGCACAACTTTTCCCCTCGAAAAGTACACGGATAAGAGAAAATAATAGTTTTTTCTTAAATTCAATGCACCCAAATGCGCACACAAAAGCAATCTCTCTTGGCAATAGGAAATTTATGAAATTTACATATAGTATAAATCTATAGAAACATTCAATCTCTTTTCATTCCATTTGTTCGCGAAAATATTAAATTTAATTCTTTTAGTGGCAAAAGCGAAAGTTTTTATCGAATTAATAGTTATCTATTGAACGTTTGCGGTTAAGTTGACAAAATACTCCGTATATGAAAATATTTACAAGATTTTTAAATTAGATTATAATATTAATTTTAAGGAAATATGAAAAAATTTTTGAACAATGTGAATAATTAAACAATTGAATTGAATTTAAATAGGAACAAAACACTAAAGATCGCACCGTAAAACCCTCGCTTTCTCTCTCAGTTCTTAATGTGTCCAAACTCTTCCTTTTTTAGATTGTAAGCAACGATGCATCGCGATGTTATTTCGGTTCTCAATGATATTGGATCTTTTTCAGGATATGTTATAAGTAAATTTAATATTTACTATTATTTATTTGGTCCGTTTAATTGGTGGGATTAATCCGATTGTGAGTTTTTTTCCAATTACAATGATATGTTTGATTGAATGAACAATAATTTTTATAACATCAAGTGCGTTCGTGTCTATATTATTACAATAGAGTGCTACTTTTTAAAGATTTAACTGTATATTGTTTTTTCTGTTCATGTGAGATTTGTTGTTGTATTGTCTATTATTATTATTTTTATTTATTATTTGAAGATCACAAGAATGATTTTGGTGTATTTTTTTTTTTATTTCTTGACATTTAGACAAATGGCTAACAATATTTTAATGTAAGTTAAATAAATATACGCAGAAAATCTCGCATAATCGCGTTCCTAATACCGTCTATTATTACTAATTTTTTTATTTATGTACATGTAAAATTAGAAGGTTTTCCTTTATGTATTAATTGATTTTCTGATTTCTAATTTAAAAATAATTAACATAATTTATTTATAGTATATATTTTATATATAAAACACCTATATACTATTATTTTATACTCACAGTATTATATGTATTTGTTATATATTCTCGTTGTCGTTGTGTGTGTGTGTGTGTTGTGTGAAATGAAATACAACATTTTCTATTAAAACTATATTGTCTAAACAATATTCAAATAATTATATAAATACATGTGTTTATTTTGTTTATATATGAAAAACATTGTGTGTATATAAAAAGTGTTGTCTCTGTTGAGATAAAATTAATGACGAATAGTTTTTCAAATATATTAGCATTTATGTATTTTCTATTGTATATAGAGCATCGTTTTTGACGTCATTGATTTTTTTTTATTAAAAAAATATACAGAATATTTTAATGCGTATTTTAATGCGTTTTTTATTAATATATGATGTATTATTTAGTTAGAGTTTATTGCGTATTATAATATACATTAATGATTTATATGCGAATGAGAGGATGTATGTTTTTTACTTCTATAATATAATTGATGCGTTTATATATTCGTTATTCAATCATTTGTAGTGAATTTATGTGGAAATTATATATATATTCAAATAATGACATATAGAGATACTAATACCAATTATTTGCTTTACAATATCTCGTTTACTCAACCAATAATAATGTCCTGCAAAGTAAAAATTTATAAGGTTCATTGCCCCCCATATATTTAGATACTATTTCAACAAATTTTAACATCGCACCATTCAAAATCAACGCGTGCTTTTTATATTTATAATATAGTTTTTACTATACTTTTGTGTCGTAAATTGCATTATTGACTTTTACATTATTTTATACTCTTATGTGTATACTATAAATATCATAAATTACTATATGTACACACACAATTGAAACGCAGTGGATAAAATCTGGTTACAATGCTAGACAAATAATTTAAAAAACAGTTTAGGTTATATGGTCAATATTTTCTGACATGGAAAAAAATATAATATTTATCGTCTATTTAGTGAAAAGTTAAAGTAAAAAGTAGATTTAAAACTATATAGCAGCTCAACCATCAAAATTTTTCGGAAAATCGTTTTTCATGAATTATCAAAATTTTTAATTATGAGCTATAGTTATTAACGAATTTCCAATTTTTATTATATATGTTACAAAATTTAATCAATTTCCAGTCTTTCATATAGAAGACATTTTTAAAATTGCTTTATGCGCTCAGAAAATATAGTCGATTTTTTCCCAATCGATGTCATTGAAATTTTGTATAAAATACGGATGCTGTATAAATTGTATGTACCATTTTTTATATTTGCAATACCGCGGTACAATTATTTTTGTTTTAATTTCTCTTATATTGGATATTGGATATAATCGACTATATTTTCTGGACGGATGAAACAATTTTAAAAGATTTGTTCTATAAAAGACTTTGGAAATTGATTAAATTTTGTAATTATGTAATAAAACCCATGGCTTGTAATTTTTTTTTTTTTTAAGTCATATATTGCTCCAAATAGAGCTTTATGTCATCTAATAAACCTTTCATTACAGCCAAGTTGGTAAATTACTCCGCACGGGAGTATATAACAATTTACCAATACTGTACTGTAATTAACGAAAGATAGATGTTTTCAAAATACTATTATTTTTATATGGGTGATTAGTCCATAGTGATGTGTGTGTGTGTGTGTGTGCAGACATTGTTAATCTTTGAATAGCGTACAACACCATATTTTCAAAGATATCCTTTTTTACTTGTTATTCCATAAACGAACAAATGGTCACCCAGCTGAAAATTGTTAGTATTAAAATAAATACCGAAAAATTTCCTATGTAAAATAGCGGATTTGAACCACCGCTATATTTCATGATTAATAATAATTAGAAAATTTAATAATTCATGAAAAGTGATTTTCCGGAAAATTTTCCATTGAGGTCTCTGAGCATTTACGGTAAATATAAATAGTATTAGTTAAGTATCATTTAAGCAACTTTTCGTGCCTATCGCCATAAATACATAAATATATTTTGTTGTCGCTTGTTTGCAATTCTTTGTCATTCATATCAAAAGCAAGACTTTTAAAAACGTCACGCCAATATTCACAAAATTGTACATATGATCCAATGGCGGTGCAGTAGTTAGTAGCTGCGTGAAATTTTAGCAAATCGACAAAGAATATGTAAATGTAAAATCGTGGAAGCACAATATCTGATCGAGGAAAGTTGGCAAGCGATTAGTTTGTACTTTAAATGGTAATTTTGTAGGAGAAAAGTGTGTAAAAAGTGGATATGGGAGGATGGTAATAGCAATGATATTGGAGGAATAAGTCTTTCTTATATTGGGCGTTACATAAATAGCGTATATAGTGTTTTTAAGAATTGTTCATTTATTGGTATATTGTGTTAGCCATATTGGCAGCCAACAGCTTTTGATATCATCCGCAGCAAAATCAAACGGAAAGAATAATCTATTGCTATTTGTTTGTTGACTTATGATAATAATCGAAATATTTTCAATTTACACATGCAATTTATATGATCAAAATTGTAGTGTATACATTTTCAAGCCACTCTCAGTCGTCTTCGCACCACCTCATATTTTCATTTTTATTTTAAATTAAACATCAATATGAGGTTGCGGGTTATAGTATACATTATGAAAAATAAATAGTCTCGTGTAAATCAATGGACAATTATTTAAGTTGAATGAATGGCAAGAAATTTATGCTTAAATTTCATATAATTTTGTTCCAAATTTATGTGTGAGCGGAATTTTTGCATATTATTATTGTATATTTACTACATTTACCTACACTCCGTGGACGATTATTTTGGCACTATTATATAAAAGTAATAACTGCTATAATCTTTTTAAATTGAATTTTTCTGAATTAAGTCCAACCGATACTATTTATACTGAAGAAGAATTATTGTGGACGTATATATTTTGTTATTTTGTAACATAATTATTACATTTTATTTTATTCATTTAAATTATAAATAAATCATCATAAAATGTATATTTACAAATTATAAATATTAAATTTATATGTATAAAATTATTATAATTATAATTGCACTTGCCAACATTTTTTAAAATCTATATTAAAATTTATATATGTACGAACGATGTTACATTTATATATTAATTGTTTTCTGTAAAACTAGACAATGGTGTGTGGTGTGTGTGTGTTTATAGACTGTGTGTAGTGTGTGTACGCTCACAAATATGTGCAATCCCAGAGACATAAATTCTTAAAATAAAAGTAAAACAGTTGTCTTTGGTTTTTTTTTTTTGGGTTTTTTCATACGCAACACTAGACAAATAATGTCCGTTCGTCGTCAAAAAATAAATAATTACAAATGCCAAAAAATTTTAGTTTTCCGTTTTACTTTGAGTATCGTATAGAGACACTTTTATGTTAAATAATATAGATTACTTCTATTATTGTGTAATGTTATTGTGATATACGGTAAAGTGATATTGTATAAAATATTACCAACAAATAAATTCTCTGCCAATTATTGTAACAAGAAATAAATTAATTATGAATTATTTGTTTTTAACTTCACACCCGTTTGATTATAGAAAATTATATTATTTTAAAATACATAAAAAAATGTTTTTCCTTTTATCTTTCTTATGTGAGACATTTTAATAATTACATTTTTTGGTACACTTATATTTTAAAAATTATTAAAATTTTATCATTCGGGTCATTATAAAGTGTGTGTCTATATAAAAATTTATATATAATCACACTTTGAACATATTACATATTCAATTAAATTGATTTTAAATATAACTATAAAAATAACTCTGTATAGATTAAAAAAAAATTGATTAGAAAACGTATTTCTGTTATATTGTATTATTATACGAATCGGAATATATTCTGTCCGATAAATAATCGGAATGGATTAAGGGAAAAGTAATACATTTATTTTTGTAATGGATTTATTCACACTCAACTGAAATACATTAAATTGTCTGAAAAAGTTGTGTTTAACAACCATTTCAAGCGTTTCGTTATTAGTATATTTTTACCAATTTTAAAACGATCCTTTATATACTTTAAATATTTTTCGGCAGACTTTCGGTGCACAATAACTGCTAACACTTAATGCATTCTATTTTGGTTTTCACGCTTTTTCCATATCTTAGAATGTCCGGTTATTTTTCGAACAGAAGGTGTATATTTTGCATACATAAATATTATATACCAAATAAATTAGTATAACACTTAAAAGTGAATGTAAATGTTATCATAAATATTCACATCCTAATGCATAGCTCGTATATAAAGTACCGGAAAATTCGTATAAAAAAATGCAAATATTTTCATAAAATAAACACTGTCTTTACTTTCCATGAAAAAAAAAGTACGAGTTTTCTGTGTCGTATTGAAATTTTCGATGCGAAAATAAGTCTAAAACGCAAAATATATGAGTTTTATAGACCCATATAGAAGAACCGTATTAAAACCACTGCCAAAACGAAACACTGTTCACGATCGCAAGGTTATGCTTTGCATTTCGTGGTACCAGCAAGAAAAGGTGTGTGCCACGAAGTTATGAAGCTGTAACTGCTAGTATCTATACCAAAATCAATTGAATGAAAAATTATTTTGCGTATAAAAGACCAGTGATAGCGAGTAAAAAGTGAAAAGTCATGCTTTTGAATGACAACGCTCGGCCAGATCGTTATAAAAGCTGTCAAAGATACATTGTTACAGCTCGAATGGGAACTTTTTCCGCACCAAGCATATCAACGACGACAGACATATTGCTCCTTCTGATTATCATTTGTTCATATCAATACAGCACGTTGTCCAAAATGTTGAAGAAGTGCAAAAATGAATTGACAACAGCTGCGCCACTATATCAACGAGCATTGTCAGAGTGATGCGAGCAAGTTTTAGAAAATAAAGGAAAATACTTTGAATAAAATAACGTGAACCAATTCCACGTTATAAATTTGGTAATTTCGCAACCGGTTTTGAAGAAATTTTGAATGTAGAATATTCCATGAAATACGTATCCATTTCGGTATCAGTTATATCGACCAATTTCCAGGAACCATCTTAAATTTGATAATTTCTCAACTGATTTTGATGCACCAACATTTGGTGTCTGTAGAGAGAAAAAGACCAAGTTCCAGGAAACTAACCTAGGATTAAGATACAAATGCAAAAGAAGTGAAACTATGAAAAAAGGAAACCATGTCGTCCTTAACAATTTCGCACTCTGTACATATTCGTTGCATATGCGGCTTTAATAATGTATTGTATTTACCATTGTTTTTGTTTTACTCATAGTTAGTTGTTTGTTCTTTATATTTTAATAACAATTGAGAAAAGTATATTCATTTCCATTTCTATATGAGTTTATATTTTATTATACATATACGAAATAGAATAGAAAATGCATTGGTCATAGTCAAGGACAAAAGACGAGCCATATATGAATCCGCACACAGTTTATTTGTATTTAATATAACATAAAATAAAAATATATTCACCGCAAATTTATTTGTTTTCTTTTTCTAAATAATATGATGAAACCGAAAAAAAAATACAAAATAAAAAATAATAATAATAAAATAAAACAATGAAATGCTTTCAGGATTTGTTTGTCCTTATTTATATAATGTCGCAGAATATACCACATAACGCGAATGACAACATACACACACACACACCCACATTTAATATATAATTTAATGAAATATATTCAGCACATTTGGTATTATTCTAATATGAAATTGTTTACAAACTTACGTTGTTTTCTACATTTTCTATTGTGGAAGTATATCAAGGAAGAGTGGTACGAGTGGTACGAGTGGTACGAGTGTATCTATACATCCATTTGTTACAAGTATATATGGAAATATTTGCGATGGACCCGATATTGATGTAAACAAAACTTAATACTTATAATATCAAATTGGGTATATATTTATGTTTTATATTCTTGTTTGCATAGACTCTTTGACATGAACATTTATTGATTTTATAGTATTTTTGTATTTACATTGTTTTTAGATTTTATATATAAATGTTATTTTGAACGAAAATAACCCATTTATCATTTAATCAAACGAAAACAACTACATGGGAGTGAATCAATTTAAGTTGATGATGAAAACTACGAGAAACATGTGGAAATGATAAAAATCAAATCAATTCTAATAAACAAAATCAACAATTAACAATTAAGACACATTGTCAGTGACTATTGGAATTTCATATTGGGGGGATCGCAACACAAAGTATTTTAATTGATGATTTTGGTTTAAAACGTATGTCATTAAATGCCATTGAATTTGTTTCCCGAAGAAAAAAAAGGTACTATTGATTCCGATAGAAATTTCATTCAGCTCCGTGCGTGCTTGAAATTCATCTCACATATCATAAAAATGAAACAAAATCACTCACTTATAAATGTACTGCTGACTATGTTTTTCGATTATGGTGTTTATGTGTGTGTATGCAACATGAATTCTTTTCAACTATATACGGTCCAAATTGTTTTATAAAACGTATTATTTAGCAATTTATAGGAAAAAATTCAATAAATATCAATTTATAATGTATTTCATCAAATTGAGATTACTTTAAAAAAGCAAACAAAATAAATATTGCAATGAATAAAAAATGAACATTTCGTCCTTTATTTCACTATAGTTCTGGCTTATTTTTGATCAGCGACTTTGCCGCAATGAAAATGGTAAATAAAACGAATAATAAAATATTTGTGTTTTCTCTATAATATTTATTTAAACGGTTTTGTTTCCCCATAGACAGATCTTTTACTTCTTTCTTGCATTTACCCAAATATGGTATATTGAATAGGTTTATTTATCAGCTTTTAATATATTAGACCTCGTGGGTATAACAAGGTTTTTGTGGCTTTTTCAATATAATTCACATATTTTATATGCGTACAATATAAGAAAAACCACTAAATTATTTTATTATTTTACTCACTCATACATATTAGTAATTCTGTATGTATATGTTTTAATAAAACATCTAACATTACAGTTTATACAGACATAATTTATTTATAATTAACATAATAAATTAGATAATAAAATGTGAAATCAAAATGTATCACTTTGAACTTGTTGTTGTACGTATAGTAATACTTTCATATATAAATAAATACATATAAAATTAGAATATATTGTACATGGATTTCAACAAGTCATAGTTTAATGGTAATCGATTAACAAAATATGTGTTGATTGATTGGACACGACAACAATATGTGCGAGGACGATATATATGCCGCATCATTTGTAAGTCGTAGGAACGTAAATGATATAAATATAAATAAATTTAATAGTGTAATAGAGACAGTTGCGGACAAAATAATAATTAGCTGTACACGTGTTTTTTTTCCAACACGTTATCTTATAAATAAGTAATTCTAATTATATCGGAAATAATACAAATTTGAGCTTTTAAAATATTTTGTATTTATATGACACATCCATGTTTTATAAAAAAATGTTTAACTTTATAATGCTAAAAATATCGTTCAAATTAAAGGTGAACACTTTATACATCAACTTTATAAAGAATGAATTTTTCTAAGAGAAAAAACATCATCCTTAAAAGGTTATTTGCATAAATTTACAATTTCTTACACATATTTCTTTAAATTCTTCAATTGTTTTCTATATTTTGATGATTATACTTCAATCTGACAAAATTTCATTAGAATCACGCGATGATACACCTCAGAAGGTTCCTTTGTAAGCGCAACACCGCAATTATAACGATCGAAACCTGTATTATATGTTACACGTATAATCAGATCTTGTGTGATAGATATAGATGTTCTTTCAAAGCATAATATAATTAACAATTAAATCATGATGTTTGTTGTAAAAATCCGTGTTACCACTTATTTTTATATATATCCTTTTTTAATACACATTTTCCGATCTAATCCAAAAATAGCATTTTATTTTGTAAATAATTTGAATATTTATTTTTAATATTGTACAACATTTGTACCACACAATTGAAGAGATTTGCATAGCATGCGGCTGATGTAGGACAATTGTTATAATTATCGAAATTTCAAGCATATATTTGTGGGACCTTTTAATGATAATTCTCAAAATACAATACGATATCTCGTATATATTAAAGCAAATTTATAAAAACTAAAAATTAAAGGACATTTCTGTAGGATCACTCAAGGATAATTCTCAAAAATAAACATACCATATTTCTTACGAAATGGCATTGAATGAAAATGATGTATCATGGATCAAAAACGCATTTGCAGAACCACTCTATAAAGATGAATCTCGCAAAATAATGATATGTGTATATGGTATTTAGAAAAGAAATTACTCTGAAAATAGATTGAAGAATCTAGGACTTCCCTCCCGGGTGCAATTCTCGCTAGTAAGCATTTTATATTTTGCTTATGAAACGAAATTTAGCCATAAAATGAGCCAAACTAACTTATTTACATTAGAAGTGTAACTATTGAAAATAGGCATAGTATGTTGTATTTTTTTTATTATGAAAGAGAGTTGAATAGATAATGGAACTGGCGATTGAAGGATCAAAGACATTTACAGGACCTTTTTTTTTTTTTTTTTAACTCATATTTTGCTCCTAGTGGAGCTTTTATGTCATCTAATAAACCTTTCATTACTACCAAGTTGGTAAATTACTCCGCATGGGAGTATATAACAATTTACCAATTGTGTACTGTACTGTACTGTAATTAACGAAAGATAGATGTTTTCATAATACTATTATTTTTATATGGGTGATTAGCCCATAGTTATGTGTGTGCAGACATTGTTAATCTTTGGATAGCGTCCAACACCATATTTTCAAAGATATCCGTTTTTCTTTTTATTCCATCAACGAACAAATGGTCACCCAGCAGAAAAATGTTAGTATTAAAATAAATACCGAAAAATTTCAATAATTTATTAACTTATAATGTTCAATAATAATTGTACTGTACTTGCCTGGAATTACCGCAAGGATAATTCTAGAAAATATATATGCATGTCGCATATCTCTTATGATAGGGAATCAAATAGACAATTAAATAGATCTATACGATGATTGCGAAGAATTAATAATTAGAATAACTCTAATAATATACCCTTGTTATAAATAGACGAACCATTTTTTCGTCAAAATGAAGCGAGATTTCGATGTATTTAAAAGGATTTGATTAAGGAAACATGAATTTTTATTTGTTTTCACAATAATTTAATTACTATAATTATTTATCTGTTACACGCGTTAATTGAATTATATTCGATACTTATTTATTTTAACAATAATACCGACAGATTGGATTTTTATTTTCTTAACATGGAAATGTACTGAAATAAATAATATATAATATTTGTGTTAATTATTGTTTCATATATTCCGCAGACAAATAAATAATATATTTATATTTATTAAAAAAAAAATTGTATAATTATCAGAGTGTATCGCCTTTTTTATTTGTTTTAATTACTAAAAGATTTTCTTTTAGTATATGACACGAGCACGACACCCACACACCCACACACCCACACACACACACATACTATATTTATTTATGTTAAAAACGAAACTTTATGAGTAATTAAAATAAAATTATAAATAACAAATTGTAATTAAATTTATATATAAATTTTTAATATAATAATAATAATAATAATAATTACATAATGTCGTTCGCCTGCAGTCTCTTTATGTACGAATTATTATATGTGTGGAGAGTATATATTGTAATGTTATTATTTAAATTTCACATTATATGAATTTTTATTATTATGTGAAAAATTTATTAATTTGTACGTTAAATATTGTTCAACGTATTTTATATAAGAACGGCCAATATCCTTCGGTCAAAAAATATTTATCTGAGCACAATTGAAATTGTATATTTATTATTATTATTATATCCGACAAGATATAGTATTTTTAGTTATTGGCAAATGGACCTATGTACTATAATTAAATATTCTGTATAATATATATATATATATAGGAGAAGAGGCACACGTATGAGTTATATTAAAATTTAAAATCTATTCTATATTAACATATTTTATTGTATGTGTGTTAAAAATCATAAAATTTTAATTATTATCAAAATTAGCATAGATAAATTAAATATTTTATTATGTACATTTGCTAAAATATATATATATTAAAAATAAAACACCATCATAAAATCTATATATTTATTATTATATATTATATGTGCGTTTTAGTATTTTACTAAAATAATAGTTATTAATAGCTATATTTAATAGTTTAAAATAAATTTTTATTGGAATATTAATTTATTTTTGGCCGAAAAAAATAGGAAATATATTTTTTAATTATATTTTATTTATAAACACCTATAGAAATAAATAAACCATCACAGGTCTATTTTTATACTTACAATAATGGAAATACAGTATGGGAATATTGGTAATATAAAACATATAAATTTAATAATTAAATTATTAATTTATGCGCGCAGAGGTTTAGAAATTGTAAAAAAAAAGGTTATATAAATATTTAATATTTTTATATGTAATTTACACAAAAGTGGTATCACTAAAGCGTCATATTTAATGCAATTTTATAGATTAGAGCATTATTTTTATGTTACATTTTTAACCATTTTTAACCATATTTTTTTACTCCAACCAAATCAATAAAATATCACTAATTTGTTTAATAACATCTCAATTTTTATTCAAATTTTAATAATTTTGTTCATAGCTAATGACCAATATCCAATTACTGCAGATTTGAATTGATTGTTTTCCCATAAATTTTGAATTAAACTTTAATGAATATGGTTCTTAGATTTGTGGTGTAGGATGTTATCGTAAAAAATACAGGGGTGAAATCATGTAAGGTGATAAGTGACAGTCACTGTCACCTTTTATAAATGTTGTATCGACTATGGCGATATCACCGGTGGCTATCACCAAAAAGTGACGATTTCCAGGTGATAGCTTTTTTGCTGTCGTTTTGTGCAAAAGGTTATATTATTTTGGGAAAAAAGAAATTCTTTCATTGTTATTTGTTGTGAATTCGGTGTGATACGCAAAATATTAAAATAAATTAAAGGACAATATTTAGTTTTCATATTATATTCAAGGGATACATTTCGTAATTTTTTTGTTATCATTAACAAAGAAAATATATTTTATCAAATATTTGTACTTGCGTTTTTAAGTATAGATTAGCAATACATTTTATCAATATTCTTAATAACCAATAGATATATTCTATATTTATGTTAAAAGAAAAATAATGATATAATATTTGCTACATTCAGACCGAAAATTCAATTTTAATATTTTAAATTGTTTACAAATTATTTTAATTCGTAAATTTGTAATGGTTTTATTATTATTAACGCTAAAATTTTACTATCTTAATTTTGTTTATATTTCTATGATTTATTTGTAGATTTTATTTTTTTAGCAGTATTATAAAGAAAGAACATGTCAAAATATATTTCTTTCTCACCGCCGATAAGAATGACATTATAAAAATCACCTTGTGGTGATTTTGAAAGTGATCACCTTACGTGATGCCAAAGAAATAGGTGATCACTTTTGAATATCACCATGGTGACTGTCACTTATCACCTTACATGATTCCACCCCAGCATACCTCAAAAGAAATTTATTTAAAAAACGAATCGAATATTAATGGCGTGTTTTCGGCATACTTTAGCACTACCGATATTTGATATATCGATATATGTGAAAGCAAATTATCGATGAAAATAATATTGTTCTTGATGTTCCAAAGAGAGGTTCTAATATTTTTCATATGTGGAACACCTTGTATAAAAAAGATAATTTAATATTAAAATTCGATTAATGTTGATGATCTAAGAATCAGAAACTTTCCTGGACACATTAAGGATACTTAAGCGCATATGTCATGCGTGTAGTACCTAATATAAAAGAAAAATTAATGATAATGATAATGTAAACTGATGTTACAAGAATCAGTACATTATATGATATTTTAAGGACACTTCAGTGGAAGTATCGTGTTGTATCTGCGATATATATGAAAGATTTAATTTAATAAGAATTCGAAAGATAATCCATTGGTATCAATTTTTCAAAACTTCATTGGAAACTGCGTTCATATATTCACACATTTTACATCTACATAAAGTAAATTCCATCAATTAAAAAATTTTCAAGCTAATCATAATACTTAAGCCTGATCAAATAAATCGACCTGCGAGTATCGGTTTTCGAAAATTTTCTTAGAAACTACTAGCCTAAATCAACCCATACAAAATTTCATAAAAACGTATAACGAATTTTCAAATTTAATGTTTTTACAAAAACGAGTACATTTTTACTTTTACACATCTTTTTATAACACCATTATCACTCGATTCTTTATATCATATTCCCTTTCGTATATGCGATGCCATTATTTATATGATTACTAAAGAATACAATAAGAATAAATATAAATCCATCAAGGTAACTCAGTTCATTGTTTGTCAATCTTGGTAAATTTGATATGAAAAAGGAAGCAAGGTATGGATGATGTTTAAATCAAATTGCCCAACTTCTTCTATCTTAATTAAGCATACAGCCGCCAAAAAGAATTTAATCACAAAAATTTGTTAAAATTATACTATTTTTACTTAAATATTTAACTAAAATGTAAAATTTTTCATATTGATACAAAAAAAAAACGTTGTTTACAACATCAAATTAAATCCTTTTATATGAATTTTCTACAATTTTTTGTTTTACCGTGTACCGATAAATTTTCCAATAAAAATAAAAATTTTAATTTTGCTCTACAATATTTAATACAAATGTTGATTCAAGATTCTTGATAATAAGCCGCATACTTGACAGTAAAATAATGCATGGCATTGCAACCTAGAGCCGTAACATTTGTATGAGATGATTATAGATAAAAGCCTTGCGAACGTCACGTACATACACCGTCGCATTGTCATTCACTAATTACATGCGTATAATTTTGTTGGGAAAAGTTGTATCAGAAATTTGTGGTGTAAAGCAATTTCGAGATATTATAGCAAACAAAAAAAAAATTACTCCGGGCAGTAGTTTTAAGTGTTGGAGTATCCTTAAATCGTATATACAATTTGAAGGTATAACTATACACTTTATATATTGTATAATATATCGTAAGTGGTTTGAGTCATTACGAATAAGTACCAACAAATTTTTAGCTATTGCTATAGAAAGTTTGGAAATTATACATATTACAAATATAATGCAAAACTTTTAGTAACAACGTAAAGTTCACAATGTTTCTATAAGGACACAATCGTACGCAAACGAAACACGATCGGGCTATAACCATTTATACTTGTTTGCAATATGATTATGAATTTATACACTCCGTTGTCAAATTTGTGTCAGACTTGAAGTAATCATATTATGCTCAAAATAAGAGGTTATGGTCGTCGGCTTTGATTAAGGACATTTTAAGGAACTATGTTTTAATCTATCAAAATTCAATTTCGTCTATATGCGAATTCAAAGGCTGTTTACAAATGGTACATACATAAAGAAAAATGAGTTTGAAATTTATATATAATATTAAGACACTCTGCCGCCAATGAATGTTGCATAAAATTTGTTATTGACTCAACATGTGGCCATATAAAAAATGCATATTATCATCATTTTCCTTTTAATCATAATTAATATTGAATATAAATATATCGAATATATATAAATAGAATAGATAGTTTGTTATTGATATTGTGTCGGAATATACCATATACTATAATTTGAAACTACTATATATATATTAATATACTATTTTACTATTATAAGATTGTGTCTGAATGTTTGTCGGTTTGTTGATGATTGGGGTTGGCATTTTCATTCTCATTTTTTATACTATTATAATAATAATATATTTATGTATTATACCACCACAACAACATCATGTACTAAATAAAGTTATTTACTAATAAATCGATATTATATTTATTTTTCTTTTCAAATTAATTTCCATCATTTTTATACTCTCGTATACTCTAAATATATTGCATGAATATATACAAACGAAATAACTATCACAATTAAACCATTAATTATTAATAATAATAATAATAATTATTTTTTTATTTCCAATAAATTATATATTTTTTATTGTCCGCATTTAACAGAGATATATTGGATATTACACGAAGAAAATTAAAATTAAAATTAAAAATTTAAAATTGATTTGTTTATGTAATAAATAAATCGATAATAATTTTGTAATGAAATAAAAAAAAAAAACTTATAATTAAATAAATAAATAAATGAATTATTGTTAAAATAATAATTAACGCAAACATTTTATGTCAGATTACGCATATATACTACAATCAATATATTAATTGTATATATATATGCAATAAACACAAATTTTAACAAGATTAATGACATATATAGTTGGCCTTAATTCCCAGTCATTTTCATACGATTAACCCAATATACTCTTATATGCTATCGTCTATTTTGTTAACAATTACGCAGAGTGTCCTAAAATCTCTTATCGCAAATCTGTGTGTATATAACCACAGATAAATTTTGAATTGCTTTTTAATAGTATAGAGTAAATTACCCAAACCCAACACAACAATGTGGGTATGCTTCGTTTACTTCAATGTTTGACGAATCGATGTTACAAATTGTCACTTATCTTCACCACACATTTTTAGTTTACTAAATTGTGTGATAAATCATTAACAATCTTGCTTAAGTTTGTATATTATTGTAAATTCCGTTTCATTTATCTACTTTTCTACACGATATGATTGTAAGATATTTATTTTTCATTCAATTTTATACAAATAATATATTCCCTTAAGTTTCACTTCTTTTACTCATCGTCGTTTGTTCTATTATTTATGATCATATAAACTCTTTTGTCGAGGTTTTTTCCATCGTAAGTAATAGAAGTTCAACAAAACAGATTGTACACGATCGTAAATAGAACAAACTACGTTGAGTAAATCGAAATGAAACTTATGCTACTATTAGTATATGATTGAATAAAATAGAAATATCGTGCGAATTTATCGTATATGGGAACGTATAGATAAATAAAAGTCGCTTAACTATATTAATATGACCGATCGGTCATCTTTTACCGGTACAACCAAACTTATACGAGTAATGATGAAAAAGTATACTTATGTTATTTATAAAAACCAATTATTAATTTAAAATCGATATTGATTTATTAGCAAAAATTTAACTATTTCTTTTAAAATCTAATGTTCATATATAAAAGTACAAAAAATTATTAAATCATCATCATTAACTTTATAATTAACCTCATCTCTGGCATCTGGATAAATCAACAACGTGTTTTAATTCATATATACATTTTTTATCACATAACAAAAATATAGGAATACATTTTATTATCAAAAATAAAACATATATAGTTTTCAAAATTGAAAATTCGTGTTATTATAAATAAATGTATAGCATCTGATAGTAATAATGAAAAAGAAAGGGCCATTGTGTCTGATGAGTGTGTGATGATAACCAACAAATTTTTATACAGTATTTTAATCATAATTATCTTAATATGTTAATAATGTATTAAAATTAAATTAATAATATTTCTTTACCTTTTTTTTTATTTTTATCTTTATAGAAAATGTGTATTTGTGAAATAAATTTGGAAAGAAAAAATTTATGTAAAGCTAGTTTTTCAGTCGATTCTTATACAAATAAGGAGCTGCCACATTTTCATCAATAAGCAGCAAATGTTTGACAGAGAATATGTGAAATTTTAATTTTAATACACAGGCAACAATGAGCTGCAATAATTGTTATAGATTGCAAATTTTTTAGTCATTCTATTGATGAACTAATATAGAATTTCAAAGATTGAAATCTTTGTTTGTTCCATCATACCAGTATAGAAGTCAACACAAATTTACTAAATATTATTGTGTATTATACAATATAATAATTTTCTATAAAATTATACATTGCAAATAATTTTAGGAAATTTCTTTACCTCGACGATAAGGATTTATTGAAATGAATTAAGATTGACTGTTTCGTCATGCACATTTTTCAATTGCAAATAATTTTCATTTTTATAATATTACCTATATTATTATACGATTGTTATAAAATAATACAAAATATATGCAAATTCAATATGATTTTATTGGAAATTATTACTTTGTGTTATAAGTGGAACCCGCCGAGTGTTATCAGAAGTAGAAAATGTCAAATTATTTGAAATTTTTTTAATGATTTATCAAATCTCGGTTTATATATAATAGAAAAGAGCTGAACAAAATAAAAATCAACAATGTCTTATAAAAGTAACGTCAAATACCTTATTATAAGTCTCATAAGAATCGACTGAAAATTAAGCTTAAAAGTAAAGTGAACTGGATGTGCGGAATATTCATCTGTTACCCGACTCATCTGTTTCTGCTAATATATGAAGAACGACGAACACCTAGGTGAGTACATTTTTTTTTAATTATATTATTTTAATTGATGTTTATATTGTTGTTTAATTCCACTAATTGTGGAAATGTGTGTAAAAAATATTCGTTAAAAATGATTATTATTTTTTTGTCCGAACTTCAAATATTTACTTTATATTATTTAAAATAATTAATTTTATTTTTGTGCATTTTTATGGTATAGTTTTTGTGTGAATGGTAATAGTTCTATACGATTAAATTATAGAATTTATTAAAATTTCATTATGTTTACTATGAAAAGACACATATTTTATATTATGACAGCGTTCAGATTCCTAAATGCGAACCAGTGAAAAAATGTTTTCAGATTATAGTATCACTATATTTTTCTGTGGTAGACAAATTGATAGTAGACTACATAATGACAAAAAATTAGAATGTCCACTTAAGTAAATTTTCCGCAAAATCGATTTCTAAGAATTATCATCTTTTTGAATTACGGGCCATAGTTTTAACGGATTTCCGAGTTTTGTATACAGAATTGTAAATTATAATCAATTGCCAATCTTTCATAGCAGAGATTTTTAAAATCGATTCACACATTCAAAAGATATGCGACCGATTTTCCATTTGATGTCATTGAAATTTTGTATGAAATAATGGTACTGTATAAATTTTTTATACCATTTGGTGGGAGGTTCACTTTTTATACAGTACCACAAATTTCTTTAAATTTTCTCTACCATCGATTTTGGAAAATCGATCATATATCTTTTAAACGCTTGAATCAGTTTTAAAAATCTCTTCTATGAAATATTTGAAATTGATTATAATTTGCAATGATGTAAGCAAAAATGGAAAACCGTTAAAATTATGGCTTATAATTTAAAAAAAATGATAATTCATAAAAGTCGATTTTTGCGGAAAATTTAATTCGGTGAACACCCAAATTTTTTTCATAATTTTGTTTAATTTCACCAACGTTATTAGAAAAATATAGTGATATTGAAAACTGAATGCTACTTCTCAGTCACTGATGCCAACTAAAATGATATTAATGGTTACAAAATTGTAATTATCTTCTGAAGTAACCTCTAATTATCGCATTTTTGAGATAGCACAAGCAAAATAAACGAAAATGCTTATACAAAATTAATTAAATCTTTGTGAATTTTAAAATTTTAAATTCATGCGTTATAAATAACATGAAAATGACTGAGAATTAATGCAATTATAAATAAATAATATTTATTTATTTTATTTCATTATAATGATTTTGTGTGTGTGTGTGTGTGTGTGTATGAGTGTTAATGGTTCCTAAATACATTTAATTTTTAACACTTTGTCAAGATTTGAGTATAAATAATAATAAAATATTTTTATTTATACAAAGTGAAACATTTCGAACAGCACTTGAAGCTTATAAAAATTATAATGAAAATATACTACAAATACTTATGTACCATAAATTATACAATTTGAGAAAATTAACATAAAATATATGGTATTATAGGTTGCGTCGGCGACCACTTCATGAAATGATTTATATATAATTAAAAGCAAATCATAGATATAATATTATTTTGTGTTAAAAAAACTATATAATTTTACGCCACGCACATCATAAATTAATAGCACACTTAAAATTTTTTTAAAATAACTTACAAACAGTCTTTATTTTTTTTTTATCTTAATATTTATTATTATATTTGTTGAAACGAAGAAAAAAAAAACGATTGATTGATTAATTTTAAGTGTATTTTTAAAATTATTTAAATTATTATTTTACAAATTTTTCCTTATGCGATATAATAGTACCGCAGCACACACAATGGTTAATAAAACTTATTATATTACATATTTGCATGCGGTTATCACTTTAACTTTTAATTATTATATATCCACTTTAAATTATTTATATTGTAATTAAATGATTTTTATTTTAATAACACAATTAGTATAAATATTGATTGATATTATAAGATACAAATTACATATGAAAATAAGTAAGAAAATTATTATTATATGTTTTAATTACAATAAGATAAATATTTTACTGTTGTTACAATGTTTTAGTATAGTAATTTATAAACAAAAAGATATTCTATACTTCGCGCACATAAGAAGAAGATGAAAATCTTAAATATATACACATACAAAAATGTATAATTCACACACTCAGGAATTTTGCCAATGTGTCGGTCGATGTCTCAACAAACATCAGTCCCACAGTCGTCTTCGGCGTCGTCGTCGTCGTCGTCGTCGTCGACGTTGTCGTTGTCAATATACTGACTACTTGTTGTGGATATATATATATCCTAAACCTATACCATATTTATACGTTATATATTGTATATTAAATATATATATTATGAGCCGTCGTGTGTATATTCATCACATGTTAACGTATAAAAATAAAATATATATAACCAAAAAAAATTGGGTATATTTTTGAATGAAATAATATTCTCTTCACAAAAAGTCGGTCTTCTGATTCTAAATTTTCGTTTTTTTTTCAATATTATATGTATTTGTATTTTAATCATTCATTTGACTTTGGCTTCCTCTAATTGCTTTTAATATTATCTTAATTTTTCTGTTAAATGCTATGTTGTATATTTTTTTTTATTTTTTTTGTATATATGAACGATGATAACACACATTTATCAATAGCAATAGTACAGAAAAGCTTCTGCAAACAGTGAAATTATAGTTGACTTGAAAGTAAAAATTACACTTAATGGAAAATTTAACCATTTCTTATCCAATTTTATTGTAATGTTGCTTGCATATGAGTTTTTAATATTATTATATTAGTAGTATTTCCTACAGAAGTTAGAGACAAGCAGAACACAGCACTGCCTTCCTATACAGCTCCCAATTGAAATTGAACAATACTTTACGCAACTGAACGTGATGAATTCTTGTGTGCGTATATAAGATTATAAGGGAATTTTATTAGCGATTTCTAAGTTTTGACAAAATCTTTATACCCAATTCTTTCATGGCTAAATATACAGACTGTCTTTGATTATATAATATTTTAAATGGGTGTTGATATATAGCGATCATACTCATAGTGTCCGACTATATAGTTATACTGGTGTGCGAAACACCAAGAAGAAATTTAGCTCTTCAAATATTCTTCTGAAATATAATTAATATAAAATAGTAGTAGGTAAGCTTCAATTCAATAAATAAATTTCAAATATTAAATGGTAAATAGAATCTCTTATCTTAAATTATCATAAGTACTAGAGTTTTTTAATGCTAACCATATTTACATTTCTTTGCATGTCACACGCAAACGCGCAATCATATAGCACTTTAATAAATGAATTAATTTGATATGCTGAAATGATCAAAACAAATGTGAAATAGATAACAACTTTGAAATGGCAAAGAACAACTCGTATTAATATAGGATAAAACGAGGATTATTCGATGGTGCGAAGGATAATTTAATATTGTAAACTTTACCACAATAGCGAGCAATATCATCAGTATTAAAAACGTTACTGTTAAACAAATAAAATTGGTCATATACAAAAGAATTGTGTCGCCTTTCAAATTTCAATGGATTTGTTAGCAATTTTAAATGCAAACTTATTCCAACACCCGAATTTTATACAAACTGACATGAAAATGCAAGTCTTAGTGTAAAAATTTTCACAGAATTCATATTCTCTAGCATGTTCTAAACATGGATTCTTAATTAAAACAAAATTTATCAAAAAATAACCAAATTTCCACCAGAAAACCAATAAAGCTCATGTTACTAAATGTAGCATATTGTAACTGGTAACATTTGAGTACAAATCATCCTATACAATATTTTCAATGATATCTGTTCTATAATTGTTTCATAAACGAACAAATGGTAAGCCGCTGCTAAAAAATTTCATTATTTAAATAAATAAAATTCTATACAAATAAATTTCTGGAATTAAACCTACTTATTTTACAATTAATTAACTTTAGCTATACTACGTTTTAAACCATACTATCGCAATATTCCGTGAACTTGTTATTTATATATGGTACGAACTTATTTTATAAACCAAATTTTAAACATATGTATTAACTTTAATCGATATTGGCTGTTCGAAAATAATGATCAATTTTTCCAAATTTCCGTATATTATATTGTATATGTGGTAATATAACCCTATCTGAGTATCATTTTCAGTGTGTCGTGAAAAAGATTACAATTTATGGAAAAGTTTCCATCATAAATATCTTCTCACTATACGGAGGAGTTCATCTGTATATTTATATTTATTATAATTCGTCATTATTTATACAACTATGCGATGTCTATCAGAATATCAGTGCAGCCGTGCTTCACCATATTTACCACATGTATATATATAGTAATATTGATTATAACTCTACAATATAACATGATGAACGTTTGCAGGCCGACCATTTGAAACAATTACTGAAGAAAACATTAAATTGAGGGTGAGTGATTTCGTTAAAATTTATAAGAAATCTTTCCGATGAAATTCATGGATATGGATCTATGTATAATACCGAAAAAATCACAAATAATTGAATCAGGCAGTTGGAGAATACTGTGCATGATAATACAGTTTAACGTCGTTCAAAATTTATCACTGATCGGTTGACTAAAATTCATTTTAATTTTTTTTATCATTCACCATATTCATCTGATTTTTTAACTCACTGCAACTACTTTCTTTCTATTCACCACAAAATACGTTTGGTTTGAGATTTAATTAATAATCGATGTGTTGAGAACATTTCGAATAAATATAATGATTGATTTTGTTCAAAAATAGTTAATAATTTGAGTTTTTCTTTTATCCATTCTTGCATTATTTTTGGAACAGAGATTGTATTCTTTATATATTATGATGATGAAAAGTGCGGACTTATATCGTTCGATAATTTTCTATCTATAGAATAATTCCAATGAATTGACAATTAATTTATTTTCTTTATATTTGCTGTTATGATGAAACATCTCTATAATAATATATATTATATATGAACGAAGACGCTACTGATGTTCAAATGTGTAATTATTTTCGTATATAAAAACGCACATATATATATTTTCATTTTGCGTAGACAATTAAAAATAGAAAATGTGGTTTTTTTTTTATTTTCGGATATACCGATAATCTATCTTTTTTTTATTATTTCTATGTAACTAACTAACTATATAAATAAAACTATATATAAGATATCGTATATAGTGAGAGTATATAGACGAATTTATCTGCACACAAATGTATAATTTAAATAGCATATTATATACGAGGTGTACAAGTATGAAATTCGGGAAAGAATGGCATAAAAATGGATCTATCAACGTATGCTATATCGCTATATACATACTTTCCGGCAATTTGTGTATACAAGGCATAGTTAAAATCTTCATCTTTTGCGGCGAACCATTCATCGGAGTCTTTTTTCACAGCTACTAACGAATCAAAGCGCTGTTCAGCCAGAAAAAATTGTGTTATTTATCGATGCAAACAAAATGGTAATCGTAAGGAGTCAAATCCACATTTCATACTTGTACACCTATAATATATATTGTATATTAGTTTTGTTATATGTATGTGCCTTTCATATACATCAGTACGTAACGCATATATATCTATAAACGTTATTCAAGCAAAAAACCAAATAATAACATTTAAAACAATTCATGATGTTTTAATATTATATTATAAGCGAAATCATATTGTTTATGTGCATGGGGTATTTTCTGTCAATCAATGATTTATATATTTTATGTGAATGTTAATAATAGATTTTGTTTAATTAAGAATATTTCGATAATATACAATATACAATTTTGTTATTTATTATATATGGAAGTAAAAAAAAATTAAAATTAAAATTAACCTTTATACACTATATCTTGCTTGGAATATATTACGTACACGTAAAGTTTTCGAAATATCACAAATATTATTATAGTAGAAGTTTCAAAATTTCCATTTACAAAAATGTATGTTGTGAATTGTCCGTATATTAGCAGAATAAATTTACTTATAACGATGATGTCAAATCGCGGTTTGATTCAGTTTTTTTTACCGATAGACCAGAAGTTCTATGAGCACGGAATGTGAATATGCTGAACGATGGCAACAATTCAACGATTGTGAATTTTTTTTGTGTTATAAACAAAAAAACCGCGAATAAAATCCATGAAAATCCATTATAATTATTTCTAGGAAATATATAGATTTGAGTTGGTGGTTGTTTTAAAAATTATGAAAATAAATTACGAAGAGTGAGGATTATATCACTAGATAAGCGAAATGTACAAAATTTGACAGCACTGTCTTGGATAATTGGTGAAATAAATTATGAATACAATACCGGGCGGATATATGTTGGACGTATTATCCTGACAATCCAAAGATTTCAATTGACCTAAATAAAATATTATTATATTAATTATAAAAATCTATGGCCATTCTTTGGACAAATTCCAATATATTTTTTCTATGGAACATATGTGGATTTTTCGAACGGAAATTTTTCTCATTTTTCAAAGTACGAAAAATTTGTTACTAGGGAAACGAAATCTTATTTCTGTCTATCTGGTAGCTTCCATTCAATATTACACTTTGGTTTCTGGTTCGTTATATTAAAAACACCATATGTCTTTAGAATAATCAATTAATTATTAATGAAGAACGCAATAGATTTTTCCATAATATTATTAATATGTTACAATTTATATATATTTCATAATATGATTTGATTAAACAATGCGATGAAAAGGTGCTTTAATTTTTTGTTAAATACCTGTAAACGCACGTCAAAGCTTAACGTTAATTTAAGGATATTTTCTTCTAAATATATAATACCAAAAACATATAAATTGTTCCTAGTAGATATTGTTTTGCATACACCTTATAATAATAATATTTTATAATTCATTACCAATATAAATTTGATTTATATGTTTTATTTTTACACTCACACACACACATGCACAAAATATGTTATATAAAGAAAAACCATAATAAAATTTTCATTAATTATTTATAGAAACATTTTCCAACATAAACAATTATCATATATCCTTGGTCTTTATATTGAAAAACAATACACTATCTATTGCATGTCAAAAGGCTATTCACTTTTATTATTTATTTATTTATTTATATTCATAGTTTCATCAATTTGATACAATAATTTATAAATAATTTGTGTATTCAATATAAAATGAAAATCATTTTCACATCAGCTTAAAAATATAAAAGCTTTCCCATTGTGTATAATAATAATAAATAAAATAAAAATTTTCTCATAGATGTCCTTTTGTATGTGGTTTTTTTTGCTGAATATTTTTGTTTCTTCTGAAAAATTATATTCTATACATACAATGAAACAAAAAAAATAATAAATATCCTTAAAGAAAATCGCATAAAAAAAATTGGATGAGCGCATGTGGGAAAAAAAAGAAAAAGAAAATAAAAATAAAATAAATCCTTTTTATATTATTTTCTTAACAAAATAAATTCTATATTGCAGTTTGCCGGTAGCTTTTGATGTTAGTGAATGGTGCTGCGTTTGGGTTGCGGGTTGTTAGTTGTTAGTTTGGTTTCTGAATAAATAAAAAAATTGTGATTTTATTTTTTTAAATAAACTACAAATTAATAAAATTTTGTGAGAAATTATTTAAGTGAGACAGTGAATGAGTGTGTGTGTGTGTGTGTGTCATTGCATTGCATTTTATTAATGAACATGTATTTTGTTTATTTATTAATGTTAATTTGAATTTAACAATTAAACTATAATTAACTAATTATTAAACTTTATGAGTTGAGTGATGTGAAAAAAATATATACTTTTTAAAATAAAATTATTAAATGAATTTTATCTATATTTGATTAATTCTACTTATTATTAATGTTATTAAAACTATATGAGAAAAGACGCATTGTGTTTTACCATATTTTTGACTTTTTTGATGTGATTTAAATAATTATGTTTAAAAATTATTAATTAATTTATAAGTGAGTATTTATTTAATTTATTTATTTATATACAATCTTAAATAAATAATATCAGTATTTGGAATTATATTCTCTTTAATATTTTATATTGTTTCCGCATATAATAAAATGAAACATTGTCATCAAAATTTTATTGTATAATAAATACGTATAAATTGAAAAATTTAAATATTTTATATCTATTAATTAATTCCTAAAACAAATTCTGTATATACAAAAAAAAGATTTAATGATGGTATTTGTAAAAGTTTAACATTAAATTTATTGTCCTTTATTTATTAAAATGTTTGGCAACTGAATTTCTGTATATTCTATCACTAAAATTATGTGTTTTATTTTAATATTTCAAAATTAATTGTAATATTATTCGTAATTCGTAATCAATCTATATATAATCTAAGACTAATCGCTATACAAAAAATCACATAAATTTTTGTCCACTAATTCGTTTCTTTTACGCATATATAAATTGCAAAACATTATTACATTTAAATTGCAATTTGTATAAAATATAATATTTGAAGAACTGATAAATTTAATGATATTTTATCAATGCTTTTTATCTTTTTTCAATAAAATATAATAAAAATAAAATAATACATAATTTACGCACAATCAAAAGAAAAAAAACTGGAAAATGTAAAAGAAAATAAGGATTTGATTTTCTTTTATTTATTTTTTTGATTTTCCGTAAAAATAAATGAATCTAATTTTATTTTGAAATTTTTTTTCCATTTCAATTATATACATTTGCTTTTGTATATACCAAATTTTCGTTACAAAATATACGTTCTATATATCCGCTGACCGAATAATAACCGGAAATGCTTACTAATATAATATATATTGACTGCTTATTGATTTATGTATATTTTGAGCCATTGTTATAAAATGTCAAAGATTCATAATATTTCCTTTAGTGTAAAGGTGTAATAGAGAAAAAAGTTTTTGTGCATCGATCCAAAATGTATGTAGGGCACAAAGAACCAATTTTAGTTTTGAAATTAGTAAAAATATATTATACAGAAATGCTTGAAATTCTGCTTAAATCGTTTATGTTGACAAATTGGTTATCCAAAAAATATTCCTTTATGGCATCGACAATTCAAAGACGGTCAGAATGGATTTGAATGCATGATGAACGCCTATAGGCGAACTTTCAACAGTAAGATCCATGAAAATAGAACCATTTGGTATATCAAAAACCTTAATCCATGAAATTTTAACTGAAAAAATTGGTGAATGCGAAAGTTGAATTTACAGATTGTTTCACATCAGACTGCGATGATCAAAAATTGTACCAAATTATTCATTCGCATTTAAAACGTTGGAATTGATAATTATTTCTTAAAAACTATTATTTGAACTGCGGTGATAAAACACAATATTTTCAATATGAATCAGAAACTAAACATCGTGCTGTGAAAAGTGGACACTTGATGAAGTAAATCTAAAAAAAATTTTGTTTAATGGTCAAAACTTCATTTGTTTACCAACGATACCGAAAGTATTATCCACAAACACTTTGTTTCAATTGGTACAATGATGGTGTATTACTTTTGTATGTGCTGAAGCGTTTGATAAACCGTGTGTTCGTCCTGAATACATCAAGATCCAGGCATTTGGCGATTATTACACGAAAATTCACCTTTTGATCATGTGACAATTATTATACTTATTTGCTTTATTTACTTGAATATTTTGCCTTATTCACCCGATTTGGCTGCATTTTATATTCTCTAAATTTCTTTTATCAAAATCTAATACTGGTTTTCATTAATTTGTAACATAAATCATAATCGCAATAACATTCCAATCAGCGGTAGAAAAACAATCATTTAAATTTGGTGCACTTGTTGAACAAGCAATTTGAAATGTATTTTTGATTTGACGCAGAATATTTCATAATAAATAAAATTATTTTCGAAAAAATAAATTAATTGTTTGCTATTTTTTTAATCCATTCCGTATTAACTAACAATGAAGGGTTTGTAGATATATTGTATAAAATAAAATGCTTTTGTCTATTTCTTAAATATTAATAAGAACAATTCTATTTGGTAAATGTTTGTATAAAATTGCTATGAGTCGTATTTGTTTTTTTACACATTTTGGAAAAACACGAGTAAAATATTGATGTAATGTATAGAATGTATACTCCTATTAGTTTTTGATACTGAATACTTTGACGCCATCGCTGACACAAAATTCTATTCTCACATACAATTTTATCGAAAATTTGGTATGTATAGGTTTACTTCGATGGTTAATTTTTATGAAGTTCAAACAAAATTATAACCAGTATATTTGCAGAACAATTTCTTGAAAACTAAACAATCTATATTATTTTCATCCTGGAAATAATTTTGTCAGAACTTTGTTAAAATTAATCTAATAAACCGTTTGCTCAATCTACCAACCGATTTTGGTCAAATTTGAATGAGGAATGCTCAAATCAATCTGTTTTCCACCTGCATATTATTTTGTATGAAATTCATGAACTTTTTTAATGTTATATAATCCCGATGTCAACCTACACGATATATATACCAAATTTGTTAGAAATTAAATGAAAAGTGGGTAAATTGTTTAGGTTTCCCCAATCTGTTCATGCGTTCTGGAAATAATTTTATAGCAACTCATATGAACATTTTTGTTAAAATAATAATCGAAATTTGAACAAAATATATGATCAAGTAAGTATTCATAATATGATCAAATAATCATCATCGTTTTCTAAGAATTTCATGAAAAAATTGTTCATTTGATGAATAATGCAATTCTTAACTTACACGCAGGTTTCTGGTGTATCGATTTCTCACAAGTTCATTACAAATTCGTATATACAGGATTTTCTGAAATTTGAATTAGAACTGTATGCCATAAATAGATACACTTTATATACAATTAAAAGACAATTATTTTTATATTCAGATTGGAAGGACAACAAAAAAGGACACGTAAAAAATGCTGTTCTAATTCGTTATCCGCTGAAATATTTAAAAACGTAATATTCAAAAATGTCAAAAATGTATAAGAAAAAATCAAAGAAATATTTCATTCAAAAATTTAATTAAAGTTTTTTTTTGTATTCTATATGCGTTACCATCGTTACACAAAATGTAATCTTTAAGATAATTTACGTTATTGTCATCCCCAATGTTCTTTAAACTTTAAATGACACATATACTTCACATATGAATTTTATTATAAAAACATCACAAAACTCATTCCATTTATGTGTCTATAAAGTTTGTATAATATAGTTTTTTCTTATAGAATATATTGTAGTAATATTGTCTTTAGATTTTGTTATTGTATTTTACACATAAAGTTCGCGAATTCAATTCAAAAGATTATTTTCTTTCTTATAATAAAATATATGTTCTTATATGCAAATATGTTTATGTTTATGTGTTCGTCTTCGATGTGTACGAGAGAGTACATGCAATTTCCCATTCATTTGATTTACATATATTTCTTTTTTATGAATAAATAATAAAACATATTTTGACGTTTTGCGTTTATTTATTTATTTTTATTAATAAATGTATATATATTCATAGGAAAAATAAAATATATGTGCATATAATAAAATCAAGAAAACAATGTGATGATAACATTTATGATGAGATGTTTTCTGTTTTATGTACCATACATAGATATATATATATAGTATAAGGACATAGGGAAGAGCCGGTAGCCTTGGCCTTTTTTTTTGATATTTCAGGTCATATTTCAGGTGAACGCATGTTAAAATTTTAAAATCTGTAAAGTGTATCTGAGCGGTGTGTATGTTCTTGTTATTTATCTTGTACTTCTATCAACGATATTACTCTTAGTGGTGTTATGGCTGTGTTTCATGTTAGATGCTATGACAGTTATATGTCGACACATTTACTCGTTTAAATGTAGCATAAGAGAAATTGAGAAATTTCTAATAGTAAGAATATAAATTTTTTCTAAATTTTATTCAGGATAACCGGTGCTCGGTGCTACAGGATGCCAGGTCTACCCTATCCTTATAGTTGTAGTATATAAATAAAATAAATATATTTAACTGTCTTTACATTATTTTAATATTTATGCGATATATGTGTATAATAAAATGTATGTAAATGTATTATACAAGAACAATTGTAACGATATGCGGTTGTCATTATTACAAATAAATATGCATATAGGAAATTTTTAAAGTTTCCGGAAAATTATATATAACTATTGATACTATATTGATATTGTAAAGAATATCCCTCTTCCGCTCTCGCTATACACTACACGTATAATTATATATTCCGTTAATACTATATGGCCGTTAGTTTAATAAAGATAATGGTTGAATTTTTCGGTGAACACCCAATAATATTTTTTCCATAATTAAATCTTTACTTGACTAACCGACAAAAAATTGTAACTGAATGTAAATTTTTACGAATAGCCACCGTTTGCATATCATAAGTTAGTTGTTCGCACTCTTATAGACTCCGCGTTTGTAAAAAATACCTACAGCGGCGTACAATATAAAATTTTCCGAAAACTTTTAACATTTCCTTGCTTTTTGCAACATCGAACACATATATGTAATAATAAAATTCATAGATAAAATAAAAAAAAATACCCTATAAATATAGAACATTGCAGATTCTTATATAAAAATATATTCATTTATGCAAGTTCTCGGTTTCGGATTGTATTTATATACAACAATATATTTATTTATATGATGGAGTACATGAAACGCGTAAAATTATTTCTCGCATAAATATAAAGAAATCATATTAATTTTATGTTTTTTTATTGGTAGATAGATATACACAATATGTAGATAGATAGATATATGTAGATTGTAGATAGATGAGGAGGCATATTTGCCGAGATAAGTGTTATTTTTCTTTTATTATTATTTTTATTTTAATCTTCTGTTTTACCCAAATACGAGTATGTGAATAACAAATATATATGGGAAAAAGTTACTTTTATTACTTTTTTTATTATCAAAAGTTTTTACACATACTGTGTGGTGATGATAACAATTAATAGAATTGATTTATTTAATAAATATAAAAGCTTTACACGCCTTATACAACCTCTGTCCCATAATAATTCGGAAATGGATTAAAAGAAACACAAAAGTAAATATTTTAATTTTCCCAAAAAATAACCATTTTATTTATTCACAAAATAAACTCAACAACAACTGAAATCGCATTTTTATTTCTGTCATTGGAATGTTGTTGAGAACAGTGATCGTGTTGCCTTTTGAATGCCTTTAATATAGACAAATAAAATTTAGGTACTAGAAATTAGTCGCATGAAGTTAAATTAAGTGAATATGGTGAATGATTTAGCAAAATAAAATTTGAATATTAGTTCAATTCGGTGCAATTTTTAATCATCATTTAATTGTTGTAGAACAAACTTTGAATTCGCCTATCATAGACAAGTTAAAATTCGATGAATTATTGTTTTCGTTATTCCAAAGTTACATTTCCATGAATTTCGTTGAATATTTCTTAGATATTTTCACGCACTTTTTAAATATTTTCTTCAGTAAATTGCTTCAGATGATCAACCTGGACGTTCATCATCACTTATAGTTTTTTCTGCTTTCTGTGAATCATTTTTGCCATTTTAAAACTTGTACTCTTAACACACAATTATCACCAAATACTAGATTTTAAACAAATCATACGTTTGAGTAACCGTTTTACCAATTTTAATATAAAATTGAATGTTTGATCTTTGTTTTTATATTCCCATTTTGATCGACTCACAAAAACATCTGTAACGACAGGTGTTGTATTTCCGTGTCTACTGCGAATATAATGTCATAAAATTTTGACGGCTTGTTGACGAACGTTCACAGAACATATAATCACAAAAAAAACTAAGAATTTGGCGAGTTACGGGTTCAATTATGAGACAGAGGGTGTATACGGTGGGTTTATTTTTTATACATTCTCGTGCATATGATTAATATATGATTTATTCTCATAGAGGTTAGAATTTTTGTAGGCTGGGGTTATGTAAATAATTATAGTGATTGTACAAAGTAATGCAAAATACAAAACTAAATAATAATATAAACTTTCTAACTACAGGTTTGTTTTTAATATAATAACTACTACGAAAACAATTAACATTTACATCAGTATAATGTTTAATTCAAATATATACATAAAATTATAATGTTAAATTAAAAAAAAATGACTGTAACTTCATATATTTTTTTTAGCAGATCCAAAAAGGTTCATTGACTGTCTGTTTGATAAAGAAAAAAAATGATAAATAAATATAACAATGCATTATTTTTTGTTTGTCTATCTATTCGGATGAGCGGCTCGGTATAAAATAACATTTTTACAATTTATATGTATTTGAGAGTATATGTGCGGTATGGTTTGTTTTTCTACATATTATATTAAAGCCTAGAAATAAACATTTCCATGAGTTTTAGTTTTTATTATTTTTATTATTAAAATTTAAATCCTTTTGACTATATACAATTTATTTTCATATATAAAATTATATACATTATGTTTTTACATGTTTTTTACTCGCATTTTATATTAATATAAATAAGTTATCAACATTTTATTTGCGTTATATTTATGCCCTCGTATTGTATTTTAAAACTATTGCATATATAGGTAAAATTCAAATTATCAATTGTCATTAATGAATGTCCACGAGTGTAGTAAAAATCTTTAAAGGTGAGTGCGGGCGAAACATAAGTCTATATGAGTCGACAAAATACTAATTAACCCCTTTTCGATATCGAGGACTCTGTTGTCAAGATACATTTTTTTCGGTGGTAGTATTAATTTTAAAGTACATACTTTCTTAAATTCGAAACTATATATTTACACTAAAAGGTATTACGTTAGACTTATATTACACTGAATTTGTGGAGAATTTTTAATTTAAATGTGATGTGAATTTTTTTTATTACTAGTTTTAACTTCGATGATGGTGTGTACGCTCATGAGTAGACGAACCATATTGTCTTTGATCAAAAATTGTAGTGATATTGTTGTAAAAATGAATCGTTTTTCTGATCACAAGTATTTTTTGTACGACAATTGTAATGGAAATGCTTTAAATGCACAAGAATAAGAAATTATGCAAATCGGTATCCAAATTGAAGATTGAATGAAAGAACTTTTTCGCATATAGTCCCGCAACGTATAGTTAAATTTCAAAGTATATGAATGAGCAAAAAATATTAAATGAAATCGCTAATAATCCATTCAGCAACGCAAAAAAAAAAACAACTGTTGGCAAAAATCATCGAGTTAGTAAACCATCAATTTGAAATGTTCTTCATATATAGAACAAATTTATATATTCCAAAGCATCTTCCTGAAGGTAAAGGTTTTAATATAAGGAAACGCTTAAATTTTAATAATTGATTTTAAGACAAAGAAAGAATAGGTTTTATATTTTAAATTCTATTATTTAAATATCAATTCACTCCTAATTCAATTCACACACATTTGGTTTGACAATAATTCACGTGCGGGAAATACTTATAGCTATAATTTATAAATAATAACCGATTTACACCTTTTCTATAATGAAATGTTCATTAGTCAGTAATCAAATTCACAATTTTCGCTTCATATAGATTTTAGATGATAAGATTCATAAAAATTTTAAAATTTTGGTTAACAAAAAGTTGACAATTAGGTAAGTGTGGTTTTGAAAATTGGTACAGTTAAACTTAATCACTTTTTAAGAAACTATAAAATATAAAAAAAAATTTTTTTAATGATTTAGATTTTTTTTATTGTTTTGTGGTTTATCAACTTAAATCACGGATTTAACGTACCTCCAATAAAAGTAATCCAATAACACGGTGTTAAATTACATGATCTTGGTGGCAAATCGATGGATCACCATATACATTTCCAATTGACCTAACATTTTGATAGTAAATTTTCACAATTTCTGAGCGCTGCGTTGTGGTGTTAAATTGCATTCATGGTGAATTGCAAAAAATAAATAGTTTGAATTATTTGTCATTGACCGTTTACGGCTCTATCGAAAAATATGAAATAACATATATGATTTAATATTAGGATAAGGACAAGGAGATATATGTTTTATGTTCACCTGCACATTATTTCGTATTTGCGAGAGAACATTTAATAGATTTCCAAATAGATGCGGATTGATCGTGGTGAACAATATAATGCTTGGCCGTTCGAATAGAATTAATTATAGTATATTTCAAAGACGAAAATTAGTATTTTCGACTTAAAAATATGACCAGCCGGTTACTACCCTTATACTTCACTCGTAGACACTCTTTGTAAAACCAATATGTAAATAATAAAGTATATCGAATGTAAATGAATATCCATCAACACCACCTACCTCATTTGTATATCTAAAACTAAATATATAATACGAGTACATGTACAAAATATTATAAAATACAAAAAAATCGAAATATTATTGATTGACAAAATCATTTTTTTTTCTTCTATATTCTATTAATAAAAAGTTTTGTAATTATCAACAAAGTATAAAGGAACAAAAAAGTAAATACAATTATTATTATGTATTTTGAAATACATTTAGGTAAAGAAAATTAGTTTAGTTATTTATATAAAGTTTCTATGTATTGTGTATATTATATTTGAGTACGTAATAATTTAGTTACGTTTTTCACTTGATAAAAGGACTCTAATATATAATATACTCGTAGTGAATATACAAAATGGGGGGTGAAAAATAGTCAATCAAAACAATTATCAAAGTTTTCATTCTATATATAAATGTGCTACTATCTAAATATAAACTACAATATATGTATAGAAACATGTGATGGTCACATCAACGTTAAGCTCTATGTTCTGTATTATATTGTGTGTATAGTTCATAAAAGGATGGTATATATCTATTATTTATGGTTAGGTATTAGAAATATTCTTTCTATATATGTAATTGCATATACAGTGTGTCGAAAAATTATATGCGCAACACCATCCGAAACATCTGCAAACATTTTATTGTTATTTTATAATAATCCATTTTATTCATATATATATAAGACCAGGATGCCAGTGACAAAGTATGAGAATTAGCACTCAATTTTCAGTACCTCTTTATTTTTCTTATAACCAGCCTATGGGTAAAAGTATAGATATTGGTCATATTGGTTCTTCATTCGTAACTTATTTATACTTTGGATTTACTTCATTAGAAAGTTCTACACCTTTTTAGACCTAATAGCACTTGCATTGGCATAACCAAATTGTATAGTATTACTTTATAAATTAATTTAAAATTAAGTTGGATTGGAATAAACAAACCTACACCTACAAACCACTTACTTACTGCAGTTTCATATATATACATATAATTTTACGACACACTGTATGAATTCACATTTCGATATAGTATATAATTTTGTATATAAAAAATAATGGATAAATAATTTCATTGATTAGTTTTCTAATCACATTCATAGGTATACGTAAATGTATAGCACAAAATGACAGCTATTAGTGTGTAGATTTTTATTTATTTTGAAATCCATTGGTATAAGATAAAGTTATTAAAAAGAAAATTACATATGCCACAAAGGTAAAATATTTATATAACTTAACAATATTTGTTGTTGGGAAATGTACTGATGCAGAAAAAAATAGGAAGTTCAAGTAAATTCTACACCTATTTGAGGTATCACAAGATCACTGTTTTTTTTTTTTTTTGTGATTTACTGAAGTTTGTAAAACGTAATCCTTGGGTTTTAAAAACTAATATATTCGTCTCTCTCTAGCTATATATAATCTTCATCAAATGAATTCATTACATAAGAAATACTGCATTTTTTGTGAATTATACTATTTAGATCCTTGATCAAATCACTAATATTCATTCAATAAATCATGTTTTGATTTCCTTTCACTTGCGAAATACGACATGCTTATTTTCGATAATTATCCTGCCGTCGAATCCTATGGCAAATTTTGATCCTTCAATTTTTAGTTCTATTTAATTTGCTAAATATATATTGGTCTATAATTTTGTGAACAATCTTGGAAGGTACTATAAATGTTTTTGATCCATTCGTTACTTAAAAGATGTCAAGCTTATTTTTGAAATACTATAAACTTGGATGGTTCTCGGATTGGTTTATATATTTGAGAATTATGTCGAGAAGGTCGTGGATGTAGTATCTTTGAAACCTGATTGATCGCTTTTACAATTACGTCCTATATAACAACCGTACCGCTTGCTATTAAATCTCTTCAATGTTGCACATAAAATACAAATTTTATATTAAAAATTAAAATTATTCATAAAATATATTACTAATACGATATTATTAATTGCGGTATAAAAAGGATATCAGCATTAATTTTTTTAGAGACGTTGTCAAAGTATTAATTGTTGTTAAAATTTATAGTTGTTTTTGATGTAAGAATTAGCGGTCATCTTTCCAAGTTCTATTTAAATCGACAGCGTTAGCCTGAAGAGATGATCTCCAATTGAATCTTATTGAATGAATCTATATATAAATTGGTGTTGAGAAAAATATGCTTTCACAAATTTCTAAAATGTATTTCAATATATTTGCTTATATAGAATATGATGTTATGATTTTGGATATTTCTTATCGCATAAGGTAACAAAATATATTTCTAACAATTAGACATTATTTCCAATTATATAATTAATTAATTATTTTATAATATTTTCCAACACATTTTTATATCGCATAACGATCAATTAAGTTGAATAATTTAAAAGAATGACCAGAATAAATTAAATTATATACTAATATACTACTATACTCACATACTAACTTAGTTACTTATCTAGTTACTTACTTACTTACATACGTACTTAGGTAATTACTTACTTACTTATTTACTTACTTACTTACTTACTTACATACGTACTTAATTACTTACTTACTTACTTACTTACTTCCTTACTTACTTACTTACTTACTTACTTACTTACTTACTTACTTACTTACTTACTTACTTACTTACTTACTTACTTACTTACTTACTTACTTACTTACTTACTTACTTACTTACATACTTACATACTTACTTACTTACTTACTTACTTACTTAGTTACTTACTTATTTGCTGACTTAATTGCTTACTTACTTACTTAAATACTTACTTACTGAATTGCATTAAAACCAAGGTGCGGTATTAGCCTTCTCCAACACGATTGGTGGTAACCTACCTGTAGCTATATAGCGCCATCCAATTCCGAATTTTATGGATGGTAATAATCGTTGCCCTTTTTTTCTGTTGGTTGAGACATTGCCGTTTATCCTGTCAGATCCGAAACCATATTTTAGAGTTCATAGCTAGTTGTTTTTCCGAACCGTACGTCCAACCTAGTTAACAATTCTGTAAATTTTTAGAGTATTTACCGGATATATTTCATCTCTACAGAAGTTATAATGACACTGCTGATTCTCAATGACACTGTGAATCATTGAATCATTATAATTAAGTTTTATATATACGTCTGCTTGCAAACAGTAGTTCTTATAGTAATTTGACTACAAAGATGACAGATTGCCCTCAGCTACTTATTTATTATTCGTATAGTTATCCTGTTACAAGCCATTTCACTATCCGTAACCTATGGACGCATTCGGTTGCAACTGACTTTGCAAAATTTTGTTATACCCAACATATAGACACTTTCAATTAATTCATATATATCCCTTAAAATAATCAATTATATATATGTGCTTCATCTATCGTAGGGTATCCTCTTATCCTATAGATAATGTTAATTGTACGTGATTTTTATTATAAAACAAACCAAACAAACATAACATAAATTCACTTGTTTTATTTTATTTCAAAATGCTATACGGAATTTATTTATAAATATTAAGAAAAAATCGTTGTTGTTTGAGTTTAAGATTAAAATAAACATTAAATATATATATTCTATCTACAATATATAATAAATGAAATATTTATATATTCATAATATTTACAATATTCCAAAGTTACTTGGTTTTTTATTTATTGAGAGAAAAAAAAAAGGTAAAATTTATTTATTTCACCTATAACTAAACACCTAAAAATAAACCTTTTTTTATTTTCTGTATTTAATGTCTCACGCTATAATTTAATAATAAATATGTATAATATCATAAATTTTCACGATTTTACACATTTTATCCAAATATCTGTATATATATATTGTATATAGTTAACGTTTAAATGTGTCTATATAGCTAACGCGGGGAGAATTATGTACTATGAATACAATTTCAAATTGAATATATGTATCGGAATGAATGAGTATTCCACACCAAACGACACCACATGTAACATTCACATACCCATATATATAACTCACTGGGTGTATATTATATAGGTATTATTACAATGTGTGTGTCTATATTTTAAACAATATAATATTTGTGGTGTACCCCCGATATGAAGACGTTAATCAAAACAGTAAAATTGTATAAAAGTTTTTCCAATATATGGTATATAGTATAAGATTCCCTTAGAAAAAACCCCCAGTTACTATACCAGTATACGTATTGTATATATAACTTAAAAATCATATATATTACAATAAAAGCCCATAAAGATAAAGAGTTGCCCACTTACATACAAACATTACATAACATATAGACTTTATTTTATATGGCAATAATAAGTTTAATGGGGAGGTGGGTGGTGGTTGTTATATATGTTTATTTTTTTTTCCTCCTAGATGTACATTTTATTAAAGTAATATACATTGAAAATGTATATATAACATGCAAGCACGGGTATATTATATGTTTGTGTATATATAACTGATGCGTTCTATACGAGTTTACATGTATATGTTATGTATTGTACATACATTATGTAGTACATCATGGAAAAAGACTATCCCTTAAATTTTTGGAAATGGTACCCTGCTGTGAGTTTTCATTCAATACGCATATAAAATAATATACATATTCATATGCATGTGCGCCTTTTTTTTTCTTACCACCGCCGCCGTCACTAACGCACATTTTATTCCAAAAATGAAGCTAAACATATATATGGTATATGCACACCACACCATCATCGACCGACTGAATATACAAAATATAAAGTGATACACATTATCATAAATATAAAAACAAACTTTGGTTAAGTGTTTTTGGTTTAAAGAGCGCACCGAATAAAAAACACGTACGGTTTGGTTAAATATTTTTATTATAAAAATGTTTTTTTTTTTATACGCACAAAATCTGTACGAAAAATAATCGGAATTTAATATTTATACTCGCAATTTTGTTTGCCATCAACTTAAAATTCAGTGAAAAAATTAAACGATTTTAAGCATTTCATGCTTATATTTTTAAACCGCTACGACGCGTAACTGAAGAAAATATCATACGAATAATTTTACAGTTTGTTAAGGTCGGTACGCAAGACATAAATCCGCATCGGTAGCCAATTGTAATGAATATATGCAAAAGTAAGTTCCGTTTTTTTAGTAGAAGTCTCCTGACAGTTTCTGTAGAATTTGGTAATACATTTTCTTGTAAATGGTCTTTATAAACTTCAAAACGTAATATATAACATTTGATTTAATTGTAAATAAGATATTTTTTTTATACGCATAAAAATGTAAAAGGAGTTGTATCAAATAAAAACGACATTTGCTAGAAAAGCTTTGTTATTTTGTTTTCATTTAAAAAAATTCGCTGCTGATTAATTGTAATTGAAAATGAAAAATTGATTTACTATGATTACTAAGTGTAAAAAGGCTTGAGTACAACCGAATGGAGTTGATCCATAACATCCAATGCTGATAAAGTTAACTTTATTTTTGGTGGGATCATACACTTGTGTACTGAATTACTAAAAACTTCTGAAACTATCATTGGGGTGAGGTCTACTGACGACAACTAATGCGTTTCAAGCAAGCAGTGATGATGCAAAATCGACCAGAATGGGTAAATAGACAAAAGAAATTAATTTTTTCAACTTGATAATGTCAAAGCTCATACTGTGGTTAAAAACTGTTTGCAAGGACTAGGCAGTTATATATCCCAACTACGATATTCGCCAGCCATTGCTCCTTTGGATTACTATTTATTCCGGTCCATGCAGTCAACCCTTCAAGATGCACATTCATTCATTCACATCTTATGAAACTGTAAAAAATTTGTTTCACGAATGCATCGCTTCAAAAGACGATGAATTTTTCAGAGTTCTGATGAAGCATATACTTTGAATAATACGTACCACTTTTATATACATATTTGGTAAAAATAAAACATGTAATTTTAACCAAAAAACGGAACTTATTTTTGCATATTAAGATAACGTTATCAGATACATATATTAAAAAATCATTTCGGTTAGTTTTCGGACACATAATGTACTATTGATCTACACAATATGGTTTGAAAGTACAATGAGATGGTTTATGTATATCAATATATGCATTTATAAGAGATGGATATGTGAAGAATGCATAGAATTTTCCGTGTCTTCAAGTATCATTCATTTTCATTGTATACCATTGTAAGTATAGACATTTATAGGTTTTTAAGAATGTGTTTTGTTTCTATTATAAGAGATTTTTATTTATTCAATCATTTTTCTTTATCTTTTCCCTATACGTGTGATGAACATATAATACAATGGGATTCTAAAACAACTTCGATTATTACTCAATACAACATATGTGATGGATATGTACTTGAGAGACTTTACAGAGAGTGTACTTACAAATTCTAAGATATTATGTAAATTGTTAGTATATAGAACTAATTAATTATTTATATTGATTTTTAAATTGACTATATCCTCATGATATTTATATAATTATAAAATTAAAATGGAAACGAGAAGATGCTACTTATATATTTGAAATATTTATATGTAGTAGTAAAAAGTTTAATAATCTCTTAAAATATAATAAATTATATATGAACATTTTACACTTACTCGTATGTTCAAGATTTATCTAACTAAAACTATAATGCCAATTACTATAATCCATTTAGAGATTATTTCATTTAAGCTATATATATAAATATAGTTTCGCTTATCTGCTATACCTCCATATATTTTTAGTTTATTTCAATATTTATGCACTTCCACAATAAACGACGTATATATTGTATATTATATAGAGTTAAAAGGAAATATACAACATTATCATCTTATCTTTCCATTTCTGATGGACATAAATCTGTTAAAATTCCTTCCAACGATTATATATAAGCAGCTTTCAATTAAGTTCCAAGTTCATTACCGTCATCGAAGATCGATTATCATCTATTGTTGCACAGCGATATACAATATTTCTTCGTAGCTCTTCTTGGTCTCCTACATTTGAAGTAAATTTTGAATTCAACCACGATCATTATCATATTATTTGAACTATATATTTTTCTAGTAGTCGAGTTGAAAGTAGAATACATTTTGAAATAAAATTGAATTCGCTTCTAAAAACGACTTTGTTCATATTTTTTTTAAATTTTCCGGGCCATAGTTTTAACGTATATTAATTTTTGTATACAAAATTGAAAATTTTAATCAATCTTCAATCTAGACATATAGAAGAAATTTTTTAAAATCATTTAAGAGCGTGTTCAAAACATGTAACCGAAATGATGTCACTATGAAATTTTGTATATGAAATAATGATACTGGTATAAAAATTTTTTGTACCAATATTTGCACGTGAATCAATACTTATAAAATTTATATATAATATTTAGTATTAATTCACTTATTTGCCCCTAAACAGGATGATCGTTTAATGACAATGCTAATTAGTTGGAATTTGTTATACTTTTTATATATACTGATAACTTTTTCGATTTACAGTTATTAATTGTAAAATTATAACTTCTTCATATATATTCTTATCATTTTGATGTGGTATTAATTTATATTCCTTCCTTATTTGTAGTGAACCCTGTATTTAATAAACTCTATAAATGGAACCTATAAATTAGTGTAAAACAGCAGAAGTAGAAAAGAATAGTTAATGCTTCTCGTTTAAGTATTTCACATCGTACTGTATCGATATTTAAGAACATCTGGAATCTATAAATGTAAGTAAAGATGCTTTAATTGAGAGAAAAAGAACTGAATTTACTTTAAAATTCATAACCGGAACACGCATTTCTCTATTCATTCCATATATTGCACAGTTGGTTGTTTACCTTGTCCAATTGTATATGCAAAGTGTCATTCTGTGCTCATAGTTAGATAATAACAAATTTCTACAAAATTTATACATAAGACATTTCTACTGATCAGATTGCTAGAACTGAATGATTTTGGTATAGTCTATTTGAATTAAATGATGTTACTGTTACAACCATCAATTAAATTGGGTTTTTCCAAAATATATAATTTATAAACCGTAATAAGAAATAAATTAAAATATTTCTTTAACCGATTTGTCACAAACATTTTCACTGATTTAAATAATGTCAGAATAATTTTGATAGGAAAATGAAAAACGAACCGATTCAAATATAATAAAGCGTACCACGATGGGTATAACTTTTTCTCAACTCAAAATCTCAAATTTGTATTCAATTCATATACAAAATGGAAAAAAAAATAGAAAGATAATTTAAACATAATATACAAAATACTTGAATTTTAACAATAAAATTATATTTAATATATAATTGTGTCACGTATTCAAAATTTGTCATCTTAAGTACAATAAATATACAATAAATATAAATACAAATACAAAATGCGTACAATATAGAGTTACTATACAAAAATATATAAAAACAACAATTACTACATAATTCTTAATTATTTATAACAGAGATTTTGTACATATATAATTTGTATATGTTGCAGAACACAATATATTCCATAAAAAAAAATCAAGAATAACGATCCACACGCAACATCATCTGTCCATAAAATAACCGATTGTTGATTATAAGATTAATTTTGTTTCCCTCAAATGAAATACATTCCGCTGCACTCAAAAACTATGGTTTTGGATAAACAAACGTTTTGGTATAGCATTTTTAAAAATTTTGACATCTATAATACGTTGTATTTTAGCTTACACGAATGGAACAGTATTAAAACTTTGACAATTAGTTATAAGGTATGCTGTGCACAATACAGATCCATGAATTAGGAAGTCCTTTTTTGATTATTTGTCGGACATAGGTTGTTACCAAAAATTGTATATTATATTATATTGTATTGTAATATGTAATATATTTCGCACAAAATAAGATTTATAATACAAATGACACCATCACAATATAAAAGATTAGTTTTAAAAAGAAAAATTGTGTCAAACATTTATGTTTACAATGTGTGTGTGTGTGTATATATTTTTTGTTTGCCGATGACTAGCTCTGCGTGTTTTATTATAAAACATTACATATGTTGTTTAGGTGTGTGTATGTATTCTATGTGTTTTAGTTTTTATTAAATGCATGAGTTTCGTCCACTATTTTGCTGTCCGTTGTCATAATATATTGTCGACGTTTTTCACACCACACATAAATTTCAGTCATTCAGTGTGTGGTGTTTCAAAGTTAAAAAATATATATTTAACATTTACGTTTCATTGCATTTTCGGATCGGATTGCATCATTTCGGTAATAATTCTGTAAGTTATGAAACAATTAGAATTTATTTTTTTCGGGTCAAACTTGTTTGTTTGCAGCAAGTCCTATATTTCCCCAAATGGAGCTTATGGTATCTTATATAAACATTCATTACAGACAGCCAAGTTGGGTTGCATTGGTTTATATAACAATTTACCAATTGTACTGTAATTAACGAAAGATAGATGTTTTAAAAATACTATAATTTTTATGTGATTGATTAGCCCATAATGATGTGTGGAAACATTGTTAATCTTTGAGTAGTCGTCTAACATCATATTTTCAAAGATATCCGTTTTTCTTTTTATTCCATAATGGTCACCTGAAAAATTGCAATAAATAAATACCGAAAAATTTCCTATGAAAATAGTGGGATTTGAACCCATTATATTTTATGATTAATAAACATTAGCGCTATACCACTGCCCTATTGAGTGTTTTAGTTAGTTTATTGCATAAGTCAAACATTGTTGCTTATAAAGTGATATTGTAAATATTTTTTGTATGACATTGAAAAGAAATCATCTACTTAGCGCAAAGTAAACAACATTTTTCAAAATCAAAAGGATTTAAAGTTTCGTTCGATGGAATGCGTATAAAATTAATTTAATGAATTTTGGTAATTTCAAAAATATTTTAAACTTAATTAAACTATTTATTTTAAATTACATAAAACATAGTAACAATATAAAAGCAAACAATTCATATTAAAAAAGTTTAAAAGTAGATTTTTAAACTGAAAAAGTGGTTTTAAACTTTTATTAAATATGGAGTTTTATAGCAATCAAAATATTTTATACAAAAACATAAATCGAATTTTATTTCTGATTTTCATAATTTTTTTATTATCTATTAAGGATTTGCCATATTTTAAATATTTTAATAACGAGTACATTAAAAAAAAAATCCATTTAAATGTAAGGGTTATATTTTATTATTTAAATGAAATTTAAATTAATAGACGGTTTTTTCTTTCTTACCTGCCTCCTGGAACTTGTGATTACCGCCGAAATATACAGACATTTATTTTTTTTTTAACCTATCAGAATTTATGGCAAAAGTGAAGATGTTCGATAATGATTTGACGAATGTTTCGCTTAACAATCAGCAACCAAACTCGAAAAATGGCAAAATATTAATACCTATAATAATGGCGTTAAATTTAAAAATTAACTTTTGGTTTGCAGTTACCAAGAGAATACATGCACATACCTTTAACTTAAACACTATATGCCATATAAATCTTTACACATATGCACGTACATATACAATCGCTATAGTATAATATTCCAACAATAATAATATTAAAAAGAAAACCCCTTGTTGTCGATGTTTTTTCGCACATAAATTTTCTTTTCCAAAAGTTTTTTTTTTCCTCGCTTCAATAAATAACACAACATATTTGTGGTTCATATAAAGAACTAAAAAAAAATAAAGTGAAAAACTTATCAAAAAATTATATCAATCAATATATTTAATAAAAACACTCAGGATATAAGAAAATATTTATTATATACAAAAAGAACTAAAGGATATTATATTACATTCAAACGTAATTTTTTCGATAACTTAGTACATAACTTCGTTGCATATATCTATGTTCGGTTCAGAAAAACTAACGAAAATCTAATAAATTATGTTTATGCAAGAGAAAAAGGAAAAGGAAAGATTTTCACATTTATAAAATTAATTTAATATAATTTTTCACAATTAAAGAATAATTTAAGATTAAACCCTCGCCTATCATTCATATATACTCGCGTATGTACACGAACGCAAGCACACCAACACTCCGCGATTTGAATAATTAAAATGAAAGAATAGCGTCGTGCGGAAGTGCGCTGTGCAAGAAAATGGAAATTATATATTAAATGAAAATACGATATTCATAATCTTTCATGATGATGGTTTTTCCTTATTTTTTGTAGTATAGACACAAATTAATGTTTTCTTTTAAATATATTTTTTATTTTTGTATATAAATAAATATATTGCTTAAATGGTTCCCAAACCACTAATATCACAACACAAAAGGCATATAACACAAAAATAACATTTACTGACTGCCTGCAAAACCCTCTCTACACGTCTATCTATATCTTATACAAAAAATTGAAGGGAAATATTTCTGCGCCTTCTATAAATATTGTAAATATATATAAAATATAATAAGTGTTAAAGATAACAAAAATGCAAATTGGTGGCGTTGATGTTATAATATTTTATGAAATTGACTGTATATACGTATATAGGTACTTTTAGTTTAAATAAATGTATTAGATGAATGCATATGAAGTGTCGATTAAGATATAACACTTGCGGCTACTATTAGTAAATTATATTACTCCGAATAGATCTTATGGCATCTATGTTATACATTCATTACAGCCAAGTTTGTAAATTACTATATAACAATTCACCAATTGTACTGCAACTAACAAAAGATATAGATGTTATCATAATTCTATTGGGTGAATGGCTGAGCGATTAGCCCAGTTAGGTGTATGAATTACAATAAAAGAAAGATGCATTCCAAGAAAAATCTAGGTTTTACTTTAATGACACAAAACAAAAAGTGTGAATTGTTATACTGACAATGAAAAATGGATGTGTTTCAACAATCCTAAAATAAATTAAATAATGAGTAAACTCGAACCGGTCATCAACGTGTTACGATGACACAGCCATAATGTAAACATATTTCAGTGGGATGTTCTAAACCGCACCTTGCGGACTATTCATCAAATTCCTTCATTTCTGACTCCAACTACAGCACAATTCACTTTTGATCTACTTTGCGTATACGGTTGTATTTAGTCTTAATTTTATTAAATAGTCTAACGATATTCATATTTTTTAGTCACTAGTTTTTTAAATGTCGACAGTCAGTTTTGTTCATAATAAAGACACGATCAGTTTTAGTCTACCATATATTTTTTTTCTATAGTTTATTTATAATATTAAAAGTAACGTCGACGCGTCTCTAAATTACCGATTTCTTTTTATTTGTTTGCCATTAATTAGTCGTAAATTTGTGTACTTTACGAAATCACATTAAATTTAGATATATTGTAGATACGATTTTATTGAACTTTATATGATTAAAAATCCATTCGATTCTATTTATTCGATTAACAATTTTAGGTTTTATATTGGTCGGTGTAGTAAAATGCTATCGCCCTTTCTGCACAACAATTCCTTTAAAAAAATTGCGGATCGACAAATGGTTGATAAATTGTTGAGTAGTGTTTTGCTGCAAAAAAATAGTAAAAAGTAAATAATAACGATCCTGCCAATACTTTGATTATTATAAATTCATTCAATTTATTATTATCAAGTAATAGGTGAACAAATCGACATTTCATACGCATATACTCCTATTATAAATATTGATCATGAATAAGAGGTAAATTTATATAGATTTTTGTGTAAGAGATATGTGTAAACCGAATAAGGGAACAAAAAAAAAGGGGTTTTATATATTTTATAATTTATGATATTTTAAGAATAAGTATAATATAAAAAAATTAAATATTCATTTTCAATGTTCAAAAACGAATTCTAAAATCATTGAGAATTTCGTCTTTGTTTCATCAATTATATATTACGTTTTTTTTTTTCCTAAGTAACTTCGCGTCTATAAAATAAATTTTTTACACTTTCGTTTGATTAATGAAATATAAAAGATAAATTATTGATCTATAACTGTACGACGTGTATCTAAGCGTTTTGAGTTATCCATACTTCGTTTAATATAGATAGATAGAAAATATATTTTAAAGAAAGAATATGATTGACACTTTTTTCTTTTCCAGAGACTTAAAAGCAATATGTTTCAAATGAGAATGTAAAGTTTCTAAAAAAATAGAATAGAAATACAAAAAGAAAAATGATACGGAAATTGTTTTTCTTTTCTTATATAAATTTATATTATAAGAAAAACTTTATCTATTTATGACCTGTGCGCGTATAATGTTATAAATATTATAATATAATAAGAATGGCAGCAGCAGGACAGTTCAAATATAGCAAGTGTATAGCGAAAATAAAAAATGTTTTGAAAAGTTTATTGAATCTATTTTTCACCATATGTATAAAAGGATTTGTATTTTTTTCAGTATAATATTGTTCTATAATCAAACTATACACGCACAGTATCCTTTTTTTATGCGTTTTTAAAAAATTGAAAATCTTATTAATTTTAAGAAATCACATATTTGAGCACATATTTATAGTTTTAACTATTATTTAGGCAAATCTAAACAAGGCAACCATTTGTAGTTGCTTAATTACTCAGACATATGCTAAATAGCTCCACCTTCACTATCTTCGATTGTACCGCACTCACTTGGGAATCTATCTAATGCATGATGGATGACAGCCATGTTGGCAAATTACTCTGTATACCAGATTATTTAATAATTCATTGGTCAACAATTATGTTTCGAATCTATCATTAACATTAATTCAATTATTTTAAAGGACGAATCATCCATATACCGGTTATATGCAGAAAGACATCTGTTAATCACTGTCAACGAAAGCATATTTTTAAAGATATTTACATTCTGATTGCATATAAATAATAAACAAATGGTAAATCAGTTGAATTATTTTCTGTGAAAATAGGAAAAATACCAAAATTCAACATTTTTTCTATATTATAAATATATGGACGGTAATTTTGAATTTAATATTGACTCGTATCATTAGGATATGGTGTTATGAGTCAAAATTTTAGGCAATTTAATAACAACTCAACCTTTAAGTTCGAGAATTTTTAATAGACGACAGTAATACAATAGTATCTGGATGCAATAGAACAACGGATTATTGCAGATTTGCATGTATATCTACAGGAAAAGAATTTAAATAGTGGGATAAATTAAAATCATGCGTTTTAAAGTTCTGTAAAATATGCGTGATTGGTAGGTTAGTGTTAATTAAGAATAAGGCCTTACATATAGTATATCTACTGTGAGAGCGAATCCTTAATGAATTTCCTTTTTTAGCGTCTATATATATGAAACAATGTAATTTTTTCTTATGTGATTTAAATGCATAGGGAATTTAAATGTTTGAAATGCATTGTTGGACTTAGCATTTCGTAAAAAATACTTTTATATATGATATTGACTGTAAATTATTAACTACTGCGTTTTTATGATAACTGGGCTGAACTTTGAAGTACATTTGCTTGTAATGTTAAATTTTTCCAACATATATCATCGTTTAAATTAATAGACTAAAAATATGTTTTGTGAAATTAAGTAGAGTATAGTGGTTTAAACGCGTCTCATTAAATGTGGAGATGGCGCGAGGTCGAATGCCGATGTTTACATAAATAGTTGGCTATATATATATATTTACTGATTATTATTCAACATTTATAATACTTTTCTAAGAAGTTTTTGAGTTAAAATGTTTAGTTTTTATTCAATAATGCAATTGTTCATCTTGAATTATTTTTTTGGGTGATCATATCGTGATGTTGTCATTCAAATCAAAGTTTGTTTATACATTGTAACGAATACACATTTAGCTCTTAACACATTGGTACACTGAATGCGGTAAAGGTTACTTTAACATGAAATATTATTCCAATACCATAAAATATGACTGTAACATATATAGAACCATCATCAACTGTATTGTTGATCGGGAGCGAATCTTTCCTAATATTCATATATTATTGGTATAATATACAATAGTGAAACGTGTAATATTCCCCCAGCACCACCGCCATAAGTATATTCTATACATTTATATTTTTAAATTTATAATAATAATAATATTATGGAAACACATTTTAATAAATAAAGAATTATTTATCGTTTATGGGTGCGATGTAAATATTCTCTGTATTATATTTTTTTTGCCAAAAAAGAATAATTTTTGTATACATTTTCTTATTTCCCAAATAAATTTAGAAACTATATTATTATTTTCCCATTCACATATATTGGCTTGCATACCTAAATGTATTGTAGGTGTGAGAATTAGTTTCACATAATGATTGATATATACCATATATGAAATATTCAGAATATTTAAAATTCATCTGTGCCATTTGATATTCGTTTTCAATTTTATTAGTATATCGAAATGATGAAATGATCGTTTGTTAAAAAATTTCGTTATACCTAATTATTTCCGCATTAATACAACATTTTACGATGAACTCTCGAAAAGAAATTACTCAATGATGGAGCGATACCAACCGCAACTATATTATAATGCATATATCTATTATTTCTTGAAAATCTGTATTGCGAAAATTGGTTGATCAACCATTTAATGCATTAAAATTTCTGTTAAATAATCTTGCTACCTTCTTTGCTTTGCTAAAGAAAATTTAAAATATCATATAAAACTAATTCCCACACCACATATATTTAGTATTTATAACAAAAAAAAAAAAAAAATCGACAATCGATGCTTGTAAAATTCCAGATAAGAATGAACAAAAAAATATTTGCTATATATGTGATGATTTTATATATGATGCGGTGTAGTTATCAATTCGTGTAACAAATCCCTTAGAAACCTTCATTATCAAGATATTTCATTTGGTAACATATACGAGCGACTACGGTATATTAACAACAATGTTATATTATTATACAAAATATGTATGGGAAAAAAAAATTTAACCTAAAACGTTGATGATATAATATATTCTGTTCGGAATGTATTGATATACTATTTTTACCGCATATATATATATCCTAAACTAAAATGGCAAGAAAAAGGATATGGTGGAAAAAAACAGCACAACGAAAGAAAAATAAATCGAAATTTATTTTTACCAATTTATTTATTTTTATTTTTATTTTTTTGTACACCTCACTCACTCACCGCATTGCCTGCGTGCAATTCTTCTGTAGATATATTGTAATATGGAGTATATGAAATAATATTTTATTTTCTTAAAATGTACATATTTTTACAATATTATGTTCCGTCTATCTTTTATACTTTTTTTTATATTCATATATATTAATAGTGTACGAGCCGAAGTATTGTACAATAATAATAATAATAATAATAATAATAATAATAATAATAATATAGATACACCTAATCCTTTTTTTATATGATAGATTGATTCCGGGAAAATACACATATATAAAAACATTTGTACGGAAAAGTACATTCCTTTACGTTGTAAAACTGATACATTGGTTCTCGCAAAATAAACACATATGCGCCACATTTGAAGTCCCACTTTAATCCATACCGCTGACATTGTAGTTACTTTCATCCTCATTCACTCACAAATTTTCTCCTATTTTCTTATGTTGCGATTCTAACATATAATCAATTTTGGTTCTGAATAGCTGCCTAAATTATATATGATATCAATGGAAGCTCCGTATATAAATCTCCACACAGGTGACAAATCTATAATTCGACATTTGGCTATATCGCTTTTTTGAAATGTACTCAAAAGTTATTATAGAAATAGTCACCTGATCTAATGGTTGGATAATTATTGTACGCTAGACATATTCAAAATAAATGTAGCCTTATGTTTTCATGTTCTTTATAATATTACACGGCCGGAAGTAAATTGTAAATAATTAATAGCACTATGAATGGCAAATTTTCCTATAACTATTTATATTTTAACGTTTAACTTCTGATATACAAAATAAACTTTGAATCATATTGTTTATAAACAGGACTGTATAATGCTTTTTTTTGTATTAGTCATCCAATGAACGCAGGTAATCTTTTAATGTCGTGTTGTTTTAGCACGGTCGTTGAATGCTATATATTGACTATAGCAATGGTTTTAATATGCTATTACCGAAAGTATGCAATGTCAGCCACAATTTCCTTGACCACTTTGAAGCCACCTATTGATATTTGATCTTTTGACACGTGCATGTATGAGCGATGATAAAAATTCACAAATATAGTTTACTTTCATACTGCTTCCGCTAAAATAATATCGTAATAATATAATCCGAATATTTTTTTTTTACTCGAGACTAGAGGGGCCCCACTAGAGATAAATTTCCTTTGGCAAAGAAATTTTTTTTCTATAAAATTCCGCATCGCAAATCGCTTAAAATAAAAGTGGTATAAAAAAAGGATTCGGTGTATTCTGTATACTTTTTATTTACTGTCTATATATTCTCGTATATTGGATATATAATAAATAGAGATATGATAAATAAATACTATAGATAGGCCGCCATATAAGAGCGACTGACTACATATATTTAGAAAAAAATACTTTATGATAAATGATTTTCCTTTTTTTTTTTTTTTAACAAAATAGTATATGAAATATTAAAATTTTACAATACATACATACAAATGAAGGTATACAATTTATAATATCCTTACAGAATTGCACGAAATATGATTTTTCAAAACTAATGTGAGGGGGCTGTTCAAAAATTTGGCAAATCCGTAAATGAAAACACATATTTATATATTGACAATAATGATTACAAATGGGGTATATGCAAAATACTTGTATATCCAACTTCTAAGAATGGGATGTGATATGGGATGTCGTAAGGAACCAAATTCGTTGAATTTAGTTTAAATGTTTCAACAATTCGTACTTTAAATCTCGCAATTTTACCAAGAATACCACCAAGAAACTTTTGTGGACGGCGGCGCGCGAATGGAAATTATTTAAACCAGATTTTATCTCTATAATTTTCGCATCTAGTTGTTTTCTTTGGTGCAGTTCCACAAAGTATTGGATATGCATTGTTTTAACTGAACCATTGATGCTGGTGGGAATCATGAATCCATATCTTCATTTAGTTATAAAGTGCCAGACGAAATCAGTTTGATTATTCTAAAAATGGTCCAAACACTACTTGCAAATATTTTCATTCGAATTGCTGATTTACTTCATATGCGTGCGTGTTTATACAAATGAATTAACCGTTCGAAATGATAATAGTTCGCGCCGCGAACTAGTTGAACAACCCATCGTAAACATAATAATATTGTATAGATAATAATTGTATATTTGTAAAGTTTATATAATTTTGGCATATATCCAATTTCTGCAATATAACAAATAATCATACCAATATAAAATAAAAAATAAATTAAATTTGTTAACTTTTTATTATTGTTATAAAAATGTGTTTCATATTTTTTGGCACACAACCGAACACTATGATTTTTTTTTATCAAGATATAACTATTTTAATTATTAGTCAATAAAAATTTGTAGTTATTCGAAACTTTTACAAATCGGTTTTTTTCTTTATCTACAACTTGTGTTTGTATTGTGTAGTACGTGAACATAGTACATGAGCATCTATCATTGAATATCTTAATTCTTTCATCCTCTTAACATACTCTTATACTAACTTTTTACAAAAATTTACAAAAGAGTGAAATCGCTTTGAACTGCTTTGATCACGTAAAACTAAATTCAAATGTTTAGGTAGATTATTTAAAAAAATATACCGTGAACATTTAAATACCCTTTATTGGAAACCTTGCATGAAGAAGCAGCCCACTGTTATGGTAACATCCGGATCACACCCGCCTGACATTTCTTTTCACAATTTCGATTATTTTTAAAATTCTCCATCATAACTATTATATTACTTGCATATAATCGCTCCTATACTATACTTCGCATCAGGTATAATACATATAAATGACATTGTAATAACAATTTCTTTCTAATTATAATATAAAATTATGTTGCGTATGTGTCCAAAAGACTGTATGTATCTTTAACCTTTTATAAGAAAATAAAATAATACAGTAAAGTTTTCAATCCCGTATTTACTTAGCTGGTAAAAATTTGTATAACACATAATCTTTTGGGAACATCTTATAGCCTATTAAATATATGTAAATACTATAAATATACATACAATTAATGTGTATTCACCCGCATACGCATTTGTCCTAATTTTATTTATTCATTTCATATCCATATTATTATGTTCGTTATCTAAATACAATGTAATACAATATTAGTATATGTGTTTAGAAGAAATGATAAAATATAATACATCCACACGGAGGCCGCCGAGTAATTCTATAATTATAATGTGCGTAAGAAATAATACACATATATCTGATAATATATTAAATCTTAATAATACACATTCGCATTTAAACATAATTACAATATAATATAATTATTTTGTTATATAATCTTATCATATTTCTATAACATATAACCTCATCCTCAGCATCAACATCATATCATTATAATAATAATAATCACATCAAAATAATTGTATTGTATATATAGAATAATTTCACAAAATTTTCATAATTTTATATTAAATCTAAAAATGATGTTTTACATATAATATAGTGCATACAGTGACGATCAAAATAATAGAATAGCATTCACGATAACTTTTTAAAATACATACTATCCGGAATAATTTACTATAATATGTGAATCCGGTAACTAGTGGCTACTAATCTATTTATTTGTATTATAAAACATCGACCTTAAAAAACTGTTGCATAACATTTTACTTCATTGTTAGTCAAAATGCAACGTATTAATTGACTAGTAGTTTTATTAGAAAACGTCGTCAATAGAAAAATGCATAAAGAACAAAGAACCAACATTAAATTTTGATTTAAAATTTGTAAAAATGATATATACCGAAACGCTGGAAATTATCGTCAAGAAAAATGGCCCTGATAATTTTGATTTTAATGTAATTACTATTGCATTTTAAAAGTTATTCTACAATTTGTTTAATGAAATACTATTATTTTGACCGCCACTGTATATATGTATATATAGGAAAAATATAGTACGCAAATACTTACACATATTGAATCCAACCCTCTTCATTCACATTCATTTTCATATGGTTATAAGAACTGTGTATATAACAATAATAATATGCATATTAAATATAGTATATCTATATATAAGTTCATAGTATATATGGAAATACTTAGTATACGTATAGTATATGATAAGATCCAAATACAAAAATGAATACAATTATATATTTTGTATATTTATATGACAAATAATTGTAATTATTGTGTTTCATCCTTGTCCCCGTGAGTGGATAATTAAAATGAATGATATTTTTTTTCCCGTTTGCATTTGTTTATCATAAGTTTATAATATTTGTTGAAAATGAAAATTTTGTAGATTATAATTTCATACAAATAATCTAAAGTATATACTTCATTATTTAAGAAAATAACATTATTTTTAATGACCGATATGGTTGAAATACGTTTTTTATGTTTTATTAAGCTCATTAAATCATAATAATTATAGTTAAACTAATATATGAAAATACAGATGTACTATTTATGTTTTGCCTTATAATTTATAGATCAAAATTATTATTGTCCACCAAAAAGCTTGAAAATATATGCATCCCAAGAAAAAACTTATTATTTATTTATTTAATATAATTATGAGTTAAATTTAATTGTCGCGTTTTACCATACGTACAATTATTGCTCAATTTAAGTAATAAATAATTTCATGAAATGTATAACCGTTTTATTTATACAGAGAAGTTCTCTATTACTTATACTTTATGTGTCATTAAATATAATTCACAGAAGACTCAGAATTATTGTTATCACACTATTAGTATATAATAAGAAAGTTGGAGTATATATACGTTTTATCTATTGTATCGGAAAGTTTGACAAAGTTACACCAAAAATACCTCAAATCACTGTAAATTATTTAAAGGTATAACCTTCATAATAAATATAGTATATGACATTTGGTTAAAGTCAATACAAAACTTTGGCTGTTAATCGCAGGAAATTGGAAAGTGCTGTACACAATAAATTGTTGGAAGCGTTAGTATTTAGTTTACATTTAAAAAATAAAATCCTCTGCTGAAAGTGTGGCTGCAGATAAAAAAATGGATTTACTATGAGAATTCAAGCAAAAGCGAAATATTCATGGTGATAAGGTTATGTTCTGTTTTTTAAGGCATGTAAAAGGTGTTGTGTACTAGCAATTGTTGAAATCATTCTGAAACTATCATGTCTACCGACAACAACTAATATGAGTTTGAAGCATAACGCAGTGATGAAAAAACGACTAGAATGGATGAATAGAACAAATTAATTTTTAATCATGACAATGCCAAAACCTCATACTGCAAATGTCGTTAACAAAGTATTTGCAAGGACAGAACAAGGAAGTTATGTTCACCACACATAATTCATTCACTTATTCCGATTGATGCAGTTAGCCCTTAAAGACGTACGTATAGTTGTACATCATATTAAAGCATCAGGAATTCATTTGATGAATGGATCGCTGCTTTCAATGTAACACATACTTTGATTAAAATATTAATATTGTACAATATATAGTTAATGAATATATAAACGTGTGGTTTTTTACATAAAAACGGGTATTTTCAATATCCTTATATAGGCAATGTTACCTAATACATGCTGTGACAACTGAACTGAAATTTGGAGAGAATATCACTGAAGATTGTGTCAACATAAGGCAACAAAAAGAAAATGAAACTGATAACATATTTGCGCCCAGATTTTTAATTGAGTTGACCGGGACCTTTTTAATCATGTGTTTACTTCCAGAATTGTTATAATTTTCCCATTCCATTTACACGAATTTTATTAAGATTGTGCATTGGATAATATATGAAATTCTTTAAAAAAAAATAAATACCCATATACTTACTTACTTACTCCATGGCGTTATTACCCAAGTGCGGTTTTAGCATTCTCAAGCACGATTTTACAACCTGACCTATCCGCAGTCAATGATTGAGTCGTTGCCGTTTATCCTATCCGATCCGAGGCCGTGTTGTAGAGTTCATAACTGTTTATTTTTCCGAAGTTGGCAGTTAACCATACGTCCAACCTACTAAATCATTCTGTAAATTCGTAGGTCATTTACAGGGGTATATCACCTCTGCCGAAAGCAGTTACATTGGCGCCGCTGATTCACCTTTATTGTGTAATCAATGAATCATTAATTCAGTTTTAATCGAATGTTGCTTTCACACAACACCCCAAAGTAATTCTGATACACTGCAGCCAGATTGTCTGCGGCTACTTATTCTTTATTCGTAGCTAAGCCATAAGTATCATAGACTGTTCCACTATCCGCAACCCGTGGATGCGTTCGGTCGCAACTTACATTGCAAGTATGCTATACCCAATATACTAATTGGAAAATACCCATAGTTCAACAGAGCTTATTTATACAGTAATGTTGTTATCATCTATATAGGCAAATTGGTATTATTGAGGAAAACAAATATATTGTCCTTTTTTCACATAAATTCATTCAGCCGCAATTTGCTAAATGTGCAAGGAACATGTTAACTGAATTTATTAAATTAATTCAATTAATAATTAAAATCATTCAAATTACTATATAAATTTTATAAATATACTGTTATTTTGGGAGGACAGGTCGATAGGTCGTTGTCGCGTATCTGCATAAAATCATAATCGGTTTTTGAATGTAGTAAAAAAATGTCGTTTTGCTTAGAATATAGCAAACATTGTTGAAGCACCCAATTATTTTAATATTAATTTCAAAATCAAATAACAAATTAAATGGTTTTCTCTTCAAAATGAAGGTATTAATTTGTTAATGCAAAATATAAATTATACCAATTGTTTGGTCTATATATGTATAAATGTATATCATTCGGATTCGATGTTTCGGGTTTCGAAATATGTCCCGGAAAAATCATTAACTGTGAGTCGTGTTTAAATTTTTACCATTTCTATTTCAATTAATTTATATGCAACGGCTTGTTTCAAACACGACTGTGTTAAAAATTAATATTAAATATGTATAATAAAAGGACATTTATTTTCAAACTATATAACATAGCGCTGGGATTTTCTGCATTTTTAATTTTAAAAATCGATATCGATACATAAATAATTTTTAGGTACATTCATATGTTAAAACGTTTATAAATTGTATCAAATACTGAAATCATATCTCTGTATGTGTTATAATATTCTTATTCTATATAATAATAGGTTGTATATAGGTTTAGAATAGAGGTTATATATAGGTGATATATACATTTTCATTATTTAACAATACAATTGAATTGAATGTAACAAATGTAACTAACTAATATATTTATGAAAGTAATTCGCACCCCATTTCATTATCATCATCATCATCATCATCATCATCATCAATATAAGGGTATATATGACATATACCTCGTTTACACAATGTTAACAATTATTATTTGCTGTCTTTTTATATATTCATTAGAAACATAAAAGTCGAATATACACCTATATATGTAATAACAATAACCTATACATTATTTCAATACAATGTGACATGAAATAAACCGACATAAAATATGCATGAGTACAAGTGCGAGCAGAACATAAATGTTATACACAATACAACCCTCAAAGTAAACAGGTATACATATATCTGATTCTTTAACATATGAGTTTATATGGACTATTCACAAAACACAATGTATAATACGTGTAACAATATATAAAACCGTCTATATTTTACATCATACATCATTTAAATATAAATATACTCGCATATGTTATAATATAGTGCTTAAACATTTCGGACACAATTGTTTGTTTGGTTGACACAATAATATGGTTGATATATATTTGCATATTATACTATCACAAATAGTATACGGATGAGAACGCAACTACTATATACAAATACTCTCGGTTTTTTTTATTTTTCTTCATATGTGCACCCCTGTCCCATAATAATCGGGAATGGCTTAAACACAAACACACAAAAAAATATTATATATTTTCACAAAAACCATTTTATTTATTTTCAAAATAATCGCCATCAACTGAAATAATCGATTTGCACGTTCAACAAGTGAATCAATGTGTATGTGATTGAAATGCTGTTGAGAACGGTGGTAATCGTCTTTTTAATGCATTCAACTGATGCCAAAAAAGGTTTTCTCTCATAGCAGTTTAGGGAATAGAAATTAGTCGCACGGAGTTAAATTAAGTGAATGGATGATTAAGCAAAAAAAAAATTTGATTATTAGTTCAATTCGGTGCAATTTTTGATTATCATGTGATACAAACTTTGAATTCACCTATCGTATACCAGTCAAAATTCGATGAATTATTGTTTTCGGTAATCCAAACTCCATTCCCCCATGAATTTCGCTAAAGATTTCTTAGACATTTTCACTAAAACACGCACATTTTCAATGTTTTCTTCTACAAATGGCTTCAGATGGTCGATGTGGACGTTCTTTATCACTTATATAGCTTCTCTGCCTTCTGCGAATCATTTATGTCATTTAAAAACTTGTGCTTTTAATACACTATTATACGTGCGATTTTATTATTTTATTATTTTAATTATAATCATATGTTTTCGAGTAGCATTTTGAACAATTTTAAAACAAAATTTAATGTTAGTTCTTTGTATTTATATGCATTTTTCGATCGACACACAAAAACAGCTATAACTTAACTCTATATTAACTACTGAATGTAATGTTATGAAATTTTAGCAATGTGTTGAGGAACGTTCAGAGAACATAATCGCAAAAAAAACTAAATGGTTGCTTTACGCATACCTATTCTGATTTATTATGGGACACAGAGAGGTTGTGTATATAGAAATTTCGAAAACCTATATGAAAAAATAAAAAAAACTTTAATTGTAAAATATTTACACAATTGAAATGAAAATATATTTTTAGTATTAATTTGCATATTATACTACGATCATTTGTGTTTATTTTATTTTAATGGATATATAATATATTCATAGTAATGGGTTAACACAACAAGTCATTTATAAAAATATTTTTTTCATTTAAATATTTATACCTAAAATGTAAATTATGCTATTTTATTTAAATATGTAAATATTCCGTATATATTTGCATCAGGCAGGTTCATGATGATCTGAAAATTACATATATATATAGTACGCGAATAAATATATGTTTTCCTAAGCGTCTTTATATGCAAATGTTCAAAAAACAGTTCAATTAAGGGTGACAGATTTACACTTGAAAAACTAACAACACTTTATAGATAAAGTAACAACCTATACAACATTGCAACTATATTTCTATATATCGTCTGGAAAATTCGTTAATGATATCATGAAAATGATGTGCGTATATTATATTTTTGTATTTCTAATATACAAATTAATATATGATTTGAACTATTGTATACAGTTAAGTATTATTTCCGATTAAATAAAATTTGAAAATCATCCATATTAAAATATCAAATGTTAATATTTACATCCTATAATACGTCTGAAAAACATCCACAATATCTTTCTAATAATAAATATATATAGTTATGATAACGTCAACTACCATATTTATTGATTTATTTATTGAGAACCGACCTTAATTTAATTTCATGATATTTCCTTTAGTGTAAGCCAAATTGCAATGTTAATTAAGTGACGGCAGTTTTTGTACGGCGTTGGTTGAAAAAAAAGTATAAAAAACACAATAAAAAATGTTTTAAAATTGGTAAAAATGCTATACCGAAACGTATGAACTGCTTAAAATCACTTATACAGATAATTTTTTATCCAAAAAACACATGGTTTTTTATTTTGACATCGTCGATTCCACGTCAGGAAAGAAGATAACGATGATGTTGTACGACCAGGTCGACTTTGTCAACTATATACGATTATATGAAAGAAAATATTCTAAAAATGCATGATTTCGTTAAAGTTACTTACAAATCTGAAGCAAAATTTCAGCTAAATACCAACAAAAATCAACAATTCACGAAATTTTAAATGAAAAAATTCGTCTATGAAAATTGAATTCAAAATTTGTTTCACTTCGATTAAGTACGCAAAAATTGATTCTTTTCCATGACACATCATTAAAAAATATATATATTGTAGCTGTAGTGATGCAACATTGTGATTTAAATATTTAAAACACGGAAACTAATTGTTAACTTTTTAAATGACGATCACCAGATGAAGTAAAATGAAAAAACTGGCGACGCAGACCACCCACAATGACACTGTTACAAAATATTTGATCAAACTTAAAAAATTAGTTTGTAATCGTCTTTACGCCATAATTCGAATAAATTTATAAATATTATTATATTTATTGAATTTGCACTTGGTCAACAAATTTTTTTGCTGTCATTTTCATTTTAATTTAAAAATTTAATTTCATTTATTTCTCTTTGCATCACTCTGATACAAAAATTATAATAACGTCCTCAGTGTCAACAATGTAAAATTTGAAAATATCCTAATTTGTGGTGAATGTATAGCGTACGAAAACTGCATTGTGGAAATACTTGGTTTCTGTATCAACAAACAAATTATTGCAAGCGCAATGCTTTGTATTATAACCTTGTCGTGTATATATTGCAGCGTTTTCTAAGTTGTTAACGTCGTCCATAATATATATCTATAAAGATTCAGGTAGTTGACAATTGCTACACGATAATGCAATAAAAATAGTGCAACAATTATCCCAGATTTTTTTTTGTTCACAATAAAATTTATTTGCTTCAACATTCCAGCACCTTATTCACCCGATTTAGAACCATGTGACTATTTTTTCTATTGTTCAAAACTGAGGGCATGCAAGGAAACTGGTTTTTAATTAATTTTTAAAACATTAAACAATTGTAACAACATTTTAATCAGAGACTTAAAAAAATTCATAAAAATTTCGTGCGCATTTCAGTTGAGGGAAAATATTTAACAATAAATAAGATTATTTTTTGTAAAAATAAATTAATTGTTCATTAACTTAAAATTGGAAGAAGTTACAAAACAAAAACTGATACCGCACAGCTAAAATTAATAATGGAATTCTCTACTAATTTGATATACTGTAAATTTTCTGTATTTTTTACGTATTATAGTTTCGATGTTTTGAGTACTTTAATGATGAGACGACTACCAAGAAAAATAGTCATATCTCGAAAACACAGGTCTAAATGAAAAAGTGTAATTTCAACTTAAAGAATTATGTCCCCTCTCCCATCACCCGAATGTTTGTTGTGGACAATCTGTATATATCATCATAAAAATAAAGGAACTTCATGCGAAGATGGTTGGACTAAAATCAAATAAACTTTTAAATTAAAATAATTTACTAATTTCAATGTGTGAATGAACATAATGGAATACTCAAATTTGTTTATAGTTTACAATTTTATACAATATTATTTTGTATGTTCACAAATAAGAATATTACATTTATTTGTGTCACCTTTCCTATTACAAGTAAATACATTTTTTATTATATTATTTATTTATCAGCTGTATCAGATTAAATGACAGTTTATGTTCAAGTTAAAAGTTTTTCAGTTATTCCCTATGCATTCAGTACAGAAATAATATGTAGAAAATATAATAGAAAATATATAGAATATCATAAAGTTATAAAACTCGTTAAACACAAATGTTATACCTTTTGTAATATTTACTCTATACATTTATTATAAAATGTATCTATAAAATATAATATAATATTAGTTAAAGTTAGTTACATTCATATCATCATATAGTTTAATCTTGTGTGTATAAGAATAAAACAATAATATAGAAAAGCTTTTGTTGTTTTACATATATAAAATATAGTTTTTAGGTTATAGATTAAATGTATAACCACATCATAACTTTATTTTAACAAGTATTTTTTTTAATACATATGCGGATAAGTTATTTATTTGTTGTGTGGTTATATTTTCATATATATTCGAAATGCTTTTGATGTTATAGAAATTTTTATAGTTTTTATTTTATTTTAAAAAGAGAATTTTTTTTAAATTAAAAAACTTTTTCCAATTTTTAATATAAAGTTAATAACAAAATTTGATAATATACACTCGTCGCACGTATATGATACAACAGACAGTTATAAATAAAGTTCTAACGAATGATTAAAATTATTTCCTGTAATTGAACGTGATACAGCAAAAGTGCGATATTAATTAAGTTTAAGGACTTTTATTTAATACTTCAGTATTTAATTTCGGATGCGTAAATTTTGTGTATTTTGTGTGAACGAAACCCTATCCACGTTGCATTGTTGCAGTGAACGTAGTCGATTGATTATCCAAACATATGTCAAGTCAATCGCCCGCAAAAATGTTAGTGTCGAGTATACATCCGTAAATACATGCAAAGAAAGAGAACAAATTGAAAAATTTTGATTCAACACCAGTGTTTACGAATTTACCTTAGAATATTTGCTACTGGTTGAACGCAGAAAATATTGTAAAACCTAAAATGTAATTTACGATCAACAATGTAACTCAGATTTATTCGTATATAGATTCGATATATTGTTTGCAAAAAAAAACATTGCTACGTCCATTATCGATTGTAGAAAAATTCATATACACATCTGCTGATAAATTTTTGATTCGATAACATCACGATATTTCTGTAAAAAATATTTTTCTTATATAGAAACCGTTCGCATATTTCCAATCCACAATGTTTACATTACAATATTTACTATAGAATTGGTTCATTGAGAACCGGACTATGTGATCACTGGGCAGTGAAATTAGGTTTACGCTTCCCGTTAATCTTTGTAATTGTGTGTTTCAAATAGTCATTGTATCCCTTTCAGAACCCATATGGATTTAATGAATTTCAAGATATGAAGTTTCCAGCAGTAAGATCTCAGTTTAACTTTCGTTTTGCAGTTAAAACTTCACAATTTTTGAGTATGTTCACCATTCATTTATATATACAATAGATCGATGTTTTCGTAATTTTCGCAATACTCTGTAAATTTTTCCGTCAGATTTGTGATCTTTTTTGGTTGACGCCACACTCAAAAGCTTTAGTTTAGCTCATTCGGTTTTAGTTTTCCTTTCAACTTTTTCCAAATAGTATACATTTGCTATACCGCACAGAGAGAGGTTTGCTTTTTTGCTATAGGTTATTATTTCCCTTTATACCAACGTAACCATATAGGCACCCAGTATAACAGTGCGTATGAATTTATGCTCCACATAATGGTTACTTTAATAACTGTCATAATCGCAATAATATGGTTTTAAAGCTATCTATAAAATAATTTAAATTGAACATATTGTTTCATCTTTCATTGACATGAGAAGAAGCTTTGTGTAATATCATATCATGTGTTCTGAGTATTATTTATTAATTGAACATTTTTGGTGGGATCAAAAGTGGACGATTTATATAATGATTTCTGTAGTTTAGTTAGTTTCATTACTGCTTTAAAATAAAATCGACATGCAAAATGTTGGATAATTAGTTAAAAAGACATAATTGCGCGAAATAATTGAAGTGGAAGGTGTTATATACCGCTCCCGCCACTTATTGCTATTTATCGATGTCACATTCGTTTACTTTTCCTATATAAAACAATGCAAATCTCTTTGAAAAAGTTATAATAAATGGATTTTTGAATATATCCGTAAAAGATGATAAAAGTCAGTACGACGAAATCTGTCTGTGAAGTTGTCTGCAAATTGATGAAACAATTGAGTAGAATCTTACACAGTTTTAGACGTTATTTCAAACATAAAATATAATCATGTAATCTTTTCAACTATATAAAATACAAGTAATAAAACGTGCATTTTTATCAACTCAATTATTAAGTCGCACATAATGTTTGGGCTAAGTGAGTCTCTTATTTTTAATTGGTGTACTGATAACATATATATGAAACAAAGAAAATGAATTATCAAATTAGTTGTTCTTACTATCGCTACGCATATTTATACAAAAGGAAAAAAAATGTTACAGGATTAATTCTTCGTTTATAAAATTAAAATATTTTACATAATATAAGAAGATGTTCTTGCACGTACTCCGTTACATATAAAATAAATGGTCTTCCCAAAAAAGTTAAATAATGTTGTGCGTACATCGTATATATATATCCTTTGTTATCCTTTGGGCAATTTAAAAATGAAAAAATCTGTTTATTATTTTATGTTTCACATTTTCTTTTGTATTTTTTTTTTCATATTTGGTTATTTTCATTGTCTATATAAGAAAAAATAAAATAAAAGGAATGATTATTTCAACTTGCATAATTATATCCATTCACTCAACATCAACTCCACCACACACACACACACACAAGCCGTCACTCACACACATTCAAACATATGTTCGCAGTCATTTTATCTTTTTGTTCTTATTTATTTATTTTTATTTTTCTTTTTATTATTTATTCAAAAGAAAATTAAGCATTTTCTTTTTTCTATTGTATTTTCTTTTGCGTATGAGTACATCAATGAATTTATAGCAACTAACTATTGTATAAAAAAGGTTTTGTTTTTGGTTATTAAAATGACCTATAACAAAATGATCAAAAGCTATATAGGGAAAATTTAAATGATATACAGGAAGTGCCAGTCAATATAGCCCAAAGGAATAGGGTGTAATATTCTATATTCAATAATGTCCGTTTGTATATCTTTGAACATTTCAATTTTTGTACGTTTACTTTTGGCCATTAGTTGCTCTGAAATGATTTTAACATCTATTCAAAAAACCTTGGATTTTAAATTGGGGAATAAATTCCGAATAGTAATAATATTTTGTAGAATGAATATTAAACAATCGGTTTTCCATCGACCATTATATTAATATTCATTCAACCAGTAAAAATATTAATGTAACATATGGATTAAAAAGTCCCGAATCTAACCACCAGATGGCGCCTCTAACGAAATATCCATATTATATTTCAATAGTGTCAATCTTCAAAAGAATATATGTTAACATTTCATAACAATCCGACCATTAGTTTAGAAGTAACAGTGGATTAATTGACACTTTGTTATTTTCGCAGAAAAATGAATTTAAAGCAATTTCGTGTGTTGATTTATCGTTGCTTTTTAATGGCAAAAACTACCGTACAAGCAGAGCAATGGCTTTAGAAAGTGTTACTCGAACTCCGCTGCTCCATCAATAACAACCATCGGTTTGCTGATTATAAACGCTTGCGTGGTCGTACAAACACTGCGATGCGATGCTGAACATTCTCTGGACGTCCAAATGAAGCTGCTTTAATCATGAAAACATAAAAAAAATTTTGAAAAGCATTATGGGTAATCGTAAAGTGAAGAGATACAAGAGATAGTTGACACCGTGAAGTTATCAAATATTAGTGTTTTCATTATTATACACAAACATTTGAGTTGTTTTTGGGAAATGGATGAATCATGGATTCACCGATTTTACTCCAGAATCCAGAATCAACACACCGAAAATTGCTTTGAACCCATTTCTCTGAAAATAATAAACAAAGTATGTTACAAATAAAGATAGTTACTTATATTGGAAATAATTTGCAAAGTGTACCAATAGTCATGATGCGGTTATCTGTTTTAAAACGTTCTTCAAAAATTGTTTCTTTTTTTGTAAATTGAACAAAAAAGCGAACTTTTATTAAAAAGTGATTTTTTGGAAATTAACTCGATTTTTTGAATATTTCTTATATGTTTTTATAATTCGTTTTGGATTTCGGTGCTTATAATAACTCGAGAACTACTCAACGGATTTATAATTCATATTCATTCTAGTATATAAATGCAATTATTATGTTTCAGAATTTTAGGTCCACAATTTGAAATCCAAGGTTTTTTTTTGTAGACGTTACGATTTAAGTGCCTATAATGGTCAAATTAAAAAACAACATAACTTGAAATGGTTAAAAGTATGGTACATTATTGGACATTGGTCTAAAATAATGTTTATCAATTTATTAGCGTATCTATAAACTGTATTCCTTTGCACCATACATATTGACTGGGGCACCCTATGTACAATGAATAAATTGAATTTTATTACGAATATAATTGATAAAAAGGATATTTTATGATAAATTGAAAATAAGTAAACTTTATTAGACATTTATTAAATGTTTGTTTATACGAATAGTATATGAGTTTAATTAAATTACAAAACGGATTCTACTATTTATAAATACGAACTAACCAATTTCTATATATAATATAATTAAGAAAATTTCCTAAAATAAAATTAATAATTAAATATTTAAATTTTCTTTCGTTTCAGATATAATTTATTATTTAAATTTTAAATAAATAACAAAATAAAACACATTTTCAACAACAAAAAAATCAATTAACAAAACATGGAGAACAATATTTATTATCAATATTATAAAAATGTGGTAAGTTAAATTTTCATTATATACAAATTTATATATAAATATACCTTTGTTTGTGTAGGTGTATGTATTACCATATATATAAACACCTTTCAATGTAATTTATTATAATATTATATATTAGGTCTATCTTGGCTCTCTATCTACCATAAATATAAAGTCTTTCATTAACATTTTCTCACAAAACACAAAATCTACATATTTATTTATTATAAATAAACATTCTTTATCAATTTATTATGTAAATTATATACCAGAATTACCATCATTATAATCATTTCATCTATATACAACCAGATGTTACAAATTGGTTTCAATATTAAAGTTTATACATCTAATCACAGAAGAAATAATTTTTCATTACTTTATATATAAATATTTTCCGTTGTGTTAAATGTGTGTGTGTGTGTGTGTGTTAGTGGCCGTTATATATACTTTTATATATAACAATATATATATATATGTATAGGTTTATGTATAGGTTTATGTATATAATTATGTAATGTTGTCAACAATTCATTTAAATAATTACAGAAAATTAAATTAATTCTTATCAATCTAATACAAAAATAAAGAAAAACGAAACAATATACAAATATTTATCATTATATTTTCATCCCTTCTTCATTTTGAACATTAATCTTTTGCCATAAAGAAAGAGGTATATCTCATATACACAAAACATTAACATTGTAAATATGTTGGAAGAGTATAAATTATATAGTAAAGTAAATATACAGTAGATCACATATGAATTCTATTCTGTATCTATTCGGGATAACTGCGTGGTCCTTCCACAATTACTGGATTCCAATATATTGTACAATCAGGAATGTTCGTTTCATCTCCACTTCCGTTGTTTCGGATTATCAATTGTTTGCTTTCACTTTGCCCGAAACTCTTCATTATCAATTATTTCAGCTCTTTGAATACGCAGAATATGACATGACACTCCAAATTTCGAGAACTGTTGCAGAAGTTTTATAATTTATTTTGTGATGTTGATAATTCAATAGTTTTCGAAAGGATGCAATCCTGATTTACTTCAGTAAAAACACTCCATGGTGTACTGATTTGTCGAGGCGGCAATACCCTCCCTATAGAATTGCAATCTTTAGATAAACTTCTTTAATTCTATGTTTTTAATAATTTTACACGAAACTCATATTATATATATAAGCCCATATGGAAAAACTCGTAATATATAGGTATCATTCGCTCCCAGTGGATTTTCAACAACATATGAGTGTTCTAATTGATTCACGTGTTTCAGTGAATGTTATTTATATATTATAGAGCATACATCTGGTGATACGATTTGAATTGATTGAATTTTAATTACTATGGAGAACCATTTATACTATCGCCTTAGTATCTAGTATATCATCTTATTCAATTATCAACCGATTACCGCCAACACTTATTATACAGAATATAATCGAAGTGTGAATAGGTCTCTGTTGGACAACTTAAACTTAAGCATATATAAAGCATATTCATTTTACCGCAGATGCAGTAATATTTTGTGAAAATCCAATTTATCCATAATTTCGCTAATACTCTTTTTGTTGGATTTTTTCAACTATATGTTCACAATTATATATACGTCAGCAGCATGTCGACTATACGGACATCCAGTAATGACCTTCTCCATTTTTGTACTTAATGTAATGTTATCTATTTGGTTTCTGGTTCGCCCGTCTAGAGGTTTCTTCATGTATATATACTTACTTGTGAGTGTTTTTATGTGCGGGAATTACTGAATCACCAACAATCACATTAAATTTGAGTACAAATCTGCAAATAATTCCTCATTTATTGGTTCATATCTGCATAATTCATTTACGTCAGTGGTGAAGCCAAAGAAATATAGCTTTCAGTTGGTAATATCAATATATTTTTCTTATAACTTTGGTGAAATTAGATGAAATTATGAAAACAAATTTTTGGGTGTTCACCAAACTAAATTTTGTGGAAAAACAAATTTTAAGAATAATTATTAAGTTTTTTGAGTTATGTTAGTTTTAACGGATTTTTATTTTTGTATACAAGTTATAATCAATTCTCAATCTTTTTCTAAGAGATTTTTAAAATCGATTCACACATTCAAAATATTTGATCGGTTATCTAATCGAAGATGAAGAAAGTTTAAAGAAATTTTTGGTAGTCCGTAATTTCAATGCGAGGAAATATTTATGGATTTCTTACTAATTTCCGCTGGAATTTTATATGATGAGTGCAACCCTGTCCATGGATTTTTATAAAAAATGTCCTTGGATTATCCGTATATTTCCGATGATTATTTCTACGCATATTCTTAGAATTTTTAGAACTATTTCTCGTTGCTATTATTCCACAGAATATACATATAGAATTTATATTCATATTTTTTGTCAGCGCAGATCCACGGCTTTTGACAAAAATATCTTTGGATCGTCCATGTATTTTGGCAAGTAATATCCGTGAATTGTCCGTATTAGCAGAATTAATTTTCTTTTGACGTTGATCTTGATACCAAATCGCGGTTTGATTCACCGATGGACCAGAAGTTCTATGAGCACGACATGAAGATGCTGAACGATAGCAAAAACTCATCGATTGTGCATTTTTTTTGTAATAAAGAAGAAAAAACAAACCCGGGAAAAAAATCCATGAGTCTTACAAAATTCATAGGAAATATTTAGATTTGGAAATAAATTAAAAAGAGTGAGCATTATATCTATATAAGCGAAATATACAAAATTGTAACCCACCTGTCTTGGATAATTGGTGAAATAAATTATGAATACCGTGGATATATGTTGGACAACCCAAACATTTCAGTTGACCTAAATAAAATACTATTATATTAAGTGGAAAATTTATGATGGACAGTCTTTGGACAAATTCCAATATATATATTCCATAGAAAATATGTGGATTTTTTCCACGGAAATTTTCCTTATTTTTCAAACATTTTTCAATTGTTGCTAGGGAAGTTAACAACCAAATGTTTGAAAAAATTTTTGCAGTATCATTATTTCATGCAAAATTTCATTGACATAAAACGAAAAATCGGTCATATATCTTTTGAACGCGTGAATCTCTTCTATGACAGATTTGAAATTAATTATATAATTTGAAATTCTGCTAACAAACATTGAAATCCGTTAAAACTACATGGCCCGTAATTCATGAAAGAGGTGAATTCCACAAAGTCAATTTTACGGGAAATTTTGTAAGTAGACATAACAATTTAATTTTTCATAATGCAGCCTACTTTCAACTATTGTTAACATTACTGTGTTAGCAACATCGGTGTTTGCACTAAATCTGTCTGTGGCCTACTGTTTATTGTTGTATATATTTATATTATATTTAATATGGAACCATATAATTTTCTTACAATACGCATTTACATAGTATAAATAAATATTAGTATACCATATTTAGAATTAGAATAGATAAATTTATACCATATTCTTTTACTTACGGTTTACACACACTCTAATTAATGAGAAACAATCAATTTATATTTATATAAGACAATTAAATGATATTATAACTTTATTTATATATTATAAATAAATACAAGCACAATATTGACGCAATAACTAAAAAGGTTATATGAAACCACGAACCACGGATACAAAATATATATAACAATAAAATATTTCCGTTTTGTGGTATAATAAAGGTGTAAATATATTAAAAGCCTTATGGCAATACGTCTTCTTATATGGTACACATACACGTATGCATTATATATTAAAATCTATAATATAATTTAATAATAAAAACCATCTTTATGGAATATAATTGTATTCAATATATATGCGGAATGCTTATGTAATCCCGTGTATGGTAGATATAGAATTTTGGTTTATATATTCAATCTATAATTCAATAAATGACAAAATATATACCCATATGGAATAAAAAAAACAAAACGGAAACAGAAGAATATTGAAACAATTTTCACTATATGCGTATGAGAATCTGTAATCAAATCAAATATGGAAATTTTATGAATATATTTTGTCCTTCTAGATTTTCCCTTTTTGTTTTACATTTACATGTGTGCATGTGTGTGTGTGTGTGTGTGTATATAACTGATACAAATATATATGCATATTAAAATATAATATAATAAAATCATACAGATAATATCCTGTTTACGTTATGTTTTGTTATAATTTCCATTTAGTAATTTCTATTTATATATTATTTCTTGTACGTAATATATTCAAATTTACATATAGTTACTATTTACTTTCCCAATGGGACCGATATGGATGATAACATCGATTATTATCTACTTACTTCTAGTCAGCACCACTCCATTCTTGCAATACTTTCTACATTACTTTTGTACAGAGATGTCATTGATGGTGGTGGTAAGTACTTCTTCTCTGATGATGAGTTGTTCATTGGTTCGGAATGGGTGAGTTTTTCATGTATACAAAACAAGTGCATATTTCATGGAATCGGATTGGTTGAGTTTTTCTTGTATACGTCTTTTTGTAGAATTTCATTGTGGAATTGAATGATCTAAACAAGTGGAAATGAATGATGGAGTTACATTTGGTTAATAAACGCGGTGTTGAGTGAGAACTGATCCAATTCAAGTATTTTTCACGACATTTCTATGACCGGTTTTGCGGCGACATGCGGAAGAGAATTGTATTGTTGTGTAAAACCATTTTATCGTGACTGGCAAATCTTGGTTAATTTTCTTGTAATAATCACTTTAAATTGATTCATTGTTGACAGTTTGGTTCAGTTTCAACAATAATATTTTAATAATTCTTATTGGTTTCACCAAATTATTGAAACTTACAATTATGCTATCCACTACTTTTGAAGCATCGAAATCACTCTCTTCTACACCTTCTTTCAGATATTTTCTATATATGCTTCAATATGCATTCGATGACTATTCACCAACATTTTTCTCCCAATGAAATAAAATATTATAACAACAATCCACTCAGCAAATCAATTTTTTACTGCGGTACAAGACACAATATTTTCAACTAACGAAACACTACACAAACTGAATGATAAAGAGATATTTAGTGAAAACGTCTACAAATTTTTTTTTAGCCGAAACCGACATCGTAACAATCGATCATTTCATATTTCTACACTTATTTTATAACATATTTTTATTTATTGACAACAAAACACACATGTCACATCAATTTTCAAATTTTTTTTTATAATGATAAAAACACTGCACCACTACGTTCATATGATGACGGTGTCTGTCTGGCAAATACTTAAACACAAATAATTACACGTACTTGAATATAGTTTTATACTAGAAATACACGAAAAATTTGATTTTTTCTAAATACATTATTTTGATGTATTGGATTTGTGAATTATAAATACAAAAAGTTAAAAAGTATCAGTTTTTTATGAATGTATGAACGAAATTCAATAATTTTTTAATATTTCTTTATATTAATATTATCCCACACAGTTTTTACTAAATTTCAGCATATTTTAAACTGGATAAAATGTGTTTGAAATTACTCAAAGATAAAATATTAGATAAAAATATTGAAAATATATAATTTTACTAAAAAAAAATGGAAGTGAACGTTAGCCACACAGTTTTTCCTGAATTTAAGCATAGTTCAAACTGGATAAAATGTGTTTGAATTAATTCAAAGATAAAATATTAGAGATAAATATTGAACATATATAATTTTTCCAAAAAAAAAAAATGTGTAAAACCAAGCTCGTCAACCTTATTGCCTCAGGCTCAGTTGGGTTTTAACACTTATACCTTTCCCCCAATTATAAGTAATTTAGAAAAATTATAATTCTTTAAATTATTCATCATTATCACTTATAATAAAAAAACAAATTTCAACCTAAATACAATTACTGTTCACTTTAAAAAATGTTATTGACTTAATTATAAGGTGCGATATTATACTTCGTTCGGAATGGGTTTGCAGAACAAATTCAACATACCCGCTGGTTTATGAAATTAGAACTACTTATAAATTTACAGATATAAATTCACCGACAAAATTCTTTGGTGAATATTTTGATGAATTAATTAATGAGTTCATTGCTGAAGTGATTCATGAAATGGGAAGTACTTACAATCTATGTATACATGCATTGAAGAAAATATATATAGAAAAAGCCCTACTGGGTTACTATATAATAGTACACCACATAGTTAAATTATACTAAAAGGATCCTCTATATAAAGCCTATGTTCATGCGACAATATATTTTCTATGCATATATTCTATTAGGATAATTTGTATGATAAATACAACAATATTTATCTATATATTTATTACTGATTGCAGTTGCTTTTCCATATATGTATATGTTTACTATAAATACACACATTTACTTTGGACCATATAATGTAAAATATGTACTCGTGCAATATATAGAATTAAGGATATTTATAAGAACATTGTGAATGGGTTTTAGTTGATGCAGATAGAAAAATATTATGATGATGATGCTGTTTATGGTGTAAATAGTAACTCTATATACAATATAGATACAGAAAAGAGAGTATATGTATAGATACAAAGATTTAACATTATACATACACAAAACAAATGAATATAAAGAAATATATACAGAGAGGCGAAAATGAAAATTGGAAAAATGAAAATTCCAAATGCTATTTCTTTCCTATATTTATATATATTGGTATTCACGCAGGCGTATTATTGTATATTTAAATATATGTGTAGTTATGAAAATTACTATGGCTATTCGCTGTATATATGCAATGGCATGCATCGAGAAAAATTCTAAAACTCGCAATTGTATTTAACCGTAGATTTCAATTTGAAATGGTTTTTTAAATTCAAAATGTATGTGGATTGATATTAAAAAAGTAATGAATACGAATATAGGCATCTTAATTTTGGTTATAAATACCAAATTCTAATGTTTCTTGAACCACTTTTGATCGAATTTTATGTATTATTTTGTAATCGTAAAATATTTTTGAGCTATACAAATGTAATCGTCTATGGATAAATTGGATAAATTGAAGTAGGGTAGTTTAAAAGTGGTATATTATACGCAGAAGGGGTTTTCGTTAATTCTTTCAACCAGGTGCTGGTCCATTGTTTCGATTATTTTTTTTGTTTCTGGTGGTGTGTGCGGTGATGAATTCGCAACATGGTTCATATACTTACTTACATACTTCAGCCGTAAATTAATCCAAGCGGGTTAATTCCACAATTTGCCTCCAATGTTGACTATCTTGACTTCGCCATAATCTTATACCAATTTATAAAGCAACTTTTTTTTGCATTTTCATCAACACGCAGCCTAATCATCTTTTTCACAGTCCTTTTGTCCTCATAAATGAATCTCAGCACATTTCTTTTGAAATAAACGAATCATAATTCTTGTTTTATTGTTGAAGTACATGTTTCGCACGCATACATGACTATCGGATTGATAAGTGTCTTGTATATAGTCGAGTTTTTATGTTGTGTATCATCATAATATCAAGCTTTTAAACAAAAGTCTTAGGGCTTAAAACATATAGTAACGACTTCGATTACTCTGCATAACATTCGTGTTTTAATTTTCTGTTCGATGTTTAACACCTAAATATTTAAATGTTTGTAAACCATCAATCCATAGTTATGTTTTGTCCGATACGTCAACAACGCATGTTTCCTTTTTTCGTTAATCATTATTTCTATGAGTTTTGATCCACTTTCCAATTTCAATAAACTTTTCCTTATAATTGCAATTGCTCCTCATAACCTTTCAAATCTGCACCGCCGACGGAAGCAAATGAATTGTTTTGATTTACAGAAAATTATTCCATTCCGTTGTTAATTGATAATACTTTCTTCAGTGCTAGGTTTAAATATCTGAGATTATTGATAACTTTTGTCTACTTGACGTAGTCCCATTGATTCTATCATGTTATATTTTAAATCAACACCTTATATTTCGCATTGGTTATCATTGCGTTGATAAGTTTTTATTAGTATATTTGTTGAGAAGCCAAAGTTCTATTTCTTATATTGTAAAAATAAATCTGGTCTTTAAATTGAATCATATACGCCTGCTAGAAGTCTACAATCATTAAATTGTGTGTATAGTATTATATTATCCCTTTTCTATATATTGTATTATGTTTCATATATGTTAAAAATCTGGTATCTCTACCTCTGCGGAAGTCATATTGGTATACACCGTTGACTGCTTTTGCGATCGCTTAACCTTTATATATAGGATTTTCGTCAGTACTTTATATGATACTTGTCATAAGTATTGGCATATTCACCACACTGGTTTTTACAGTCCATTCTATGTTACACTTGTTAACAATTAATAGCATTTATCCTCCGTAGTCAATCCTCCCGTAAACTTTTTCCATTTCAAACCTTTACGTTCATATTAGACGCCGTATAAAGGTGGTGCCGAAGAATTGGTAAATCCAAATATAGTACATGGTCTTCACCTGTGGATATAAATGAAATTTATATCATCTTTAATTATATTGTGCCAGAAGAATTTAATGTTTCTTCAAATAAATAAATAAACTGCATTTAATTCGAAGTGAATTAAAATATATAAAAAAAACTGCATTTAATCGCTCACACACACACACACACACGCACACACCGAGCGTGACACGTTACTATGGTAACATGAAGATTTTTCTTTTAATTTCGCATAGTAGAGGTATTTTCCATAAATTATAAAGAAACGATAATATTTGATTTTTTTCTTACTGATTTATATTTTATTTAAAAATAATGTTACTAATTTTAATAATTATTTTTTCAAATTATAGTATATAACATTCATAATTGAAATATACTATAAAAAAAATACAGTTAAATTGGTAAAAATTATAAATTTCTCTTCATTTTTACAGTAATATTTAGTGTGTGTGTTTTTTTTTCTTTTATTTACCACAACCACCACTCTTCTTTCTTTCGGTTTTATTTTTGCAATAATTAATAAACAATATGCGCATGTTTCACACATTATTGGTAATGGTAGAATTAAACTCAACGTGTAAAAAGCAAAAATATAATTCTTTTTTTTTTTATTATTATCATTTAACGCATTCAAAAAAAAAAAAAAAAAAAAAAAACAAAAACAACTCATTTTTAAATAGAAAAATAAAATTCTATATAAAATTTAACAACAAAAACATTAGTCAGTGAATTGAGAGAGATCTGACACACGAGACGTGTGTGTGCTGCTATCGATATTTGTTTGTTTTTTATTTTTGATTTTATTTATTTGTTTGGTTTTAATTTATTGTGCGGTATATGGAAAACCGGGAAAATCATAATAACAAAAATTGGACGCCGTCGTTGTGTTTATGTAAAAGAAAAAGAAAATGAAAATTAGTGTTTAAAGTTTTGCTTTTAAAAATAAAAAAAAAAGAAAGAAAAAAAAGTGATATTCTAATTTAAATTAAAAAAAAAAAATTAAGTTTTTTATAAAAAAAATAAAAATTGTGCGATTTTCTTCTCATCTCATTTCCATATATGCAAATGGAAATTTTTGCATAGGCAAATACATATACATAAACACACACACACTTATACACATAAATCTTCAAATTTAATTAACTATATTTTATACACAGTAAGTTTTTAATGAATTTATTTAAATTATTATTAAAATAATATAATTTATTCATATCTGGAAAAATTTAAAAAAAAAAACACACACGCACTCAATATTTTGTGTGTGAATAACACCAAAAAAAATTGTTTGTACACTTTCTGTTATTTTATATTTCGGTTTTGTTTGACTAACCTTGAACTCAAAGGAAATTATTTTATATTATTATAATATGCAAATTATTAAATTTTAATAAAATATTGTAAACTAAAATGTAAAATATTATATTTTTTCGTATTTATTTATACTTTTATTAATTTTATTCATTATTCGATTTATTTATTTATAAATTATTGTAAACATAGTGTTTTTGATTACATTTTTGCCATTTGAATTCTTATATGGAACGCGAAAATAAAAAAGAAGAAATATCAGTGCAATAATTTGCTGTTAAATTATATTTTACTGCATTTCGATTTGATTAATGGTTTACGTTTTTATGCGTGTAATAAAATGTGTTAAGGATTCAATGGCAATATAAGATCCTTTTATTTATTATTTTTTTTCTTTATATCTGTGTGTGTGTGATTGTATGCTTCACTGCGCGATAAAATGATAGATGAAATATTTTATCTTGTTTATATTTATTTGTACAAAAAGTTATCTTAAATTTTATATTATTTTTTTACCCTCTTATAAACCATCAATTCGCTACACATTTTATGTACAAGATGATGATGGCGATGATGATGGCGATGATGATGATGATGATAATATTTATAAAATAAAAATTTGAGAAAATTCAATTTAGTCAATTGAAGATTTTTTTAAAAAGTAAGAAAAAAAAAAAAATGTTTCATTAAGAAAAAAAGCTTTTCTTTTCTATTTCTATACTTTTTTTTTTTGCCAGCATAGAGAAATTCAATTTAACAATAAATTGACCGAAAATTTTATTTATTTATTTTGTTTTATATCAAAAGAAAGTCCATAATGGAAATTTGTGATGATTTTGATGTTGTGTTATATATTGAATGCTTGGCAAAATATTCAATAAAAATGTGCGATTTATGGAGAGACCTCAAACAGGAAATTTAAAAAATATGATAAATTGAAAACAATAATAAATAAAGTATACTCATTGCGCGATTGTGTGTTACTTTGAAAGTAAATTTATTTTTTTTTTAAGTCTGTTTTTGTAAAAATAAATTATTATTACTTCCATTTATCAAATTTTTACCCCAAATAAAATAGGAAATTTTTTTTTTAATCAAATAATATTATTTGATGGTTAGTTTTCGCCTATTTTGTAGTGAAAAAACGATATTTATTGTGAAAAATTGGTATATACCAATCAAAAAGTAACTTATTTTGTACAATTTTTTTCCATATCTCTGCGGCAATAATGTTGTGTGTCGATAACACGATGTCTGTTTCGAGACTATATCCAATCGTCTACAACCATTTTAGCAATTCTCCAAATCCGCCGCATCGGTCTGAACAAATGATCATCCAAGTATATGTGTAAGTGTACGTTTAGTGTTCTCACAATATAGCATATTTTAATATCAAATTATGTTGCACACCTCCTATTTTGATAAAAACACCCAACACAAACTCTTTTACTCTTAATTAGATTGTCCAATTGATGCAGCGAGCAGCCATAGCTGATTTACCCTTTTCATAAACAAATTGCAAATTCATACAGTTCTACGTTATTTCTAATATAGAGATATCTATGAACCTCGCTTTAGAATGTTAAGCACAATAACTCATGAGACTTAAAGGTCGTAAATACGTAGTCTTGCAGTATATGTTTGGCGTACAGGTTCTGTATGAAAAATATAACCATGAAGCGTCGTCATGATTTAGGTATGTACAGCAAAGAAATAATTTCTCTGTAATCATGTTTCGCAGGGATTTTTCACACAGTAACGATTTTGCCGACACATAATAATTACCATTGTATATAGCCATCCCCTGCTATATATAAAATTCCATGAAAGATATCATCCATATCTGATGTTTTTAAAGGAGAATTAATGAATTTATCGCCCACCCGATTTTATAAATGTTTATTTATTAATTCCATTGCGTTAATTTCCCGCAGTCGGAAGAGAAATCATTGCTTAATTTTGATTCATTATATAATTTACATGCACTACTTCACATTCCAGAAAATAACTGTCTAATATAGCTCGCTTTTATTATTAGTGTATTGGTCCGATGGCAGTCTGAAGACACCAAAACGTGGTGTGTGTGTGTGGGGTGGTATTGTTTAGACTGCTTGTATGAGATAAACCCTTCAATGTTTCCTTTTTTACTTTCCTTTTGTAGTTGAGAAAATATCACCTTCGTACAAGACATTTTAAGGTATGAATAAGGTCTTCGAAATGAATTTACTATGGGTATGTAATATCGCAGCCATCTACCAGGGAACACTCATCTTGTCTTTGGATTTATTTTTTAAAAGGGCATGAATCCTCGTCGTAAGCACCAACTACGGCACCCCACAGATATATTTCATCTTTGTTTGAAAATCAATAACATTTTTTCGTATGACGAGTTTCACAGTTTTTCGCCAATTCGTTCTTTTGGAATTCTATGAAGTTATTAGTCTATAATATATGCTAAAGCAATAATAAAAGTCTTTTAAATATATGATCCCCTAATTTTAAATAATAATGGTAAATCTGTTCGTATATAGACTAATCGATTATTCATATATATAAAATAAATAAGGAATTAGGTTATTTTATTAATAATCTATTGTATAAATGAAAAACTTAAACTAATTTTAAATGATAATATATAATTTATGCGCATATTTTTTTATGTAAATATGAAATTTTGGTAAATTCAAATTTTATATATACGTTTATAAATGTGGAAAATGTAGGGATAAGCGATTATCTTAAATATCCAAATAAATTTTACTACTTTATATAACACGATTAAAAAGATTAACTAAATAAATTAGAATTGACACATTACCAAATTTTATTCGCATACAAAATAATAATTTAATATACGAATTTTCTTTTAAATTTTACCCATCCATCCATAAAATATATTTAAGAATTTAATATAAAATATGTTACATGAAAGATTTGTATAAGTATGTGGGTAATGTGGTGGGTGCACTACACATATTTTCTAAATTTATCATATGCAAACAAACACACACACACACATAAAATATCTGTCACATTGTTATACAATAAATTATATTGAAAATTCTTTAGAGAACAATAACCTATTTTTCTTCGTCGCTTATAATAATGGCTCATACCAACGCCACTTTTCTATATTTGTACCACCCCAAAAATAAACCATAAATATGTTGCATAAAATATCATATACAAGAAACTATAAAAAGAAAATTGGTATGTTTGGAATATTACGTACAAAAAAAACAAGACCCATTTTTTGATTATTTTATAATAAGATGTTGCAAAAAAAAAAAAATTCAATGCAATAAAATCTGTTATGGTTTTTTATTGATTTTATGGTTCATGCAACACACAGTTATCGCACAAAGCGTGTATACATTTTGAAAGGGTATTTACTTATACTTTCGCTTCTTTATTAATATGGGAACAATGTACAATATGTACAATATTTTATGTAAATATAGATATCAGGAAATATTAAATGTATAAATAATCCAATGTGTATCGGTCTATGTTACGAGAGTATATAAGGGATTTATATGGTTTCCCAAATTTTTAAAAATTTTAAATTGTTTCTATATATATATATGTAATTTTGTATACCTGCCTCGTCTGCATATATTTGCTGTGTTTTCTCATATTTATCTATACGAACATAGACATCATTTATATAACTAAGCTTAAATATTATGATGATGACGACCTATTCATTGAACCTCGCATGTATTGGGAAAAAAAATAATAACCTATTATTGATTGAAAAGACATAAATATGAAAATAATATGTATTATTAACAGAATATTATACTATAATCTCTGCTTGTCTTTTATATTTCTTATACTGCGATATAAATTTACTACAATTTGTATATTTATAATAAAATTGTGAACACAAACATATAAATATTATGAATAATTCCTGACGGTGACTCGTTCAATATTTATAATTTATAAGATGACAATAAATGGAATTTAAAATGTTACATATACTTTTTCACTTCGTTGCAGCGACAAGGATTGGATTTATATTTTAAACATAATAAAACGAATTACTTTTAATATAATCCTCATTTTTTTTTTTTTTAGATCGATACACAACGATATTTCAATCTTTTCAATGTCTTCGGAATAAAGGAATTAGTTGAGGTTGACAAAATACAAATTTTATTGTATATAGTTGATTTTTCTTAATCGCTTCATTGAAACGGTCTTGTAATAATTTTCGATTAATATTCATCGATTATTGTTTTATCTTTTTCTAATTGTTCGATTAATATTACACGTCTATCCATGCATCAAAAAAAAAAAATGTGTGGTCACTCACATGCGTTTAGTTCGTCATTGAGATTGTTAGTAATAATTCGCTGTCCAAATTGAAGAAAAAACAACAGACAAAGAAATACCCAGGAAGTTATCTTTAACTTGAACTGGAAAATTCTTCCGAATGCGTTCGTATATGTATTGATTAGAATTAGTCACTTATGATTACCACCTTTTCAGAAGTAGATGCAGTTTTGTTTGAGCTACTACGGTCGCATTAATTTTTAATTGTAAAGGTAAACCGCATAAACTACCCAAATAAATGATAAAATACCATATTTATGGCGAATATATTGCAAAAATAACATTTACATTATGTTTTATTGTTACCTTATCTTAAAGTATATACAGAGAATTCATTTTCACACCTAACAAATGTATAACATATAAGAAATGTTTATATGAAGTTATATTTTTATAAATATTATTTATAACATTAAATTTGTTTATACAAAAATTTAAAATTATTAATTATTATTTTGTGAATAATTTTTTAATTGCAATTATTATATTTTATTTAAAAAAGAAGCGATTTATGTTTTCCTTGTAACTTTATTAACACGTTGACGGACAGTTGCGTCTATAGCCGTCAAGTTCAAGTTCACTATGTGACATGACGGCAATAGCCGTCCAATACGAAACGGTCGTTTTTAGACACTGCGGCTGTAGCAGCACAAATGTGCATTTACCAGCGTACAAGTAGAAGCCTAGTGTCATGTTTTCGAAAAAAAATTTAGTATGCAAGGTTATACATTGAGTATGCACGTGGTTGTGAACGGAGTAGTGCGATCTTGTTTTCTCTTCAATTTACAGTTGCTATTGATACATTTAACGATATTTTTTGTTTATACTGGTAAGTATTTGTTTATGATTGATTTTACACTTTAAATAGAAATAAAAAAATTTAAATTTAGCATTTTTTCATTCATTTAGCGATATTTATAGTTATACTGTTTACTTTAAGTGTATTTAAGCAGAAAGAGTAAAACTATACTTCTAATATTCTAAAAATTACAAAAACATATAGTGTCAATTTTCGAATTTCACTTGTTTCTACTGTCCGTCAACGTGTTAATATGTGCCGATATGCTTAATGATAACCTGGGATGGTGCAAAGATTGTCGCAGATTCCACAGAAACAATGTGTTTCTATATATGGTTAAACTTTGTAAAGTTTTTCTCAAGTGAATTACGATTGATTTCGTTTGTCGTTCTAAAATAATATTAATATTGAATATGAAATATGTGTCTAAACTCTTAGCTCCAGAAATATTTGTTATATTTATATCACAGAAACTGTTTTTACTAGACGAAAGAAATGTATTATAACAATTTCCTGTTACTTGCTTTACGTAAAAAAATCAATTAACTTAATAACACCAAAATAACTGCTGCAGATTATATACAGACCGATGTACAATAGTATAAATAGCAGATAGATGAAATTGACGCACATATGAGTTAAATTTTAGAGCATAATTATATGTAGTCTTAGCAGAAATGTAAGCCATTATAACCAGGTGATATTGATACATATTTAGAGTTTGTTCATATTGAGGAGAAAAAGTAATGTAAATTACGTAAGTAATATTTAATGGTTTATATACAACTGTGGCCACTGTGGGTGATATAATTAACATCTCATTATATATACGCAGTTTTAATTAAATTCATAATATGCATATTGAATATAATTAAGTATATCTGTGGGGGGTGCGTCTTTTTAAAAACGTCTTATTTTATATAATTACATTTATTTTAATCATTGATTTGTGAATTATACAGTTGAAAATAATATCTGGTAAATGTCCACCTAACGGCTATAGATATTTAACAACAATTCTGATGCTGTATCGTTAATAAGACAGTATGTTATGTTGACATCCATCACTCACAAAATCTTGGAATGTAATTCACAGGTCCGCTTCTTAACACAATTGAATTGTTGATTTTCAATAAATCGATTGTTACAGTTGATGTATGGCATGTGGGTATCATAATTTTGCTGAAACTATACTTGTTGATGTCTGTACATCGATTTTATCTATCAATTCTGGATACAAGAAAAAAAAAAAGCTTATAGCATTGTTAAAGTGTTAAACGTTCCATGATGAATTTTGTCAAAGTATGTAATTTATTACTGATAAGAAATAAATAAATTTTTCGTTTGGCTTTTATTCAAATTAAAAGTACTGTCACGTTTAAAAAAACACCCACAGTATAATGGAAATAAGACATATAGTTATATAATTTATTTATACAAAAATAATGTATGGCGCTGCGTGTGCTCTAATTGCTAAAGTTTTTGTTCTATATGCGTTACATTTTGTTTTTTTTTTTTTTTATTACGCATCGCACTTGAAAATTTTATTTTTAATTTTTTGGTTTTATCAAAATTTTCTTATAACAACAAACTCTGTCCGAAAAATAACTACAATAGATTTAATTTGCAATAATGCCATCTAAAATTGGTTACTGATTAATTATTATGTACCGTATGAACCGACTTTAATAAACCGACAAATTTTATAATGATATTTTCTTCAGTGTAAATTATGATGCATTAAGTGCGTTTTATGTGAATCGTTTTAAAATTTGTGGAAAATGGTATACTGACCACCACTTGAAATATTGTGTGCATCGGAACAAACCGCGGCCATATTAATTTTTTTTGTCTGTCATTACTCTATAAATTTCAGTATATGTCATTTCGTCGAAGTGTAAACAACAAAGTTTCTTTTGCTTCGAACATGTCGAATTACGTGCCTGAAAAAGTTGTTTTGCGGGGAAGTTTAATAACTTTCTTTTAATTTGAAGAAAACCGCTGCTAATAGTTATCGATTGTTGGTAGAACCTTACGGTGAACATGCTCCAAATCAAAAAACTTGTAAACGGTGGTTTACACGCTTCAACTTCACAATCAAAACGCGATATTCATTGCCAGAAGGTAATGCTGTGCATTTGGTGGGATCAGAAAGGTGTGGTGTATAACGAGCTATTAAAACCAAATGAAACGGTTACAGCTGATCGCTACCGACGACAATTGGACGCATTGGCAAAGAAATTGAACGAAAAACGACCATTGATAGCTCGAAAACGCCACAAAGTTTTATTTCACGATGACAATGCCAGACCTTGCTGAAGAAGTGCGAAAATGGGTCGATGATTGGATTGGGACAAAAGATGAGGAGTTCTTCAAACGAGGAATCAACAAACTTCCCAAAAGATGGGAGGAAGTCATAGCTAACGATGGGCAATATATTGGTTGATGTACTCAATCATTTTGTTATACAAATAAATGCCATTTTCAAGCCAAAAAATCGACATTATTAATGCAAGGACCTAATACTTAAAATAACTTATGGTGAAAATTGTATTTGTTTAAAAATAAGTTAATTGTTTGTCGTTTTCTTAATCACATTATTTTTCGGACATTACTGTTCATACACATATCACACTTAAGTTGAATTTATTAATTAAATATTATATTTTTCTATTTTTATTATTATAATAAATTTTTTGTCTGCGCTGCGGCAAAATCATTTTATATAAATTCGGCACATATTGAATTAAGGAAATATATATAATAATAAAAAATTCTATTTTTATTTATCAATTTTATTTGATTAGATGTGAATGTGTATATATTATATAAACACAAATTCAAATTATAATAGAATAGAATATTTAGAAGAAAAATCAATATCTAAATAGTTATAAAATGGAAAGCAATAATAATAATAATAATAATAATATAGAAATATAAAGTGTCGCACGCAACCCCTTTCATTTTAAATGGATTGAATAGACATAGAAATATATTATACTTAACATAATCTCTATCAAAAAAAAAGGATGCTACACTTCCAATTCATTTTCCTTTTTCTGTTTTCTGCTTTTTTACTATGTTTATTTTATATAGGCGTCCATCGAAAAACAACTAATAACATAAAATTTGTATTTTAAATCTCTGTTGGTTATATAACCGGAGTTGTTGTCTATCTATCTATAACTAATATATATATATATAGGAAATGACTGTTGAGGGAATATTTACAATATTTACAAGATATTTTAAGTTATATTTTATTTATATTTATACCCAATAATTTATTTTATGTAAAATATTTAAGAAAATTCAATTTAATTTAACCAAAATTTATACAGAAAACATTTAACATTTATATGCATGAATTTTAATACATAATTTAATTTAATAATTTTACATGTCTCTAATAACCCAATAGAGAGATTATATGTCTCGAAATATATGAAACTTAATTAAATTAATTAAATATTTATATATAAAGCAACCGTCGTCGGTTGGTTGAAAATATATTGTTGATATACCGTTTTTACTTATATACCAAAAAATTATTAAATTATATATTGTCAGATTTGGACATTTCTTTACCATTTCATATACTCGCACATATTAACCAACATGAGAGTTTGTATAAAACCGTACAGCCACATATCAACATAAATTATTGTTTGTGTACACATATAAAATTTATTTATTCGCGTTGATTGATGATCAATCATTCAATATATACATCAGATACACAGCACATTATATTCAAACACAAATAGTTATATCAAAAACCAAAAAGTAATACAATATATTATTATAAAAAATAAACATATTATATAAAATATTTACACAAAACATATACGAGTAATTCACCCAAAAATATATATTTTGTATATGGTATAATTGAATGTGCGGGATATAAAGTAGATTGATGAATGGATTAAAATAATTATAATAATTGATAAATATTTGAGAAAAACATCTTTCAAATATAAGTATATTATTATAATATACTTGCGTTCTTTAAAATATTTTTTAGATGAGTCATGAAGAAGTTAAAAAAAATTTAAGTTCTGTTCAGGTCCTTGTACTCCTTGACTGTTAATTTTTGTGTATATACATACGTGATGGTTCTCATTGTAGCCAGTTTTTTTAGGGACATATTGCACACCCAGATTGTGATCAAAAACAAACATGTAATACGTTTGAATTTGATAATTTGTAATTTCCATTTACCTAATTATTTCAGTGTGAAAAAATGTTTTCAGATTTCAATGTCACTATATTTTTTTGTGGTAGCCAAATTGAAAGTAGACTACATTATGAAAAAAAATGTTTACTAAATTTTCCGGAAAATCGGCTTTTAAGAATTCTCATCTTTTTGAGTTACGGGCAATAGTTTTAACTATTTTTGAATACAGAATTAAAAATTATAATCAATTTCCAATCTGTCATAGAAGAGATTTTTTAAATCGATTTACGCGTTCAAAAGATATGACCGATTTTCCGTTTGATTACAATGAATTATTGAATGAAATAATGGAATTGTATACATTTTTTGTATCATTTGGGTGTTCATACTTTATACAATACCACAAATTTCTTTAAATTTTCTCTGCCTTCGAATGGAAAATCGGTCATATCTTTTGAACTGGTGAACCGATGTTAAAAATCTCTTTTATCAAAGAATTGGAAATTGATTATAATTTGTAATTCTGTATATAAAAATGAAAATCCATTAAGTCTATGACTATAACATTAGTTTTCCCATAAAATTAAGTTGGGTGACAAATTTAGTCAAATTTCACCCAGGTTATAAGATAAGCCAAATATAGTATAAGGATATTGAAAACTGAAGGTTATTTCTCGAGCTTCGCTACTGATTATGAGATGATTGCCGTAAAAATCAGCGAACGTATATAGATCACTGTCTAGAAAATCCGTTGAACATTATGTTTTATTATGCATGTCACGAACAATCTTGTTGTCCACTCTGTGGTCCAGCGCTAAAGTCAAATTGATATGGTTATACAATTTTCTATATATATATTGACATATATCGTTTGTACCACAGATCTTTACATATAGCTTTGATATCACTCTGTTATTATTTATTTACCATCCCTCAGAAACTTTGTAATTTAACTTTTTCTTCATCAATTCCCACAAAATATAATATCTTGTAATGGATCAGATTTATGGGGAAGCATTAAATAACTTACTTACTTTTTAGTAACTTTGTTGTTACTAAAAACGGTTGTGTATGACCTTAGAATCAATTTGGATGAAATCGAATTTGCGTGTTTAGAATGGAAATATATAAATACGTAGTTTCTAATATTATTCCGTCAAAATTGATACTCTGGATAGACTAGATTGCAGTAATTGATGATCTTTTGGTCAATTTGGATGAAAATTTGTACGGGTTTGTAAATGCTATTTTAAAGCTAATTCCTAATAAGTTTCTTCAAAATTTACACTCGTGTCACTTTTGTTTAATGTATTGTAAAACTATACTGGATCTGTTGGTTCTTACTAACATCACGACTAAATGTGAAAACTATTCTTATATACAAAATTGTTGAAATTTCCTTATTTTTTGTATCATCATATTCTAAACTATACCATTATTTTAGCACGATAAAATCAAAGGTATTTAAATTATTTTTAAAGATATAATTTTTCGATTTTAACGTGCTGTATCTCATACGAAACAGTTTTTGTTGTGACAATGAAATGTGCGCATATTAAATTCATTTGAAATTGATGGATTATGCAGTTTGTTGTGTATATGGCTTAATTTTGTTACTATGCGGTCTACTGTTGTATTAGTGTTCAGATCAGATTTCTCCACTTTGATCTTATGCGGCAATTTGAGATATTTTAATTTTTGATTTGGAATTTTAATTAATAAAATTTTTCAACCCTCTTTCAGTCAGCTTAACGTGTAAATGTAACTAAATCATCTCTACCGCAGTACATTTTGACATTTTGAGAATCTATTGTTTTTACATATAGAGCAGGGGTGGGCAAATACTTTAAAGCGCGGGCCAAAATGAAATTTTCAAAATGTCTCCCGGGCCGGAGGACTATACCGCATATGCTTTGCACAAGCGTCCACTTTTTCAACTTTATATTTGCAAACTAATATTAGACTCGAACAAAAAAGAGTATGCGATCAGTACTAAATCAAAATTGACAATACACGTGGTGCGACCTGTCGTCCCTCGAAAAGTGAGAGGAGTGCAGCATATGCCGTACTCACAGGCATTTCGAACCTAGCGCGATCTCCTTTGTGTTTGACGAAAAAACCGCCCTGAGAGCGATCGTCGCGAGCGACCCGTGTGAAACACACGAGGATTGTTTCAAGCTCACGACATCTTCCACACTAGTGTAGTTAGCCGACCGCCCATTTTATTAAGACTATTATATATACAGTACGCACACTAATAATGCTGATGTCAACAAAATCTCATAAAAGAGTTTAAAAAAATTTATGTGCGGAATTTTTCAACGGGCCGGATAAAATTAGCAAAAGGGCCGGATCCGGCCCGCGGGCCGGCTTTTGCCCACCCCTGATATAGAGTATAAATAACTATATCTTAATGCGGATACATTTTCCATTTAAGTGCTGTATATTTATACTATAATTACCATCTCGATACTTATTGCATATGTTATATATGCGTTTATGGATACATATCATTTAATAAATTTCATGTGTAATTTAATTTCGTCCACAACATTCCCCTATATTCAATATATATTTTATTTATTATAATTTCACTATTTATAATTTGTGTTGTTATATTTCGATAATATAAATAAATAAATATAATTTTCGTCCCTTTATTATTTTAGTTAATGAACTCGTCTAATACATTTATAAGTTAAATTTTCTATATAGAATATTTGTATATATATTTCGTGTTTCCTTTCGATATTTGATCTTTACATGTACATGTGTTTCATTAAAGAATTTATAAATAATCCTTTTATCCTTTCGATAATTATATGTAAATGGAATTTATTTTTATAATTATATGTAAATGGAATTTATTTTTATAATTACATTGTTATTTATAAATCGTAATTAGATATTGAACTTTATAAAATTCTTGTATAAATAATAAATGTATTATGTATAAAATTAGGAATGCTTATTACTATAGAGATAATGAACTGTACAGGGTGCGTATGGTATTTGAGCACAAATTAAGATTAAAACTATAATTTGATTATATTTTTATAATTACATAAAATTTTTATAAAATCTTAAGTGACTACTTGACTATAAAATTTTTCAATAAAATCTCCATAAGCGGCAATAATGCCCGAATAAAATACTCCTTATTCATGGTTGTAATTATAACATCCCTCAGCGAATAAATAGTGTTATGATGATGTTTTTCACGTTCAACTACGCGAAATTTGTGTGTGACCCAAATGTTATTTATTTATCTTTTCCATTATAATATCGTGTTTTTCGTTTACTCCTTAACACCAATTACATGTTTTTTATATTTCATACCGCTACTATAATGCTACACTGCGAATGTAACACATATTTTAAATTTATATCACTATGTCGGCGTGATACTACACTTATGGGTATATAATATTACACTTATGTAAGATAAAGTACGCGATACTATCAAATTATTATTTCTATATAAAATTTGTATTCATTATTTTCCTAATTTTTTTCGCAGAAAAACATATAATAAATCTTTTATTAAATAAAATATTTTATATTATGTGTAGAATTTTTTTTGAATTCATTGACTTTAATCCACAAAAAAATATTCCATCCTATATGAAAATATTATAATAATTATTATTATTATATGATTATTATTATTATTATTATTATTATTATTATTATTATTATGATTATAATATATTTACACAAACAAGCGAATGAATTAATGTTACCAAAAACTGATCAAAAATAGCACAAACTATGGTAAAATAATAGAATAATTTCAATTTTAAATTTATTTCCACTATTTTTTTTATATTTTTGGATATATAATACCAAAAATATCATATACAACTAATTTCAAGAACATCAAACGAAAAAGTTGATTAAATTTTATAACGATTTTATTAATTTTAAAAATTCCTTCTATAAGAAAGAAATTGGAAATTGGATTGTATTTATTGATAGTGTTGGAAATCCGTTTAAACTGTATTGATCCTTAATGGAAAAAAAACATAATTTATTCTAGATATCTTTCGAATTTTTTGGAATCGATTCAATGCTTTCTAAAGGTTAATTTCGATGAATTGGATTTATGTGAGAGCTGGTAAATTTTTATGCATCGCAACACGATCATCAAATTCAATACGTATTCGGAATTAATTTTGTTGACAACCCGTTTTATAAACGCAAATCAGCTATACAGAAAATGTTTTCTATTGATCCAAATGTAGGGGCGGTTCGTGAAATTAAATTGAGGTTCACATGTAAAAACATATTTTTCCTAAAGTCACTGCTAATACTAGACATAAATTATTAGACCAGAGACCAATGGAAAAATTTTCGGAAAATCAATTTTCATGAATTATCAAATTTTCTAACTACGAGCCATAAATTTTAACGGATTTTCAATTTTTATTACATAATTACAACATTTTTGATCAATTTTCAGTTTTTCATAGAAGAAATTTTTAAAATTGCTTCACGCATTCAGAAAATATAGTCGATTTTCCAATCGATGTCCTTGAAATTTTGTATGAAATACGGATGCTGCATAAATTTTATGTACCATTTTTTATATTTGGAATACGATACCTTTGTTTTAATATCTCTTTCTCTCGACAATATTTGCCAAACGCGATTGGCAATTTTTAAATTTTTTTCTTCTATAAAACATTGGAAATTGATTACATTTTATAATTCTATAATAAAAATTGAAAATCCGTTAAAAAACTATGGCTCGTAATTAGAAAATTTGGTAACAAATGAAAATTGATTTTCCGGAAAATTGGGCTCCAGGATAATATTTTACAATTTATTAAATATTATAAGTAATGACTTTAAGAAAAATATATTTGAAATAATGTGTTTATTCAAATATTTATCACAGTCCAAATGGTATTCCATTCATGTCTCTTTTATTATTATTACTATTGACGATTTTACATCCAACATTTATTTAATTTTTTTTAAACATTCACATCACAGTTTTAGGAATATTGAAGAACGGTGACCAGTATGTGAATATTCAGATGTTATATTAGGTTAGGTTGTTCGTGTTATTGAACTATTATATTGTTCGTATTATGGAACTATTGCAGTTTTCGTTATTTTTGATCAGGCTTATTATTATATATAAAATAATGCAAATAAACCTTCTCAGTTTGAATTAAATATAGCGAGGAAATTAAATATATAAATGTTGCTATTGGTGCCACGTTTGTAATGTATATATGTATATCCTGATGATGATGGTAATGATGGTGATGATGGTGATGATGTTATATTATATATACCACAGCATATTATGGCTTATAGTTACGTTGAAAATTTCAATATAAATAACGTTATCGCATATTTCTCTAACTTTTCATATGTACAATGTTACTCGATCTACATTATAATTTATAAAACATAATCCATATTCAACTACCATATTTTACATTTAAACATTATTATATTATTATACGGCGGCACACAACGATAATATATATATACGATCTCTATATATATAAAACTTCTAATACATTATATAGAATTCATTATAAAGAGGGTATATGTATAATCTGTTTATGAAATAAATGACCTGCTTTTAAGGATTTCCTATGTTTTATACACGTACCTATATATACATATTATATATATTATAAATATATCACACACACACACGCGTGTATAAATATTAATAATACGATTCCATGTTATTCTGATTAAATAATTTAACGTAAACATATAAAATCATTGAATCGTAAAACATATATTTTTGATATTGTGATATTTATACAATATTATTTATACCATATTTATGGATATATTTCTAGTATAATAGATAGAGAAACCACTCTGAGGGTTTTTATTTTATTTCAACATATATCTATAAATATATCTATAATACTCGTACCATAATATATATATTGAAGAGTTCATCTTTCATAAATTAATTAACAACACATCAATTCATTCATTATTCAAATTCATTACATATATATTAAACATAATTATACATATATACTTGTCGTGTATGTTGTCTATATTAATAGCATATATTCATATAACCTTTTAGAATTAAACATCATTTTCAAACGTATATAAATATAATCAATTTATGCATATATACATAAATTATATATTGCATTTATGAATATATATACGTTCAAAATGATAAACAGTAGATTTTAAATGTCATCCATTGTCTAATGAATAATTTATATATAAAAAAAATTAAATTAATTTTTCATCAATATTTAAATTCAATATCTATTTTAAATGTAAAGTGAAAATACACCATAGTGAAAACATTTATTGAAATAGCTTCTTCTTCTAGTATTACATTCACGATCCGCTAATTTTGACGTTTATGATGTGCATATTGATGTCCTCGTTGAATGTTAAAATTAACTTGTATACCGCGTAAGTTCTGTCAAATTCATAACTGCACAATCCCTATCTGCTCGTAACAGCTGCATATAATTTGAACAAATATCAAATTCGTAATAATATTCTATAATCAATTTTTAGGAAGTTTCTTAAAAATGATAATCCGTACATATACGCAGAATATGCGTAAATATGAACCAGGAAAGTTTAATCAATTCTTGTATAATTTTAATGAAAAATATTATACTTGATTTTTATAAAAAAATTGTGTATTATGAACTAAATTTTGAAATTAAAAATTTTCGTTTCATTTAATTCTAATAATTGGCACACGCAAAAGCATGAGATTTTAATAACTGCTGTGGTATATAGTAATTATTCCAATGCGGAGTAATTTTGCGGAATAATTTACCAACTTGACTGTAATGCTATAAGTTCCACTTGAAGCAATCAGTCATTACATTGATAATAACAAATTGACATACAAAATTTCAGCGAAATCATTTGAGAAATGTTTAAAATATTATAGGCGCTTAGCCAACTCTATATGGAAACTTGTAACATATATGATTCTGTTATAAATATTTATAAAAAACTAAATTCCCAATGAAGTAATAACCAAAATTTTCCACCTTCCTGCAACTACCTAGTATATGTGCAAAAATTATCCGGAATGAATTAACAACACAAAAAGCTATTCAATCCAAAAATTTTTTCAATTAATTATTATGAATGAAATCATAATTTTTAATAATTTATTTTACAGCAATTGTTGCGATAATTTTTTCAAAGTTTTACTAAAGTCCGTAAAAATAAATAAACCTAAGATTTACATTACTAAAATTATCAAAACAATTAATTGTATGTTACCAATTCCAAACGATTAGCATTTGTAGACCAACTATCCTATAACGAAATCATTTTGTTCCTTACAAATTAAGGATTTACAATTGAAAATTAAATTATCAGTAATTTATGCCGCAATGAAATAGTTCTGTAATTATAGTTACATCACTTTTACCAGTTTTATTCTATAACAGCATTAGAAAATTTTAGTATATTGTCTCAAAAGCACAACCAAAAAAATCAGTAAATAAATTAGAAAATACCATTATAATACATGCAATTTGGATAACCGGAAGTTCTTCTTTAATTATTAATAAATTTCCAAATATATCTATTATAAAGGATCCCGAGTATATATACAAAGTTCTATTTAATCGGGGTGCGAATTACACATGAATTAATTTTGATAGTTAATTGATTGTAGGGCGCATTAAAGCCACCGCTTATAGATTTAGAAATACCATATAAAACCCATGCTCTATTATGCCCATAATAAATAAATAAAGATTAGAAATTATATATAGATTGAGAAATATCCAAATTATCCATTTATTCTATGGAAATACGTTCTTCGACTATCATTTTGTTGTAAGGACCGTGTATATAAGAATTGATCTGGGTATATAACTTTCAGAATTTCGTAAGGAACAATATAATTCAAACAAACTCCATGATAAAAACCTACGTACAAAATTTAATCTAAATAGTGATCTTTTGAACCTTCAATATGTAGGAGTTCTTCTGTATATACCATACACATACCATAAATCCATATTTCATATAATGTAGGTATACTATAAATGTATATAAAACATCAACAGTTGTATGAATTGAGATAAAAATCACATTAAAACATCCGCGTGTACCATATCTACTACATAACTATCTATAACTATTGTATATACACCAATATCTCGATATACGGTCTACATACTTGCCGGGAAAGTTGGCCGCAAAGCAAAAAGTCGTATAATGAATCAATTAATTATTATGAATCAATTATTATTTTGATACAAACCCATACAAATTCAATAGAGAAGACGTTCCAATTTTATAAAAACATTTGGTTTGTTATATAACTTTTCGCTTTGTGGCCAACTTTTTTGCCGGAACGTATCTAGGCCGTATGGCGAGGTATTGATGTGTAAATACATAATATTATATACATGTGAATATAATAATTAAATTCAAATGATAATCAAAAAACTATACGAAATTAAGTTTTGTTCTCAAATCAATATGTATTAACGTATAAATATACGTATATACAAATAAATTAAATATACAGTGTGCAACTAAAAGGTATCTGCAACACCAACCGATAATGTTTTTTTTTAGAGTTACAGTTTTCTGAGAGCATTTTGTTAAAATTTGCAAAATCGTTTTAAATACAATAATAATTATCGCAACTTGTTATCATAAATAATACAGAGACCTGTGAATAACAAACTTTATAATATGATAATTTCCACTTATGTTACAATTCGTTATAAAAATAAGAATTTTACTACCATATACTGGCTGTGCACTATATATACTATTAATACACCCTGTATCTGTTTATAATGTATGTGTGTGTGTGTGTGTGTGTGTGTGTATTAGAATTACATATATAAATTTATATTATCAACTAGGGAATACTATAAATGACAGCTCATCTATATGTATAATGAAGCATTCAATTATAGTGTTTTGTAATTGCATTAGTTTTACTAACTACGTGCTCTAATAATAATATATTTAGGCTTCTGTTATCTCTTATACAGAAACAGCAGAGGATTCTGATGTAATATTGAACACTGGATATTGTACAATATATGGTTCATATATGTGTGATATATATGTGAGATCTCAAATAGTAAATTTATTGTTATAAGATTTATGAAAGATGTTTATAGATAGATCAATTCAATATACATAAACTCGTATATAATTATATTACAGATGAGGATGACTTCGAATATATGGTATATGTACTAAAATATCTATTATGTATTTGTATACCTACAATATAATGAAAAGTACATTATTGTCTATTATTATAATATATTATTTGATAAATAGAATATTGATTAAAATGTGGCTATGTATGTGTGTGTATTAAGAACTGTTTATATTTTATGCATCTAAACTAAACCTAAAGTTTAACTATACAATATATATATATGTAACAAATTCAAATACAAATACACACACCTAAAATAATGATATAAATATAAATAAGATTATTTCTTAAAGAAGAAAATTTAATTTAAAATTAAATTACATTTTTACATTCCCAGCAAGATATATATAATAAGAAATTTATAATTAAAAGATATATTACATATAAATACATGTCGGGTATATGCTCCAATCACCACTACCACAGAATTCTGATTGGAAGATATATTTTTTTATAATGTGATTTAATTTTTTTTAATTAAATATAAATTGGTTATTCAGCAGTAATGATTTTCGTATAAATAATTATAGGTTTACACATACATTAGCTGCTTGTATACGATTATGATTTTGGTTTAATTATTTTTTCAATTTGCTAAAATTGCATGATATATATAGGGGTTACGTTCTACGCACCTACAATATTACATAATATAATGATCTTTACGACTATATAAATAGTTGATATATAGTGGTTTAAAATATTTAATTAAATCGTTGAATTAACAATAAAATTAATATGTATAACTTGTATTAAAATTAATTTATTGGAGGAAATGTGTGTATATTAACATTTTTCTCTTTAATATATATATATTATATGCACAGACAGATTCTAAATCCTTGAAGCTAAATTCATATATATTTGGGATTGATGCAATACGCAGGGATTATAGAATATAGAGTAATCATGATTTTATTAATTGAATAACATAATCATACTTCCATCATAATTGTACGTTATATAGATTATTATGTATAGTTGATGTTGATATGGTGTACCATACGTCTTGCACTTGAACTACATCGTATATTAGAGTAACATGCATAAAATTTGCAAAAAAAATTGTCACGTTGTGGATGCATTTATTTTTCAACAAACAGTTGTGAACAGTTGTGAACCTCAAAAGCTACAATTTTGCCAATTAACGATCAATCAATATGAAAATAACAATCGATCATCGCTGAAAATGATTTTATTGTTTGAAAAAACCGTCATTATTTTTAAAATATTACTCAACAATGAAAACCTGGTGTAGCGCATCCTTTTTAATAACCCTAAGGTGTCAGCTATATTTTTTTTTGTTTCCGTTGGTAATATTTTACCGCACAAATGGAGCAAATTCAAACCTTGCGTGAATTTTAAGGCACACTATATATATTGTAAAAAAAATAAAACACTTAACATATTAGATCCTTGTGTCATACCAAAATCCAAATTCTTCTCCGACATCGATGTTTCTCTAACACATATAACTTTTCATTCAGTCTAATTCTTTGTCATTAACACCGTACATTTACTTAATTTATTTAACAAATCAATTCTATATCAATTATGTTTTCAGATCCAACAAAAAAAAAACCGCCATAACGAACAATCCTTTATCAATTGATATTTTCCATTAACTAATAAATCATTGGCCAATGCTATTTCAAATAAATACACCTTACGAAAACCAAACTTATTTTCAACAATAATAATATATTTATTTCTAAATAATTTTGTAGTTACAACGCTAAAGAAATTTCTCTAAAATGTTTTCACATATAACAAGCTGTAACATAATTACTGCAGGTTTAAATTCTTTAAACAATTTTGTAATGTATAATGAATTTTGTTCGTGTTTAAAAATTAAAAGGTGAATTCATCTAATATAAAAATATAATGTTTTCTTTATTTTCTTAAAGATTCTTATATAATTAATTGCGATCCTTTCGTTGAATTATTAACTAAATCGCGTATACGCAGAGTAATTTACTAATTTCAACGTAATGTTTTTGGTATCGATGCCTTAAAATAATGATATTGAATTCGTAAGTCTGTGTCAATTAATCTGCACATATAGTTTGTTCAAAGGGAAAACTGTTCAGGTCAAACACAATGATTCAAATATAAATAGATCTTGATGGTTTATCTATAGGAATATATACAGTGGAATTGTTGATATAAAATAACCATATTCCACTATATAATTGTATAATCTTCTTCACATTTCATCGGCCTGACTCATTTACTATAAATGTCATATATACATTATTATTATTTTTAAGTTTCCTACGCAAATAACCCATTTTTATTGCGAATTTGCCGCATAATATAATTTTTAAATTGTTCAATTTCCTTTATATATTTGGGTGTTAAAATATAAATATCAACCCATTATTAAGACGAGAAAACCTACACAGATACAGATAATGTATGAGCTTCTGCTGCGTATGAATAAATAAAGTGTGGGATTTCATTTTATTTCTGGCAAAAATTATATTATAACTTTATTGCAGAATGTATATATTTTAAACTATAAAATATATGCATTTGTAGGACGTTTTTCATTAATTTAATATATGTATATCGCATAGAAACGCGGTCCGCAATAAAAACTACTGTAAATTAATGCGTTATATTTTTGGATTACATACTGAAGGAAATGTCGTGAAGTGAAATGTTGACAGTTTGTTAAAATGAGTTCACAATATACATAAATCAAGAAATATATAGTTATAGTCGTTACTGTTACAGATCCATAAAGATATAGTATTGACAGTCATTTTGGTTATATTGCGAACAAAGGGTGGGTATAACTATGTTTATACGTATTTAATTGAACAGTCTATACGGTGTTTAATTAATTAATTAATTAAAATCGTATTTATTCCCCTATAATTTATATGTACATTTTTCAACATTATGCCATTTAATATAAATATAGAAGATTATATATTACAAATAGATTATTATTAATATATCAAAGAATTTTTTGTGTTATTTAATAATTTTGTATTTTTATTAGAAAATAAGTCACTTTTTCTTATATGCGTCACAAGTACAATGCACTCTTTTATGGTATATAATTATAGCCGTAATCCAAAAGAATTTTGTTTTTACCATACCCATTTATTTTCGTTTTTACTTTTATACACATTTCACATATATGCAACGCATCAACAAAGATTTATTCCATTATTATCGCCTCGCCTTTAACAAGGATTATATAACCACCACTGTTTTTGTGTTGTTGCTTTTTTTTTTATAGTATAATACTCTTATATGACTCTCTGCATTATAGTATACTTCTGGTAATTTCCTTCCGTATTTTTTTTTTTTATTCCTTTGAAATGTTTACGATGATATGTGCGATGATGATGTCATTTTATATAAATAGAAAAATCTCAACTCTTATTTATTTACTACTTTTTTTTTTTTTCGTATGTTAAATGATGGATGGAATACCACCGCATAAAAGAAGATGTATTCTATTATATAGGTATTAAGATGAAGAGCGTCTTTGTTTGGTTGTGTTTTTTTTTGTATGTTCTAAGTTCTATATTTTATATAAAAGATTCAATTTGAATGAATACTTTTGATCAAGAACCTTTATAAACACACGGTAAAAACGATGTCTTTTATTTCAAAATAATTTAAAATAGAATGAAAATAAATCAACATAAATTTACTTATCTTATTTTTTCCATTTACTTTTTTACACAATTTTTCTTCTTTCGTATATTAAGTATAAATTTAATAGTTAAATTTGCCTTTACATGCAAAAATGTTATTATTTATATAACTTTGAATGCACACACACACACATGGATTTATTTGTATAAGTTACTATGTACACATTTAAAAGTATGTACAGATAATCCTCGAATCACACTATTAATTGGAACCGTGATATGCAAATATATATGGAAATTATATTATTGGATGCCATACAAATTTGAAGAATCGAAACTAAGCACCATATCCAAATTAAATATAAAAGTGGCGATTTTTGTTATTCTAACCACTTGAACAATGTTTATTGTTTGTAGAAGCTTTTGTAATTGTTGACCTAATTTTGTATAACATTTCTAAAGAATTTTTAAGTATAATTAATATCTATGGAATATTATACCATTTCCCGTCCAATCGATTGACAATCAGACACCGCTTAAAATAAGTTGTTATATGGTAATTATAAATAAAAAGTTTGTCCATAAATTATCATAAATCTTGATCACGACATCACAAGAAGGTTACCAAATAGAATTATAATGCAAATGTTCGATGTAGATGCCGCACAGGTTTCGTACTATGAGTAAAATGACTTTTGTTATACGATTATATGAACCTAGATCTTTAATCATTTATCTAATTTTCAACGAATTTCATTGTATAAATGGTCATATATTTGACACCGCATATAAAACGTTTGGAATTTGAGAGATTATAAAGTCTTTATTTTACCTGCAATTATGTGCGGGTATTTTATAATTTCACCGATTCTTAGCTAAATTTTTGTATACAAAGGTTTGAAATCGGATTACGTATCCTAATATTATCACAAATGTAACGATGATATCTAATGAAATTTCAAATTTTCATAGGAATTGTATTTTATTATACGTATGTGGAATTAAAAATCTGCACCTATCAATGAATATTCGTCGTATACGAGAAGTGTTCATGTTATTTATTGTGGATTTATCCATATCGGATATTTATCAGAATATTTCCTTAAATAATTCGTCTAAGCACTGAATTAATTAATGAAATTTTCATATGTTTTATTCAATTTATAAATTTATGATTTCTAAAAATTTTTCCATATATTATAGATAAATGTTTATATTTCCTAGACTTCGACGTGAAATTCCATTTAATGATTATATAATATTTCCTAATTAACGTTCTTAATATAATAATATAATTTGGATATTAATTTTCAATGAATTTATTAATTTCATTTAAATTGAACACAATTCCATACGCTATTAAGTAGATTTGCCAGAATTTCTATAGGAACTATTTATATATTTCTATATAATTCTTATTATAAAATTTGAACAAAATGTCAAAAATTATTCGTAGAGGGTTAGTGAAACTCTAAAATTGCAAGGGAAGTAAACATCTCTCATCTATGTATGTGATATTTGGAAGTTGTTTCACCAAACATCTCACTTGTATTGTTTATGTAGCATAGTTTTCAAAATTTAAATTTCGTTCATGAATGACATAATTTCTTATGTGTGTGTATGAGGTTACACCATAATTTTGGTACTGTGTTATAGCTGGTTTACTTGTATTTGTATATACAATACTATATTTTTGTAAATAATTTTATAAAATACATGTATTTACGAACAGTACCTACTTAAAAAAAAAGTGCTATATACATAAATTTTTTCTCACATATATTTTGCTGATATTATATGCAATTTGTAATTTTAAAAGAAATACGTGACTTGGGTAACATTCAACGAAATATATATTACATGCAAATACAATAAAAATACTATATTATTATACGATGAATATTCTATATTCTATACATATACTCGCCGTATATATCCTACTAAAACCCAATATATAAATATATGTATTTAATATGATTTTCTCATTTTAAACGAGTGATAAGAAATGAAAATTGTGTACTTGTGTATTTGTATATTGAAAATTGAATTTGTTACGGTATATGATATGAATATATTATTATTATTATTATTATTATTATATTTGAAAATTATTTGTTAATATTTTATGCGGAATATTCTTTATATACCATCGCGTATTAAATAACAACAATTGATAAGGAAAAAAGAGGAAATTTATTAACTGAAATATAATAGGCAATTCTTCTATATATTGTACAATACAATATATAAATTTTATAGATAGCTACAGGATGACATTTATGAAGAAAATTTTGATTCTATTTTCCTATGTTAAGATAAACAATAAAATATAAAAATGAATGGCTGTATAACATTTTGTTTACACATTATCTGCCTATGTTATTCGAAACCTATGCGTAATCAATTCCATAAGATATTTTGACATTTTATTTCCATTGTCATCTCGTATACTGCGTACATTTAAAACAAATGGTATTTTTCACATAATTTAATCTTATTTAATAATGTAATTTATAGCAAGCAGCTCATCTATAAATAAGAATGTATTAGTTATATACATATTCCCAAATATACATTATTAATTACGTTAGCAGTCTGAATAGTTTTAGTTTTGATACATTTATAATATGAACGATGAACTCATAATTGTATTGAAAAGTACCACATATCCTATAATTCTATCCATCAATTCTTTCATGTATAGTTTTTTTTTTAAATCGAAAAAAAAAATTGAATATGGTGCAGTGATTAAATTCTTTGTTCTGGTTGCGATTTAATGCCAACTGTAATTCAGCTAAAATTGCTAAAATAGCGAGTAATGCATGTCCTTTAACAAAGGTTATCAAGATAGGTCTAAAACTGCTATAACATTCATTCAACAAGTAAATGATATGATCCGTTAGAACGATTTGCAATTATTTTGCATGACAAATTACATATAAAAAAGATTTGTACAAGCCTAGTGTTTTCTGGCAAATTGACCAAATATCCAATGTATATTTCTTTATAAAACTTGTTTGGATGGTTTGAGCATAATAAAATGAATTTCAAACAACCCAGTCGGACCGATATGAATGATAACATCGATGATTGTTTATTTCTTCTTCTTGTCAACACTACTCCATTCATGCAATACTTTCTAGATTACTTTTGTACAGAGATGTCATTGGTGACTAGTACTTCTTCGCTAGATGAGTTGTTGATGGGTTCGGAATGGGTCAGTTTTTCATGTGTACAGAACAAATTCAACAAATTCGCTGGAATTTATTTATGATAATAAATATACTACTAATAATACTTTGGTAAATATATTGATGAATTAATTGATGAGTTCACTGGTGAATTCATTCATGAAATTGGAAATACTTACAATGTATGTATGCATTCATAGAAGAAATTGGAACAATACATACAAAAAGCCCCACTGGAGTACGTTTCATAACTGTGTTGCGTTGATACCAAAGCGCAAAGAATAGTCAAAACAAGGAATTAAAGTCGGTACATATAAACTCTAAAGAATACAAAACCATTTGCATCAACAGGAAAGGTTATGACAACAGTATTTTTTTTAATCAACTACTATATAAGAAAATAATCATTTTTCATCAAGACATTGTACGTGTTTACAGAAATGTTTTGACGGTGGCTAAATTCAACGTATTTATGTACCAATAGTTCGAACATTCACCAAATAATTTGGTTCCCACTGACACTATTAACTGTTTGCAAATAACGCGAAACTGTAGATGCAGATATTTTGGAAGTCTCCCGCAATCACACTTCAATGATGCGGTATTGAATTATTGGTGAAATCGTTTAAAAAAAAAAAGGAATTTAAATTTCAAGAGATTTTATTGAAAAATAATACATATTTTTAACGTTAACAAAAATTATATCATTTACATTTGTATATGGACGACAATTTTTCAAGCACACCTCATATATTTAATATATCAAAATGAATAATAGTCTAATTACACCATACGGTCAATAATATATTAATAGTAATTCATAGGTTTTGTTCTAATTTTTAATGTCATATTTACTAAAAAAAATTAATTTTAATTTGGTATTTCATATTATTATTAAAGTATAAAAAAATATAGCCGTAAACGTGAATTATAAATCATATTTGAATTGGAACGATAAAATTTACTGTTTATACATTTTATATATTGTAATTTATTTTCTCGAGTTACCTAAACAGTTCAGTAATAGCAGAGGTAATAGGTGAAACATGATTAAGTTTCCGACAATATCATTTTCATTACTATTAAATATAATAATTAATTTTTACACAAATACACCCTAAAATGGTCCGTATTTTATTAATTTTTTTGTAGCTGCTATTCGTTTAGGCAGGGGATGAAATCTTATATAATTCACGAACATATATATTATTACGTATATCCTTGTAAAGTATAGGTATATATACAATATATATATTTGCACTGCATTGTATATATATTAATGTTTAATTAAAAATATTGTGCTCTGTCAGAGTTCATCAATTAATCATAAATGAACTGCTTATTTATCCGTGTATTATATGTACGATTACCTTGTGGGTGTATATAAAATAATTAAAATATATGTGAACAATTGCACAGCCTTAACTTACTATTATGTGCCATTATAGTTTTTAATTGAACTATGGGTTGAATATGAAATTGTGTATACATAAAGAAAATATAATATTGAATTTTCATTATATTTTCATTTTATATTTATTTTTCTATATATTTTTATAGATTCTTTATTTATTGTATTGTACATAAACTTTTAAAATCAATTTATTATTATTTTTCTATATTTTGTATGTACCATTCAACAATTTAATAGAAAATGTTATTAAAATCCTTTCCTCAATGGATTGCAAAATGTTATCGATTCAATTATAAATTCAATATATATTGTGTACTTCAATTAAATATAGTCTCACAATACACACCTTGTGTCCGACAGATAACCGATATGGATGTGGTAACACCGTATCTATTTGACTGCTGATGAAATTGTGTATTGTGAACCGACGACTTTAACAAACTGTCAAAGTTTCAAGATATTTCCTTCAGTGTAAGCCAAAATAAAACGTTTTATGTAATAGTAGTTTTTGTGTGCGATCGGTATCGTTCGAAAAATGTATATAAAGAACTGAGAACCCACAAAAACGTTTGAAATGTATAAAATCGATTATATGGTGATACTCGATTACCCAAAACAACATATGAACGATTCAAAGACGACACAAAGACAATTTGGAGAATGATGAACGTCTATGTCGACCATATGAATAACGATTATCGAAAAAATCATCTATAAAGTACGTTATTTCGTGAAAGTTAGCAAGGAATTTTTATTGACATTCATATGCGGAAATGAAACGGTATGGTATTCCATTTATAAACAAAACAATTCATGAGATTTTAATTGAAAAAAAATCAGAGTTTGTTTCACAATAATTGACTTAATCATACCGAATTCATTTAAAAACGCTTGTTAAAATGCGTGAATGAAACCGGCAGTGTTATCAATACGAACTAAAAAATAAGAATTAAAACGCTGCGAATGGCACGACAAAAAAATATCTTTTGATGAAGTTAAAAATAAGAAAATCAAAAAGAAATTATCAAAAAGTATTTTTTTCCAAGTGGTGTACAACACAGTTGATATCTTTCTATTGTCTTAATATATTAAGGCGTTTGCTAAGCCTTATTCATTATTGGTATTCGTCCTGAATATCTAGAACCACAAGCAGTTTACGTTTATTCCACTTTATAATGTTTGTTCGCAACTATTATCACTGATTTTTATATTTCAGTTGCGGGAGATTTATTTTGTAAAAATAAATTATATGTGTTTTTTTCTTAATCCTTCTTCAGTCCGCGGTTATTTTTGCAGACATACGGTGTGTAAGTGTAAGAGTATATTTATAAAACATAAATTTTATATTGTTGGTAGATTGGATAAATATATATAGATTGTGGTGATGTACTCGTATGTGTGGGCACTATGCATAGATTATAAATTTGTGAAAATGTTTATTATGTACTCCTCTTCAATGTTATATGGATGTGTGTTCTATATAAGTGTATTTTACATTATACAATTGTACCATGTACCTACACACATATCGAATTATAATGTATTATAAAATATATTTTATATATTATATTGCTTTCTAAAAAAAAAACGAACATAACTGATTTTGAACCACAGATGTTTTTATCAGGAATTTGTATTTATTTTTTTTTTCTATATAAATATAAATTTACACAAAAGGATGTTGTGGTTTTTTTTTATTTCGTATACTACAATATAATATATTGTTTATGATAAAAATGAAATGTAATAATATCTGCATGCGTTCCAATTGTGGGTCTACAAACGGTGTCCCAATGAAAGTGTGCAAAAACGCTACAGTATATAAGGTTAACATTTGCAATTAAAAATTGTATGGCAACAATGAGTTGATACCGCCCATATGAGTTCAGTCGGAGAAAACGTTCAAGGGTATATCACAAATATCTACGACTGCACAGATCTTAATGTTTATATTTTTATCGGATAATAAATATTTGAAATTACTTTAACTGTTTCAAAATTATTTTTGTTATATCTCTAAGACCAGAGTTGACACTATATTGTAATATGTTAACAATAATGATTTTCGGCTTTAATGAAAGATCAAATTTCATGATAGTACGTATCTCTAAAAATAAAACAGTTGGTATTATGCATGTCATGCATAAATTACAACTTTGAAAAATAATAGATATATCTTTCCGATAAACATATAAACATTAGGATCGGTACGAATTGGTACCTGCGGAACATCCTAGAAATTTATATTTGTTATTGTCAGTCTAAATCTAAAAGTTGGAAACGGAATATTATATATTTAATAAGGTTTAACATTATATAATAGAAACTAACGTGAAGTTTATAAGCAAAAACTTTGTATCTTAAAATATTAATATATTCCACACATATACAGTGGGGGGGTTAACTGTGTGTAATACCACGTGTGTTGTATTTATTTATATATGTTCAATATGTGTATAAGAGTCGTATAAGACCAAAACATATGCCCCCGTACGTAAAACATGTATCATGGTAATACTCGCATATGTAATAAATTATAAAAGTTATGCTATAATAATCAATTTATGAAAAAGAAATAAAAACACAAACAATGTCTGGGGTAGTGGAATTTGGGTCATACCCATATATATCATATATGGTATACATATTTCTGTATTTATGCGATGAGGAATGTTTGTTTGAAGTATACATTGTTAACATATATAAGGGATAATAATATATTATATAATAGATAAGTATTCTATATTTATAAACAGTCAAAACTCAGGTAATATAAATTATTTCTTATATTTATTTAATTTTATAAAATGATAAATATATGTGCGGCGAAACTGAGATTGGTGGATTGGATTTTGTGTTGTATATTTTCTTATCATCATTTTGTATTTCTATTTGAAATTCAGATATGTTCACAAGAAAATATAGGTTGGTTTTTTCATGGGTCTAATAGATAAGTTTAGAAAAATAAAAACATTATTAAATATAAATATATATAATTTGGAAGGCACGATAAAAATTAAATCCTCCGCTGGTTTTCAAACAGCAACGTGAATTTAGGGATTTTTTTTTAGCAAAGCTTGTTCATCAATCGATCACACGCGATCTATTTCTAAGTCCTCAAAGTTTATGTACAATAAAAATGTAAAAGAGTCTTACAACGATTTTTTGAGTTCGTATGTCTTTTTCAATGAGAGTTTACTTTAATTTTGTGAAATGTTTATAGACAATATTAAATAAAATATTTACAAAATTTATTTATCTTTAAAAGTATTTATTAAATCTTTCTCTTAGAATTAATCTTTTTTATAATAATTTTTAAATGAATCAACTGTTCTATATATAAATAAAAAAGCTTATACTTAAATATTTTCACATTAAATATTTATTTTATGTTATACACACACATACACACAAAGGATTTTAGTGTAACTTTGTTTTATTTACCCAAAAATAAGAGGAATAAAATAAATAAATAACATAACTCAAATCTAACACACATTTTACATATACAAGGTTATGTAAAAGTAACGCCTATATACACTGTTTTTTATTGATTTTCAGTCTTTGTTTTTTTAGTAAATCGTATGCTAAAGCGATCATTATGTTGAATATCGGTGTCATCAATTTCACACCATAAACATAATCAGTAAATTAATCATCACAGCATGATCTTCGAAGAAATAAAGTCTAATTATGCCATTTCAAAATATCATCACGTAATTCGCTTTGTGTATTTTTTTTTTAAATCACCCATTTTTAAAATAGTTTTAGTAAATTTAAATCGCTACTCTTGCCTATATCGATCCATATGTGATTAAATTTGTCAAACATTGAATAAATCTAAAAATATATTTATAATTGTTTTGTTGTGTCATTATCTGTTGGCGTTTCTTTTGGATAATCTTGTGCAATATATAAAAAAAAAAATAAATAAATAGATTTAAAAGCACATAAATGTTTTCGAAACAAATGTACAGTGTAAATGTATGTTTATAGGTACGAATTACATGAGCGTATATAGTTATTCCATAAGTATTATAAAATATCACCCTAATTTTTAGGATTCCTCATCATTAATCTGTATATGTTATTCAGATGTGTGTGTGTGCTCGTTCTTATATAAATATACGTTTTCATTTTCATATAAACGTATAAAATGCGAAAGAGTACACACATATAAATATATAAATAATAGTTATACAGTGATAATTCGATAATCCCGACCATACCATAGTTAATCCAAACATTCTGTAATTCGGACGAAAAATAGCCGATGATCGGAATAACTTATAAAATAAGTTGTGTCAAACAAAATGTACGCAACCTTATACAAAAAAGCATTAAACGCAGCAATGCGAGAGGATTTAATATTTCAAGGTTGACATTCCTATGATCCTATATTATAAGGATAATTTTCAATTGGTACAGAGCATTTCTGTGGTTTCAAGGATAAATAAAATTTCATCGATCTGAACCGAATAATTTTTATATTTACTCGTACTGTAGGTTATATGTGAAAAAGAATTATATCGGGAATTGAGTATTAAATGTTGTTAGATAAGGATTAAGGAATGTCAAACATTTTTTAAGAATAATTTTCAGATTTATAGTCGTATGTAAAATGTTATACTTGTATACTATTTAATTATAATTTAAGTGGCTATATATTCAATTCCCTGTATGTGTTTATTAATCTCATAGTCAAATAAGATTGAAAAATGAATATTATCCTTAAACGGTTCTTGATTCTTTCAAAAAAAAAAAATTATAATATCCGAAAAAAATTTCCGTATTAAATTTCATTCAAATTATAGTAGAAGATTATTCTGTTTTATATTCTGTTCCAATTTTCTAAACTCTCCAGATTATCTGTAATTTATTTTTTATATCACAGATATGATCTGGCTATAGTATAGATAAACCTGGTAGAATATGCTCTACTCTGACCACTTTGTTATCAATTTCACTCATTATGGTGTTGTTGCTACGGCTCACTTGCAATATATTCCAAATATGTTATTCTATGGCACTGTTACACTGAAAAAGTTATAGTATACGGTAGCCACAAATGCAATCAGATATAATTTCTATTGGTTCGGTAAAGCTGCTTTAAAAAAAATGATGTACATTATTTTTTTCAAATCCAAAGTACCATTAATTATGATATGGCAATTATATTTTAATAAACAATATTCCGGATGGAAAGAGTTTTTTTTTTCACTTTACTGTCAGGATTATGTAATTATCACTGTACTGGTATATACATAGTCATAAAAAGACAGTGTTTGTGTTATCATCTTCATCATTATAATCATCAACATCATTGCATATGTGGCATCCCCTTTAAAATATTCTCAAAACAACATTTTGATTTATATAATATACAAATAAATACATTAATATATAGAATTATTTAGTTATACATAATTTATGGTATATACAACAGTGTCGAAAAAATAAGGTCAGAATATCTTTATTTTATTCATCCAAATAAATTGTGTCGACTTCAAAGTAAAAGCCGCCTACGACACAATACACTTATATGCTAACAAATGGCCGTCAGAGTGCAATTCTTTTTGGTGGGCTTCACGCATCGTAATAATATTCCATATTACATACAGTTTTGCCCGACGGACGAAAATTCATAATTCACATAATATCACGATATTCGATGAAAACTGTTACCATTACGTAGATTTTTAAGCGAAATCGCAATGCCTACGGTCTTGGTTCACCTTTGGCACTATGTATTGCTGTTTTTGAGTCATAAGCATCAATTCAAGTCTCATCTACTGATGTGTTTCATGACCGTCATATATTATAATATGAAATTATCTTTTAATGTAATGCTCATTTTCATATGAGTGTTTTTGGAATAAAACACATCATTATGTGGTCTGCGTGGCATAAAACATCTTTTAAAATGGTATTCATCGAACTTTTTGAAAATCCAACAATGTCAACAAAGTCTCTAATTGCATTTAACCGATGGTCGACGATTTACCAGAACTTTGATTTTCTTGTCGTGTTGTTGTTACCTGTTTGCAAAAGGCATTCTGTACCATTTTTATTAACGAATCTGCAGCAGAAAATTTATTCTGCATACAAAATCTAATGTGAGTTATTTTCACAACAAGACCACACATTTTGAAAATCGAAAAATGAGTTTAAATCACAACAACTATTATGAATATTTTGAAGTGAAATTTGAAACAGATGTCTAGAGGACAGGACATAGACATCACAAAATTTAAATTAAAAGGCTTACCTTATTTTTTAGACCCAGTAGTACTTATGTAATGTAAATAAATATGAAAATTCTTAAATTAATACATTATTAGATGACAAATTTTCACTATATAGTAGAATATATACGCAAACACAAGTGCGAGTATTATTTATATATATGCATTTGAGTATATATTAGTTAAAAAATAAGAGTATGGATTAAGGAAAAAAGGAAACCGCGCATAAAATAACAATAAATGACAATATAATAATATGAAAATTATAATAAAACAAATAGTTTTCTTTTTTTTTTTTATATAAACGTGTACATTTTGTGGTAATATTTTTCTATAAAACATTCATCCATCCATCTAATTTATATATGAATTATATTCAATGCACTCTATATGTAGCTTATAGCACAATAAATTGTATAAATATTCTTATCCAACCAAGCATTCATTCATTCATATACATTTCTATAATATGCGATTCATATATACAGCCTCCGCATGTACCATATATATTTTATATATGCTATAGTTCGTTGAAGAACAATACACTGTAATTTTTATGTATATTCGCTTGAATATTTTTCACAAAATAAAAAAGGAAAATAATATAGCAACGCCATTCATTGAGATGATAAAAGGATTTATAATATACTTCATATTTGTCATTCAAATGCATATGTGTACAAATAGTAAATGTTATTTTGTTTTTGATTTTCTATTATAGTTATGTGCATTTTTTCTGTATTTTCAATGTGCTTTTTTTTTCATAGTTGTGTTGATAAGGAAAACGAAAAAACGTAAATTCATCGTTTGTGGAACAAATGGAACAAATGAATAAAAACGTATTAAATCAATATATAATATATGTGTGAAAATTATTCACATTTAAAATATATTGTAAATGTGTTCACTCAAAGATTTATTAAAAATGAAATTTAAAAAATGACTTTATTTTGTTATTTTTCACATACAACCTCTCTGTCCCATAATAATTCGGAATGGATTAAAAAAACACAAAATATTTTATTAATTCAAAATAATCTCTATCAATAGTGAAATTACGCATCGATTTGCACGTTCAACAAGTGCGAAAATCAAATGTGTTTTTGTATGGCTGCGTGATTGGAATGCTGTATGTTGAGAACGGTGGTCGTAACCTTTTGAATGCTGATGCAAAACGGTTTCTTTTCATATAGCCAACTGAAGTTTATGGAATAGAAATTAGTTGCATGGAGTTAAATTAAGAAAATATGTTGAATGATTAAACAAAAAAAAATTTGATTAGTAGTTCAATTTTGTGAAATTTTTAATCATCATTTAATTGTTGTGGAACAAACTTTGATTCTAGTCTCCATTTTCGCATGAATCTCATTGAAGATTTCTTAGAAATTTTCACGAAATCACACATTTTTTTCAATGCTTTCTTCATTTAAATTTGTGTATGTAATACACAATTATCACCATACGCAATTTTAAACAAATCATACGTTTGAGTAATCGTTTTTCCAATTTTATAATAAATTTTAATGTTTGTTTCTTTGTTTTTATGCTCATTTTTCGAGCGACGCACAAAAACATCTGTAATTTTATTGGTTGTATTTTCGTTTCTACTGCAAATATTTTGTCATAAAATTTTCACGATTAGTAGAGGAACGTTTACAGAACATATAATCACAAGAATAAAATAAAAGTTGGCTCCACAAGTTCTATGGTTTACGCAATACCCATTCCGGTTTATTATGGGACAAAAGGTGTATTGTATTTATTTTAATACCATATATAGAAAAATAATTTAAACAATATTTGTGTGCGTGAAGTGAAAAATTATACATCATTTTATGTCATTTTATATTTCTTTAAAAAACATATTTTACCTTTTTCCGTTTTTTTTTGTTTTCCCTCTTGAGGCAATGAAATTTTCTCATCTGTCGTTTTATATACGACGACTGTTAATGATTTTCTATTTGTATGTACTACATTTATATGGTACATAATAAAAGTATATAGGTACGAGTACATGATGCCAATACTTATGATGATGATGATGATAATGATGATGATGACGATGACGATGCTAAAATGGTTTTATAAAATTTATATATGCCGACAAATATTTAGCAAAGCATAAAATAAAAATTAAATCGTTGTTATATATTTTGCAACGTAAGTGCCTTTAATGTAATGTCACATAATTTTCATGAATATAATAATAAGTATAGCTACACATACATACATACGTATAGGTTTAGTATACTTTAAGTTTAAAAGTTTAAATGAAAATAATTAGGTTTTGTTTTCTATATAAAATATATATAGACAGAGAGATATGCACATACATGACATGGGACGCAAAAAAAAGGGTGCGAGTGCTTCGTTTGTTTTAATTGATATTTAAAATTTTAAATTGTAAATAAAAATAAATTTTCAAATATAATATAATTTGTGTGTAAAATGTATCGCACCCTCCACCCATCACCAACACCATCATCACCACCACCACCACCACCAACCACTACACTGCATATATTTCATACAATACGTTTGTCTTGAATTTATATGAAAAGTATCACTCGCATACCTTTTATTATGCGTCTTTGAATATGTCGTTTAGCAAAACAAGGGCGAATATACTTTTACTTTTATTGTAGGTCTATATATACAAAATTTTAAGATATACAAGTAAAATTACATTTTATGAATTAACAATTTTTAATTTGAAAAATGTAAATATGTTTATTTATTTTTGTGTAATTAATCTATATATAATTAATACGGGCGTAATTTGTAAAAATTTGTTTTAATAAAATTCATCAAAATCTAATTTTAGTATATTTATACGAGGTGTGTGTGGTCATAACATAAAATGGGATTGATATTTCTACAGAAGAACTATACACTTATACGTCAAAGTCTTACGACAGTTGTGTATAGCGTAAATCATGTTCTTTTGATTTCCGCCCACCCATCATCCATCATGTGTCTATATATATTAGTCTGTCACGCAACCTTCGTTTGTATATAAGATCTGGTTTTTAATTTTGCTTTACCAAAAATATATGATAAATATTTTAATAGAATAACGAATTGGCATGAAATTCCATATGAAACTATAGGCACACCTTTCATAAAACGTCAGTATAATATACGTTATTTGTAATTTTATACTCAATTGATTTAAATACTTTTTTTCGACTTCTTTGGTGCAAATTTCATTATATGAAGGTTTTACACACAATTTTCATCTGTTTTAATTCTTTCTGTTGTGCCCAAACGAAAGAAGTGTGAACAACAATATTAATAATAAAAAAATGCCTATGTTAGCCAATTTTTCGTTAATTGGACAAAAATTACGAAATTCGTAATTTGCTACTAAAGTGGTGGTGCTGCGGTTAGACTGTGTTAAAAATGAATTATAAAATGTTAATTATTAACAAATAATTAGTTCCGATTAGAATGTGCAGCCGAACTTACAACAAAATAGTTTTTCAATACAAAACGCTTCGAACGCAAAGCCACCAAAAGAAAATTGGCAGTACACTTTGTTGGAATATTTTACTGCATCCGTTATATATTTTCGTCAGATGTGTTGTTTTCATAAGAATATCGCTTGCTATAAGAACGACGGAAATCTAAAAACTGAAATGTATTTCCCCAATTATGAAGATGTTGAAAAATGGCATGTGAGAAGAAAGAGAAGAAATTTTTCCGTGTAAATTGTCAAAGAATTGCGCAACAAATCTGTATCTAACGATAATATTCAAAGAAACAAATTTTTATAGTTTAATCATTCGTATAGTATTGAATCCATGTTTCAACAATTATACACTTAAATTTTGCAAAAACATACTTTTTTTAATTCTTAATCCATTTGTGGTTTTAACAGTAAAAGTGGCTATAGAGTCAATACATAAATATACAATAAATCATTAATCGATAATAAATAAGCCGGTGTGGTCAATTCAAAACTATACCCACGTATTTAATAATTTATTATTTTGAAATTATTTGATCTTTATTTATTTAACTAAAACACAAAAATAAATGTAAATTTATAATGTTTCTTTTCTTATTTTATACGTGTAATTATAAAAAATGATAAATTCATGTTATAACGTCATCTAATATATTTAATTATTATATTATTCTATTATTTGTTAAACAAATTTTTAGAATAAATCAAATGTTTGTTTATGGTGCGTATAAATAATGTATACACAAGTAATAGTAACTAATAGTACACTCTATAATAGCAAAATGTTTTAAGTATCTCTCTAAAATGAACGCCAACACACATGATTGATTTTAAAAGAAATCAGTGGCGAAGCCAGAGAAATAGCCTTCGGTTTTTAATGGCACTCTATATTTTTCTGATAATCTGTTTATGTCTTTATTAGTCTAAATTATGAAAACAAATTTGGGTGTTCACCAAACTAAATTTTCCGGACAATGGGATTTAACGAAATATCAAATTTTTTAAATTTCTGGTCACGATTTTAACGGATTTCAATGTTTGTAAACAAAATTTTAAATCGATTTAAATGGATTCAAAAGATATGATCGATTTTCCAATCCGATGACAGAGAAAATTTTAAAAACATTGTGGTATTGATACAAAATATTTACACAGCATCAATATTTCATACAAAATTTGACTAACATCAAATGTAAAATCGGTCATAACTTGCGTAAATCGATTTTAAAACTCTCTTCTATGAAAGATTGGAAATTGATTATAATTCTGTACCCAAAAATGGAAATCCGTTAGATCTATGGCCCGTAATTCAAAAAGATGATAATTCTTAAAAGACAATTTTCCGGAAAATATAGTAAATGAACATTTCAATTTTTTTCCATCTATACTATAGCCTATACTTTCAACTCGGCTAACCGATAAATATAGTGATACTGTAATTTGAAAATATATATCACTCTTCAATCTTATACTAAATATATTTTACTTAACAATTTTTTACTGTAATTATTACAATATATAGGCAATATCACATTACGTATAGATACGCACTTAAATTAGTATTATATTGATAGTTTCTTAAATAAATGATAGATTTTCAATTAAAAACCCTATCAAAACAATCAAAGTCAAAGGTATTTTATATATTGTATAAACAAAACAAACAAACAAACAAACAAATGTATCTTCTTGTGTATATTATAAAGAAAGTAACCTACATTTCATGTTAAATTTCGATATGTATAAACATCAAAATGATATCTAAATAATTCTTGTATATCATATACACTTACCATTGCATATACAATATAAAATAAATACTATAAATTGTGTAATGTCACATCTCTCCATTAAATTTATTTATGACTTTTCCGCACATACGGAAAAAGCAGCTATATAATATGTACTGACTGTCACAATAATCGCAATCTCTTCATCAAATAAAAAATATATATGCGGCACAATTTCTCATTGTTATATAAATACAATGCAATAATATGCTTTCACATTCTGCAAGGGTTACCTGCGATCCAAAGTTGTAAGTTATACATTCCCAACAAATGCTCTATTTATATATTTAATAATGGTATTTTGAAAGGAAAACGATTGCATATTTTCTTAATAAAATTTTGTAATCACTAATGATGATAATAATTGTTGGTATAAATAATGACGTTTGACAAATCACAAACGGAATAATAATTAAAATGGAATAGATTATTCATTGAATTACATTGAAACAGACATTTAAATTCATATGTGAGTTCATGGAAAACAGACACGTCAAGAGAAACAATAAATTGGATAAAACATTCGTTTTTGGTTCACCACGCTGAGATGAAATTTCCATAAATAATGGCGAAAATTGCAACACAAAATGAAATCCTAAAAATGCTACTATACAATAAATTCACGTCTTTGGTAACCCTGCTCAGTCTTCGCACACTCTTCGTTTCGTATATATATATAGAACATTTATTGACCGTCTTGACATATTGTCGAAAGCCATATAAATATTGTAAATAAGAAAAATATAGGTCCTTATTGTATATAATTTTTCTTTCTTATATATTTATTTTCCGTTAACGCATGCATTGATGAGATGATTCAATTGGAGATGTATTTGTAAACGGTTCGTTTTATAGCATTTTTTATCGAAATAATTAGAAAATATATTTAGTTTTTCTTTTGATCCCGCACAGTTGAAATAATATTAATAAAAATTTAAGCATTATACGTTCACTGGAATGTAGTCAATATATTGATCATTTCTAAACAGATTTTGCAGATAGCATTTATGCATACACAGATTTATGGAATGTAAAAGCAATTCTTAAATATTAATTCTAATACAAATTCTAATTATTGAAAATCGATACCCAAATCAATTTATTTCTCTTGATAAACTTCCTGGAATATGCTTTAATTTGACAATTTCTTTATTCGTATGCATGTTTTGTAATAAGATTATACGTAAACAGCTGTTCTTTATGGACGTCCTAGAACCACCCGGTCAATTTGACTAACGTCCAAATCGAATTTACACATCGTTTTTTCTGTCCGTTATAATTTAAGTTGTGTTATATAAAAACAGTTCCTGGAAAATGTTTTTTGAGAAATAGGTTTTCAGAATTCACTGGATTGGTTTTTATGGAACTGTTGTTAGAAAGCTCTATACTGTAAACCAGCAAAATACATACAACATTTCATTAACATCGACTGAGAAACGAACAAATTGACTAGTTCCGAAGAAAAGAAGGCAACCGGCTCTCTTTGTATAATCAAAACCCCATTATACGTTATAATCTGATATAGATAAGCAATCGTTTGTATATGAAAACGAAAATTATATACACTAGCTACACTTTTAAATAAAAATAGACAAAAGTTAAATATGCGAGAAGATAAATAAATGTAGTTTTGAAAATTCCATTATAAATATATTTAAACTTTTTCTTTATTTTGTTTTGATTGATTATTTATTTAACAATTCTGGATGAGAAGAAAATAAACCCATTTCTGAATATGAAATAAAAAGGTTTTATTTTATTTTTTTTTTAATGTACATATACCATAACATAATAAAGTTAGAGGATTTTTTTGAAATCATAAAGGCAAAGTTTTGTTTATGTTTTAATATTATGTAATAACAAATTTATAATTAATATTTTGATAAATGAAAATAATTAATTAAAATTTCATTATAAAATTTGATAAAATTGATTGAATTTTTTCATAAATGGTAAAATAACAATATGTTATAAAAGAAAATGTATGTGCATATTCTGTATGTTTTCGCCAACTTATAATAATCGTACAGACCACCAATTTGGTGAATTATTATTATACACTCCCATTATTACCCGCTGGACTGCAATGAATTTATTGGTCGGTAAGAAATATGCTCCACAACTTCAAATCAAATAATCGATATTATGTGTAAGGATTTGTTTAAATTCATATATTCAAATTGAAATATATCAATGCTGCAAACAAATTGTCGACAACGCGAGACACATGTACGATTTGTTGTTATTTCAAAAATTTCAGATAAAATAATGGAATAATAAAGTAGCTACAACATACGGATCGTCTGTCCGAAAAATAACCAGAATATATTATGTAAAATAACAATCAATTTGCATCGTTCAATAAAAATGCATCAAATGCCTTTTTTTATGTTGCTGCAGGTTTCCTTTAACGCCAAAATGTGAAGCTTAGGGAATAGCAATAGTTACCTATGAAGCAAAATCGATTGAATAATGGTTGAAGTAAATAAATTCTATTTTTAGTAATACAATTAAGTGATAATTCCATCGTACGATGATATGTTATTGTACAATAATCACCAATTGTCTGGTTCTCGATAGGAAGCTAATACCATAGCATTAAGTCATATCGGTTATATTTGAGACAGAGGATTGTATATGAAGAATTTATGTTATTGTTTATCACACACACACACACACACACAACTACTATATCTAAATATTATATATTATGTAATATTTAGTTGTCACACAAGAAATATGTATAAATGTGCTGTCACTCACAATCAGTTTGCCGTATAAAAAAAATAAAGATGACAAGATCAAAATGTTAATATATAAAATTCTTACAATAACTGTTGGGATTTTTTTTTCTGAATATATAAATTAGATTACATTACATTTATTTTAATATTATATTCTTTATTTATTTTATTGATTTTGTGTTTGTTGGTGTGTGCGGTATTATTTTATTGTGGAAAATTTTTTGGATTTTATTCTTTTAAATTTTATCTTAAAAAATTAATTTAAAGAACGACAGAATGTTATTTGTTTAAGTTTAGCGGCTCTGCTTAAAATCACTTGGTGGGTGCTCGTTTATGCAAAAACACAAATTTTTAAATGTCATCGACGATCCAAAGACGGCAGAAAAGATGTGGATCGTGATTTATCATCAACATCAACAACGATTACCAAAGAAAACATCCAAAATGTGCGTCATTTTGGGAAACGTATAGCTATAGGATGACATATCCGGAGAAATTTTTGATATTAATTGAAAAAATTGATTGATAAGGTAACGTGAGAATTCAAAGTTTGTTCCATATTTATCGTCTTTTAAAATGATCAATTCGCTGCAAAAAACGGTGTAATAAGAGATTATTAATTTCTTCTTACTCTTGTAACTGCAGCAGTTTCAATACGTACCTAACAAAATTAAGCGTCAAAATATTGAATGGCGGTCATCAAATAAAGGTCAAAATTCAATGATTTAATATTTAGTATTTTTTTCTACATTTATTATCTCACATTGATCATGTCTAATTTTATTCTGCAATAAATCGCTTTTGCTGTAAATTTTATTCCATTATTACAATGAACTGTGTGATTCGGCATATAGTTTAGATATTCTGAATTCACGTTCTATAACCTATAAATTTTTGTATAAAAAATACAAATGTTTATATGTACAGAGATGTAATATTATGTCAAGCAAGGAATCAATAAAAACTACTAGTTTTTAGTTTAAGGACATTTCAAGGACATTACGAGCTAATATTTTTTTGAAATTATGCACCTCATGTGAAAGAAAATAAAAATAGGATTGGAGTAAAATTGGTGTTTCAATGATTAAGGACATTTTAAGGATCCCACAAGGATACATGTTTTGAGAATTATGTATGCGACAACTCAGAAATCATATTTTAAAGTTAATATGAATTAAATATATGAAATTTAAAATGAATAACTTGTAGTTTTTTTTAATTAATTATTTTTTTTAATTGTTTTTAATAATCTTTTAGTTGAGAAAATAGTGTAAATTGTTGTGTGTGTGTCCCCATAATACAATAAATAACATATTTATGTACGAAAAATATTAAAGAGGAGCACTATTTTCTGTTATATAATAAAATAATTAATCATTTAATATTCTCTAAATAACAAAATTTATATATTATTCCTTTCAAAAACATAAAATTTATTATATTGTTCTTGACTTATCACAGACACCCAAATAATAAATTGCGTATATTTCCTAATTATTGTTTATTGTATAGGACTATATTTATTTAGAAATAGACAGAGTATTTATAGTATAGTTTATAGGCAATACATTTAATATATGTATAAAACAAATACATATATCAATACAATGTACGAGTACGACGAGTATGTATGCGGCAATTTATTTCGATTGAAGAACAGAAAATTACGTGACTATTTTTTATAAAATTTGTCAGTTTTCCTTTTTGTACATATTATATTTTCTTTTGTTTTCTAAATAAGTGTGCTCCTTTTTTTTGACTATATATTTTTATGCATATACATTTTCACATAGTATTAGAAATTATTTAGGTAATATAAAAGATAATTTTCGTTGCCAAATTAAATTGTTATCATTTCTGTTTCCACTGTATATAACTCGTATAAAAATATTTTTCTATCTCAACATAGTCTCTCGAAAAGTTTATTTAACGTGGAAATATTTTCATTTATAATATATATTTAATATTTTTTGCACATCTTATAATTATATTATATATTTTGTTTTTGCATAACTATATATGCTCTGGTGCTCATAACATTTGTAATTGTTGTGTACGCAATATACAAAACAAATAAACTTCTTAATATCATTAAACATATTTAATTAAAATGAAATTACATTAGATTGTTTTTTGTGTGTTGTGTTGGGCGAAAAATTTCTTAAAATGTATATATTAACATTTTCAAAAATAAAGTAACGAATTGGTTATACATTTAATTAAATTTTATGCAATAGTTTAAAAAACATGATGAAAAAATTAGAAATAGAAAAACCAATTATATATTTTAAGCTTTTCAAATTAAAGATAATGATTCAGCAAAATTTAAATAACACCTAAATCTTTATTGGCCTATATTTAATTTTAATGTTATGTCTGAGCATGCAATATAATTAATGAATTTTTGAATTAACACTTATTTGACGGCGACATTGAATGTGTGGAAAACTTCACCTCATGTTGCATGAAATAGGTGACAGATTGATATGCCAGTTTAGCATCAAACGTTGTTAACTGCATTTGTACATATTTCAAAATGTAGAATGGAAAAGTGCATTTTTATCATCCTCTATGTTATATACGAGTTTTGCACGTTCAGGAGTAAGTGTTGCGACAGTAAAATATTAAGACAAACGTGTATTTGAAGTGACTATCAATCTATATGCAGATAAGTTAAAAATGGCATAAAAATAGCAGATCAGATCTCATAAACTATCGAACTTCTTAGAAGCAAATTTAATAATTCATTAATAAAACAATTTTTATAGCAATATATTCTATTAATTTTATAGTTTTCCAAATGGGTACAAAGTTATGCATATTCATCTAATCCGCGCTATAGTTTCCACGTCGTATGTGGTGTATATTATTGGACAAACACAAGTCTTATATATTTTTATTTTACTAAGAATCCTCATGGATTTATGTTTCCATATTGTTATGTTTTTTGTACATGTACTTCTTGACGTATATATGGTATATTTGACTGGTCACATATTTGAATATACCTATAACCTATACAAAGTAGTAGTTGTGCCAGTCGTAGTAGTAAATGCATTTACTTTTTCTATATATAGGCTTATTGTCAAGCATTACTTTGCATCTTAAAGGTTATCCCCATATTGTTATACTCTTTGTATACCATATTATCGATGGAAATCTGCCAATTGTATTTTTTTGCAATCATTTAGAATTTAAATACTATAGCATTTGTATATTGGTCATCTTCGCTGCATTAGCGAATAGCACCAGCTCATCTGCATAACATTTGGTTTTTATATCGTTAGTATCAAGTTGTTGTGAAAATCTCGTCACTATATATATATACTATTTCCGTTACTGGTATCTCATTAGTGTATTGTGATTGTACTCTTATCGTATCGTTATTTAGTGCTACTATCTTTATTATGGAACATCTTCACTGTTTAGAATATTTATCATATCTTCCAAACGAACACAATCGAAATACAATAATGCAGTCTTATTATGAATATCGCGGTCCAACGTTGAACAGTTTTTTCTATATATGTAGAATTGATGAGATTCATCTATTGCGAAATTGGTTACAATATTATTTTTTGGGACACCCGTAAGCATTTTCAATAATTTCATTTACATAACAATGTAATATGGCATTGATGCATGATTTTCTCCTTCTACTCAGTGATTGTTTCTTTACGTTTGTATTCGATTGGTTTTGAAATGTATCGGTTTTACATAAGTAATATACAAAATCATTTAATGTGTGTCACTTTAAAATTAAAATACACATCGAAACATCGCATCAATATAAATATACCGTGGTGATTTAAAGGTTAATAACAAAACTTACTGTTAAATTTTTCGTTCGTACTGAAAATATAATAAAATTTATATAAATGGAAAATGCTATAATTTTTTTTGATTGCATTTTCATGTAAATATAAATTAAACTTTTTTGTTATTGTTATGCGCCAATTTTTATATGAACTATTTTTTATTTTATTAAAATAATTATTATAATTTCATCATTTCTCATTTCATTTATTTCATTCATTACAGATTAAAATTAACATAAATATAGTAAGAAAAAAGCAAAAAACTATAATTCATCATCCGTCCAAATAACTGGGATTTTCTATAGAAAATTTCTCTCAACATAGACACATTAAAAAAATTGTAATAATAATAATAATAAATTAATTGTATGGAAATGTATATCAACTAAAAACAACAACAAATAATTTTGTTAAATAATATATAGAAAAATAGTTAAATTAATTAATTTCATTGAAATCAAGCAACCGGATTTTGTTTTCTACGCCTGTTGTGGAAAACACAATAATATGTTTGGTTCGAAATTACGATCATGGATGGAAAATCATATTGTTCGTCCACGTAAAAAAGGAAATAAAACGAATAAAAATGGAACAAGGTAATTTTATTACGTAATTTACATTATTATAAAATTATTATCATTATAAATTATGTAATTTTATATAAAATAATAATAATAATAATAATATAAGTTTAAATTAAGGATGAGCATGAAAATTGTTTGAGTAAATATATTATATTTTGTATATATTTAAAAAAAAAATGAAATTTCATTTGCATTTGAATTGTAAAATATATATATATAGAAAATGAGAAGAAAATCTTTTGAAATTTTCAATTCATTATAGGAAAAGTAAATAAGTATTATATAATATTTAAGAATGTATAATAGCGTACGTATAACTGGAGTAATTGAATGAAAATTGTATGAAAGGAAAATATTTTTTTTTGCTTTTCCAAATTATTATTTTCCTTCTGTATATAATTTTTAGTTTTCCTAGAAAATACCTTTTATATTATTTATTAAATTTAATGGAAATCTTTTCATAACTGTTATTTATAACTAGAATTTTCTTGTTGCGATATTAATTTAAAACAGATACTGTAGTATATTAAGAACTTCTTATAAACTAATGATGGAAACCTTAGTTTGGAGGTTATTATAAATTATATAATATTTCGATCGATCCTATCAATTAAAAACCCACTTATACATGGCAGCAGTTTAGTTTAACTTGCTGATGGATATATATGGACAATTGTAGAAGTTATTGTTATATTTTTTTAGTTTTGGAAATGACAATTCTAAATGCAAAAAGTCTTGTGGGTAAACCTATGCGAACCACTTTAACCTCACTAACGAAACGGAACGGTATATTTAAGGGACCAGAAAGGATTGGTGTACTACAAGTTTCTAAACCGATAGTAATAAGCATAAAGTCATTTTAAGTTATCTCACGCAACCATACCGTATACCCAGGAGACATACCGCTTTCTAATTATCATTTGTTCAGATCGATTCAGTTCGGTCTGGTTAGTACATGATTGCAAAACATTGTAGAAGCGTAAATATGGATATATGAATGAATTGCATCGATGCCAACATCGTTTAATCAACATGTGGTATATCACCACATATTGCCAGAGAGCTGTGAAAATTTGTAGAAAATGAAGAAAAATACTTTGATTCAACAAATTTATATCAATTTTTCACAATAAATGGACGTCAACTAAGTTGGGACACAAATCTTATTAAGAAAACATTTATCTTCCGATTATTGTATAGACTAATAGGTTATATTTATACTATACAATGAGGAGTAAGTTACCGACATGACTGTAATAAATGTTTGGTATAGATGGCAACTTCACTCGAAATAACATTGTATATACTTTATGATGTTAAATCGAATGTAACTTGCAAAGAGTATATGCTTAATTTTCAATCAAATGATGATGATTTCAAATCAAAATATCAAAATGGGAAAACGGTCAATATCCTCTATTTTAGCTCATGTACTTATATGTTACATTCATCTCAACTCTTATATATTAAAAACTATATATACTACCGCCATAAAAAAATATTCGATCACCATCATTTAAACTTGACACCTAAAATATACATGTTCATTTTTTGTTTTTTTTTTGCTTATAGATACGCCAGTATTCATGTTTTTAAAATTCTTTAAAAATGTATGCTTGAAATCATAGGATTTGTGTCAATTTATAAATAGTCGTATATACCATTAAAAGATGATCCAAGACATGCGGAAGACCATCGACTTAGAAAACTGTTAAAAACATAGAAGAAATCAAAGCACAAATTTCATTCTAATCTCGTATGACTATACCGTCGTCATCCGTTTTACCGCATTGAGTATATATAATAATATACTTTCGATTAAATGCTGTCTCAAATGCATTAAATTCATTAAAGTAATTATACTTTGAAGGCGATAGCATATTCCATTTGCTAATTTATAATCTAAGTTTCAAATGGAATCGATTGGTTATTTTTTGATTGCGCGGTAGTATTGTAATATAAATAAAAACCGCATATGCATGAAATATTGTAATAAATAATAGCGAAATATATATATTATTAACTAAAATATAATACATTTAGATAAAAAATTGACATTTTACATGAAATATCTTTTTCTATGGCAAGTTCAAATACGAGTATATGATATTTTATTTCGTTCATCGTATCCGCCCATATAATAATTACATTCCATTCAATGCATATATAGGTGTGTATATATCATATTGTTGATGATGTTGATGTTGGTGTTGCTGTTGTTACAATTCTGATAAATGAGATAATGCCCAAAAATATATCACGTCTCTAAAAAAAAAAAGCGAAAGAAAAAGAAGTAAACCCATAGTCGTTGTTTGATGCCTCACATTCATATATAATAAACTCTTCAAATTTATCCATTTTCCATATCCGCACATGTATATAAGAGAATTTATATATTTTCCAAAAAAAAAGGACATGCAGAGAAATTATATATTACTCGCACTATAACGGTATACTGTATTTTATTGTGAAATTGCTATAAACAAAAATTCCTTTGGGGATCATCTCGTGCACGATATCAACAAAAAAAAATGTATCACCATTTACCATTATTTTATGTTTCCCTTTATTTTTTTTTGTGTTTGCATCTTTATACTATTGTTTATAAATGCGTGTACATATAAATATAAATGAATACATAAATATATGTACGAACATACAATAGAATCCTATAGTTAGATGTATTATTTTGTTATATTTTATTGTGGGCACTGTGTGTATAAATTTATATCTTATACACAATGTGTCAAAGAATTTTTAAGACAGGATATGTAAAATGAAAAAGAAATCGCGCAGTAATTATGCACTCAAATAATTTTAGAATAAATATACAACTATAGACGAAAATTTTTTACATCATATTTACCATCGCAAGGAGTTATTAAATAAAATGGTCAGATGCAATGTCAAAACATCAACACGTATTTCTTAACAGATAATAAATGGAATACCATGCGAATATTTGACATCATATTTCAAAATAGAATTGTAAATTTCATCACACAGACTGACAGTATAATGCGCGTATATTATACAAATACTCGGAATGTATGGGTTTTCAGTACTAGAATTATCAGCTACACAAAAAAAAAATTATTAAAATTTAACAAATAAGTTACAAATTGTTCTAGAATAAACATCCCAAAACATTATACAATCTCATATAGCAAATTTGAGATGAATAAAAGCCATTAATAAATCGCCAAAAGTCTAAAAGGAAAATTTTCATAGTAAAATTCAATTCAATTCAAAATTATAAAATGAAATTAAAGAATAATTCACAAAGATTTATACAAATTTAAATAATAATTATAATCAATTATAAATAAGAAGTTATTCATAATGCAATGAATCCCATCAATATAGAAATATTATTGTAGGATGATGATGATCAACTTATGACACTAAATAATTAATCAGATGATAAATAAAAATTAATTTGATGTAAATATGAAATCAATTATAACTTATATTATTGTAATTATATGGACAAATTAAAATCTCTGAATATCAAAATTTCATCATTACCAGCACAAATACGATTGTTTTGCAAAACAGTACAGTATCACCACATCGGCTATAAACTCAAAATACATACAGATGTTTAAAATTTAATTCATACAATCCAACTTATTAATTTTATTTGTCAAATCAACCATATGACATGAAAACGAAGTTCTCATGCACCACCTCTTACCTTAACGTTGTATAGAATATTTCTCATATATATATCAAGCCTTAAATTGTAATAAGATGTATATGAAATGAATAATTTCGTATTAACAATATTTAGAAACGCATAACCGCACGTTTCAGTGAAAATGTAAATATTCGTAATATTGTTGAACGAGTACAAATCGGAAACCGTATTGGTTTTATTTTTAATCCACGCGAGCGTATCATCATCAACGTAATCTTAAATTGATTTCAAACTTTTAAGAATAATGAGAAATTGTATGGTGTTAAATCCGACGAATATACGAAGTGGATAATTCAACACGCACAGACACCATATGGCAATTGTTTGTTCAGAAACATTCAAGTTTTACGTTAAATGTAATTACAACTCTTTTGTTATTTCCATCATAATATAGTTCAAAATGTGAACAAAACACGTGCTCCTCTATAATGAACTATTATAAATCCATGTCGTTTGACTTAATTAATGACAAATACACAAAAGACTGTTATCCGATTAACAACGCGAGGATTATTAAGAATACGTGCGATTTCACACCGATGACCTGCAGAGTGGTGTGACCAACATATAGCGTACGCTTTAAAAATTAATAGACACACTGTGTACATCTATCTTTACTATATATATTATTATATATGTTAAGATTATCTTATTATTTTATAATATATAAATTTAGCAATTTAAGTTTTATCTATTTCATAAAATAATACAATTTTTATTTCTTTTGTGTGTGTGTGTGTGATTTTTTAACAGTGGTAATTTGGCAACAACAAATACACAAAATGGACATAAAGGGACTACATTTCAAGGAGATTCAGCAATTGCAAGTCCAGCGAGGCGAAGTGAAGTGTCACCCATTCAAAATCATGTAAGTGTCATGTATATTATATTTTATTTTCAAAAAATAAAAATATGACAAGAGAATTGACGCAACACAAAAACAGAATAGATATTTTAAATATTCAATTTAATTAATTTTACAATATGTTAAAGAAATATATTTATAAGTATCTATCCTATCTACAATAATACTTAGACAAACCTACACAAAAGGTTACTATACCTATTCATAAGAAAAATTCACAAATTTATAATTAAATTTTAAAAGTAATATTATAATTATTATTGTTAATGATGTACTATTTCCTTTTTTTTTTCCTATATTATTTTTATATTACATAAAATGGGGATAGAATTGTACAAATTACAATATTTTAAAATGACAAGTATAAAGAAAAATTAGATTCCATTTCATTGAATTCTATATAGAATAAACGGAATTGTGCCAAATGTTATATATATATATTTAGGTAATGGTAATGGTGTATTATATGTATATGTATATCAATCGGTAAATATGTATAAGAGGAAAATAAATCTATGCTATTATGAGGGCGGTTTGATAATAAGGTTAAAATCCTAAGAGATATTGTTATCAACTGTTTATATTTTTCGCCGCCGGAATTCATTGGAAAGTTGTTATAGAATGGAATTCAGTGACTGTCGAGTGTTGAGAGCGTCTTAAAGAATTCTATATTCCATCAGTTTGGTTATATGTATTTGAGGCAACTATATTATTTCTATACGTTTCTCGTAACGATGGTGTTAGTCCTCCCTCGTATGGTATATATATTTTTATTTATAATATATCGCAACGTTATTATATTCAGCCAAGTGGAATATGAGAAAAATAATACATTATTTATTTTATTGATTTTTTTTCTTTTTACGTTCTTTGACTTTTCACAAACTATTTTCTCTTATTTTTCTTCTTTTAGATTTTCTTTTAATACAATATAAGGGCATTTTCTATTTTTGTTTTAAATAAAAAATATAAGTTAAATATAAATATTATTATATAAAAATTAAAACTGAAAATAATGTACAATTTCTTGAAACCTATACTGCGTTTTATTTCATTTTCTATTTTTTGCAAACATATAAGAAAATATTGCAGCTTCTGTTCGAAAAATTACAGAATTAGATTAAGAAAAGGTCATTTCGGTTATTTTTCCCGTGGAATTATTCTTACTCAATTGAACTGCATTGAATCATCGATACTGCACTTAAACACTTTTTGTTAAGGATAAAAAAAACGTATAGTATTTTTACCAATTTTGAAATGGTTTAAACATTTTTTGACCAAAGCACAAAAACTATACTGGCACTTAATATGATTTGTATTTTGGTTTAGGCTGAAAGAAATAGCAAGCTACTTTGGCAGTTTAATAAAATAATGTGTTACAATATCACCATTCAATAGATATGAAATTTATTATTTTGTAGACACAATATTAGATATAAAAAGTCATTCATGTTATTTTTCGGACAGAGGTTGTGTAGTGCATATAACAATAAAAATAATAATATTATTAGAATCAAGACAACAACAAACAACAGTAAATTAGATGGATAATAAAAGTTTAAAATGTTATTCTTGTGCTGTTACAGAAAAAAGAAAAGCTACAAAATTGCATAATGAATTTAAATTTACATAAATTTGTAATACTTTAAGTTTTTTTTTTCCGCATAAACTTATTTGTATTTAATTAAGTACATGCGACTGTGGTGTTTTCATTAGAAAGTTTCTTTAACTTTTTACTAGATTATTTAAATTATATACTTGTTTATCCTCTATATACAATACAATATAAAAATTAATTCTTAAAAATTATTCCTTAACAATTGTGTATATGTTTTTAGACTTTATAAATTTGCTACTATAACTAATTTAATCATTTATTATTTATATATACTTCGAGGGTCTTTTTTTTTCGTTTCTTTTTTCTATGTCTCCGATTCAGTGGGTCATTGTATAAAAATATTTTCTGACATGTTTTCTTTTAACTTTACATCGACGATTGTAGAGAAAAAATTTTCAAAAATTTGCAAAAAAAATATATTTGAGCTCATTTATACATTTTAACATATATAACCTAAGGAAAATATTATATTCGATTGAATTTATTTAACTCATACATTTCATCTTTTTAACGCAGAAATGTAATCGGACAATTTTCCTTACCCGGTTAATAAAATATAATTGGTTGAATTTCCAAAATTATGTCAGTATTGTCACAGAAGTCAAATAATATGTTTGCAACATAAAATTGCTTTGGAAATATTTACTTACACATAACTTGTTTTATTGGATTTCTCAATAGCTTCTTTGATTTAGTTGTTAACCGCATGAAATACTTTGTGACAAATTATAAATTAATAAATTTATTAAATTTTTCATTTGATCCTGTTACCTTTATTTATAAAGTTACCTCTCGGATAGAAAACAATTTGTGAATTTAAAATGGTATTAATTCCAATCTTTTGTGGTATTCAATCTATGGTTTACTCGCCTTTACAATTTATAATTATATTATATAATATAAAAAATTCATTAGATGCGATTTCTTAATACTTAATTGCGAATCTAATCTGCATAACTAACACTTGGAAGTGTCATTATTCTTTGTGAAAACTAAGGCAATAATTGTGACGAGAAAATTTTACACTTTTACAATTGTTATGCATATATTTGTAGAACCTTTATTCTTAAACTTCAAATTCAATCAAATGAAATTTTTCAACAGTTCCAAAATAGATATCATATGTTGAGAATATTTACGCGTGCTGCCTAAAATGAAATGATAAATATATGTTATTTAGTGGTATACAAACAATTTGGAAAACTCAATTTTAATTGCACATAATTTTAATAATTAAAAATCTTATTATCAAGAAATTTCAAAAAAAATCTTATATAAAAAAGGTTTTTAGTTATTTAAAAACGGCAATATTTAGGTAATATAAAATAAAATCTATTTGTGGTGGTCTCACAATTTTACGGATAACACAATTTAACAAATCACTAGTAACACAGATAACAGATGTCATGAATGAATACCCTTTTATTTGTTAATAATGTGTGTGTATACAAATACAAAAGTTCATCATTGCCATACATCTCTGTATTTATTGTAAATATATAAAAACATAAAGAAATAAAACATGTATTAAATAACTTTAAAACTTTTTCGAAAATATATGTTCTGATAATCTGCTGGTAAAAAGATATTCACAAATAAAAACAAAAGGGCATCAAATAATCCTTGTACATTTTTCTTTAACTTTTAAATTTGTTTCAGCATTATATTTAATATATATTCCATTTTCATATCGTACACATTCCATTGCATTACTTACATAGTACACATAAATATTATATATAATCTCTATAAGAAATTTCGTTGAAAATTTAATGCTTTTGTCGAATTAAAGAAAAATTTTTTTCCAAATATCTGTTTTCTTTACTATTTTAATGATTATTTTCACGCACAGCTAATATGTGTTCTCATTGTACCCCAATTCAGTGTACTGTAATGTGAACACATTTTACATAATTTTTATTTAAAATTTCATTTGACCTACCTCACCTATATGCATGTTGATATGATAGCACACATTATTTTGCAAAATTACCAAGTTCCAGGAAACTATGGTAATGAAAATTACCCAGGATGCCAATATTCTAGTTAATTAAATTATCAAGTACCAGGAAACTGGATCTAAAACACTATACATATACACTTTGGATATTTTAATTTTTGCAGAAATCTATTTAGCACAGCTAATCTCAAATCATTTTATGTTGATAATTATATGTAAAATTCGATTAACATAACTCAAGAAATAGTAGCATTGAATTGATTTATTTTGAATCCTTTTAAAATACATTTTATTTTATGATTATTTCTTCTTTCAGAAAATTATGTGAATTTTATTGTGACTATATATTACATATTTATAGCTCTGTCCCAAAAATAATGACAATGGTTATAAGAAAAACACAAATCTAAAATTAATTTTGACAAAAATAATTATATTTATTTGAAATATTTTCCTTCAACGATTAAAATACATCGATTTGCATGTTCAACAAATGCAACAAATGACTGTTTTTACGTCAATTATTAGAATGTTGTTGAGGATATAACAGGCGTTGTATTTTGAATATCGACAACTGATGCAAAACAATTTTACTTTGATAGTCAAATGAATTTGAGGGAATAGAAAGTAGTCGCAGGGAGGTAAATCAAGTTAATATGATGAATATTGAAGCAAAATATCAGTGATAATTGTTGAACGATGTGTTTGCGGTACATTATCATATGCAATAATCTCAAAATGCCTGTTTCTCGATATTTCGGACGAACACGACAAATCCGACTTACCAAACGCTTCAATATATATATACTAAGAAAATACTTATATCATTAACTTTTTCAATGTTTTCTTCAGTAATTGCTTCAGATGGTCGACCTGCAGACTTTCATCATCATAGCGTCTCTGTCTTCTGTGAATCATTTATGCAATCTAAATACTTGCGTTTTTGACATAAATACCATATGCACGCGATTTTAAGCAAATGAAATAAGTTTGAGTTTTTTTACTAATTTTAAAACAAAATTTAATATTAATTCTTTATATATTGTTGACCGACGTAAAAAAATTACTGTCACTTAATGCGTTTTATTTTGGAATCCCATTGAATGAAATGCCATAAACATTTCACAGTTTTTTAACGTCGGCTCAAACTACATAAATTAATTATTAGCTGGCACTACGGGTTCTATATAATATATCATAAATCCATTTTTTATTATTTTTTGGACAGAGGCATATAGCGTGGGATAATCTGATCGTAAAAATTTGCGTTTTTGTATCATTAAAAATCGTGTGAATATTTGAAGAACTGAAAATGGCATATATAATTTTATGATACTCAATATAAGGCAATGTACCAAAGGATTTACGTGTGTCCAAGAATTGTTCAATTCAAATCTTCCAACTGACACAGGTCAGTGAAAACTGTTTGTTTGTGCTTCACGTCGTTTTATTTTATGTGAAAATTTGTAAAGCAGAGAGACTTAAGTTTTTTTCATCCTCAACTTAACAAACGAAAATAGTTAAAATAATATAATAAAATTAAAATATCAAATATGATAAGCTCAAAATAAACGCAATACAGGTTTTTCCTTAAAGCTTTGCGTTTAATTTTATCTCTCTATGTGTGTGTGTTTATGTAAATATATTTTAAGTGGAAAGCTGTGTAAAGTGTAAACTATTTTATATTATTTTATTATAATGAAATTATTTATAAACTTAATTTATTTTATTTATTTATTTCATGTTTTTCGTGTGTATAAAAGTATAAATACAATATATCCTTAATTCTTATATTATATTATACGAGTAAATATTATATAATAATGAATAATAATGATACGACCCACTCTTATGATGATGGATAAATAAATAAAATAAAACCTTTTTGTCGTTTTTGATAGTTATATTTATATAGATTTATATGACGATATTTATTATTATTATTATTATATATGTATTTGTATCATAAGTATATAAACTTATATATAACACATATTATATAAGATTTGTATACTATTATAGTATTTATTTTATGTGTGTACTACTATATTATTTAATATATGTATTTTTAAAGGGTCTTATTTATATATTTGCTCCTATATATCCTTGGAAAAACATAACATTTATTATATAAATAAAATAATTTATGTGTTCATTATGAAATTCATGAAATGAAAAACCACTAAATATTTTAATCATTTTTAAGTGTATAGAAATAAGTTTATGTAACATTATCAATTCGAGTATATATATACACGAAAACATTAATAATAATAAGTCGACATTAATCCTTTTTTTTTTGTTTGCACGAAACTGATGGTTCTCAATATATGCATAAGAAATTATTAACTATTAAATTATTAAACTATTAATTGTAAACGATATTTATTTTCACGTGAATTTTTGTGTAAATGTGAAATTTTTCATGATGCGTTTTTCCAATTTAAATTTGCCGGATTATACACCAAAAAAATTCAATAAAAGAGCTTAAAAATCATGGGAATGCTTTCAGGGTGTTTATTCTTAATTTAGTGTTAAAATGCGTAAAATAACAATTTATCATGTTTAGAATTATACTTTCTCCATAATTGCAATAACATATAACATTTCAATTAAAAATAATCCGTACTCATGATACTCTATCTATAATATAAGTTTATTAAATAACGTCCGTATTTACAGGGTAAGTTGTGCCAAAATTTATTTCAGTTTTCTTATGGAATTCCACGGAATTTTATTCAATTTTTAAATACGATAAGTCACATATACATCAGCTATTTACTGTTATATCGTATACACTTAATTATCCATCAAACCAAATCCATCTGAGTTTCATTTCAATCATTTAAATTGCTATATATTTACTTCATATCTTTTGCATACAAATCTTTTTTCATATGTTGGAAGGGTGGAGATTCCTTCTCATATGTGGTGATATCATGTCGATAAAACAACTGCTACTTTGGTACCCTCGTATCCCAGCTCTTTCTGTTTAAAATTCGACAATTTAACAACTGTTAACGTTTGCTGCAGAGCTGAGTTGTATTGAGAAATATAAAAACTGAAAAAAAAGTTTCTAGCACTATTCACATTAACGCAGTTTCTTACTATATATTATATGAGGAAACAATTATTAGCTCATAAAGTATAGCTGTTGCAAGACTTGATATATACACATTAAAAAAGTTACCCTATATCGTATAATTTAAATTTAATATTATTCTCAATGCGTAATCAAAATAAAATCGGATTTAAATAATATTTTATTTTAATTAATTAAAATAACAAAAATTGTTTATTATCAACATATAAATTTTCAAAAGTAGATGCAAATCTCTTTTGCCAAAGCACATTAAAATGTGAAAAAAAAAATTGCTTACTCTGCTAATAATATATTTTCGTTTCTTATAAATATATCTATAAAAGATATCAACATTAATGTATTCGAGTAATATACATATACAGAATAATAAAAATATATTTGTATACGCGTGTACTTGAACGAACGAACGATACACAGCTTTTATGTGCAAGATACATTGTTAAAATGGAAAAGAAACCGAATTTTTGCAAATTGTAAAAGTTCAATTTCTATATACAATTTACGGATTTATTACATATACAATACATACACACAAAACCGGCATAATAGGGCACAATACAATTTTGTATATGTAGGTAGTAATAAAAGATACCATCCAACGTCGGCCAGTTGTTAAAATTTACAGCATATAACACTTTCTACCAATTGATCTGCAATTATCGATATTGATATCAGCTGAAAAATGTCAGTATTAAAGTAAATAACAAGAAAAATAGTCGTCAAATCTTTAGGGAATTTAATCCTATGAGCACCTTCGAAGTATATCTTAGTTAATTTGACAATTTTTTTGTGCAGACTATATTCTGTCGTTATCTTTCACGACGTCAATTTCTTCCATATTGTATTGTCCAGTGAAATGCATATGTTCCGTTTGCAACCACTTGTGGTTCATATATCTATTTATTAATGAGTTTTCTATCTGCGCTCTTGATATTATCACGTCGTTAATCCGTGTCCTCATCGAGTCATTTATAATTAATTCATATTTACACCCGAGATACCTACGTTTCCTCTGAATCACCAGTATAGCTTCCTTATATTAGCTGTTGTGAGTTTTGTGATTTTGTGTTTGTTTATTTGATAAGTATGTTTTAAAATATTTGAATTTCTGCTGTGTAGTCGGCCTCGGCAACCACCATACCGAGCCATGTACCATTTGGTCAGCCCACTCTCCTATTGCTCTGTGAATGCCACTCCAATGATTTCCATTTTATGTATTCCTTACCCTAAAAGTGCTTAATATGATAGAATAATAACTGCTAGGTTCTTCGTTGATACATTTTAATATATCCTGTACTGTAGACAATTTTGTTTGACAAATAATCAGTATTTATAATATTATGTGTAAAAAATTACGCTGTCCGAAAAATAGTCGGAATGAATTAAGAATAAAGCAAATAGCAGAAATTTATTTTCATACAAAAATAATTTTATTTATTCTGAATATTGTTTATCAACTGAAATGCGTTGAATTGTCGATGACATCTCAAAAATACATGCCTTTTGAGTAATGAATTATCATCAAGAATTTCAAGCGTTACATAATTTTTATTAATTTTATTTAATGTTCTATTCTTTGTTTTTCATACAATTTTTCGGGTACACAATACAGAAATCAATCAGCAGCCAATGCAGATGCAGTAATACTTCATATCCATATATATTAAGAAAATCATTCCGGTGGTTTGTCGGACAGAAGACTATATATTTTGTATTTTTATACATAATCTTTGGAATTTGTATACAAGACTTTATATAAAATATATATTTATTCCACCTCTTTTCTTTATGCATACATAACGCCGACGACATCCACAAACATATTGAAACATTTGAAAATTACAGATTAAATAATATTGAATACAGTATAGGTATACAAATTGTGCATAACAAAACCAGCCAAAAAACACAAATATCTATATATAAGGAATCCTTATTTGATGTCATTTGTGGCCAATGCTTTGAATTTTAAAAGGTTAAATATCTATAATAATATCTTAAAAGCTTATATTATATTTGAGATAAATAAACTCGTATGTATATGCACATAGTCGTGAAAATACAATTGAGCTTTTAAAACGTGGATTTTTTTTTAGTTTTTCTATATAAAAACAAAACACAGCTTGTGGCATCATATCATAACCAAACAAATACATTGTATTTATTGTATTGTTGTCGATACAACCTCTGTCCCACAATAATCCGAAATGGAATAGAAAAACACAAAAATAAATCTGCGATTAGAATGCTGTTGATGCGTTTACGTAATAGAAATTAGTCGCAGGGAGTTAAATTACGTGAATATGGTGAATGATGAAGCAAAAAATTTTGATTATTAGTTCAATTCGATGCAATTTTTGATCATCAAAATTAATTGATTTGGAATAAATTTTGAATTCCACTTATCACAGACGATTTTTCTCAGTTAAAATACGATGAATTATTGTTTTCGGTATTCCAAGCTCCATTTCGCTGAATTTCTTTAAAAATTTCTTAAAAATTTTCACCAAATCACGCACTTTTTCCATTATTTTCTTCAGTAAATTGCTTCAGATGGTCGATCTGGACGTTCATCATAACTTAAAGCTTCTATATTCATTCTGTGAATCATTTATGTCATTTAAAAACTTGTGTTTTTAACACACAATTATCACCGCACGCGATTTTAAACAAATCATAAGTTTGAGAATATCATTTTTACCAATTTTCGTTTCTACTGAAAGTAATGTAATGAAATTTTTACAGTTTATTGAGAAACGTTCACAGAACATAATCACAATAAAATTAAGAGGTAGTGCTACATTTTCTATAGTTTACGCATTACCCTTCCGGTTTATTATGGGACAAAGGATCTTCATAGCGATTGTCAACCCCTTATTTTGTATACAAATGATTTAACAATTCTCAGTGACTCTATTATGTATTGTATTGTAATGCATATTGAAAAATTATTAACATGAGAATGAGTTTATTGAACACATATATTTTTACATATTTTGCATTTTATTTATTCACTTTAGTATAAGTACTACTATTTATTGTATATATGCATTGGGTAAATTCATTGTATTATATTATATAAACATTACGTTTTACCGCGTACTCACCGTATACGAGTATACGGACAAATAAAAAAAAAATACATTATTATAAATGTCTGCAATAGATTTTTTTTTTATTTCGGTTTTGTTGAAATTTGTTTTCTGCATAAATACAAATGTAATCCAACAAAATCAACCACGTCGGAAAATTCGTAATAAATAACTATTAAATTTAAAGCTTTTATAAGCTCTGCATACATATATGTTGATATTTAGTATGAATATTTTAGTATATATAATATATATGCATTTGGTGTTTGACGGTGCTGTACAAATACGAGGGCAACCGCGAAAGTAAATTCCCTCTAACACAGGTTTTTTTGATAATTTTATTATTTACTTTTTAATATAACCTAACCTTTCAACTCAATACAAAGCGATTTTATATGATTTTTTATTTCATCTTCGAATACGAAACCTCATCATTTTGACGAAAATTTTTTGCCAGACAGAAATTTTTTTACATTCGGAAACAAGAAATAGTCACTGGTAGCTAAATCTAAACGGTATGGTGGATGTCGTTGAGCAATTTCAAATCGTAATTATTTTCAATTTTCGTTCAGTTTTACCATTTTTGAAGATAATCGATAAATATTATACCAGTTGCATGCCAAAGAAACAGTGACCATAACCTTTCCTGAATACATAACAGTTTTTCATTTCTTCGGAGTACTTCCATCAGCTTCGCTTAGTCTATTGTTTTGATTGTTGTTTGGTTTCTGCGGTACGTAGTAATGGATCCATGTTTCATCAACAGTTATGAATCGACGTAATAATTCAGTTGGATTACGCTTATATATAGATCGTTAAAAGGTCCTTACAATGCGTTTCCTACGAATTATCTATATTTGTGGCAAATTCAATAAACGCAGCAATCAGCTTTTTCATGTGTAGTTCACTATGCAAAATATTTCAAACTTCGTCTTTTTCATGGATTTTAGAACAATATCAGCGATCTTTTTTCACTTCATTGAATATTTTTTTCGATTTTTTCAATACTATCAATTGTGGCTGTTTTTTGTCTTCCTGAACAATGTTCATCTTCTGTTCTATGTACCATACAACCCATTTTAAATTGTTTTATCCATGATTTACAGTTTAGTATCTGGCAGTGTATTATATAATAGAATCCAACTCGTCTTTGATTAATTTTGGTGTATACCCTTTAATATATGGAAGTGTTTATCTTTATCACTGCACGAATATATATTTTTGTTCCACTTTAAAAAAAAAACACAAAAATTGTTTACAGCACCTGTAACAAAGAAAATACATAATGAAAGTTTCCGAAATTTTGGCAGATGTCTTATGAAGGATTGTTTTAGTGAACAAAGATATACATTTGCCATTATAATAAAACATAGAGGGGTGCTAGAGGAAGCTTACTTTTGCGATTGCCCTTGTAGTCTGTAAATACATATAACAATCTCCTTTTATTATATTAACAAAAATACTTATTTTTATACACTTGTTTTGTATTGAAAATTGAGTGCACTGGAATTTTTTCGGTTTTAAATTATTTTTCTTTTATGGTTTGCATGCATAAGTATTCTTATAATAATAAAAAGAACTATATTATTATAAATCGTATAATTTTATTGCAATTCTTATATTTATTATATCTTTTACAAAATTCATGTGTATAATTGTATATTGTATAGAGATGTAGCGCATTTTACTTTTCACATAGCTCACAATTTATGTATACATGTAACACCTTATGTGGTATTTATAAAATATTATAAATTAATCGTATATATGGTTTAAAAAAAAATATAATATATTACTATAATTTATAGTCTTATTATACATTTTATACACATATTCATTCATATATGTATTTTATATTGTATTGTATAGTGTATAACATGAAAATAAATGAGAATTTAACTTGAAAAAGCAATTTAATGGTTACATACACGAAATGAATATGTTACATAGTATACATGAAATTTACATAATATACCCAATACAATAATTTAAATTGGTTTTAATATACATTTATTTTATATACTGTGTTTTTAGGCAAACATAGCAAATTATATATATTCTAAATAAATTATATAAAATATTAATATTTTAAATTGGAATACTAATAATTACCAGTAGTAAAATTTCTAAAAATCTATATGTAATTGCTAACCAAATCCTTATTGGACAGCACATATGATGTTGTAACTTGTAACGAACCACATAACAATCGGATGAATGGATCTCTTAATACTTTAAATTTTAGATTTTCTCACCTCATAAACGAACCAAATAAATATTGATAACCATAAACTATTTAATTTAAAAATATACATAGTCACATTTTTTAATAAATTAAAGCATAGTTTCTTTCAATTGTATTATTTGTGAACAGTATACGCATTTGAGGGAATGAAAAAGTTTGATGTACAGTGTGTCTAATATAATGTGTGGTGTACGCAATCACTTACCTTCAGTTTAATCAATCGCAGACTGATTTAAATTTAAATTTATCGTACCATAAGTTAAAGTAAGATTACACTATTTATCATTTTTCATCAAATAAATTTGGTTATACAAACACCACGAGCCATATTATTTGAACATGGTCGTGCCAATAATTATTTAGTTGTTTGCCAAGCTATGAGATTAATATATATTGGGGTATATATTTGTAATGTTTATCGTATATTTGACACTATATTGAAATTTCTTAAGAAATCTGTTTTTTTATTCATACAATAAGGTTCAACAAATACGTGTATACTGGCTTGGGTTTTGTATTATCGCATATCTATCGTGCGCCCGTGGTTCATGTGCAGAAACACAAAAAAAAAAAATTTTTAAACAAATGTCCAATTTTATTGTAATAAAAATTGAAAGTAAAACATAGTAAAAATAAAGACGAATTTATAGCAAATCTATTTTAACTTTATAAATTATATGTATTCGTATAAATTATATATCCACTTTCACACAACCCTTGTGAATTTATTCAAACGCCAACATTAAATATAATATTTATGTGTGCGTACATAAAACAAAGTTATATTACGTACTTTTTAAAACATTTCATTTGATTTAATATTCTTTGATTAAATAAATTTTTAAGTGGAATTATATAGCCCTTGGGCTGTTTTTCTTTTGTTATAATATGTATATCTATAATGTACATGATATGTACGTGTGTATTTGTAACTATTATGTTGTTATACTTTTTGTGTTACAAAATTATAATATAATAATCTTTCAACAAAATGAATTTATTTATATATAACTTAAAAAGTAATCCAAAATCTAGACTATATAATTTCAGTGTATATACTCCACATCCCTCAAATATATTATTTATAATACAATACTTAAAAACAAACTTTTTAATTTGAATTACTACTTTTTGTATAATTTTACACATCATATAATATATTTATGTGTGTGTGTGTGTGTATACAAACAGTAAAAACATTAAATATCAATTCACTTATGTGTCACTTACTGTTTTGGTTAAATCTCACTGTATCATTTTTAAAAAGAAGACATTATTTAGCCATAAAAACTTTATTCCTTTTTATATTTATTTATATCATTTATACGTGAATGTATCTAATATATGTGATGCATGGAGGTGTAGATATACGCTCACTTATATACGATACGATAAAGGACAATTTTTTTGTTTCCTTTTTCATCATTGCAATTTAATGGTTCACCACCAAATCGAAAAAAAAACTCAAGTATAAAATCATGTTAAAATTTATTTATGTATTATATACAGGATAATATCTTACAACATATGCAATATATGATATATTGTAATGTATGCGACGAGTCAACGAATAAATATATAAATACACCATCGGTTCGAAAAATAACCGAAATACTTTTCTATTATATGGATAAATTTTTGAATTGTGCACCGCCATTTACAAATTGTTAAAGTTCATTAATATTTATTTCAGTAAAAGTCAAAAAAATACACAAAAAATGAGACAGTAGTTTTTTATGTATAGAAAAACAAGAAACCAACACTAAAAATGTCTACCGAAACGCTTGAAATGATGCTAAAAATTGTCTATGATAATAATTGTTTATACAAAATACAAGTTTTTAAGTGGCATCGACTATCCAAGAACAACCGAAAAAATATGGATGATGATAATCGTCTGCCTCGACTATCGTTGCAGCGACTACCGAAGCAAAAAAGTGTATGATTTCGTTAAAGTTATCAAGAAATCTTCATTGAGATTCATATAGAAATATAGAACTTGGTATATCCCAAAAACAACAGTTCATATGAGAATATAACTAATAAAAAATTGGTTTACGGTTGGAATATTCAAAATTTGTATGACTATTTTGTGTATCGATTCCCTGCACTTCAATTAGTATGGAAAGGAAAACGGTTTGAATTATTTGAAGACATTGAACACAGACTGTAACTACCGTTAACGACTCAACGTAATCAAACATAAAAACGTCCTAAAAAAAAGTCATTTGATACGCTTATTTTTAACATATGCAAATGGTTGTATTTTTAGCGTTGAAATAAAATTCATTTTTCTTATTTCATTTTGGTTATTTTTCGGACGAAAGGTGTACTATATAACTCCTTTAGGACTATAAACAATTTTTTTTATCATCTTTTTTATTATATATTTTAATATTTTCTTTTCTCTCTCCTTTATTTTAATCATACATTTATTTATATCGATAGACAACCAGTCGTGCTGGATGGCAATCACCACAAGATAATTCAATATCATCACCTAAATCTGAAAGTTATTCATATCATCAAAATCAATATCTTCATAATAATAATAATAATCAACAACAACAACAACAACAACAACAACAACAACAACAACAAAATGTTCAAAGAAATAATTTATTAAAAATTAATAATAACAATAACACATCACCGATGTTACGTAAAAGTTCCTATAACTCATCGTTAGAAAATAATTGTCAACAACAACATCAACATCAACAATACTATCAAAATCAACATTATAACCATTATCAGCATCCTTATCAGCAACAACAACACCAACACCAACAACAATATTCAAAAAGTATTGATTCAAAATATTATTTAAAAAATAAAGATTTTTATGATAAAGATACATCATCGTCATCATCATCATCGACGGCGGCTATAATCCATTCAACACAACAACAACAACAACAACAACAACCACAATTAGAACCATTAACAACAACAATAACAGCATCTTCATCTTCATCATCATCATCATCTGTGAATTCAATAAATTATTCTGTATCCACAATGTTATCACCAAAATCAACATCGTCACCATCAGTTGGCGGGCTAACACCATCGTCGACCAAAACAACACTTGCACAAACATCAACCACAACAGCATCAAGTTCAACAAGCAATGAATTATTATATGAATATAAAAATTCAAATAATCGATATTCAAATAAAAATGCTGTACCAATAAATATTGAAAATCATTCAATGAATAAATTAAATAATAATAATTCAATTGCTTCAATAAAAAATTCAAATATTAATAATCATAGCTATTCGTTAAAAAATGATTCAATAATATTAAAACGTTGTATAAATAATAATAACAATAATAATTCGGAAAATAATAATAATGTTATCGTTGGTGGTGTTCCTCGTTGCGGTGGTGGTACTACAACTTCTATCATCGGAAATAATACAAATAATGAATTATTATTAAATTCTACAAATGAAAGTAATTCTAATAATAATAAACATAAAAAAATTAATGAAAATCGATATGGTAAAATATTATCAAATACAATTTATAATAATAATAATAATAATAATAATAATTTCGATGATGATGATAATGACACAGTTAATAATAATTTTATTAATAATAATTATAATTATGATAATTGTTGTAATAATAATATTATAAATAATACAACAAGAAATTCTCATCATAATAAAACTTTTTCCAAATATTATTCTCATAATAATAATGATGATTATATAAATAAAAATCATATTATTGTGAGTAGTAGTGGTAGCGGTGGTGGTGGTGGTGGTGGTATACCAAAAATTGGAACTGAACGTAACACAAATAATAATAATAATAATAATAACAATAATAATAATAATAATATAATTAACAATAATAATAATATCAATAATAATGTATTAAGAACATGTCGATATAATAATGGCAGTTTTTTATCAGCACCGGGTAATCATCAATTAGCGCACGTGATCAATAGTTTATCATCACCAGAAAGTGCTTATTCGACAGGATATTCTACCGATGGAACATCACCAGGTATTTTAATTTAAAAATATATATATATTGTATTGTAATAATAAGTATAGTGTAATATGTGTAACAAAATAACTATATTACATTTCGCCTATTGTCCGAAAAATAACCCGAATAGCTTGCTAATATATGGATGTGATACCGCCACATCTATTGGTGGTTAATGTTTCATTTATGTATTGCCTGTCGATTGCCATTATTATTCAATTTATATGTATACTCGGAAAATAATGTTAAAGAGGCTATATGAGAAATTGTGATTTTTAAGTAATTATAAATGGCATTCACATCAACAATATCAGATCTACGTGTATGAAACTGGGTTAATACCCACAAATGTAGACGATTTGAAAGTACTATTAAATGCTGATATTTCCCACACAGATCGTTGCAATGGACCTTAAACTCAACAACAAAGTGGTTTATAGTTTTCAGCCGATAACCTACACATAATTCAGCAGACAATTCAAATTGACAGCGATATCGTCGATAGAGAGAGAGTGTGGCACCTCAAATATCTTAGATGCTATTTAAAAGAAGCAAAATAGAACAAGCAAGGCAAATAAAAAATATAAAACACAAATATCCGGAGATTGTTGACAACTAAGACTACTGGGCTGTTAAGTGTTCAGTATACTCTTTCTTTTATACGGCATATGAAATCATGGACACTAAAGTCATGTGTAATCATCTTGAAGCTTTTGAGATGTGGACGTATATGGAAAATTGATGACGATTCCTTCAGTGTATGCTAAACACACACACATATTTTCGATAATAATTTATTAAACTAATTTAAGTTTTGTTGGTAAAAACGTTCAAAATCGTTTAAACGGTGAATACTGTTTATTTAAAAAGCACGACGCAAAAGATGAACGTTCAAACCATCAACAACGATTACCGAAAAAAATATCCAAATAGTGTATGGATAATTTCGATAATTCTAGCATGAAATTTTTAGCTATGTGAGATTCATGGAAATGGAAAATCATATTTATTTGGTTCAATATTTTCCTTTTTCGTTAGATTTTGCCCCATGCATCTCAATATCTCAATACAATTTTTAACTCCATTGATTTCGGCGATGAAAGGAAACGTGGTTTGCATTAATTGAACAGTCAATGACCCTCAACAACATTTCATTTGATACACTTTTTGAACATCATTTTGTATACGAAAATCGATGCGGATTTCAGTTGGGTGAGACTATTTTCGAATAAATAAAATCACAAAATATAAAAGAAATAAATAATTTTTTTTACATTTTCTTAATCCAATCCGGTTATTTTTTGGACAAACGCTCTATATATTTGTTATTATTATTATTAAAATCATTATTGTATGGTATGCACAGTGTACACGCATTGTACCCTTGTGAGTACGTGTTTGTGTACATTTTTTTTTTACCTATATATATTTTTTTTTACTGAATTTTATTTTTATCCTTTATCTGTTGGGAAAGGATTTTTTTTTTTTTCTTAGAAAATAAGTATTTTAATATTCATGAAGTGTCTATCAACAACAATTTCGTTCTTTATTTTTATTTTGTGTTAACACAATATTTCTGAAATAGATGTTGTAATAAAATGTTATGTGTTTAACATGCGACGAGTATATAGGGAAATTTTCATTATTGTATGTAATACGATTACTTACTTACTTACGATGAGTATATACCAAAAAATACATATGAATGCATATCATATCAAAATCCCAATAATGTAATGCGTGTAACAAGAACATTTGAAAATATAAATATTTAGACACACACACACGTACTACTTCAGATTGACCTTTATTATTACAATTTTTGCTTGGAATGAAAACAAACAGCAAAACTCTTCTTCATAAGCATTTTTTTTTATTGTAGTATATTGTATACGTAACAACATTTGATCCAACTTTGATTAAATAATATATGTCAGTCGTATAATGTGTGTAATGAATATAGAAATAGTTCACACACATGAAATTGAACTATTGATAGATTATGAATAAGATTATAAATTATAGTATAGCACTTAACTTCATTAAACTTTAGAATTTCGCAATAATTGCATAAGTTCTATAAAGTTGTGGCAAACACTTCAATTCAAATTATCAAGATAATATTATACACGAGCAATTCTATTGGAAATATTTGTATTTTTCTATTCGGAAAAAATGGCATTAGTTTCGCTTATTTCTCTAAAGAAGTACTTTTTTACTTTGTATAACTCCATCATATACGATAGTTAAATAAAATGTTGTTTAAATTTTAAACCATAACCACTCAAAAGCTTTTATATTAATTTTATTAAACATAAAATACATATAATAAAAATTTATACTCGTTCATAAAATATGCATTTTATAATTTGTTGACTTCAATTAACAGATAAATTTTCACATTTTTTTAAACTGTATAGCACATACGAATACGAATATATGTAGGTTAGGTACACTTTTAAAATGTATATAATGTAATTTATAAATAGAAACTTAAACCAATGCATAAATATAGGATAAGATACAGAATAACCCATTTAATATAGAACGTCTGAATATCATGACGAGAAATCAAATTGGTACGACCAGATTTATTTAAACGACATTTCTATTGATGACATTCGATTCGATGACAAACATTTTATTTATTGAATTCCATTCTACGTATATGGTTGTGTGGCTAATCCAATGTTATCCACCTCTATACCTCAGTTTTTTACAATTCTAATAATAATATTGTTAAATTTTACATCCTGTATTAAAATATTTTATATATACTATGAGTTCATATTGAAAGTGAAAGCTTTTAAGAAACACACATTTGTGTTAATTAGTCGTTGCGCTAATTATGAAAGAATAAATAAAGTATGTCACAATTTAGGCAAATGAAATTGAGATACATATAATATAAAAAGTTATGAATTAATTATAAGAAACATTTAATAATTTTATCTTGTTTCGGCATAACAAACATATTACGTCTTCAAAGGCGTATCTTACGAAAACTGATCAATTATAATCAAAACATTTCGAACAAATTTTGTAACCTAATAATTCTTAATTCAGTTTTTGTTTGCCATACTGTTTCGCCACGAAAGTATTCAATTGGTAAAGTTTTCCAATTGCCAAAATTTTGTATAACGCAATACCAATGATTTATGGTTTGTGTTAATCGCAAACACCTTGCTTTCTGTCAAATGGTAGTTAAAGTGTCTGGAGTTTACGATCGTCCTGCTAATAATTCATTTGAGCTTTGTTTCATTTCATTGAATAAATTCGAGCGGATGGATATAGTAATTACTAACTTGATGAAGGGTTGAATCGTTTGCGTTTTTAGATACGTACACGACGAGACATATAACAACGAATTCAGAAACAATTATTTTACTATATTGAAAAGAATCCACAACAGATACTAGAAATCTATTAATTTAGCCATTTCATTTCTCTTAACTTTAGCAATTGCAGTGACACTGATATTTTCTAGAAACTTTATTCCAAATACACCTACAAATTTACCTAAACCAATTTCGTTTATTGAACGAGATTTGATGCATATAATTATTATTAGAGTTTGTATATATTGACTTAACCCAGAAATAATTTCGGTTGAATTTAGAAGAAGCTAAAATTACCATTGAATTAAGAAAAGCCGATGTTGCAAAACTTCCGTCGTCGAGTGAAAACTGTTTCTTCTGATAGCAGACAGAACCTCTGCTATAAGTGTAAGGCATTCTTCTGTGAATATATGTATAGCAGAAACAGATTAGTGTTCATAGGATTATTTTGCATTTGTGCCAAAAGACCAATTTTTAAATTTTAATCAAAAATTCCAAAAATACAACGTATATTTTTTACTAATTTAATCAAACAAAAACCTAATTAGTGATGTGAGGAATTTCACCACCAAATGAATTAAACTGTTTTATTGATGCTTCATTTATAATACAATAATTTGAATAAGTTTAAAATTGAAATGTACATGAATGTTTTGTTGCTTTATTGTTTAATTTAAATTTTTAATAATAATAATAATAATAACAATAATTAAAAGCTTTTATTTAAAATTTTACAAATAATTACTAAAATTGTATATATTTTTTTTTTTTTTTTTCATAATTAACATTTAATAATTAATTTCTATTTATTTATATAACAAAAGGTGGATCATATACACCTGAATATTATATTAATATGAGAACTGGCACACATTATTTTCCCCGTAATGGTGTTGGTATAAATAATGTTATTACCGAACAAAATCGTAATCGTTTTGGTTTGAAAAAAATCGATGAAACAACTGTGTCTGTAACGATAACCGATGACGGAGGGTTGACAGATATTAGTGGTGGTGGTTGTATTAACAATATTAACAATACTAATAACAATAATATTAATAACATAATTAATAATAATAATAATAATAATAGTAATAATGAAAGAATATTGAAAGGTAAAATACCAACACAATCAACAATATGTTGTAATCATCGTCGTACCGAATCATGTAGTGATTTTGGTAAAAGAAATCAAATGAAAATACAACATTCCACACTTGCCGAAATAAATAATGGTAATGGTATTTTGGTACAATCCACATCGTCTGTAATTAATCGAAATCAGATACAACAACAACCGTCACTAATAACACCAACAACTGGTTTAAGTCCAGATCTTCAACGACGTTTAGCCATTCATAATTATAAAGGACTTGAATGTAAATTTATACAATTTATAATTTTTTGAATATAACTATGATTAATTTATATTTTTTTTATATATATATACATAGCTCCTTCACCACGTCAACGTTGTCGCATACGTACAAATCCGTGGTTTTCTAATGTTGAAACATCTTTGAATACAAATAATAATAATATTACTAACAATAATAATAATAATAATAATAATAATAATAACAATAATAATAATAATATGATGATGATTATGATGACAAAAAAAATGGATATTGATACAAGTTCTACGTCATCTGGCGTTAAATCAAGTAGTGATGCTGGAACAGATGAAAAAAATGAGTAAGTAACAGTTTTTAATATTAATACAAAACTTATCTAATTTTCGTCTTGATTATGTTACAGTAAAAAATTACTCTCATCTGAATCGGAAAGTAGTAGTTCATCCACTGAAATTGAAACAAAATTATTTACAAATACAATGTTGAATAAAAAATTATTAAATAATCATAGCAACAACAATAACAACAACGATGACAATAATAACACCAGTGATAATAAAAAGGAATTAACGAATCAACAACAACAACAACAACAACAACAACAACAATCGCATTTAAATCCAATACCAATAGATAGTGATGATGACACAACATTAAATGAAATGATGGGAAAATATGATGAAAGTTATTGTTATGAAAAAGAAACAGATATATTAAGTGATTCGGATTCAACCGAATGTATATCAGATATTGATACGGGACAAGATGGTGGTGACGAATGTGATACAGATGAATTGTTAGACATTGATTTTATTGATACGGGTTCAATACAAGAAATTATGGATAAAGATTTATATAAAAATACTGGTAATTGTTCATATTTTATAGCATCATCACGTACACCAACGCCAACACAAATTACAAACGTATCGAAAATGCGTAAAAGTCGTAAACAATTATCAGTTGATGATTGCCACAATATTAATAATAATAATAATGGAAATGGTTCTTCTGGTGGCGGTACTGGTGGTAGTCAAAAACGTAAAAAACGTTTAACAAGAACAAGAAAACGTAGTAGTGATAATCGTGATAATAATAATGGTGATGATAAAATTAATAATAATAATAAAAATAATAATAAGAAATTAAATCGTTTAAATTCATCACAAAATTCAAGAGAATCAAAAAGTGTTGGTGGTACACCATTAAGTTTACGTAGAAATCAACAATCTGAAGAGAGACAAAGGTAATTTTTATAATAAATCTTATATTGGTTGTGTATAATTTCGTAGTCTATCAGGTGGAAATGATCTTAAAATTATATCAAAAGATGAGCAATATTCTTAAAAAAAACTCCACATTGATTGTGATTTTTATTAAAAGGTGAAACCTTGAAGCGGACTACTAAACTAAATTAGCCATTAAGTTTTCACCAGACGGATGTTTTTGAATGTGTGCGATTTTGTAATTAATTTTAATCTTTATTTATCTTCTTTGTTTCATTCTTAGTGACACAAAAATGGTACCATTAACAAATCGTTGTAATTCATTAACATTTACTGAAATTCATTCAATACGTAGTCGATATTGTGCAATAGGCGAAAGTGAGAAAGCATTATTAAAAGCCGATTTAGAAGCTGATGTTAAATATAAACAATTAATTCATGAAGCTGAAACAATTTTAGTGTCTATGAAAACAACAGCTTTAAGGTATGCTTTATTTTATTATTTATTATATGGATATGATAATTAATTAAATATAATATATATTTTTCTATATATAGAGATACACCTGTAGCTAGCCCACGACGCGTTTGTAATGTACCAACAAATAAGCGTGTTGAAATGTTACGCAATTGTGATGTTGATCTAAAACGTGAATTAAATGATAAAAAAGCACAAAAACTAAATAATAATAATAATAATAATAACAATAATATGGAAAATTGTGATCAAAATTTATCGAAAAAATTATTAAATAATTATCAAGATATCACAAATAATAATAATAATAATAATCAAAACGATTTACCACAACCACCGTCATTACTATCGGATAGTATAATATTAAATAAACGCTTAGAAGCGATACGGTATGAAACAAATTCGGTACCAAATAGTCCAAAATCATTATGTCGTTTTAGTCCACGTAAAACACATGTAACAAATTTTATAAATCAAAATACAACACCAACTGAATTAATGCGACGTAAAAGCTCACCACAACAACAATCGGCCGCCACTGCAACGACGACGGCATTAACAAATGAACAATTAAAATATCAAGATATAAATAATAAAATGTCATCACCACAATTACAAATTAATGGACGCACAGTGTTAAGTGCACCAAAATCACCAATACCAAGACGTCGTTTTCGTAGTCAAAGTCCAAAAATATCTATTGAATCTGATACCGATAGTGATGATAATAATAATAATTACAATAATAATAATAATAACAGCAATTGTAATAATGAAGATTATCAGTTTTCATCAAGATGCTATAAGAAGAATTCAAATTATCATCCCTTAAAAACTGAACATAACGGAAATAATTCAAATAATAATAATAATAATAATAATAAACGTAATTCACGTCAATCAAAAAAATCCAATGACAAAATGTTACAAAAACAAATCACAGACGATATTGATAATTATAATAAAAATTTGGATTATATTAATAAAAATTTTAATAATAATTTATGTTTAATAACAAATAATAATAATAACAATTATGATAATTATAATAATAATAATAATAATAATAATAATGATGGATTGCAACAATCGCCGACACTTTTATCATCATTTCGTTCCGTTGACAAACCAAATAAAAATAGTGAAGAAAATTTTTATTGTCCACAAAGTGAACCGTTAAAACGTAAAATTTATTCGGGAAGTAATACATTGGAAAAATTAAAAAAAAGTTTAGAAATGGATTCAGGTAATATTTCAATTTTTTTCATTTTTATCATTGAAATCACTTAACAGTCTCTATTAATTTTTACACATTACACCTCCTTTGTTATTGAGTGAACCGTGACCGCAAATGCGTTACGATAAGTTGAAGGTTTGTGTAATTACACTGTGCTACCCATATTGATATATTTTGAATATATGGAAGGAAGAATTAATTCTAGCACTTAGACCAAGGAACTTGATGTACTGGTGTGCATTCCCATGGTATGTACGGCATACAGATTAAGTTCTCCACCTTAGTAAATTCTAGCACCCGTTTTGTTTGCAGATCTATCAGCACATATTCCTTCCGTCGTGTTTCATTATCCACGCAAGTTTTATGTTAATTTAGTCGTTCACAGCCCTCTTTTGTTATTCACTTTCATTGGCATTTCCAGTTCCATAATCGATTTTATAAGATATTGCCACACGTAGAGTCAAGCATATGCATACTTTTTGTACTTTTTCCAAATGTTCCTCCCACTACTTTATGTGCGACATTATGACCCAACATACGCAACAGATACGCATATGATATTATAAGTCTACCATCATCATCATATAGTTGATCATAGTGTAAATTCAATATATTGACCTCGATAGAGTTGCCTGACTTAAGTTCGCATACCCTTCGACACACTGCAATTTTTATTTTTGTTATTTTAAGTAAATAGAAAAAAAAAATCGTTTTCTAATTGTTCAATATTTTTTTGTTTATATTTTTGAATAAAATAGAAATACCTAAAAAGGCTTTGTTACATAAAATTTCATTATTACGGCGTGAAAGACAACAAGCACAACAACGACAAGACGAAGAGGACCAACAACAACAGCTGCAGCAGCAACAGGCAGTAGAAGAAAACGTAAACACAGTAGCAACGACAACATCAAATTCTATAAAATTTTCGAATGAAAAAACAACATTTATACGGTTTAATAAAAATACAAACGAAAATATGAATAATTTCACTACCAAACAAAATAATCGAAGACATGAACCACCACCACCTCTGCCGAATGGTGAAAATAATATTAATAATAACTATAAAAATTTATCAAATAAACGACAACTTATTCTCAATACAATTGAAGCTTTAAAAAGAAATTTAGAAGATCAAAGTGTTGAACTTTGTGGACTGAATAATGATGACGATGATGATTTAAATGATAATGATGATATTAATAATTATTGCATTGCAATGGATAAATAAATAATAAAATAATTTAATTATTTTGATTGATTTCCATAGCGATTTTATTTAATTTTCATTTTATCTAATTATTTATTTATTTATTTATTTATATATTTATTTATTTATTTATTTATTTATTTAATTATAATAGAATATTTATTTTATATGTTATGTTTTAATTAATTTGTTATAATTAATTTAAATATTTTTAGAATTTATTGTATAATATGTGTATAATTTATATAAAAATCAAATTGATTATTTTAGGGCATTTAATATTTATTTATAATTAATAATTAATATCTTCCATGTTTACGTTTTAAAAATAATCTCAACAAGAAAAAAAAAATAGAACACCGCATTAACAAATAATTATATTCTTAATATTAAAATTATTTAAATATAAATTAATCTTAAATTATTATATTAATTTAGAATGTATGATTATATTATATTATAATTATTGTAGTTATATATTCTTTATTCAAATTCTCTCTCTGTCTCTTGTAGTATTACTAGTAACACAAAATATATTTAAATATTTAAAATATAAAATTTAATGTAAAATACATTTTCATTTTTTTTTTATTATTAATTTAATTAATTAATTATTATTATTCTTAAAAAAAAAAGTACACAAAGAATTGTGAGTGTAGAAATTTAGTTTAAATTTTTAAATTATATCGATAGTTAATTATTTGTTATACAATATAATTTTGATTTTTTTTTATTGATTTCAATTTATCAATTAATTTTCTTTTTTAAAATATTATTTGCATTTAATTATAAATTTTAGTAGTAATAAGTCCATCCATTAGTTGTGTAGTTTATATGTTTGAAATGATATGATTATATAAAATATATAGAAATTTAAGTGATATAATTAAATTTTTAATTATGAGTAAAGTATTAATGTGCTAAAAAAAAAACAACAACAATTAAACGCGATCATTTTCAAAAACTATTGTAGAATTAATTGCGATTAAATATTAGTGATTAATATAAAAATAGAATAGAATTTATAAATGGATGGATAAAAAATAGTATAATATTATGTATCAATACGATGGTAGTAGTAAAGAAACGAATATAATTAGTGCATTTTGATTCGATTTAATTGTTGTGCAGCGCGCTCCAATGTGGTTCCAATAGTTAAAGAGAAATTTCACACTATCAATATACAAAACAGAGTAAACATACTTTTGAACTAGAATGACAATAGGAAAAAATTTCACTATTGGACAACCACTGTTAGTGCAATTGTATTTAAATACTCTGCGCACATTCCACATTAGACGTCACACGCTGCTGTAATTCTCAACCTTCTTCCTTGCCAACCAAAATTAAAGGTTGTTCTACTTTTTGTTAGGTTTTCACATTCCCACAGATTTCCATGTGTCCGCACAGTTTATCCAAATTCTGTTGTACTAATTTCGAACGGAAATACTTTTGAGTCTATAGGACACATTCAAGAATTCTATTTGCCATTTGAAATTTAATTTCTATTTAATTACATTACAAATTTTTTTTTATAAATTATTTATTTAATGTGCACACAAGGTCGGACAAATTTTTAACTCGACCATATTTTAAAATAGTAGTAATCCAATCATTTCATTTGGTTTCATTACAATAAACAATTTGGCATATTTCGCTTGGAACGGGTATTTGAAAGTGTTCTCTATATTCCAAAATAGAATAGAATTAATTTATAGACAATTATAGTATTTTATATTAGCTAGTGCGAAATATACAACAGTATATTAGATAAGAGGAATAAAAATCTCTTAATCTTAAAAATTATTTAAACTTACAATTATATACTTTTCTACTAATGAAATTTTTAATTATAAATTTATAGCCAATTTAATTAAATAATAAGGAATCACGCGTGATTATTTTTTTTTTAGAAATTAAAATAATATAATTATCTATAAATTTTATTTGTTAATTTAAATTAATTCAATGAAAATGTACAAAAAAGTGCATCATGCATAATTTAAATAGAACAATTACAAAAAATATCACAGGGTATGATAAATTATAATACGCGTATTATATAATGTCAAAATTATTAAATAATTATATGCAGATTCTGTCTGTCGCTCTTAATAAAATCGATACTAATAAAAAAAACAAAAAATAAGATTAATTATAAAAAACTGTGATAATATAATTAAAAACACTGTCACTTGAACTAGCGTTAGGAAAACTACACGCTTTTTCGGATTTGTTAGGGTAATATTCTAGAATAACACTTTAACAATTGTATTGGCAGTACCCGGAATGAGTTGTGGTAAAGTCACACTTACTTTTACATTAAATATGTTTGATGTTCAAAAATGTTAAGTTAATCGGTTAAATAAATGATACTCTAGCAATTCTATTGATACGATGAGATCACCCGGAAGGAGTGGATGTAGTGACGCCAAATACTTACTTAAATCCTTATTAGTAATAAACACTTTATTTCAATATTTCAAGATAATTGGGTAAGCTGGAATTGTTAAATCATTTAAGCTCCGCTCAAAAAATGTACCACAAAATTTCATGTATTGTATCCCTGATTTTAATTATTGTTTTTGTAAATGGTCATTCAGTGATTAGAAAGCGTATTTGGTGACCTTAATTCCGGTACTGATATGAAAAAAAAAATCCAGTATTTTTCATACTGTGGCAAATAAAGAATTGTAGCAACACCTATTTCTAGATGTATTCAATTCAAAACCCTAAGTTTGATGTGGAATATATTGCCTCAGTACTTAGATACTGATTTAATTAATTGTAACTGTTGGCCAATTGTTTGGATACTAATATGACACAATAACATCTTTATCCTTTCAATTTAGCAATTTAACAAATGTTACTATTACTAAATTAAAATTAAAATAAAATAACACAATAACAAATCAAAGCACACACACCACAAAAGAAAAATGTATGAATTTATTTTAAATGTATAAAACCTTACTCATAATTAAAAATTAATTATTTTTATTTGTTTATTTTTATTCCATTACTATAGTTTAATAACAAAATGTTTAGTCCACAACAAAATAAATAAATATAATTATAAATTATATACTTAATTATGGTAGTAGTAAAATAGATATTAATTATTATTGTACTAAATTAAATTTAATTATAATAAAATATATTGATAGAACAAACCAAAAAATGTGAAAGAATAATTTGCGCTTATTAAAATTTAGTAGATTAATTAAATTAATACAATAAAATTATACTTAAACAATTGAAATAATATATAGATTTTGTGAAATGATATTAAAAACAAAATTTGTAATAAAAGAATATCCCTGAAATTCTGGAGCGCAATTAATTAAATAAATTAATATTCATCATTTTTTATTAATCTATTTTATTTAGTTTTTAATCTATATATATAATTAATTATTATTATTATTATAACTAAATTATAATTAACTGGAAAAAAAAAACTACTTCTTATTGTTTACCTACAAATTATACAAAATGTGTATAAATAAAAAATTTATTAAAAGTAATTTTAAATTAATTTTTGTTTTTAAAAAAAAAATTACAATACAAAAAATAAAACAAGTATATTTTTGCTCGATTTATGAAAAATAAATAAATAAAAAAATCAACCGCATAAAAACTAATTACTCGTAATTAATTACTAAATAATGATTAAAAGAAAACCTAATAATAATATAAATTAAATTAAATTAAATTAATATGTATTAAATATTTATGATACTATTTGTGCTATATTAATTCTTTATTTTGTAATAATGTGTAATGATAAAAATAAATAAAAAATAATATAGTATTATAATTAATTAATAATAAATAATAATAATAAAATGGTAAAAATAAGTCATTATTATTATAAATTTGATATACACAAACAAACAATAATTTAAATATTAAATAAAAATATATATTATATTAATAAATTAATACACAAGAGTATAATTTTATTAAAATGTTCAATGTCATCATGAACAACGACAACTACAACGAAAATTACAAAAGACTTACTTTCACGTTGCTAATTGTAATATCTTTATACATATATTGACACAACTGACTGTGTATAAAAATGATTAACCATTAATTTTTCTTAAACCCACTTGAAATTGCGAATTTATTATGTAGCAAAAGTTTATTGAACTCTACCATTTTTTCTCTTTTTTTTTCTTTTTCTCACAACAACCGAAAATAAATGTAATTTCAATAAAATTAAATATAAAAAATAACAATAAATAATAGACAACACAAATTTGAATTTTAATTTTACCTTGATAAATGTTTCCGATATTCCTTAAATATATCAATTAAATTTCTACGAAACAATTAAGGAAATGACAAAAAAGGAAAAAATTCAGTGCATAGAAATATATACAAAGTTGTATCAAGTAAACAATAAAAAAGTTTCAAATATTTCCTGCATTTTTTCTAGCACATTCTTCATATCGTTTTCAAGATAATGTCACAGGAGAGCATAAAATCCAGGAGAAAAAATTTATTTTCATTTTTTTTTTGTTGTTCAGTTTTCATCCATGTAGAGAAGGAATTTTCGAAAATTTCCAACGGATTCTTGTTCGCACGACAATCTCCGATCGTTTAAGCCGTTATTTTGGAAACATTTAAAATTTAGTGGTAAAAAAAAACTAAGTTTTTATGCTACGAAATGGTAGATTATGTAATTACCTATCATTTGATGACTATTCCACCGGGCTACCACTTCAAACGGCTGAGTTATAGCGTTTTTAAAAAACCCATAAAAATTTCCACTAAAATAACAGGCATTTTTCAGACCAAGTAACAGTCGCGCAGAATTACCAGGAGGCAAATTTTTTTTTTATTTTTTTTTCTTTTTCATTTTTGACCCACTAGAGGCGGAATTTTCGAAAAATCTCAACGGATTCTTGTTCGCACAATGACCTCCGATCGTTTGAACCTATTTCCAGCCATTTTTATTGAATTTTTTTTGAAAAAAAAAGTCATGTTTTTATGTTATGAACAGTTAGATAATTTAATTACCTATCGTTTGATACCTATCCCACCCGCCTATCACTTCAAACGGCTGAGTTATAGCGTTTTTAAAAAACCCATAAAAATTTCCACTAAAATAACAGGCATTTTTCAGACCAAGTAACAGTCGCGCAGAATTACCAGGAGGCAAATTTTTTTTTAATTTTTTTTTCTTTTTCATTTTTGACCCACTTAGAGGCGGAATTTTCGAAAAATCTCAACGGATTCTTGTTCGCACAATGACCCCCGATCGTTTGAGCCTATTTCCAGCCATTTTTATTGAAATTTTTTTGAAAAAAAAAGTCATGTTTTTATGTTATGAAAAGTTAGATAATTTAATTACCTATCGTTTGATACCTATCCCACCCGCCTATCACTTCAAACGGCTGAGTTATAGCGTTTTTAAAAAACCCATAAAAATTTCCACTAAAATAACAGGCATTTTTCAGACCAAGTAACAGTCGCGCAGAATTACCAGGAGGCAAATTTTTTTTTAATTTTTTTTTCTTTTTCATTTTTGACCCACTTAGAGGCGGAATTTTCGAAAAATCTCAACGGATTCTTGTTCGCACAATGACCCCCGATCGTTTGAGCCTATTTCCAGCCATTTTTATTGAAATTTTTTTGAAAAAAAAAGTCATGTTTTTATGTTATGAAAAGTTAGATAATTTAATTACCTATCGTTTGATACCTATCCCACCCGCCTATCACTTCAAACGGCTGAGTTATAGCGTTTTTAAAAAACCCATAAAAATTTCCACTAAAATAACAGGCATTTTTCAGACCAAGTAACAGTCGCGCAGAATTACCAGGAGGCAAATTCTTTTTAATTTTTTTTTCTTTTTCATTTTTGACCCACTTAGAGGCGGAATTTTCGAAAAATCTCAACGGATTCTTGTTCGCACGATCAGCCCCGATCGTTTGAGCCTATTTTCAGCCCTACTTTTTTTACCTTTTTTGACCTGGAAAAGTGTGGGTTATAACCTCATGCCGAAAAAATTTTTTTGCCCGTAGGACATTCATATTTTCAGGAATTGTAGAGCTCGAAAAAAAAACACTTTCTGTGGACCACTTTTCCCGATTTCCCTAAGGGGGCGGCGCTATGACGCTTCAAAAGTACCAAATTGGTCACTTTTGGACCACTGTAACTCCGGAACTACTCACTATTTTCTCATGAGCTTCTCACCAGCGATAGCCCTCATCGCGAGCTACAAATTATATTATAGGGGTGACTTTCTATCTGTCTGGGTTTTCCAGCTATGGCTACCTAAAGTTCGGAAAATCATTTGCAGACCAATCTTAAGATACCTGGGGAATTGACAAAAACTCGATTTTCCAAAATGTAATGATGCAGAAATGTAAAGAAAAGTTCAATCTAGGTTTTGAATCTCGTTTGGAATTTTCCAATGGGAAATACAGATTTTCCAGGAACAACGAAAAACGTCGATTTTTGCATGTTTTCAAATTGGAATTTTCCGGCTTTTCCAATCGAATTTTCCAATACCCTATTTATCGCAGATAGTAAACTATATGACACGACTTTTAGGATCCACCACAACTCTTTAAGTCTAATGGTTTTCCTACAATGACCGACCAAAGTTAGGCTTACACGAAAATTTCCAAATCTTAAATCGGTCATAAGTTAGCCCATATATTTTTCACGGAAAAAGTCCAGAAGCTTTAATGTGCGCATTAAGATTCTCTATAATATGGCTGTAACGAAAATTGGCTACCTAATTTATTTTTTTCGAAAACATCAAAAAGTCCGTTTTCAGAAATTCCGGGAAATTTCTCCAGCCCAAAGTTGATGAGTTACAGATCTCTTATAGCCATAAATGGATTTAGATGGTAAATGTACTGAGGGAGTGGTACTGAAAATGTTTCCTAACTATTACAGTTTTCCCGGAATTTCCCGATACAAATTAAAATTTTCCGGATTTTCCCGAAAATTTCCAGATGTCTTAATTAGAATATTAGAAACATTGTTTACCTCTAGAGGACCCGAATCTATTTACGGGTTTTCCCGGAATTTTCATATAACGGTTTCATATGCATGGTGAAAAATCCATGTTTTTATGATAACAAAAGTTAGGTAATTTTATTACCTATCATTTGATATCTATCGCAATCTCCTACCTCTTCAAACGACCGAGCTAGAATTTTTACCGTTTTCCAACTATACCATAATTTTTCCACTAATTTTCCTTCAAATGTATTTCGATTTTCCTTAAATTTTCCTATTATCAGTTTTTATCATTCTATTATATTTTCACGGGCTTTACCAGAATATTCATTTAAAGTTTTTCATATAAAGTAATTTCTTTTTATTTATCTTTTTCTTTTCCATTCGAAATAATGTAAACAATAAACTAATACATCGTTGGTGTTTGTTATTATCTTCTTCTTCTTTTATTTGTAAGTTGTTTATTATTTTGTTGTATATTTTAGTTCGACCTTGAAAATCAATAAATCGAAATTTACACAAATTAACTTTGTTATTGTATTATTTTTCTCCTACAATAAATTTGTAAGTAAATAAAAATTAAACAATATTTTCACGAGTATGTGATTCTGATCGCCTGATAACTAACTATTCTCAAAAAAGAAGAAGAAGAAGATAATAACAAACACCAACAATGTTTTAGTTTATTGTTGACATTATTTAGAATGGAAACGAAAAAGATAAATAAAAAGAAATGACTTCATATGAAAATCTTAAAATGAATATTCTGGGAAAACCTGTGAAAATATAATGATGAAAACTGATAATAGGAAAATTTAAGGAAAATTAAAAATAATTAAAGAAAAATAATTAAGGTAAATTTGTGGAAAAATTATGGTACATTTGGAACTGGGTAAACAGCCTAGCACAGCCGTTTGAAGAGGTAGGAGGTTGTGATAGATATCAAATAGTTACCACAAGTTAGGTAATATAATTACCCATCAAAATTCATCATTATATTTTCACAGGTTTTCCCAGAATATTCATTTTAAGATTTTCATATGAAGTCATTTCTTTTTATTTATCTTTTTCGTTTCCATTCTAAATAATGTCAACAATAAACTAAAACATTGTTGGTGTTTGTTATTATCTTCTTCTTCTTCTTTTTTGAGAATAGTTAGTTATCAGGCGATCAGAATCACATACTCGTGAAAATATTGTTTAATTTTTATTTACTTACAAATTTATTGTAGGAGAAAAATAATACAATAACAAAGTTAATTTGTGTAAATTTCGATTTATTGATTTTCAAGGTCGAACTAAAATATACAACAAAATAATAAACAACTTACAAATAAAAGAAGAAGAAGATAATAACAAACACCAACGATGTATTAGTTTATTGTTTACATTATTTCGAATGGAAAAGAAAAAGATAAATAAAAAGAAATTACTTTATATGAAAAACTTTAAATGAATATTCTGGTAAAGCCCGTGAAAATATAATAGAATGATAAAAACTGATAATAGGAAAATTTAAGGAAAATCGAAATACATTTGAAGGAAAATTAGTGGAAAAATTATGGTATAGTTGGAAAACGGTAAAAATTCTAGCTCGGTCGTTTGAAGAGGTAGGAGATTGCGATAGATATCAAATGATAGGTAATAAAATTACCTAACTTTTGTTATCATAAAAACATGGATTTTTCACCATGCATATGAAACCGTTATATGAAAATTCCGGGAAAACCCGTAAATAGATTCGGGTCCTCTAGAGGTAAACAATGTTTCTAATATTCTAATTAAGACATCTGGAAATTTTCGGGAAAATCCGGAAAATTTTAATTTGTATCGGGAAATTCCGGGAAAACTGTAATAGTTAGGAAACATTTTCAGTACCACTCCCTCAGTACATTTACCATCTAAATCCATTTATGGCTATAAGAGATCTGTAACTCATCAACTTTGGGCTGGAGAAATTTCCCGGAATTTCTGAAAACGGACTTTTTGATGTTTTCGAAAAAAATAAATTAGGTAGCCAATTTTCGTTACAGCCATATTATAGAGAATCTTAATGCGCACATTAAAGCTTCTGGACTTTTTCCGTGAAAAATATATGGGCTAACTTATGACCGATTTAAGATTTGGAAATTTTCGTGTAAGCCTAACTTTGGTCGGTCATTGTAGGAAAACCATTAGACTTAAAGAGTTGTGGTGGATCCTAAAAGTCGTGTCATATAGTCTACTATCTGCGATAAATAGGGTATTGGAAAATTCGATTGGAAAAGCCGGAAAATTCCCATTTGAAAACATGCAAAAATCGACGTTTTTCGTTGTTCCTGGAAAATCTGTATTTCCCATTGGAAAATTCCAAAAGAGATTCAAAACCTAGATTGAACTTTTCTTTACATTTCTGCATCATTACATTTTGAAAAATCGAGTTTTTGTCAATTCCCCAGGTATCTTAAGATTGGTCTGCAAATGATTTTCCGAACTTTAGGCAGCCATAGCTGGAAAACCCAGACAGATAGAAAGTCACCCCCATAATATAATTTGTAGCCCGCGGTGAGGGCTATCGCTGGTGAGAAGCTCATGAGAAAATAGTGAGTAGTTCCGGAGTTACAGTGGTCCAAAAGTGACCAATTTGGTACTTTTGAAGCGTCATAGCGCCGCCCCCTTAGGGAAATCGGGAAAAGTGGTCCACAGAAAGTGTTTTTTTTTCGAGCTCTACAATTCCTGAAAATATGAATGTCCTACGGGCAAAAAAATTTTTTCGGCATGAGGTTATAACCCACACTTTTCCAGGTCAAAAAAGGTAAAAAAAGTAGGGCTGAAAATAAGCTCAAACGATCGGGGGTGATCGTGCGAACAAGAATCCGTTGAGATTTTTCGAAAATTCCGCCTCTAAGTGGGTCAAAAATGAAAAAGAAAAAAAAATTAAAAAAAATTTGCCTCCTGGTAATTCTGCGCGACTGTTACTTGGTCTGAAAAATGCCTGTTATTTTAGTGGAAATTTTTATGGGTTTTTTAAAAACGCTATAACTCAGCCGTTTGAAGTGGTAGGCGGGTGGGATAGGTATCAAACGATAGGTAATTACATAACCTAACTTTTGGTAACATAAAAATATAGATTTTTCACCATGACTTTGGTTTATTATAAAACTCTATAACTCGGCCGTTTGAAGCGGTGGGCGAGTGGGATAAGTATCAAATGATAGGTAATTAAATTACCTAACTTTTGTTATCATAAAAACATGGATTTTTCACCATGCATATGAAACCGTTATATGAAAATTCCGGGAAAACCCGTAAATAGATTCGGGTCCTCTAGAGGTAAACAATGTTTCTAATATTCTAATTAAGACATCTGGAAATTTTCGGGAAAATCCGGAAAATTTTAATTTGTATCGGGAAATTCCGGGAAAACTGTAATAGTTAGGAAACATTTTCAGTACCACTCCCTCAGTACATTTACCATCTAAATCCATTTATGGCTATAAGAGATCTGTAACTCATCAACTTTGGGCTGGAGAAATTTCCCGGAATTTCTGAAAACGGACTTTTTGATGTTTTCGAAAAAAATAAATTAGGTAGCCAATTTTCGTTACAGCCATATTATAGAGAATCTTAATGCGCACATTAAAGCTTCTGGACTTTTTCCGTGAAAAATATATGGGCTAACTTATGACCGATTTAAGATTTGGAAATTTTCGTGTAAGCCTAACTTTGGTCGGTCATTGTAGGAAAACCATTAGACTTAAATAGTTGTGGTTGGTCTTAAAAGTCGTGTCATATAGTCTACTATCTGCAAAAAATAGGGTATTGGAAAATTCGATTGGAAAAGCCGGAAAATTCCAATTTGAAAACATGCAAAAATCGACGTTTTTCGTTGTTCCTGGAAAATCTGTATTTCCCATTGGAAAATTCCAAAAGAGATTCAAAACCTAGATTGAACTTTTCTTTACATTTCTGCATCATTACATTTTGGAAAATCGAGTTTTTGTCAATTCCCCAGGTATCTTAAGATTGGTCTGCAAATGATTTTCCGAACTTTAGGCAGCCATAGCTGGAAAACCCAGACAGATAGAAAGTCACCCCCATAATATAATTTGTAGCCCGCGATGAGGGCTATCGCTGGTGAGAAGCTCATGAGAAAATAGTGAGTAGTTCCGGAGTTACAGTGGTCCAAAAGTGACCAATTTGGTACTTTTGAAGCGTCATAGCGCCGCCCCCTTAGGGAAATCGGGAAAAGTGGTCCACAGAAAGTGTTTTTTTTTCGAGCTCTACAATTCCTGAAAATATGAATGTCCTACGGGCAAAAAAATTTTTTCGGCATGAGGTTATAACCCACACTTTTCCAGGTCAAAAAAGGTAAAAAAAGTAGGGCTGAAAATAAGCTCAAACGATCGGGGGTGATCGTGCGAACAAGAATCCGTTGAGATTTTTCGAAAATTCCGCCTCTAAGTGGGTCAAAAATGAAAAAGAAAAAAAAATTAAAAAAAAATTTGCCTCCTGGTAATTCTGCGCGACTGTTACTTGGTCTGAAAAATGCCTGTTATTTTAGTGGAAATTTTTATGGGTTTTTTAAAAACGCTATAACTCAGCCGTTTGAAGTGGTAGGCGGGTGGGATAGGTATCAAACGATAGGTAATTACATAACCTAACTTTTGGTAACATAAAAATATAGATTTTTCACCATGACTTTGGTTTATTATAAAACTCTATAACTCGGCCGTTTGAAGCGGTGGGCGAGTGGGATAAGTATCAAATGATAGGTAATTAAATTACCTAACTTTTGTTATCATAAAAACATGGATTTTTCACCATGCATATGAAACCGTTATATGAAAATTCCGGGAAAACCCGTAAATAGATTCGGGTCCTCTAGAGGTAAACAATGTTTCTAATATTCTAATTAAGACATCTGGAAATTTTCGGGAAAATCCGGAAAATTTTAATTTGTATCGGGAAATTCCGGGAAAACTGTAATAGTTAGGAAACATTTTCAGTACCACTCCCTCAGTACATTTACCATCTAAATCCATTTATGGCTATAAGAGATCTGTAACTCATCAACTTTGGGCTGGAGAAATTTCCCGGAATTTCTGAAAACGGACTTTTTGATGTTTTCGAAAAAAATAAATTAGGTAGCCAATTTTCGTTACAGCCATATTATAGAGAATCTTAATGCGCACATTAAAGCTTCTGGACTTTTTCCGTGAAAAATATATGGGCTAACTTATGACCGATTTAAGATTTGGAAATTTTCGTGTAAGCCTAACTTTGGTCGGTCATTGTAGGAAAACCATTAGACTTAAATAGTTGTGGTGGGTCTTAAAAGTCGTGTCATATAGTCTACTATCTGCAAAAAATAGGGTATTGGAAAATTCGATTGGAAAAGCCGGAAAATTCCAATTTGAAAACATGCAAAAATCGACGTTTTTCGTTGTTCCTGGAAAATCTGTATTTCCCATTGGAAAATTCCAAAAGAGATTCAAAACCTAGATTGAACTTTTCTTTACATTTCTGCATCATTACATTTTAGAAAATCGAGTTTTTGTCAATTCCCCAGGTATCTTAAGATTGGTCTGCAAATGATTTTCCGAACTTTAGGCAGCCATAGCTGGAAAACCCAGACAGATAGAAAGTCACCCCCATAATATAATTTGTAGCCCGCGATGAGGGCTATCGCTGGTGAGAAGCTCATGAGAAAATAGTGAGTAGTTCCGGAGTTACAGTGGTCCAAAAGTGACCAATTTGGTACTTTTGAAGCGTCATAGCGCCGCCCCCTTAGGGAAATCGGGAAAAGTGGTCCACAGAAAGTGTTTTTTTTTCGAGCTCTACAATTCCTGAAAATATGAATGTCCTACGGGCAAAAAAATTTTTTCGGCATGAGGTTATAACCCACACTTTTCCAGGTCAAAAAAGGTAAAAAAAGTAGGGCTGAAAATAGGCTCAAACGATCGGGGGTGATCGTGCGAACAAGAATCCGTTGAGATTTTTCGAAAATTCCGCCTCTAAGTGGGTCAAAAATGAAAAAGAAAAAAAAATTAAAAAAAATTTGCCTCCTGGTAATTCTGCGCGACTGTTACTTGGTCTGAAAAATCCTGGTTATTTTAGTGGAAATTTTTATGGATTTGTTAAAAATGCTACAACTCAGCCGTTTGAAGTGATAGGCGAGTGGGATAGGTATCAAACGATAGGTAATTAAATTATCTAACTGTTCATAACATAAAAACATGATTTTTGTTTTCCAAAAAAATTTCAATAAATATGGCTGGAAATAGGCTCAAACGATCGGGGGTGATCGTGCGAACAAGAATCCGTTGAGATTTTGCGAAAATTCCGCCTCTAAGTGGGTCAAAAATGAAAAAGAAAAAAAAATTAAAAAAAAATTTGCCTCCTGGTAATTCTGCGCGACTGTTACTTGGTCTGAAAAATGCCTGTTATTTTAGTGGAAATTTTTATGGGTTTTTTAAAAACGCTATAACTCAGCCGTTTGAAGTGGTAGGCGGGTGGGATAGGTATCAAACGATAGGTAATTAAATTATCTAACTGTTCATAACATAAAAACATGATTTTTGTTTTCCAAAAAAATTTCAATAAATATGGCTGGAAATAGGCTCAAACGATCGGGGGTCATTGTGCGAACAAGAATCCGTTGAGATTTTGCGAAAATTCCGCCTCTAAGTGGGTCAAAAATGAAAAAGAAAAAAAAATTAAAAAAAAATTTGCCTCCTGGTAATTCTGCGCGACTGTTACTTGGTCTGAAAAATGCCTGTTATTTTAGTCGAAATTTTTATGGGTTTTTTAGAAACGCTATAACTCAGCCGTTTGAAGTGGTAGGCGAGTGGGATAGGTATCAAACGATAGGTAATTAAATTATCTAACTGTTCATAACATAAAAACATGATTTTTTTTTACAAAAAAAATTCAATAAAAATGGCTGGAAATAGGCTCAAACGATCGGGGGTCATCTTGCGAACAAGAATCCGTTGAGATTTTTCGAAAATTCCGCCTCTAAGTGGGTCAAAAATGAAAAAGAAAAAAAAAATTAAAAAAAAATTTGCCTCCTGGTAATTCTGCGCGACTGTTACTTGGTCTGAAAAATGCCTGTTATTTTAGTCGAAATTTTTATGGGTTTCTTAAAAACGCTATAACTCAGCCCTTTGAAGTCGGGGGTGGGTGGGATAGGTATCAAATGATACGTAATTAAATAACATAGATTTTTCACCATACCTATGTATATTTTAAATGAAAATTCCGGGAAACGTGAAAATATGTCGGTGTTTTAGTCGGAAATGGTTTGTACATCGATTTTTAGTTGTCTGGAAAATCTCAATCGAGTTTTCCAATGCCCTATTTATCACAGATATTATACCATATGCCACGTTTTCTAAGCATTTATGAGTTATGACAAAACAGTCAACATTTCATACCATTTTCAAGATAATGTAAAATGCTATCATAGTGATATTTTCGCAAATTCTTTCTGATTGATTGAATAACTTAAATTGAGGTTTTCTTTATTAAAATTAAATAAAAATAATAAAACATTGTATTTTTTACATTTCTTTTTATTAATTAACCCAATCATTTTTACAATAAATAAATAAATAAAATTTTATACATATAAATGTCATAAATAAATAAATAAATATAATATATTTGTGTTTTTAATTGAACTTGTATACAATCTTTTAATTAATTCAATCGATCGAAATCTGAAAAGAGAAAAGAAATATATAAATTAATATTGTAAATAAAATCATGTTATAAAATATAATAATATTAATTATAATAAAGTAAAATTTATGTATAAAATATAATCCTAAAATTAAATTTGCATCAGATGAATATGATGGGATGGTTATAATCTGAAACTATTTTCATATTATTAATTAAGAATGCACTATAGAATTTATATTGAAATGCAATAGTTAGATATACTATTCGTATGTAGTAAAGCATCCATACAATTGAATCTTAATATGGTATAGTGCATATGGAGAGCGCGAGTTGTATTTATAACAAAAGAATTAACATGTTTTTGTGTCACTTATTTTCCAAACTATATACATATTTTAAACAAATATTATGAGTTCGTCCAAAAAGTTAATGTGTGAAATGACCGCAGGTACTACCACAACCACAAGTAATATAAAATTATTCGTTTATACGATAAATAATTTACAATTGATATTTATAATTTTTTTTTTCATTAATGACTATGCAAAATTATAATGGAAATTTTGTATTCTATTTATTAAAAATTTTAACACATTTTTTAATTGTACATATTTAAAATTAAAATTAACACAATCGAAATTACTATTTTTTTTTTTTTTTTTCATAAATGAACTCATTCGCAACAAAGAAAAAAATAGTTGGTATAATATAATTAAATATTGATAATGTTTCATTTATTTATATTATTATTATTATTATTATTAAAATTATTATTGCTGAATAATTTTAGGTACTTCGTCGATTCGATCATAAATAAATCTTTGTCTATAGTTTTTTTTTTTTGTTATTTGTTTGTTTATTATTAGTTTTTAATTTTTTCCTCCTATATTTGTGTCAACAAACGGATAAGAAAATATTATTTTAAAATTTAACTTTCGCATATAATTTTATTTGCGAAGAGGTACTCATAAAATTTCTCATCGTAAAATTACAAAAATAAAAAAAAAAATGAATAATAATAAAAATAAATAAATAAAACTTAATTAAATACTTAAATGTACAGGTCATTTTAGTGGATTATTATTTAATGAATTTGTTTGCGTGTGTAGTCTTTCTAATACTTGTATTATAGATCTTAAATTATATAATATTATTTATGGACCCAATCTTGGAAAACACAAATTCATATAATCAACAAGATGTTTGAAATCACTAATTTTTTATCATCATTCAATCAATTGGTTGTATGCCTTCGATGAATATGAATGAATAAGGTTCTCACAGGAAGTTATATATATAATGCTTCCAGCCTATTTGTATAGTACTATTAAATGAATAGTTTTGCAATAAATTCTATAGTAGTGTAATATAAATCCAGAGGAGACCTGTATATATTACTCGTTTTATAATATACATTATATTTTAGTTACATACGCAATCGTAGTCAGCATTTATATTCAAAATCATATGAATAATGATATATATGTCTTAAGAAAGATGATTTTAAATTTAGTACAATTCTTTTTTAAGTAATAATATATTACAATTCTTAAATAATAAAATATTTCTTTTAATAATATAATACCACAGCTTCATTTATATTTTCTATAGCCGGATAAACCCATTGACGTAAAAATGCAAAAATTAAATAAATACAATTATTATTAATGTATAAATGACTTCTTTGTTTTTTTTTTTATTTTGTAAATACTGTTAAAAAAATTCTATACATAAAAATACAATTATTTATTTAATTTAACCATTTGATAGCATCAAAATATACCCATAAACATTCATTCGAGTTTTTTTTAATTCCATTTTTATACAATATTCGGATGATATTTTATGCATACAGACATTTTTACCGTCCGCATGTTTTGTAGTTAATTATTAGTTGAAATGAATGGTGTGGCGACAAATTAGCGACGAAGAGAAAAATGTAGTACAACATCATATGGGTTTTAATAACAACATTTCTATATATGGTCTATTATTGATATGGTGTTTTCATACTGTATGCTTTTCTAATTTGGTAATTTTTTATTTATTCTGAATTTTTGATCCACGTTTTTTAGCTGCGCCTATAACATTTAGAGTAATTTAAAGAATATTAAAATTATCAATTAGTCTAATTCTGATTATTGTTCTCATTTAGTCCTAATGATTTTAATGCATATTTTGCTTCCTTATAAGCACATGAGCTCATATATGGGATAATAATTCGAAGTTTGACACCAACTCTTCTCGTTTGAATGCAAATTTCTATAGCAACAAATCGATATTATATAAATATAGAAATAGAACGTTGATACCGTGACGCGTTCGCTTCAATTTTAGTCAAATTATATATTGACCACGATATGATATAATATTAATACGAGTAAAGTTACGTTTCGTTAAACATAACCTATACCAATAATTCTGCTATACATATATTTAATTCTGCAATTATTTCTTCGACTTTTTTCTTGAAGATTGGAAGATTGCTACAGCTGACTTTTTACTTGCCAAAAATAATATACATCACATTTACTATATCCGATTTTCGTTCAATTAATATTTTATCGCAACTTTTTCTCTAACTTATGTAATTTGAATTCTTTTCGAGTATATAAGTAAGTTATTTGTAGTTTCGTGCTTAGCACAGTACCACACTATTGCCTTATAAGGTGAATATATACAAATATTCGTAAGGCTATGGCGGATGATAAACTTATTAATTACTATTACTTGATTTTTTCAAGTTGACATAATATATTATGTAAAAAAACACTTTATAATAACTTCCATGGAAATCCATCAGTGCTGTTAATTGGCTAAATTTTTACCAAAGACCAAGTCGTTATAAAATCGTTATATTTTGATAATATTACCACTCGGGTCGATGCATTTAACTTCTGGTGTTTCTTACAGAGTATATTATATATTCAGACAAATTTCACGGCAATTTGTATTGGGAAAGTTATAATCTCCACGCAGTATGGTACTTTCTGTTATATTTTAAAATATTAAATTCAGTATTTCAGATCATTTTCAAGAATTTGTATCAGCAGAGCATATAATCTTTAGGCAGTAGTATTTTCTGGATTTCTTTTTGTTGTATTTAAAAATTTATATTTCAGATTATTTTCAAGAATTTGTATCAGGAGAACATATAACAATATATATTTTCTGAATTTTATCACATTTTTCTAATTAAAGGCCCTAGTAAAAAAAAAAAACAGTATCATAATTTCATATATAAAATTTCAATAACATCAAATGGAAAATCGGCTATATATTTTCTGAATTGCGTAAAAGCGTTTTAATAAATTGCTTCTATGAAATATTTGAAGTTAATACAAAATTATTTTTTTTAAATTATATAAATTAAAACGGAAAAATGACGCGAAATAGAAAAATGATAATTCATATATAAAAGGCGATTTTTCGGAAAATGTAAGTCCATTGGTTGGCTGAATCTTGTAAAGGTTATTCCACAATGTCATAGATTTTACTCATATATGGGTCAGCAAAAACGGAAGAGTAAATAAGGAGAAAAATCTTTAAAATTACTATGTAACTCCTCAACAACTAAGTCCTAGGTCAACTATGACCATTCTAATGTTCGATGGCAAATGGTTTATTACAAAAATATACAATAAAAGAAGCGAAAATTAAGACGTCATCACATAATGTGAATATTCCCACCGCGTGAGCATAAAAACCACAATTTATAACATATGAAGACAAAAGTCACACATAGTTTTAACAGGTTTTACCAATGGGTATTTTATCCGACACTATGGAAAATAAAATTAATTAGTTTATTTAATTGAAATCAGCCAAATCATCAAAATTTCAGAAATTGAACCAAAGAGGTACTTCAACATACCGTAAATTATACACAGTTGAATGCTACTACTAACCCCATACAGTGCTGTGCGAGCGCTAATGATATAAATTCGGCATATAAATGATATTAAATTAATGATCAATTTGATGAAATTTAAATCATTTGCAGTTATGTCAGGGTTAAATGTCAAGTTATACATGCACGATGATGACATCAATATAAATTGTCATTCGTTATTATATAATATAAATCTATATAGATATACATGCTCGAGAACATATGATGAAGACGCGAACTCCATAAATAAATTTATTATTTATGAATTTAATGAATGATTTAATAAAATATATTCTATAACCGATTTTTTTTTTCTTTTCAAATAAGAGAGCACCATCAAAATATTAATAATAAATCAACAATTTTTTTTTTTGTCAGATATATTTTCTGCTAAATCATTTTGTAAAATTTATACAAATAATTATCGTCTTTTTTTTTTCGTTCATCAAATATTAATTTAATACAGAAAATTTAATAAATTTATAAAAACAACGTCAAATCGAATATTGTTGTATGATGATGAATATTAATATATTAAAATTTTATTATCACAATACGCATAATAAAATATGATTGATTACGTCAAATCGTGTGGTAAATATAATTAATTAATAAAATTAAACTAAATATATATATTTTTATTATTAAGGTTCACCCAACTGAGTGAGTGTGTTATATAGTGAACGGGAATAACGGAGTAATGGGAAAAAAAAGAAAGGTTTAAATTGGTTTGAATGTTACTTGAATATATAGTAAAAATATCAAAATCATATTTCCCTTTTTGAGTTGTAAAATATGCAGTTTATCTTCATTCAATAAAGATCTTGTATCATAATATAGTCGCCGCATTTAGTTGTTACAATAAACATTAAAAGCTAAATTAATTAATATAGAATAAAATTTTGTAACATTTTCGTGTAATGGCTGAAAATATTTGGAGCATCACCTACGTGCTCACCGTTATACAATTTAATTATCCATCAATAGTATCTGTTATTTGTTTACAAATGATATTGAAATAATTAATTAAATTATATTTCATTTTACACACTAAGAACTCGCATGTAAATGAATATTATATTATTTGAAAAAGATCGTGAAATATATTTGGGACATTATAATTTTAATGTTATATAAAAAAAGTGAAATGAAAAAAACATGATTGTATGGTTATGGAAGAAATAAAATCTTGCGATTCTGGAAAAAAAATCTTAAAATTACAATTCGAGGTGCTTACCTTTTTTTTTTTTTACGCAATTATACATTAGCCGTATTCTTCTTCCTATTATTGAAGTATCATTATTCTATACAGCAGACACACATTGTATATTGACAAAAGTTCACAGAATTATCGATTCCCATATTAATGTACGTTGATGATATGCGATGCAATGTGTTTTTTTTCATTCCGGTACCTAGATAATGGGGAATAGAATTATTATTAAAATGTGTGAAAGCTAAAAATTTGTTTCTGCGGTTATTTATCAATATATAATATAAAGGACATAAGGATTATAAAATTGCTCACAATTTCCTATATTATAAAATATACAAAAATAAATATAAATAGTGATAACAAAAAGTTTAATGAAATGGATTCATATATAGTCTATATTCTTATATTATGTAATGACCTACAAAACTAGCCAATGATCCCAAATCCTGTGGAGAATTGCTTATCATTTGTATGCACATATATCTGAAAGAAATATATACAATATATAGTAAGGAACAACGAACTACTGTCATATATATATATAGAAAGATGTGTAAATAGTTAAAGGAAACAGAATATAATATCAGTTTTGAAACAATCGCTTAATGATAATGGTGATTTATATCCGCATTTCTTTTTCCTCTATCGAAAACTTTATGTCACTATATATGTAAAATATATTAATTAATAATTGTAGAATGTGTCCACAGATATGCGGATCGCGAAATGGCCGTAGTCATATACAAATAACCAATAAGTATATATGCAGACAATTTGGAGACTGTCTAGGAGAGTCATACTGCGCCTGAAGGTAGTATCCACTTAAAACTTTGTTAATGAATTATTGATAAAACAGTGTGAATGAGGTGAGTTAGAATCAAAACTTTCTTCGATGGCAGCGTAAAGTATCCACTCTATAGATACCTTGTACTGTGATTTACAGATATGGGTGCAGTAGGACGTTATATTTGTAAAACTTTGGAAAAACAACTAGTGCGGAACGCAATAATTTGATATCCTTCAAATTTGTGATTATCAACGACATATGCAGTAAGTATATAAGTAATATACTGGTATTTATATAGGGTAAAAATGGTATTTATAAAGCCCTCTTCAATATATGAACTATCACAAGCATACTGATACAGGCCTTTTTATTTTACCTAGTCAAGATCCACTTTACTTTATTCGATGTGATTTAATATAAAAAAAAAAACTTCCATAAATTATCACTCGGTCAAATGTCTGCTAATTGCAAATGTATATCTTTGTAATAAATGCAATTTATAATAACAACATTAAATATGTTATAACTTAACACAATGAAGACATATGTTTTATTTTTATTATATATAAACGAGTATATTCTCGTTGTATATATTAATATTATATTACAATTGCTGATTATAATAATAATAATAATAATAATTAAATGATAACAATGTGCAATTAATTATATGGTATTTTTTAACGTTTTCCATACACCACACACACACACACACCGGCGCATATACATAATATATATATTATATGGCTATATTAAGATTAACCATATGATCTTGACCTTAAAATATTTTCATTTAATTGTTTCTATATATACATATTTTTATACGATATATACAATTATAATACAATATTAACAATATTAAAACTAATACATGTCCACTAATAGTTTATTATTTATTTATATTTTTGTGTAAACAATTGCAATTGTATAAATAAATATAGATATATTAATAATATAGAAACAAATGGAAAATTACATTCGTATGATTAATTGATTAATCAATAATATTAAATATGTGCAATAATTATACAATTGCAATAATTTCGTAATTAATTATAATATAAACTAATGTCTGATGATATTGATACACTTTTATAGAATAATTAATATTATATTAATAATTTTTACAATAAATTATAGATAATATTAATGTATTACTGTTTTTTTACTATATACTATTAGATCGCAATTTATTTTCCAAATAATTATGTATTCAAATTATTAATTTATTAATGGAATAAATACAATACCGAACTGATTAAAATTTCATATATTCAATGTATGTGCCGCAGGTGAATATAATATAAAATGTAGATTTAAGAAAAAGTGTATATTTTAAAGATTTGACATAAATAGCATTTTGTTGTGCCATCAATAAGTTTCAAACGCACATAGTAATTGCTGATAAATTGAAAAACTGTTTGCCTATAGTATTTTATTTGCTGTGTTCAATATATCAAAATTTGTATGGCAAATAAAGAACATGTACTGCATTAATTGATTTGTTTTCGTTTGAAAAAAAATGCTGCTGAATCATATACCAATCGCTTATATACGCATGGACATTCTCCATCGTAAAACCGTGTAAACGATGATTTCAAACGGTGATGATTTCGATGTGGTAAACAAGGTATGTGTGGCTTTGTTTAAAAAAAATTATGTATATAAGTTTTATTTGGTTCAAAGTACATGCCATATTTATGTCTTGAATGACATTCTCATTTCTTAATGCATGCAAATTATACTAAAGGCATTATAATTTAAATGAAAAATTATAGATTTATTGTATTTAAAATGAAACAATAAAAAACCACAACAAACAAAATATTTTATTCAATAGAATTCGGTCTTTCCCGCAAATATATATATAACAGAGAGATAAATAAAATATTAGATAAAAATATAATTTAATTATTATAATCCTCGCTATATTTTGAATTTAACTAATCACATTATGAAAAAATTAAAAAAAAAAATGTCTGTGTCTATAATAAACCCCAAATTATTAGAGATTATTTTGTCTTCTATTATATTAAATCCGCCTAATATAAAAACAGTCATTATTTCAATTTACAAATAAAACAGCATTTTATAATTGAAATATGATTAATTATTTTATTTTGGTTTTTTTTAAACCAATGAACAATAAAAAAAAACCGAATAAAAGTTATGTTGGTTTTTTTTGCCGACTACTTACACACCATAGTACAAAGACGACCCATGAAAATTCTATAGCAGGATATCATGTGGATGATATGTGATATCGCTACGATATCGTCAAATAATATGCTACGACATACTAAACAAGAAACAACATCCTTGTCATATTAATGTTCTAGAATTATCACGTAGATATCACATAGGGATATCAAAAAGAGATATTATATGAGGATCGTGAAATGGTGTGGGATGTTAAAAGGGACATTGCTATATTGCCACATTTTACTTGGACATTATCGAAATGTAAACAAATAATCTGAAATATCCGTGAGATATTATTTAGATATTGCTTATTTTTTGTAGTAATATTTATGAGATATCAGGCGTATTGTGCCGTACATTGTATAGGCACGAATGAGACAATTTTTTGGATATCCAATAGATGATATCTGGTGCTATGTGGGTATAATTTTGGTATGAATATAAAAAAAACTATAATATAAATAAATTATAGTAGACGCAGTGACTATATTACAATATTTTCTATTCCAATTTGTGTGTTTGTTTCTAACTATTAATAAAATAGATTTCGAAACATCTGGAAATACAAATTAAATCTAAAGAATTTTATAACTGATCATTTTCATACCACATAATCCGTTTACATATGCAGATTTTGATGTTATCAAATTAAATTAATAAATTAAAGATTAAAACGAATGATTCGATTTTGTTTCATTCAAAATTCCTCAAAATTCTATATCATAATTTATTAATTAAATGTTAATAGAGATACCGTAGCAGCGACACAGATCTTATTCGATTTAGAAAAAGCGTGCAACAAACCCCGCATGCTACTTTATTTTATGTTGTTTATATTGATTAAAAGAAAATGTTATCTATTAAATTTTTTTTAATCTTAATATAATTCAATTGATTTTCGATTTTATCGGCAAATAAAATGATTCACAAATTTTTATAAATATTTATAATAGAAATACGTTTATGGATTAATCGACTATGTAACCGGCTATAATGATGATGGTTTCGACTGAAATCGAACGTATTCACTTATCATCAGTATTTCATTATGATCTATATTAAAATTGTGTTTTGTACGAGAAAAAACTTGATTTGCGGAAAGTTTTGTTTTTATTGTTTCATTCGAAGAAAAGTGGCGCTGAAAAAATTCATAAAATGCTTGTCGCGAAGCATATACTGTGAATATGCTTTATCTAAATGAAGTTGTAGAGATTCAACGATTCAAAAGTGCGGTTATTTTAATTTCAACCACAAAAATATTCAAAGATACTAAATTGCAAGCATTATTGGTGTATGCATAACCTGCATAATCGAAACAAAAACTAGCACATTCATTAAATGCAAGTCAACAAAAACTATTTCTGATCGCTTAAATAACAGAGGGTAAGTTATAAAAAATCGAAGTAAAATTGTTTCCATATATGATGAATTTTGTAAAAGAAGCAAATATGATTAAGCGAAGAACAACATGTGAAGTTTTTATTGAACGGGTAGCAAATGAAGTCGTATTGTCGTCACTTCGCTTGCTATGAAAAATGGATTTATTTTTATTATTCTAAACATTGAACCGATCCAAATCAACAGCAGTAAAATCATCTTTAAAACAAAATATCCACGGAAAAATGGTTTTGCTGAGTACTTGGTGGAACCATAAAGGTGTGTGGTATATTATGAATTGCTAAAATCTAGTCAAACTATGTGCATGCTACAAACAACAATTGATTGATTTGAATTGTGCAAACGACCACAATATGTGATAACAGAGATGGAAAAATGATTCTTTTGCACGACAATGATCATCTTCATGCCACGAAAACCGATGCAAGAAACGTTGGAAGCACATGGATATAGGATGTGTTACCAAATCCTTTTTATTCAGCAAATGTTGCTGTTCATCAGATTTACCATTTGTTCAGATTGATGGCACATGGCACAGCATTTCCACAATTTTAAAGATATCCAAAAATGGTTAATTTTTTGGAGGATCGCATCAAAAGAGGAGAAATTTTATTTTGATGGTATTTATAATAATGGTAATTATATTCAATAAAATATGATTTCCAGTATAGCCAAAATAAACGTGTTTTTAAACGGCAGTTTCATACCGGTATACCCACTAATATACATTATTCTTATCATTTCTAAATATATAAATATATTTTGTGTTAGAATTTAATTGGCTAAAGGTTTGGTTGGGGTTTTTTTTTTATTTTAATAAAAATATCAAATCATTTTGTTTTTATGCATATTCACATTTTCAGATTATAAATAAAATTAAGTAAAAATAATTTTGTATAGACACACATAAGCTGAAGATTTTAATTATAATATTATGCAATATTTTATTTGTTGACTTTTGCCCGCCTCAGACACATAATCCATAAATATTGAAATTATCGGTATTAGGTGTATAACGGACACTTTCTTGCACCAACCTTTCTTTTCAATATTTTGTTATGGTTTAAACAAATTTAATGATAAAAAATACAATTTATTTCTAATCAAAGAATTCTTAATGCATAGCAAAAAAAAAAAATTGATTAGAAATAAATTATGATTGACATTTTGAATTAATAATATAAAATAAATACCATTTTTTTTATTTTCATTGTCTGACCGCTCTATGACATTTAAATATTTAGTTACATAAATAAATAAATTAATAAATGTAGGTGTGTGTTGTTTATTACTTTGGGAACAAAAAAATGTAATAGTAAATAAATATATGTTATTTTCATTATCGTTTTTTTTAAAAGTTTATTAATATTTATATGAACATTTAATATAGTTTTTTCTATATAAATTAATTTTCTAAAATCAATATTTATTGTATGCTGAAGAGATATGATGTATATTTACGTTTACGTGTAAGTGTATTGTAATGATGATGATATAGATATTATGATTACGCCAGGTCGTGGTATTATTTTATTCATTTCAATATTATACAATTTTTAGTATTTTTTATTATTAATAAGTACAGGAAATATGGTTGAGAACGGAAAGTTTTCATGTTTACAATACAATACATTTTGTGTGAATGGAAAAAAAACCGAACCGGGACCTATTTGCGCAGTTAACGTCTTCCAAACTAGAATTTTTTAAAGGATGCTAATAGCACAATTTTTGCATCTCTATTTCACTGTAAAACCAAATATGGCACCGAGTATCCTTTGTTCAAAAATACAAATTGTTTCTGGGTTTTGTATCGCATAAACACCATATACCTCCTATCCATACGTTAATAATATATCGAACGTATTAATGTTTTATACATAGTTACACATTACATTTCTTTGTAGTATTTTAACATCGGGTAAACTTACGGTCAATTTCATCGTAAAGCTCCACCATTAGACTAGAAATGACAGTACATATGTTATTCTGTCAAAGTATAAACAGCAAATTTTTTCATAGCGTTAACCACATCGAATTTACTGAAGAGTATTTTCGGGAAATGTTATTATTTTCAAACATAAGCTGATGCACATAGCATATTCTTGTAAAGACTTATGGCGACCAAGTTCGATCGCGAACAATATGCAGCGACTGCGGTTTCGAACGACGCTTTAAAAATAATAAATTTGCTGTTAATAACTGCAGAAAGAGAATTAACTTTTTTCCATGCAAACCGTGAGTGGTAATGAAAAGTGGATTAAACGAATAAGCGTATAGAAAATAACACAGCGGTATTTCATCAACGGCAAAGTTGAATATCGATGATTTTAAATTCATACTCTGTATTTGGTGGGATCATCTAACTGTATAGTATATTATGAGCTCCTTAAACCCAACGAATTCATAACGGGAGATCGCTATCGATTATATACAATTTATTCGTTTGAGCCTAGTATTGAAGGAAAACAGAAGCAAATGAAAGACACTATAAAAGTATTTTTCACATCAAATCCGGTTCGAACCTACGCTAAATTGGAAACGCTAAAATTGGAATTATTATTCCAGCCACTGTATTCTCCGGACATAATTCCGATTATTACTTAATCCATTCGATGAATTGTGGTCTGGTTGAGCATCACTTCAATTTTTATGAAGATGAATGGTTCAATTAGTGGATAACCTCAAAAGATGAGTTGCTCTTTCAACATGATATTCGTATGCTACCAGAAACATGAAGATAAACTAGTCAATGTATATATTCTTTAAAAAATTTTTTTTAAATAAAAAGCACTCATTTTTACGAGAACTTATTCAAGTACCCAGATATTATATGATATATAATTTTGTAAATTTGTGACCGGTCACTTCACACAATTTATTAATTCTTTGTGTATAGTATACATTCTCAAACAAAATATATAAATATCCGAAATATGTATAATAAAATATAAATTATTTATTATTAATAGCACATACATCGCACAATTTCACAAAATATAATATAATTATTTATAAAATTATTAATTGCACTAATAAATACTTTAAATTGTTATGATATTTCTGTATAAAATATAATTTTTCAATGTCAAAATTTATCTATACAGAAAAGTCAAACAAAAAAAAAATACAAAAATACATTGTATTCAGTTTAATTATTATTAATTCTGTGACATAAATGTACGATGTCGAATATTATAATATAGTGCGTAATTTAATCTATTGTATATCACACGGTATACGCACACAGTGTTACAACTCATTACCATTGAATATCTGGCTTTTTGCTGAACCCTAGCTCTGAATTGAATTGTACATTGTTAGGAATTCTTCTATATCCATACCGCATCTATTTCGAAGATGGTCTATATTGCACACGATTATGAAACTATATTTAATGATATATTTTCAATTTTTTTACTATTACATTTTGATTGTGCCGTCCAAAAGACTAAATCAAAAAATGAAAATGGTGTGATTTTTCTATTTTATAATTATAACCGCCGCTGTACCAGCGCTATACACACTTTCTTTGTTATAAATGTATATCTATAACTATATCTATGTGTGGCATACAAAGAATGAATTCAATGGAACCTTAAAAATATTTATTTAAGAATTAACATTTATTTATTACAAATTCTTAGAAATATGTACCGAAAATATACCGATTAATATAATAACAAATTTTAATATAAAAGCTTTAAAATTGTATAGGTATACATTTCCTATTTTGTATATACACAATACATTCACATTATGAATTAATACAATATATGGCGGTACTTTGTTCGGTAAAGAAAACAACTTTAGCTTTTCAAAAGAATTATTATTATTATATTCTTTTTCATTATTTAAGGACACGAAAAAAAAACATAAAATATTGTTAATTAATGATGACTTAAAAATAAAATAAAAACATTAATACAATTATATTTTTGGTAAAGTGAAGTTATATGCGCGTACCTACACTTAACTAATTAATTATAAAATAAAAATTACGTTTTAATTTTAAATAATATAATAAAAACGTACGATTTTTTGTTATTTGTTTAAAATGTGTTACTTAAAAGTAATTTCTCGAAAAAAAATTATTTAAATAAAAGGTCATATAAAAAATATAATGTGAAAAATAGAAGATAAAAAATAAGCGTTAAATTTTATGCGCGTGTCAAACCACAATATGTTTCTTTTTTTTTCCCATTTTTATGGTTATAAAGAGTTGAGTGTTAAGGAAAGAAAAAATCATAAAAAAATTATATGTATACAATAGAAAATATTAGAATATTGCACAGCACTTAGGTTTACAATTTAATAGAAATTCTTATGAAAATGAATTTGCAATTTTTATAACCAAATAATATATTTATAATTACTAAGTTGCCATTTTAATGTCATCCATCATTATAACATTTATTATTATATCGAAAAAATATAACAATTCACCACATCATATGCGAATGAAGACGAATCATGTGATTTTGATCTGTTCCATCATCATATCATATTTCAATACGGCGCAGCCATTTGAAATTTCTCAAAGAAACACACTCCGCAATTATTTTAAATTTTTACAATTTTAGTATTATTTTTAAATCTTCAAATAGACAAATAGACAGTTAAATATTTTAAATTTTGTGAAAGTTAAGTTTTAGAAACCTAAGCTATGGGCATTATTGTTAATTAAAAAATTTAATTTCATAATAAAAATCACCTTTATTATTTAACCTATACAAAATCTGCAGGTTCTTAAGAAAAAAACATTAATTATACATTAAAAAATATCTTATGGTAGAAAATTACACCATTTTTGGTTTGTTAATATTTTTCATAGAACGTTATTGTATAGAAGATAAATTAATTTTCACCGTATGTTCATTTGTTGATGATTATAAAAGGGTGATAAATTAATTTTCTATATAAATAAATTGAAACCTGAGATTGTCCATTGTACACTATATATCCACCACGAGTTAATTCTCAAAGCACCTTCCCCAAATACTCTCTGTATCTCGCATACACCGGTCATTCGACAAGAAAGCTCTCAAATGGATTCTATAACCAAAAGTATAATTTTTTAGGATGATAATTTTGTGTGCAGTGGCCCGGTGTCAACACTACGGCACAAACAATTTTAATTTATTATTTGGCCAACAATGCATAAGTAACTATCCCATAACTGGACAACAGTAGAACTGTTTTGCCTGGGACGACAGTAGTTGGTACGTTGTAGTACACCATCTGCTAGCAATGAATAAGATGCATCGGATATTGACTTGTTCGTATATACCAAAATACCTGCTGTTAAATGATATTTACAAAAAAGACTACCACGATTTTTAATGCAATTTTATTTATAGTATACATTAACAGACATTTAACAACCCCAAACTGAATTTGCCTTATATTATAAAAATCTTTTGGAAATTGATTAAAATTTACTATTTTGCATAAAGAAATGGAAATCCTTTAAAAAATGTTTCCAAAATGAAGGTCTACTTTGCTGTCACAAAAAATTGAATTAATATTTTAATGTGAAAACATTTCTTTACTACACAGTTTAAAATGGCCGCTATCTTCAATTGGAAAACCGTATAGTACCGATACCCATAAAACATGAACGGATTAACCAACAAACCTGCACCATAATCACACTTATATACCAGTAGTTTCCCGATGGGGTCATTCGTTTATTTGTTATCAATCCATCCGTCCCCGTTGTATGGGTAACAATAACCACTCATTAAAAATGATTCTGGGTATGCTAAAATCTGATATCACTTGCATATGTCACCCAATACTCTCGCTGATAAGATTTTTCAAATTTTGTAATGTCCACAGACCGCATAATCATTCTGAGATTTAGCCATTTGATCACAACTTTCGCCTTAATTGATATTTGCAGACACAAAATACAAATATTAAAGCAAGATACATAAAATAATACAGTGTCGAGACGATTGTCCTATATTTATTATTATACAAAATTGTGTTTATGGTTTCCTTTTCACATTACACATTTGTAGATAATTATAAAATGTTAATCATATATTGTAATATAATCTAATGGTTTAGTAATTATAAGAATACAAACATAATATAATGCATAAGCCATTGTACGAATAATATTAAAATTAATATTAGTAAATTTGGAAGGTTTCCAGAAAATCTCATTAATATTCTGTTTGATTTATTTTTTTCTTGTGTTTCTATACAAATTATAATTTTAATTATTATTATGTTGTGCACTTACATTAAATTAATTATGTTATTGTCTTTTCTGCACACGCATACAATAAAACAACGCATGAACAAAATATATTACATTTTTATTTGCAAAACAAAAAAAAACAACAAATAACAATTAAATTGTAATTATAAATAAAAAGTTTGTATATTATTATGGTATGACTCAAATTGCAGCTATAATAAAGTAAACCTATAGTAGAATAAGTACACAAAAATACATTATAGTATTTAGGTTTATCTATAGTGACGGTAAAGCATGAAAAAAATGTTTTCAGATCACAACATGACTATAATATTTATCTGGAAGTGCAAGAGTTAAAAGTAAACTATACATTATGAAAAAAATTTGGATATCAACTTATTAAACTTTTCGGAAAATCAGCTATTATGATAGTGGTTCCAATCACTGCCCATTTAAAGAAATCTTTCAGTTTGGACTATGGTATTCGTTTAATAATTTTCAATGTGATAGATTTTGGTAATTTAAATCAACAACCGTAGATTGCATTGCTGCAAATAAAAGAGTAAATTAATAAGTGAGTGGAATAAGTTTAAATTCAAAAACGACTGTCAATGAGGCACTGACAAAGATTTGGTCCAACAACATATATGAATTATGCCATATTTTTTAATTATGGGTTATAGTATGCACGGATTTTCAATTTTTGAATACAGAATTTCAAATTATAATCGATTTTCAGTTTATTCAAAAATCAAGCTTTTAAACAAAATATAAGACCCAATTTCCCATTAATTATTGCATCACATTAATGAATTTACAATTTAATTTTCAGATTAAATTCCAATAAAAAATACAATATTTTTTAATCACAATATTGTTGATATGAAAATTTAACTCAAAACGCCAGTGACAATATTCACTGTGTAGTTTGTGTGTGGTTTTTAAATGTACACATATACTTGAATTATAAATACACAATACAATCACAAGAACTTAACAAACAATTAAATGAAACCTTTTTTAAAAGACACAATTATGTACGACAATATATTTAAAGATAAACATTGATTTTATTATATCGAAAAATAAGGGTTAATAGAAGTGTAGAGTAGACTGGAGCAATTAGTTCAAATAAAAGATAATGCAAGGATTTGTGTATGTTATCAATTTTTCGAAAGATACTAGAGATACCTTTACAGATTCAATTAAACATAATTACACTACAGTCAATTTGGTTGAAATGTGGTATGTGGGACTATGTGTATGCAATTCCTATGCAATTATTTCAAAATTCATACCCTGGTCACTTTGTTATTGGTTTAATTACATGTCTGATTGATCTGCTGGTCTCTTAGAATAAAATTTGGTATATTTGAGCTTTAAATGGAATTATATGCAGTTTATTTCTACATTCACACCTTTCATAATCCACTTTAAAGTTCGCATATACCAAATTTCATCTTAATGGACCGACAGATCAATCACATGTGCAATTAGAGCAGTCCAATATAGTCCATATGACATGCATTTTTAAATAATATAAAAAAAACTACTTGCACATCATCTCATTTAAAAGACGCATATCAAATTTTGTTCATAATTGACCGTAGCTGATTAGTATGGTAAATAAATAAATCTTAATATACGAAATTTCATTAAAATTAGATGGGAAATGACAGAGTTGAAAATTGTTTGTAATATATACGTCCAGAACTGGTCCTGTCTGAGTTTCAGATTTCCAGATTTTGCTTTTAAAATATCTTACACATACACACCGTCAACCTAAAACCAAATTTAATAATTTTATTGACATCAATTAAGAAATGTCAAAATTTCTATGGTCGAGGTAGTCCTTTGTCACCTTTGTCACCATTATAAGCAATTACGTTTATATGGCGTATGGCCTATTAGAGTACCATGACCATATATTATATGTAATTGAATGTAGAGATAAGTCCATATAGGAAGTCATTATGTTTCGAAGAATTATTCATTTATATCTTATTATTTTCGATTTTATTTGGTGTCGACTGTAGTATACGCATAGTGTTGATCTTATATAATTCTAGGGTTTATTTATAAGGTGCTCTGATAAAATGTTTATCAATTTCTTTATTTATAATACATTTTTTGATTTTTTTATAATCTTTTTATACCACTAATTAATAATAATAATATTAAGTTTCGTTTTATCTTGTTTTTATTATTTATAATTATCGATCTTTGTTTGTTGGTGGTCGTCTCGTTAACAAAATAATATGCTAAATATATTCGATAACAAACAAAATTAATATGATATCACGTGATTTCAAATTATTTAATATTTTTCTCATATATATATAGTTATTTATATCGTACTCGCGTTGTTTATACACATCATTAATAAATCATATTGGCAATGTTTTGTAATAATATAATTGAGCTAAATGACATATGTTTTATTTATAAATACAGAGATTAAGACTATTATTATATTCACAACACTTCAATTAAATATGTGTGATAAAAGTTTTTATTATAAACTACATTTATAAGTTTTGGTATATGTATTAAGAAAATGATGTTTATATTATATTATACCGTGAGTTATGAGTATATAACGTTTGCGGATTTAATAAATTAAATATAATAAACGCATCTTTTATTATATCATTTAAATACAAAATATGTCTTTCATTGTTATTATATAATATCTGCCTGTCTATATACAGTCACTGTGACTGCTTTAGATATATAGTATACCATATTTTTAACAGGGACTTGAATAACTTCTCGATAATTTTTCGTAAAAATGAATGTTTTATTGAAAAAAAAATTAGTAAAGAGCATATCATTAAAAAAGTATTGTCCATATCGTCAGCGAATACTTTCTCCCAGCTTTTTGGCAGCACAAGAATACCATGTCGAAAGAACGACTCATCATCTGAGGTTATCTGTATACAAATCGAGCTATTTTTTGGCATTTTCATTAGAATGGAAGTGCTTTTCAGCCAGGCCATTAGTTCGATTTTTGCCGTTCAAGTGAAAAAACACCGTTCGATGATGCTCGGTTTCAATTCGTATACGACACCCAGTTTACTTGCTTTTGAATTATTTCTAATGCTATATTTAAACATTTGACAGTCGCGTTTGTGAGATGAACTCCTAATTCACTAATTCTACAAGTTCTACAAGTTCAATGTTCAATGTTCAATGATCCCCATAGATATCCACAAGAATGTGCTATGTGTTTCAGCTGAAGATTTGTTTTTTTAATTTGAAAAAGTGATGCAGTAAAATTCCCCACAAATACACTGTTTTTTTGCGTACAAAATTTGACATGTTTAAGAACGCATCTGTTGGGAAACAGCGAGAAATTATTCAAGTTACTGATAAATGCTATATTGTCATTGTTATGATGATCTTTATAAATGCAGGGTCGATGTGAAAAATTACGTGCTACAATGACAGCTATACGTTATAATTTGTAATAAGAAATCTAAACTAAACTAAGCTATTTGAGAAGATTTACTAATTATAAATATGTTTAATTTAATGTAATTACTGATCATAAAATTTGAAAGTGAATGTAATGCCATAATGTAATGTAATGCACGTATTATTAATGTTTTCACAAAAATTGTATATCCATTAGATGTTTCCAAAGATGACAAAAATGTTAAGACTTTTTGTCGATCATTTCTGCATCAATTTTTCCTAAAACATTTTCGCTTGTTTAAATTATAACCGATTCCAATGCGGGATCGAACCGGCCCATTATTTTGTTTTGTCGCGCAAGCTCCACATACAATATATTAATAAATAAAAATTGAATGAATATATTTTTATACTAAATTTATTATTAAAACAGAAAAAAAAGAAACAAATTCTATTATTATTATTATTATTATTATTATTATTATATTATTATGCTCGCGTCTCGCACACTAACAACTTAACAAAATACACAAATAATTGTAAAGAATTTCCTGATTATATTAACTCTTGCTTCAACTTTTGTTATGATTCAATAATAATATCAAAGAATAGCATATAATAAACATATAATTTTATTGTTATCATCATTTTAATAATATATTGTATTATACTTTCATTTAAAATAGTTACAATTGTTCAAATAGTCGATAATTTTCACTACAATAAAAAAAGTATTATTTTATTTTCGATTTTAATGTTAAATTGTTTATAAAAATTATTATTACTTAAATTATGTATTATTGTTTATTGTTTTATTGACACCTAAAACTGATCCCTCCTTGTTTAACGATTAACGAAAGCATCTTTCATCAGCGTCCCATATTTCGATCCATTTTACGTCTACGTATAACATTTGCCAATAAATCACATAATTTTCTAAAAATCGTTCCATGTTTCTCGATATTTACTTATCGCCTTACTATACCGTCACCAGTGTAACATTAAAAAGTAATGTCGATAATGCGGATCGCCTACAATCTCGTCCATTAATCTTCTCAAAATGAACAAATAATTTATATTGGATTCGTACATGTGACTAAACATTATCCAGCGTCATTACCACCCAAATCAGTTGTATTGGAATTCCAAATTCTTCCATAATTGTCCATAACTTTCGCTTATTGACGCTATCGTATATTAAAATCAACATACAAATGATGGTCGTATATCAAAATTATACTCGTCTTTACATATTTTTATCTTAAAAATTCATACTTCATCCATTTATTACATATATTCTTTCTGGGGTCTTCGTAAAGCGCCTGGAAATAATTATCTGTGGTGAACCTCTATATAACTATTGTTTTTGCCAATAATTCTTTTCAGTTTATTGTTGAGTCTTTTCTTAATCCAGTAAAAATTACAATTTTTTTCCCAACAACAATTGACAAAGTTTCATAGTCGTTTTTTTTTTCAAATAAAAGAATACTATAAGAAAGCGTTAAGCAAATGATTAATATACAGCTGCTGTGGTACAAAAATATATAGAATTTTCAAAACAATGAAAACAAAAATTAATTCCTTTTTGCATTGATATTTTAAGAGATTTTCAAAATGAATCGTAAACAACAATTTCTCAAATATAAAATTTTATTGATAATGAACAATATAATATAAGGTTGTCAAATATCTCCCTTCCGCCTTTTTGTCTTTTTAATTTCGCGGCTATGTACAAAGCGCTACAGAGCTCGTATCTGGCAACACTGTACATAATTTGAAAGCTCTTGACATAACAAACAAAACGACGCTATGTATGATTAGTTTGGATATTGCGTTCAACAGTTATAGACGTGTAAACATGGAGTTCACTAACGCCGAAATTCGCGCTATTTTAAAGTTTTCCTTCGTTAAAGGCAAATCCGCTAGAGAAACGTTCCGTGAGATTAATGGTGTTTTGGGGGATGGTACTCTATCACTTCGAACCGCGGAGGAATGGTTTCGACGATTCAGAGCCGGTGAAAACGACACCATGGATAAGCCAGCCGGCGGAAGACCTGTGACGACAAATACCGATCAAATCATGGAATACATCGAGTTAGACCGGCATGTGGCATCTCGTGACATCGCCCAGGAGATGGGAGTTAGTCACCAAACCATTTTAAACCATCTGCAGAAGGCTGGATACAAAAAAAAGCTTGATGTTTGGGTGCCACATGAATTAACAGTGAAAAATCTAATGGACCGAATTTCCATTTGCGAAATGCTGCTGAAACGGAACGAACTCGACCCATTCTTGAAGCGGATGGTGACTGGCGACGAAAAATGGATCACATACGACAATATCAAGCGAAAACGGTCGTGGTCGCAGGCCGGTGAATCGTCCCAAACAGTGGCCAAGCCGGGATTGACGGCCAGGAAGGTTTTGCTGTGTGTTTGGTGGGATTTGGAAGGGAATCATCCACTATGAGCTGCTCCCATATGGCCAGACGCTTAATTCTACCATCTACTGCGAACAACTGGACCGCTTGAAGCAGGCGATCGACCAGAAGCGTCCAGAATTGGCCAAAAGGAAGGGTGTAGTGTTCCACCAGGACAACGCCAGACCACACACTTCGTTGATGACTCGTCAGAAGCTACGGGAGCTCGGATGGGAGGTTTTATCGCATCCACCATATAGCCCGGACATAGCGCCAAGTGATTACCACCTGTTCCTGTCCATGGCGAACGCCCTTGGTGGTGTAAAGTTGATCTCAAAAGAGGCTTGTGAAAAGTGGCTGTCCGAGTTCTTCGCAAATAAGGAGGGGGGCTTCTACGAGGGAGGTATTATGAAGTTGCAGTCTAGATGGAAACAGATTATCGAACAAAACGGCGCATATTTGAACTAAATCCGATTACTGTAACACTTTTTATAAAGCATTGAATAAAGAGCAAAAAGGCGGAAGGGAGATAGTTGACAACCTAATACTATGCGAAATGGTTCACATTTACTATTAGAAAATGCATTATAAGATGTAATAATAAAAAGTGTTGATAAGTGGTGACAATAATATGAATACAATTAAAAAGTAAGTACCAATTTATCCGTATGCGTTATCGGTTGATTATTGATAATAAACAAAAAAAGCACTTATATTTTGCTATTTTAGTGTAAAATAAAATAAAAATTCATTTATAAATAAATACAAATATAGACAGATTTAAAAAAAAAATATAAGATCTTATTGTTTCTTTATTACCATATTGATATAAATTTTATATCTTATTATGTAATTCTAAATACAAGAGATTGTTGATAAAATTGTTATTTACTACCATCAATTTGTACATCATAAATAACGTGCATGCATCACAATGTATAAGAGTTGACATACGATAACTTAATATGGATTGTAAATCTATATAAATTATTTTTGTTCAGTTTTGATAAATACGTGGATTGTTCAAAAATTTCGCAAAGCGGAAATGTAAACACAAAATTATTTTTGTTCCATCAATTGAATAGATTGAGATGCCACAATGATAGTACTAGATTTTCCTTTATCATTTTCGATGTTATAATGCATTCAATATGTGGATCACTTTCAATGCTTTCACTATAGCCTAATAATTCAAGTAGCCATTTACAAAAATCAATTGTTTTTCATGGAGCAGCGACTTCCCTAACATATTTACCATCACCGGTATCTTTCAAAGAAATCACAATATTTTCAGTTCTTAAAAAATAGCACTAATGCGTGCGTCTATTGCAAGCAGCTGTATAATACAAATATTTAGACATTCATAGATCGCAATGAATCTTCACATATGAAATGTAGTAAATTATACAGAACTTTTAGTTATATCTCTTTGTATATTGACATTGCACCGCAAACCATTTGAACATACTACGCATATTGGAAATAAATGATTGATAAGAAGTATTGCAATCTATATGGTAATCTCTTATATATGGTTTAAGGTCAGGACTACTTAATATACTGAACTAAATTTAAACAATTATTAAATTAATTGCAATGCACTCATTATCGTTTGTATTTATACACGAAGTCAGAAATAGCAAAAAAATATTTTTCTTATCATAATCATTTGAGCAAAATCCAATTTCTAAATATTATATTACATCCATACAATCTATCGATATTTTTATGATGGCACGTTTCTATTTCTAATACACAGCATTTAAACTTAAAGTATCTTTAAAGTTGCATTTAAACTATCAAATTATAATATTTTGATATCATTATTTATTTTTTTCCATATATTATAATATTTTGATAAACTATAAAAATTTGATAATGATTTATGGCTTTTTGTTTGAAATGAAAAATTACCTCTCGAATTTGAACGCGGATTATCAAAAAAAAAAAAAAAAAAACATAAAACAAAGAAAATTAATAATTTATAATTTGTTTAAAAAAAACAATCTATAGTTTGAACGCTATAAATATCGAGATATTATAATATAATAGTTTAAACGATGTGTTTTAAATATACGAAGATATGGTGCGATATCAATATTGATCGATTGACCGCAGTAAATATCGTACTCATATATATATATATTGGAATTGGAATGTTCTGTTAATATACCAAAAATTCGGGGAATTTTTTCAATATATTTATTGTCGCAATATAACTCTAATCAAATCATAAAATTTAAATATATATACATAGATAATGTACTCGTAGGCTACATACTTTTGATAATACACATAAGACTTGCTCATAACGTCGATTTTATTAATGCACCATTAAAATCCCATTGCCATTGACATAATTTTTGTTTTTAAAATAGACAAAAGAACAAAATCACTTTGCACTACGCCAAATAAACGGTCGAAGCACGTGAAAAGAAACTTTTGATACTACATTATAGCCTGCGAATTTCATTTATATTATTCCATTTGCTTCGATATTCATAAAAATATGTATATAAAAATGTTTTGTCTATACACATTTTTTATATTTGGCACATTATTTGGCCAATCTACACCGTCTATCCGAAAAATAGCCAGAATTAAAGATATACAAACATTTCCCATTTCCCATTTTTCTGATTTGAACGCTGTTAGGTATGGCAACGGTAAGAATGTTCCATTGTCTTCAATTGATGCAAATCGGTTTCCTTTCATCGCGGAAATAAAGGTTAGTGAATAGAAAAGAGCCACATATTTATGTAGCTAAATCGAATGTTGAAGCAATGAAATTAGATTTTTATTGTATGTAGTAAAAGGAAGTCAGTGACAGTTGTCGTGTATTTTAAGAAATCATGCGACGTCATTTCATAGAGCAAATTTTTTCAGTTAAATTCACATGAATGCTGTTGTTTTTGGTATACCAATAAGTTCCATTTTCATAATTCTCATTGAAAATTTTTACTTGTTAACTTTCTACGAAATCACATAATTTAAAAAAGTTTAATAATCGCTATTGGTGGTAGTTCATTCATCACCTGCACATCTTTTCGGTCGTCATTGAATGGTCGATGCCATTGAAAACTTGTGCTTATTAGATAAACTATGAATTAACGATTTAAAGCGTTTCGGTAGTATTTTTTACCAATTTTAAAACGATTTTTTGGTCGACGCACAAAATATTACTGTCACTTAAAATGCTATGTATTTTGACTTACACAGAAGGAAGTGTCATATGATACTTTAAAAGTCTGTTATAAGATTTGTTCACAATAAATAAATCAAGAAGCAAATGACGTTACGACATTATTCATATATTATAAAGAAAGTCATTCCGGTCATTTTTCGGACAACAGTTATAAAAAATCATAAATAACAAAAAAATGTTTAAATTAAATAAAATCGTATGTATCTAATTGCCATTGATATATTATGTAGGACGATGGAATGATATTATTCAAATATGATAAGGCTATATTATAAAAGATGATGTATTCATTGGAAGAAATTTATTAATTCTTTAAATTTTGTGCAGTGCAAACAGATTTTATTTTTACAAATTATAATTATATTAATTTTATTGTATAATTAAAATGAAATACATAATAATATTCATTTTTATATTATACACAGGCTCAATAACAGTAAGATTTTATATAAATTTATTAACAATAATTGAAATAGATGTGTAAATAATTATAAGTTTTCGTTTAGTGTTTAAGTTGCTAGTGTTTATAATTGAAAATTTTGATTAAAACATAGAATATTTAATTATTTTATACAAACTGCAAATAATTGATGAAATTTCATCCTAAAACGGAAATTCTAATTCACTATAGCAATAATAAATTATTATAGTTTAGTTGATTTTCTCGACCTTTCGCACTTAAACATTTTATAGAGAATTTTTGCAATATGGAAGCGATGTATTAGTTAGCCAGCGTCCATAGGATCCCTGACTGGAAAATTAGATTATATTGATCTCGGCTACCAATAGATTATGCTTACATATTAGTCCTTTCAATATGATTCCAGCATACTGCTCAATTATGAAGACAAACTATTACAAGCAAAAAATAAATAATAACACACAATACTCTCTCACACCCCTATGGATGACTGTACGTGTACATACTTAGAACATTTTTGGTGTGATGCATTGTAAATATACTATTTAAATTACGAACAATTATTGTATATGTTTGAAACTCATCAATAAAATAAACGTTTTATTAACAAAAATCTATATAATTATAGGCAGTACCTTCAAAAAGGATTTGGAATGGAAATGATGCTGCTGAACCGATGTTGCATGTATGCACGCTATTCGTTGTTAATGATAATCCAGCTGTAGGATATTTGGGTGGTGGTACGATAATTTCAAATAAACATGTTTTAACAGCAGCCCATGTACTAGAAAAGTTTGTGAATTTTATATAATGTATAATCGCCGCGTAAATGAATTATAAAAATTTTATTTCGTATTTAATTTATTATTTGTATTTATGTAATTATTTAGAGTAGTTGAAATAAAAATTGGGTATGGCAGTAATATTCGCGCAGAGATGAAAACTATAACCACCAAAACGTATTTTATAAATAGTGAATATGACCCCAAAACAAGAGCAAATGATATTGCAATCATAATGCTTCTAACAGAAACTTTTGAAGATGGATTCTTTCAAGCAGCCATAATATTTGACGGTTCTTCATTCACATTTCCTGGTAAAGGAACCGTTGCCGGATTTGGATATTATACACCAGATGCAAAAATTCCTGATGTACTACAATATGCTGAAATAGAAGTGCAAGACAATAGCTTTTGCAATAAATTTGTAAATGCCGATCTAACCAATGATTTTTGTGTATTTTCGTCTAAACTAATTCCATCTCATCTATGTCCTGGTGATAATGGTATTGGATTTTTTACTATAGAAAAAGTTGAAGATATTAATGATGAGACAATAATGATCGACGTACCCGTTTTGGTAATTACGATAAAATTACAATCAATATATAAAACTGAATAATTTGAAATTTTGTAAATTTATTAATTTATAGTTTGGCATTGCTTCACATATTGTACAAGGATGTACATTGCAAGATCAACCAGCTGCATTTGAAAAAGTTGAAAAACATATAACATGGATTCAAATCTTTGTACCACCAAATTGATTATATATTGTAGTTTATTTTAATTACCACATTAAAAATAAACCTATTTTACTAATTTAAAAAAAATGAAGAGAATTTATAATTTCAAGTTTTACTTTATATTTTATAGAGTTTTATTTTGTTCAATTGGAAGAAAATAGTTATATGGATCGTGATTTTTATGTGAATGATTATGGACAACCACGATAACGCATTGCAAGCATTATTCGACAAATACTCCGCTCAAAAACTGAACAACCTTGGGGTGACAAAAGCAGCCGTTTGCACATGCCAAGGTAAAGATCCAAAAAGAAGGAAAATGACTTCTTTTCGACGGAAAACGCTATATTGCGAATGAAAACAAATTGTCTTTGCTTGCCAAGCAAAAAAGATAGAGTTTTCTGTCGTGTATATTGTAACTGGCGATGAAAAGCGGCTCTTATAATTCTAAAGGCAAAAAGACCAATATTGTCACGGAAGTCGAAGTATTTGGTTTAATAAACTAAATAGTCAAATCCCAAAGAAGACATATTGTCACGCGGATAGGAATTGGAAATGAAAAAGTACGAACTCGAATGATGAATGCACATTTTGAGAATTTGCAGAAGAACCGTCAGGACATTAAATTCGGTATTGTGTAGCACTTATCTGCAAAAGAAGAGATCACCTCAGATCTACCATATACTTCTTATAATAAAATTCATTCAAAACACGAGGGACTAGAACTCTAAGTATGGAAAAGGTCGCAGCACTAGTATAAAACCAACAAATTATTCCTAAATCACTGTGCACGTTATAGTAATACCAAATTAATAATAAATGTATATATTTGTAATTTTTTTTCAAAAATTATATCAAAACACTTCACACTGCTCAAAATTTAAACAATTATTAAAATAATTTCAATGCATGCATTATCTTTTATATATGCGAATGCATAACAAACAAATAAATATTCTTTTATCGTAATTATTTGAACAAAATCTAAAATAATATAAATGCGTAGCAATCATATCATATCATAAATATATTTTAATGTTCTGTTAATACTAAAGTTCCGGTAATTATTTTATTGTGTTAAGATCTCATACGACTAAATTTAATTAATATATTTATTATCGTAATATAATTTTAATGAAATCATAAAATTAAAATAATATAGGTGATTACTACTTTATATAACCTTGCTCATAAGGTCAATTTTTTTTTATTCATCATCGATAGTAGAAACACCAAACACCACAACCCCGTTGACATAAACATATATGTTTTTTTGAAAACATCTACAACATCAGAATAGTAACAATGTCATGGTAAAGAGTCTAAACACGTGTGAAGAAACATTAGGCACTGCACTAAAGTTTGAAGTTCATCTCTATTACTAATGACATCGGTCATTGAACCCCTGAGTCTACTATATCGATTCTCGATATTCATAAAAAGCAAATGAAAATGTTTTTCCATATATATTTATAATATTTGGCATATGATTACCTATCTGCACCGTTAGTCCGAAAAATAACCGGAGTCTAAAGGAAGTAGATTATTTGATAAATATTTGTATTTATTTGAACTGTTCTTTCATTTTACCATATATGCCGCTAATTGGAACGTTAGCAGCGAATGTAATGGTAATGGTAAGTATGGTTGACTGTTAAATGTCCTCAATTAATGCAAATCGATTTCTTTTCATCGCGGAAATGTTGAAGTTTAGGAATAGAAAAAAGTTACATATGTAGTTAAATATAATGAATAAGACGAACGTTGAAGCAATTAAATTAGATTTGGTATAACAGATAATCAGTGATAATTGTCTAGTATGTTGAAACGGTGCATTATCGTGCAATAATCACATACTGCCTGGCTCTCGATATTCTGGACGAATATCACCATATACGACTTTAAGCAGAATTTCAAGCGTTTCAGTAGTATTTTCATCAATTTGTATTTTGACTTACACTGAAAAAAGTCTAACTATATAATACTTTGAAAATTTGTAAATGTCGATATGCAATACATAAATTATGCTATCAGATCCATATATTAGAAAGTTATTTCGATAATTTTTCAGACATAGGTTTTAAGAGGCCATAACTAATAAATTTTTTTAAATAAATAAAATCACATGTAATTAAATATAATAATTTTATATACCATCGGAAAAATGGGCTTAATTGATAAATTGTTATAAATGATCTTCGTTTGATTTTTTATATATGGGGCGATGGAATGTTATTATTCAAATATGATAAGGCTCTATTATAAAAGATGATGTATTCATTGGAAGAAATTTATTAATTCTTTAAATTTTGTGCAGTGCAAACAGATTTTATTTTTACAAATTATAATTATATTAATTTTATTGTATAATTAAAATGAAATACATAATAATATTCATTTTTATATTATACACAGGCTCAGTAACAGTAAGATTTTATATAAATTTATTAACAATAATAGAAATAGATGTGTAAATAATTATAAGTTTTCGTTTAGTGTTTAAGTGGCTACTGTTTATAATTGAAAATTTTGATTAAAACATAGAATATTTTATTATTTCATACAAACTGCGACTAATTTGTTTTACAATATTTATTCATTTTGTTAATAATAAAGTGATGCAAAAATCGATATAAAAGTAATTTTACCCACACTAATTGAGTATTTATTTATAAATACATTAATTACCTATTTAATTTGAGATTTAAAGTTTAATTAATAATCGGTCAATGTAAACTATCAAATCAAGTGTCCTTATTTTATTAATATATTATTATTATTTATTGTATGATTGTATAGTATCATTACATTAATCTGGCAATAGTAAGAATATTTTATAATTACATTTTTATGCATAGTTTATAATTTTACAATTGTCAATATTTAAAACATCTTATTAAAAGAAAAATCACATGGGTCGCGTACAATGCCCAAACTAATATAAGATTAAGATTAAGATTCAATGGTGTACTTTTGAAAGTAATGCCACCTATTGTATTGCAATTCTAGACTCTTTAAATATTGCGTTGCGTTTCCCATTCTAACAATTACCCCTCCATTTCCGCTTCCTTAATGGAATTTATTTTAAGATATGGAATGGGTTCAATGGTGACACTTTGCTGGCACTTAAGTCAAATGATCTACATCTCCAGGCCGATGTTCTTTAGATGGCTTCGTGGTCTGCAGTGATCTGTCATTTCGGATAATTTTTAGATAGATTTTTGATTCTTTCGCAATGAAAAAACTCCAAAAATTCTTTTAATTGTCTTTACCTAAACCAAAATGTTTGTTTCATAGCTTGACCCAGTCAGGCTTAGTTTTAGCCTTCAACCTTTCCCGTTAGAAATGTTTCCAACATTATGCTATTGTGAGATATATTACCGAATGTTTTACCAAAATGAATTCAGTATAAATATAGACGCAATCTGTACACCACAATTTAATTTATTTAAATTAATCAGTCACTAAATCAAAAAACCTTTCACATATGATACGAGCATACTAATGAATTATGAAGAAAAACTATTACATTGGAAAAAGTAAAAAAAATTATAAAAACCAATATAATCTTAACACAATTTCCGTTCACATCTCCGTGAATGAATTCCACTAAAATCCACTGTACGTATACTTAGAATATTTTTGTTCGGAATCATTATAAATAAATTAGTATTTAAATATTACGAACACTCAATTATGGTAATCAAATAAATAAATATATATAGGCAGTACCTGCAAAAAGGATTTGGAATGGAGGAATTCCTGATGAACCGATGTTACATGTATGCATGTTATTCGTTGTTAATGATAATCCAGCAGTAGGATATTTGGGTGGTGGTACTATTATTTCTAACAGACATGTTTTAACAGCAGCCCATGTGCTACAAAAGTTTGTGAATTTATATAATTTTTAATCGCCGCGTAAATGAATTACCGAATTTTATTATATAATTTAATTATTATGTATATTATTTATTTAGTGCGATTGATATCAATATTGGATATGGTAGTAATACTCGGGCCGATATGGACACCAGATCCACCAGAACATTTTTTATACATAATGAATTTGATCCCACAAACAGGGCTAATGATATTGCAATAATAATTCTAACAGGTCCCACTTTTAATGATGCATTAATTAAAGCCGCCAAATTGCCTGAACCAGGAACTGTACCACCTACCACAGGAACCGTTGCCGGATTTGGTTTTTATACACCAGATGCACAAATCCCTGACGTACTACAATATGCTGAACTACATGTGGTGGGCGATAACTATTGCGAGCGTTTTCGAGAAGCAACAGATCGAGTAAATCATTTTTGTGTAAGATCACCTAATCAAATTCCATCTCATCTGTGTCCTGGTGATAATGGTATTGGGTTTTTTACTATTGAAACAATAGTGAATGGAAACGATGAGGGAGAAAATGGTGAGAGCGGAAATGGTGAGGGAGGAAATGGTGAGAGCGGAAATGGTGAGGGAGGAAATGGTGAGAGCGGAAATAGTGAGGGAGGAAATGGTGAGAGCGGAAATGGTGAGGGAGGAAATGGTGAGAGCGGAAACGGCGAGGGAACGGAAGAAAGTGAAGAAGAAGAAGACGAAGAAGTGGAGGCAGCAATTTTGGTAATTATGATAATTACAATCTTACTTAATTATAAAAAATGTGTTATTTATTACTTTAATTTTGGAAATTTATCATTGTAGTTCGGAATTGCGTCATTTATTGTACAAGGATGTACATGGCAAGATCAACCAGCGTTATTTATAGAAGTTGTGCCATATTTATCATGGATTCGAATCTTTGTTCCAGAAAATTGAATATGTAATTTATTATAATAATTCATTTAATTTATTTTAATTACCACAATAAAAATAAAATAATTTTACTAATTTAAGAAAGATGAAAAAGAGAAATTTATAATTTCAAATTTCACTCTTTATATTTTAATAGTATTTTGTTTTGGTCAATAAAAAGAAAATAGTGATGGATTGTGATTTTGATGTGAATGATAAACCACGCACTGGACAAACACGATAATGCATTGCAAGCATTATTCGACATATACTCGGTTTAAACGGTGAAAAAATGAAGTAGCCATATTGTGAACCAGTACAAATTGTCTTTGCTTGCCAAGCAAAAAAGATAGAGTTTTCTGTAGCGTATATTATAACTGGCGATGAAACGTAGCATAAAGACAAATATTCCAATATTGGCACGGGAAGTCGAAGAATTTGTTCCAATAAACTAAATAGTGAAATCTCCAAGTGTATTTCATCGAAAGATGTGCTCAATTTTACATTACAATTTTAACAGATAGCCGAGCAGCCATTGAACCAGTAAATTCGCATTATAACATAAGAAGTTTAAAAATATTGTTGCCGAACCGAAAAGTTTGTTTTTTTTTAAACATCTTGGGCTTAAAACACCGAAAATATAAACTCAAGTTTATCATATACAAATGGTGTGCCGTATTTTATCAATACATAATAACACCATTTTGATTTTAAAATACATAACACCATTTTGATTTTAAAATACATAACACAATTTTATAAAAGTAATTTTATAATATTTTCTATTTTCGGTTGTCGAGGTGGTTTAATCTTCGATGGTTTAAAAAACGCACAATTACAAAGAGTTAGAGGATGCGGCGCAAAATATATCTTTTAGGTCGCAGCACTAGTATAAAACCAACAAATTTATCTTAAATCACTGTGAAAGTTATAGTAATACCAAATTAATAATAAATGTATATATTTTTAATTTTTTTTCAAAAATTATATCAAAACACTTCACACTGATCAAAATTTAAACAATTATTAAAATAATTTCAATGCATGCATTATCTTTTATATATGCGAATGCATAACAAACAAATAAATATTCTCTTATCGTAATTATTTGGACAAAATTCAAATAATATAAATGCATATCAATCATATCATAAAAATATTTTATGTTGTTATGTGTTAATTTAATACTAAAATTTCGGTAATTATTTTATTGTGTTAAGATTGCATACGACTGAATTTTACTAATATATTTATTATCGTAATATAACTTTAATGAAATCATAAAATTAAAATAATATAGGTGATTACTACTTTATATAACCTTGCTCATAAGTTCAATTTTTTTTTATTCATCATCGATTGTAGAAACACCGAAACACCACAACCCGTTGACATAAACATATATGTTTTTTGGAAAACATCTACAAAATCAGAATAGCACCAATGTCGTGCGAAAAAGTCTAAATACGTGTGAAGAAACATTTGGTATTGCATTATAGCCTGAGGTTCATCTCTATTACTAATTACATCGGTCATTGAACTCCTGAGTCTACTATATCGATTCTCGATATTCATAATAAGCATATGAAAATGTTTTTCCATATATATTTATTTATAATATTTTGCATATTATCAAACGTCAACTGCCTGACTCTCGATATTCAGGACGAATATCACCATATACGGCTTTAACCAGAATTACAAGCGTTTCAGTAGTATTTTTATCAATTTTTAAACCTGTTCTTTGTCCTTCGTTTACAATTTTTCACCCTACGCACAAAAACTATTGTCATTTAATGTATTGTATTTTGACTTACATTGAAAAAAGTCTAACTATATAATACTTTGATAATTTGTTAATGTCGATATGCAATGCATAAATTATGCTACCCGATCCATATATTAGAAAGTCATTTCGATAATTTTTGAGACAGAGGTTTTCAGAGACCACAAATAATAAATTATTTAAAATAAATAAAATCACATGTAATTAAATATAATAATTTTATAGACCATCGTAAAAATGGGCTTAATTGATAAATTGTTATAAACGATCTGCGATTGATATATTATGTAGGACGTTGGAATGATATTATTTAAATATGATAAGACCATAATATAAAAGATAATGTATTTATTGGAAGGATTTTATTAATTCTTTAAATTTTGTGCAGTGCAAACAGATTTTATTTTTACAAATTATAATTATATTAATTTTAGTGTATAATTAAAATGAAATACATAATAATATTCATTTTTATATTATACACAGGCTCAATTACAGTAAGATTTTATATAAATTTATTAACAATAATAGAAATAGATGTGTAAATAATTAAACGTTTTCGTTTAGTGTTTAAGTGGATAGTGTTAATAATTGAAAACTTTGTTGTAGAATATTTTATTATTTCATACAAACTGCGTCTAATTTGCTTTGAAATGTTTTCAATATTATATTAACAAATTGTTAACTGGTGAAAAGTTAGCTTGGGCATTATCTAATTCAATTTATCAAACCCAAATCTACATAGAATAATAAAATTGTCGGTCAACAATGTGTTAACAATGTGATGAGTAAATCGATATAAAGTGAATCGCATCCATTGAGTATTTATCTATAAACTTAATTAACGATTAGTGCAACTTCTCTCAAATCAAGTATCATTATTATACGGATATTAATCTAACAATAGTAAAAGTATTTTATTTTTTACATTTTATTATAGAAAACCCTTAGTCGCGTTCAATGCACAAATAAGTGCTCCACAATTTTTTAGAATATACGTTATTTACCGGGGTATTTTTCTGCAGATTTGCAAAATCTACATTCATCATTCGTCTGTAGACTAATGTTCTTTAGATGTTTTCGTAGTGATCTGTCGTACATGTTCCTGTCAGAATCTCAAGTTCATTTCTGTTAAAAGCAAAACAATTATAAATACCAATACAATCTTAATACAATTTCCGTTCACATCTCCGTGAATGAATGCCACTAAAATCCACTATGCGTATACTTAGAATATTGTTGCTCGGAAGCATTATAAATAAATTAGTATTTAAATATTACGAACACTCAATTAGGTTAATCAAATAAATAAATATATATAGGCAGTACCTGCAAAAAGGATTTGGAATGGAGGAATTCCTGATGAACCGATGTTACATGTATGCATATTATTCGTTGTTAATGATAATCCAGCAGTAGGATATTTGGGTGGTGGTACTATTATTTCTAATAGACATGTAATAACAGCAGCCCATGTGCTACAAAAGTTTGTGAATTTATATAATTTATTAAACGCCGCGTGCACAGGAATTATTGTATTTTATTATATAATTTGATTTTGATTTTTTGGTATATTATTTATTCAGTGCACTTGATATCAATATTGGATACGGTAGTAATACTCGTGCCGATATGGAAACCAGATCAACCAGAACATTTTTTATACATAATGAATTTGATCCCGCAAGCAGGGCAAAAGATATTGCAATCATAGTTCTAACAGGTCCCATTTTTACTGATGGATTATATGAAGTAGCCCAATTTCCTGCAACAGGACCTATGTTATCTGACATAGGGATCGTTGCCGGATTTGGTTTTTATACACCAGATGCACAAATCCCTGACGTACTACAATATGCTGAACTACATGTGGTAGAACCTACTAATTGCGAGCGATTTCAAGAAGCAACAGATCAAACACATCATTTTTGTGTAAGATCACCTAATCAAATTCCATCTCATCTGTGTCCTGGTGATAATGGTAATGGGTTTTTTTATATTGAAGAAGTACCATTCATGGAGGAAGTTGACGGGGAAATGGTGGACGTATTAAAGAAGGTGCCATTTTTGGTAATTATGATAAAATTACAATCTTTATTAAGTAGATAAAAAGTGTGTTATTTTAATTATGGAAATTTATTAATTTAGTATGGCATTGCTACACATATTGTACAAGGATGTACATGGCAAGATCAACCAGCGTTATTTATAGAAGTTGTGCCATATTTATCATGGATTCGAATCTTTGTTCCAGAAAATTGAATATGTAGTTTATTATAATTTAATCAATATTATTTTAATCAATTTTATCAATTGTATTTTATAAAAAGACACAGCCATTTGTTAATGCGCGTGATTGTGGTATATAATTAAACTGTTTTAGGTGATGTTCAGTAAATTTTTAATAATATTTAATTGTTATTTATTTATTGATTAAAATGAATATACATTTTTTATTGAGTTTTATATATTTTGTACTTACTTATATTTGTAATTAGTGCAGGTCATTGGGGTTATGCGATGTCCGTTATGGCTGACTATATATAAAATAAATATAAATAAAATATAAATAATTAAAAATTTGAATTAATCCATTACAAAAAGAAAAAAAATAACAAGTTAAAAAATGGAATTTATTTCTTTTGTCATTTTAAATTAAGTGAGAATATACAATTAAAGTATTAAATTTAAATTTATAAATGTAAATTTTAATTGTGAACTTTTGTTAAAATAAAGTTCAATTTCCAATATTTGTAATCTAATTAAATTAAATTATTCAAGAATGCGTATATTGTCTTCTAGCGTAAACAAAATTGTTGATATGTGCCATGTCCTTTTTACGATAATAAATAATTGCGACCGCATTTTCAATTTATATGTGGAGAGAGAATTATAATGCGAACATCAACTTATCATAGTTTTAGTTTTGCCTAAAAACACATATACAAGAAATTAAGTTTGATAAAACCTCAAACGGCCATAATAAATAATGAGGTATTATCAAATTCACTTATAAATTAGTTCTAATTAAAACAATGCCATCGATAGTTCTATCAATATATTGATTAATTAGAATAAATTTAAATTGTTATTTATAGGTTTATGTCAAATTCAAAAAGTATGATAATTTTAGATTAAATTATATAGAATATATTGTTAGTATAGTTAGTATAGCACGATATACGTAAATATAAGAATGTTTCACTTCAAACATGTACACACAAGAGCCATCGCAACACGAGTATTTGATGTAACTGATGGGTTGAGTACTCAATAATTACCAATTTACCTATAGATTTCTTTAGTTGAATTTTTACATATGTTTACCTATATAAGAAAGGTCAACACTTCACACGCATATATATTATTGTTGCTGAACAAGTTGGTACTCCTCCATAATGATTAATCAGTAAATAATTTATCGCGATCGGTATTATCACAGATCGTATAGGGTCACAAAAAGTTTTGTACAATATGTTTGCTGAACAAAACACCTTAAAAGAACGGCATTGTCATAAAAATTGGTTTGTTAAATTTCATATAGGCCATTTGTCATTCAAATATAAACTATAGTTGAAGTTTATGACGACTAAATCATATATTGAAATTCAATACTGCGGATAAAATTGAAATTCCCACACGATTTAAGACATTTTTAAATTTGAGTGTAAATACATATTCAATACAATATCAAAAAATTAGCAGGGGGTCATCTATTATTATTTTAACAGCAAATATATTTTACATGATAAGATTTGTTATCATTATTATCACTTTTTAATGTATTACATACTGAAGAAAACTTTTTGTTGATAAACTAATTTTAAAAATAGAATTAACACTGTGAAAACAATATCAATTACAATGGTATAGGTGTGTGATAGTGGTTTATAGTTTATAGTTTGATATTTTTATTAAAATATTATTGAATATAAATTATCAAAATATTGAAAAAGATTATATTAAAAACATATTGATGTGATTATCTGTATACATAATACAATTCAACATAATATGAGATTAGATTGTAACATATTGCAATGATTTATGTTCTCGTATTATTGTCTTATTGATACGTACTACTGTATATAAGTAATTGTGTAATCGTATTTTGTAATATTAATAAATTACATATATAAAACGAAAGTGACAGCATCGATTTATTGAGATCTGATAGATTTTTTCGTTTCTGTTTGCACAACTCACCATATCCCATCACTTCACTTTAACTGTATATAATTTTCCCTCAACTATTCGTACAACTTCCTTAAATGGGCTAGCGAAACTAATCGAAATCGAATTATACATAAAGCATATATAGGATGAGGTTGTTTTAATCCATGTTAGAATTTCGTTTAAGAATATATGCATAAGATTTCGATTGGAAGATCAATTTATACCGACCATAAACACATAGTTTTTGCTTTCAGACAAAAATTAGAAAAATTCACCGACGGCAAATGAGTGCCATTTGGAATTTATTGGTCAGTTTACTACTGACATACAACACACATATGGCAGGTCAAAAATAACGTAGAATTGCTATCAACCTTTGTCCGACTATGTAACATATGGTGGAAGTTCGCAAACAAGTGATGAAAAATTAAAAAAAAGCTTAATATTGCATTGTAAGTCATTTCGATTTAAGAACATGCCTGTTTCTGGCATTGATGCATATATATCCAGGAGGATAAGCCGCTGAAATTTCTAAATATAATTTTCTGTTTTCAATAAAAAAAATATGTAAATAAGGAAGCTCGAGAATGGGGCCACAAACTTTATGTTCCATATGTAAAAATTTAAAGATTGCAAGTCAAGTTCAATGTTCCATTAAAAATGTTGAACCATGTTAAATTTACCGATTCTAGGAAATAGATGTTGATATTATGCGTCCATCTATAGCAATTGTTACTGACCAGAAGTTCCAATAGCTCGAATCAGAGCTATCCTGGGCATACAAAAGAAGGGAAACTACCGTTTGCAATACAAAAGCCAATGATCGGTTTGAACGCAAACACCGCGGTACACTTAAGGCAGCGGTAATATGTTGGACAGTCGAGTATAAGGAAATGCAATTTATGTTTAGAAAAACCACTTAAACATTTTAATACCAATATCACCGAAATGATGTACGACAGTCAAAATCTGGAAATGCTGTATGACATTTTTCAATCTGAATCTGTCATCTTGGAATTTCAATGATTTTGATCGCAGAGTTCATATTTGCAATACGGGGTATTCCAATAGAAGTGTGTTTATTTTTTAAATAAAACTTCTCATCAGCAGCTAGTGTGGAAAAAAATTTACGAATATGTAAAAAATTATTTTTCTTAAAGTCGCCAAATCAATAATTAAAATGCAAAATATTAGCCATTCAGAAACTGACACTGAACAGCATCCGATATAAATATGTTTCTATATACGGAAAAAATTCAACATGCAAAGAAATCGTCTCATATACAATATTATTTATAAAGATGCAATCGACTTTTATACTAAATTATAATCTTAACTTGCCATCATCATATAATAGAACAAACACCATTTCCGTCTACAAAGTTTGACCCAAAAATTTAACTTCCCATAGGAATTACACACAACATAAGTAATCATAAAATGATTCTACATTTTTTATTAGAAAAATGTAATGTGCATTGAATTTAAAATAAGTGATGAGTGCGATGATAATAAAGATGAACACACATATAACACATCATTTATAATTAATTGAATTTTATAAATTTTATTATTATTTAACCCTTTGATTGTCAAACAAAGTCACGTACTGTATACATAATATTTGAAATTGAAATAAGGCATACGAGTACATAATATTATAATCATATAAAGTCAGACTGTATAAAAAAAATCACTTCTAAACAATGTCATGACACCATGCCGCATCAATAGTATCACAGAACAGTAGCTGTATTGTATGTGCAATCAAGACACATTCAAAAAAATCATTTGGAATTGTGTTAGCCGTGTTACGACAGAAATTAATGTCATCATGAAAATACTCGCTCAAACATAAATGTTGAAAAAAATGTTAAGACATTGATCTATCGTGTAAACGTAGCAAATGATTGTAAGTATTGATACACAATGCAAATTCTATTGTTATAATTGTATAGGTGGTGTGGTACTGGAGTTAACGAACTCAAGTGTTTATTGTGCGACATATCGGTTTTTCCGACGCCTATAGAAATAATAATTCAGATAGCAAAGGATTAATTTTCAAACAGAGAAAAAAAGGAACGTCATACCATCGAATGATATTTATTTACATAATGTTCGCATTATTTATGTTATGAAATTATTATCTGTGATATCAAAATCATACCATTTATTATATGACGAGAGAAAATTTAATCAGAATTGTTATTGTTTATAATGAGTTTAGTATAAAATACTAAAATATATATATTTTTATATATAAATTCTTAAAATTATACATATACTCTTCATATATAACATTTGTTATCATTATTATTATTATTATTATTATTATTATTCATCATCAAAAGCAATTGACTGTCCTCCACGTAGTGGTTTCGAAAAAATCATACGACATTTCCTCTATACATAAAAATATTGTACTATATAATATTTTATATATAAATAATAATAATAATAATAATAATAATAATAAATAAATAAATAATAAACAAATGAATGAAAATAACTTGAATATTATATTTTTTATTATAATTTATATATAAACTTTTAGTTTAATCTAAATCTAAATAAAACTATAAATACTATGACGCCCGCTGACGAGTGTTACACATAAAGATAAATTTGATAACATCTTCTTACACGTTTTGTTACACATTACAATTTGAGTGATATTTTCCAAGGAAATATAATATAAAATATATTAGTATGATGTGTGTAGAGACACAATTAAAGTAAAGGGTTTTGTATCTATAGTATTATTGGTATTATGTATTCGATATATCGATCGAAAATTATGATTTTTATGATTTATTTTATAAATATAAATATTTTAATAAAAACATATCACAATTATTAATCTTCTGAATGATTATATTTTGCGTATATTTTTGTTTATTCATCTCTAAATTATTATAGTAATTACGAATTCGGTCGTAATGTATGTAATAATATTATTGAGATCGAGTGTGGGTTATGATTCATTTGTTTTTCAATTAATTTAATATTGATATTTTTAAATTATGAACAGTACCAATTTTTATAATTATTTGTCATATATAGTTTTTCCCCATATAAATCCTCTGTCCGAAATGGCTTTCTGGTAAATTATTGGCAACTGGTTAATTTATATATTGCCTAAGCGAACCTTAACAAACACAGTATATATATATATATATATGTTTCAAGCAATCAAATGTTCAAGGATAAATATGTAATTGAATGGTTGTGGTATTTGAGAAGAAAAATTATTTACCGATGTTAAATTTACCGATGCACAGTCGGTGATACTTTCAAATTTTATCTTCCAAATTCATGTTTTTTTTTCTATAAAAAGCGGTGCTATATTTATATAGAAGATATATTTCCACTGTTCGACGGACAGTCCGTCGGTTTAATTTTACATTGGTTTGATAAAAACGACCTCCATTGAATTGAATGTATTTTCCATCTAACATTCACGCCGTTTTCTGATAAACCATTCCATAAATCTTTGACAATTCATTCGAGATTACTATACGCATTTGTGGCAGCATTTATAACAATTCACCATTCAAAACAGCAATTCCAACACAGTTTGCAATTATCTAATTCGTACATGTAAATGTTAGTTGATAATGGAATACGATATAATACACAATTAAATGAAATTATTAGAAAAAAATATTAAAACAGATTGGATTTGAATAAAATTTTAAAATCTTTTCGTATTCCATATAATTTCTTATATGTTTAAATTTTTAAATTGTAGACATGCGATACACTGAAAGTGTATGGGCTAAAAATGATTCAAATACGAATGCAAATACGAATGACAATAAAATTGTGAATGATAAAACTCGCATTCGTATTCGGTCGGCATGTTTTGTGTTAGGTAAACTATACTTGCGTTCCAAAAATTTTAGGTGCATTTAATTTGCATTTAAACACTATTTCAACATGTTTGAAGTTGGGGCGACGTCAAGAGAATATCTATGGCGTAGTAGTATAATTGCGGTGATCGAAACTCATGGTAAAACCGGAAACAGAATTTCGTATATTCCAATTTGGAGAATTGAAGTTGGCTGAGAATTATACAATTTGAACAACACTATATGTAAATATATCGGTCTGTCGCAGAAGATATATTATATGAACATAATTTTCAATCGATTACAACAATAATCATCATATTTACAAAATTATAAATTTTACTTTACTTAAGTTTACAATATAAAATTCATAAAATAAAATTTATTATTTATTTTGTATTGACCGCATATTTGTATTCACCGCATTTGTGCAGTACATTATTTAAAATATAATCAATTAGTATTAGAATTCGAAAAAAAAGCGCACATATTTGCATTATAATAATTAAGTAAATACACTATAATTTTAAAATAAATAATGTCATATTTAGTATACCGATACCCAATCCCCCATATCTTGTATGACATATGTATTCACAAAATATTTGCAGTACTCAAACTCAAACAATAATATTATGGAGTTTACTTACATACGTATAATTAATTAATTATGTATTTTACGTTTTATTGAGATGAATTTTATTTATTAAACATTATTTGCTGATTATAGATATAAATTTATATTAGAATGTATATGTTAAAAATGAAATTAAAATTTATGCATGTGACGTTCAATTTTATTATCTAGTTTTATTTCTTGTAAAAAAACTACTTACTATACCCGTTCAATATGTAATTATCATCATATATACATCAATATACGAGGATATACTAAACTATAGACGTAATGAAACTATATACACCATATGACAGAGTACATATAAAATCAATTTTATTTTGATTTTAATATGATATTTATTTAATTTTGACAAATAATAGCTTAAAATGAAATGGCTTTTTTTCTGTTTTTAAATTCAATTGTAAATATATGTATGCGTCGTCGTATAATGTTCTCACATAAAAAAAATTGTAATATCATATAGTTTTTATGTAAAAAATAATGACAGTGCGTATGGAATGATTGACGTATTCACAATTTGCAATAAATACAATATTATTTCCTTTATATAATTAATATATAAACGCGCACATAATGAAAAGCATGGAGGCATTGTCACAGGTCAGAGAAAAACCTCTAGATATATTGTAGATCAATGTAATAAAGATCGTGATCTAGATATACATACAATATAATATAATAATATAACGTCATTATTTTACGATTATCTAGATTATTTTAAGTCGATCATGATCTTTTTATTTTCCTTTTTTTTTCATTTAAATCACATCAGATATATTTCTAAAACTAAAAATTTTGTTATTATACTCATAACAATGAACTAAAATATACGAATATGTATTGATTTGTGCAAATAAAATATATAAAAAATATTTCAATCAGGTGCACGGTTCTATTTTAATTTTAATAAATAAGTCTAAACGGATAGGGTTGAGCTAAACCGAACCTTCCTTTTTCTATATTTTGTTAAATTAAAAACAAAAAATACATACTATTCAACTAACACTTCAACCAATTTCATTTGGGATTTACGCATGAAAAATACAACTTTTCAATTAATAATTATCACATTAAGCTAATGTTATAGTTTTTGTCGTCAAGCACATAGTCTATAGTGATCGCATTTTCTAAATTTATCGAGACGAATAAGTTTAAAAAAAAAAAGTGAGATTATAATGAATATGAAATGTTGATTTTATCGTTTAAAAAAAAGGAAATTATTTGAATAAAAATATGGTTAACTTTAACATTTTCCCAAATCTTAATCTTTTTACAGGCACACCGCATTCATCGATCCATTATGTTTGATTTCCTCAAAGTATAATTGAAGTGTTGTCAAAATAAGTGCTGGTATATATAGTCGGACGAAGACAAGTCTAGTCACGCAGTGTAGCGTGGAATATCCCAACAAAATTTGGATTTTTTCTACTATTAAAATTTTCATGTTTTTTTTTCCATATCTTTATCTTCTACAATTTTAAACATACATCTATCGATGCTCAATTGAATGACAAATATTTTTGTTCATTATCCAAACAGGTAAAAACCGGGAAAATAGTTAGAAAAAATATTAAAATGATTGTAACTTTTCAACAAAGGGGTCAATATTGAACGAAATATAGTCTGTGGTCATATAATTCACATTATGACATACGATCGAGCATTATAATGGATAAAAATTAATAACTTTCCGTGTTTGTTGGCCCATACTTACTACGTATTTTTCCTCTCAATTTTATTAATTGTTGATGGTAGCGATCACGGCAGAAACCATTTGAAAAGGTTTTAATAGGTCATAATAATTCGATACAAAATTTAATATAACATATACTAATTAACAATTGTTCGTACATTGTATAGATGCGCATGAATTCAATATACACTTTTTTTTGAATAAACACATAAGTCCTACCATAAATTTGAATTAATAAAAAATTAAAATTATTACAGAATAATTATTATTGATTGATAGGAGATGCATATGATATGGCATAAAAAAAGACCAAATTCCAATGTCATTTCGTTTAATAAAATACAAAAGGCGTAATTAAACAAAAAACAAATGCTAAAACGTGTAATAAAAATGTAATTCACTGACTGCATGAGTCAATTTTTAAAAACAATTAATGATTAGAAAATTATTATGTGTCATTAGGTACTTTTTAAATAAATACAAGATAACAATAAATATTTAATACGCGTGTAATTAAAAACAAACATTTAGCATATGATTAAATAATTGTTGCATTAGTAACACATTATAATTTAAAAATACATTTAATTTAAAAATATATAATAAAATAAATACCATTTAAATGAATTCATTAAAAATGGTACTTTTTGTATAACTATAACCATCTCTCGCATACAAATATTTTAATATTATATATTATTGCAGTATTAATTATATAATGGACTACAGAATGAAAGTGACTGGAATATACACGGGATGATTACCCATAGACATACGTCAAATCACACCCGCACACAATATATAGTACTCCTCGAATATATATCATTCAAAGGGTAAATTATAATCAGTTTGTGAGTACACAACAATTCACTAATTGATCTACAATTATATGTTTTGACATAGATGGGTTTATATTAATTTTATAAATGGGTAAATCCCTCGTATCATCGTTGATTGGGTTTCAATACATTGTTACAATCTATTCGATTTATGAAGCCATAAATAAACAAACCATATTTTGTAATTGCGTAGATTATAATTTTAAGGATATGATATACACTGAATATGTTTATCATGTAAATATATGTTTAGCATCATTTCCGTTTTTACATCTATATATCACAGCGAGGTTGAACTTTCAATTCGTTTGTACGTTTATGTACACAGTCATTTAAATAAATAAAATATGTAGGTGTATGTATATATATGTATGCGTGTGTCTTTTATACACAATATATATTATATGTACATAAGGAAATTAAATAAATCATTACAAACAATTATCTTCTTCTTAATATAATTCTTATATAAAAATAATTAATTAATAATTATTTGTTTTTGTAAATACCAAACTGAATTCAGGGTCAATACCACTCTGTAGTCGCGTGCACACATAAGTGAAAGAATAAACGATAAATTATAATTTAAAACTTTATATTCTTTCATAAAATTAAGATTATGGTATGTAATAACATTTAATTAAATATTATAATAATAATAATAATAATAATAATAATAATCAGGTTCATTTAGATTAAATTACAGAAGATTGTGTCTCCATCATTAATTTTCAATTAGAAAAACACAAAAAAAAAATTAACATTATCTTTAATTTTATCTAGATAAATTGGATGTTATCTATTTTTCTCAGATAATATTTAAAAAAATATATTTATCTTTATCTTATCTTATGTTTTAGATAAACAAATTAAAAAAGTATCTTTATCTTATCTATATATATATATATAGATGATCAATACTTTATTTAATTCAAACACTGATAATAATAAAGAATAATAAGTTAAAAAAAAATGTACAGAGTGTCCCAGTAAACCTGGTAGTACTTTTCAAGTTTTTGGGTTTTGCGTTTTTGTGCCATTATATAGGCATTAAAATGGTGTCACTACATCAACAAATCAAATTGAATTTTGTTTTAATCAACGATTTAATAGCAATACTGTATTATTGATGGTATTCGGTATTACAATAGTTACAAATAGTTGGCCATTGAAAATAATTTACATGATGTACCAATATGTTAATGAAAAGCCATAACAAATCAAATGCAACATTGGCTGTATTGATAAATGGTTAAAAAATTGAATATTTTTATAAACAATTAAATGTTTGTTAAAATTGAAATAAGTCAAAAAGTATACGCAATGCATAAATGTTAGGAAGAAAAAATTAAAAATATATAGTTATTTTTAGCAACTTTAAAAATATATAATAAATTCTGGCAGGTGTACTTGTTATCGAATTATCATTAAAATCAACATTGATCCAGTTACCATTTTAATGGCCAAAAAAAAAATACTTAAAGCGATCATAAATGGCACTAGAATATGTCACTATCGGACATATCTGTATAGAGAAATTGTTTGCTGAAGAAAGTCTCATTATTACGTTGCGATCCTTTTAGGTTTGTAGGTAACATCCTGTATAAATTTATTATCACAAAAAGATAGTTTTGACCTTTTATACTATATTTTAACATACATTTTAATTTTAAAAAATTCATCAGCAGATATAAAATAAACATAGTACACAAACAATTTTTAATAATTTATTATATCAACTATAAATTTGGACAACAGTTCATTGACCCGTCGCGTCGTCAAAAAGGGTTATATAATCATACTATTTTTTTACATTATAAATTTTTATATATTTACTCTCTCTCTGTGGAACGCAAAACACACACACACACACATATACACACGACAGATTATATTATTTAATAATATTACAATATATGCAATAATAATAATAATAATAATATAATTTAATGTTTATAATTTATATTGATAGATACAAAATTATGTAATTTTTATGGCTTTTTAAAGAAAAATTATATTTTGTATTATGCGAGTATAAACAGTATAAATAAAATATAAAAACACAGTCAGGTCTTACAATAAAAATATATGTTGTATACTAAAATGGACTATAATAAGTAAGCAAGTGTTATGCAATTTTATTGAGTTGACTATGAAATACAAAATAAATAAAAACAATAATAGTTACAACAAAAAAAACATATAACAACAATTAAAAAATGGGTACATAAAAATTAGGTGCCAATAATAATAATAAAATATGCAATAATAATTGAATGATGACATTGTCTTTTTAATGCGTGCGTGTCTGCCTCAAAATTTTTGTATATATGGAGGCAAAATAAACAAAAAAAACGCAGTAGTGATGCCTCTTTGCATATTTTATGAATTGATCGATACACTGTCACGGCACACATCAAATAGTGGAAATTTTAAGATTGTTATATTTACAAATGACAAGTCATGATGATCATATCACATTATATACGATGATTATTTGTTGTACTCGCATATAAATGACTATATAATTTTATATGTAAATAATTATCAATACACTTTAGTTTTATAAATTGATAAATTGCTAATACAACGTGTAGTGAAAAAAAAAAACACGGTCGGTTAGAAGAAGAAGAAAAAAAAAAAAAGTGAAATTTATGTAAATTTACATTTTTGTGTTTTCAATTAAATTGTGCTAATTTTTTTATTCTATTATTATTATTATTATTATAATTATAATCAAATATTTATCATCACACACGCAGTAGCGATCAAATGCATTTCACAAAATCCTATATGAAAAAAAATCGTATAATAAAATAATAAAACAATTTTTTATTGGGTGTTTACTATACGAAATCTCCAGACAGAGAACCAGTACCAGTGACAGAGATTGGGAAATCTATTAATCGATGAAGATCCGTATGCCATATACTAAAAGAATAGTCAGAAGTATTATAATAAGTGTAACCCGCCAAAAATCTATTAGCATTTGTTTACACTCAAAATGTGAGAATGATCGAAAAGTAAAGAAATCGAAGGCACAAGAACGTGTAATCGAATGATAACAGAACCAAATTGAAAACCATGCGTAATTTTCTGCTTGCTAGTGGGTGGGACCAACAAGTTTATTTGCAATATATTATAAACTTCTGAAATCGAATGAAATCATTACAGTTGATCAGTGGTTCAGTTGGTAAAAAGCATAACATCCAATCCGGAGATTGTACGGGTTCAATCTTCGGCATTGACATGAAAAATTTATACATTATTTTTCATATACTAAAATTGCTTAACCGGATTATTTCATTAGTTCGTTTCTTATGAAATCAAAGAGCGAAAAAGCGAATTCTTGTTGCGACTGATTCTTTATATATTAGCAACATTTGTTGTATATAAATTCGTGATGAAATCTGTTAAATTGTAAACTTTCTTTCCAACATATTCAATTCTTTGGCTTTTCTGATATTAGGATTAGTATTAGTAATTCGTATTTCATTGTCAGCGTCACATAATTTGAAACAAAATGGAATGCGGCAGAAATGTGAGATGCCACCGTTTAGACAATTATTCATAGATGGTTAATCGACAAATTCCTTTATTAGTTATTTTAGTAGTTAGTTGGAAGATGATTATACTTTTTATCACTACTGTATATTTTTTTATAGATAGAAAATAAATTAATAATTTATATTTAACGTGATGCATATAGATTTATTTGTGCATATATATATATGTTGTGATTGTTGTGTGATGACACATAACCTTGTACGATAATTGAATACAAAAGAAAAAAAAATTAATTATCTTATATGGTAATTTTACAAACGTTGTGCGAGTTAAATTTCTATTAATTGTTATGGTCAAAATATTATTATTTATTATACCTTATTTACTAATCCGTTTAATTAGTATATGTATTCAAATATACACGTATACACATATTTATAGAGCGATTAATACAAATATTAAAGATAAAATGATATTGTGAATTTTAATGTAATGATTAATATCAATTAATTTTTGGTTTAACCATTCTGAATCAATGTCTAAACTTTTTTCTTATGAGAGTATATGCGTATTATAATTCTATATTGCCAAGTAATAATGTAGAATCTAATGATTTATATCTTCATATTGAGATCATTAACCTAGTCGCCGCACTTGTTTTGAACTGAAACGGGCGAATTTATAGCGAAAAAATGTTTAAAACTATTTATGAGCTTGCTGCGGTATACATACAATTGCCTATATCGTCATCTGTAATATAGCAAATGAAACTAAATTATAATTATTATTTCGTGTTCTTTTAGAATTATCAACAAAAATGATGTATTGGGTGGGCAAATTTTACTTATACAATTATATTGTCTACTATTAAAAGCGTATCACATGTAAAAGGATACAATTAACGAAAAAAAATAAATGTTATACCTTTCAATTTATAATTAAATAAATAAAATAATTGATTTTTTTTATATTTACATTAAAAGCTTTTCATGTACGTATAATTAAATCGTGTGCATATGTGACTAGAACATTAAGTATTATTATAATAATAATATGTAAATTGTAAAACAGAATATACCTCAATTGTATATTCCATGCGTATACATTACACAACCATAATTACTGCATCTTATTGATGTAATCAAGTAATTTAAATCATGTTTCACATATAATAATTATAAAATATATGTCATTTCTGTTAAAGATAATAATAATCTATAATAATTTATTATTTTCATTTTCAAATACACTATTTATTATCATGCACACAGCACAATAATCTACACAAAACAATTAGTAATAAAATTTACATTCTAAACTCATCTTCTGTTGCCAGTATAATTATTACAATAATTATTAAACAATTTATACAATTCGCATATAAAAAATATTAATCTATCTGAATAGTATAATTATAAAGCGCTTTATACACAGACACCACAGACACGGTCAATCAAAAATCATTGAGTATTACATATAGTCTTCTTAGGTTCTTGTACAATTGTGTGATTTTTATCAGCAGATCAATAATTATTAATATTGAATAATTCTTGATCCATATAAAAATTTTCCGGAAAACCTCAATTTCTAAGCGTTGCAATTTTTAAATTCCGCGATCCCAGAGATCTGCGGACAGATTTCCAGATTATAGTAATACTATGTGATTTATTAAACGATTTTTAGGGAAATTTTGTACGTAAATATTAATATTTACCTAAGAAATTTTTTGGATATTGATACCAGCAAGGTTTGGAACCTGATCAATTTAACAATCTCATCTCAGTCGATTTTGAAGAAATTTTCCATTTAACTTAAAGACTGTTATTTATTTTCTCCGTCGATTTTGCCATATATTTTCGATATAGTTTTATAGTTGCATATTAAAAGAAAGATCTGTTTCTTAGAAAATTACCGCATTTTAAAAATTTAATCAATTATTAACCGATTTTAATGAAATTTTGTATGTACAGATTAAAACTGGAAACAGTTCTTAAGAAAAAATTCTGTGAAAACGATTCCCAGTTATTCTATGATCGTGTCTGCATTGGCAATAAAAGTATAATTTGAACATTTCTCTTCAAAATAGTTATTTGAAAGGCGTACACAAGTCTGTTATCATCTAACCTACCTATTTTTTATATCTGACAGAAAAAACTAATTTGAATTAAATTTTCTATATTTTTAAGTGATCATAATTAAAATGAATAAATATATTTATAAGAAATAAAATACCTGTCATCAAAGTAGAATATGGTTAATTTGTTAATAAAATATTAATTTAATAATAGAAAAGTATAAATTGTTGGATGGATAAAACAATTGAGTAGTGCGATTAGATTTGGACGTAGTACAATCAAACAAACAAGAATTGGTATTCAAATCAAACGGCGAAAATTGAAATTGATAGATAAAACCTCGAGGAAGTGGAATGCACAGGGTGAGACGGAAATGGGTGAACCAAGGCGTACATGTCGCATGGAATTTATCTATATTAAAAATTTATTAAGAAAAGATAAGATATTTATAGGAATATTTTTCTGAATATATTTTATATTAATTGTGCGTAGTTAAATTAATAGTAATCGATTGTAAACTTGGTTTTATGCAATGTATTCCATAAGTAAATAGTGTAAAAATTAAATCATAAATTATTATACACAAACACACTATAGTCTTAGTATATTAATCTCATCCATTAATAGTTGTATTATCATATTTTTTTTATTACAAAAAACTTATACATATAATTTTGTAATGTGTAAATATATAAATTACAAATAAAAAGTATACATAATGTGTATATTGTGCACGTAAATCGTAAATACATAAATATCTCGAGGTAAAAGGTATTTTTTATGCCTATACGAATATATGAACATATAGTAATTTTGACCTTGATTCGATAAATTGAAAAATAATAATAATAATGAAAAAACTTTCTTTTTTCACATAAAAATTTGGCATTGAAATACCACGCCAAAAAATTTATACATATTCATTTATAAATAGAAAAGATTATGTATTTATGAATTACATACTTTGCATAGACTTGTCAATAATAATAATAATACGCATATTATAATGAATACATATTGTTGTGATAATGTATCTACTATCAAATGTCATACCTAAAGATACTGTTGTGCGACACCACTGTCAGTAATGTCTTGTGCGTGTACACACATTGAAGATGCAAAATGTCACAGGAAATGTTAAAATATCCAAATCATTTGGAATTTATTATAAAGATAATACCTCCTGCATAGGTTACCAAAAACAAATCATCCCAAACACTTTACAGTGAAAATGAGATAAATAGAATGATTTCTGCTATTTTTCGTTAAAAATCAAGTGAAAACATGAAAAGTGTGAGAGAATTATCTTTTAGTTTGATTTTATTGTATATGAAAAATATTTATTAGAAAATATTCGTCTGTTTTTGGTGTAAACTGTCTTAGACATACAAAGGTTGAAAAATGATATAATAAGTCAGATAATGTTGTGTCGCGTGTGTAAACATAGTATTAACATGTATATTCAATACATATACAAGTTATTTTTAAAAGTGCGGATGACCCAGAGTAACATCCATCACAAAACTGTTTTTGAAAGATTACTGAAACATTATGAAATATACAATTTATACATATTTTTTTTATTACGTAACTTCAATTGTATAGTATTACCTTATTACAAAACATATCATGAATGGATTTAATTAAATCTGGATAAACATAGATTGACTAGAATTTAATTTAAACGTCAATGTGATAGAGGTTGATATTTATTAAGTTCTGAAATATGTATAGTTACTAGTTTTTTGTTAATATTTTTCCTCATCCTACCAATATGTTATGCTTGAAATTAGTTATACATCGTATCATATATGATACATCACCTTTAATGTATATATGACCTATAAAATAGGATTGAGATATAATAAATAATTTTTTACAACGTAATTTAATATTAGTTGATGTCATTTCAATATATTGTCATATATTATATAATACAGCTATAAATAAATATTTTCGATTTATTACATATTTTTGGGAATTCCCTCAATGTGTGTTTATAATTTGTATAAATATATATTATTGTACATATGGATGGATGCGGTTTTAAATATATATTGTAGTATGAATATATACACCGAAATGAGTAACGAGTTGTGATCAAAATGTTCGTTGATAATTATTGAATAAAAATTTTTTTAGTTATAATACACCAGAAGTAGCAATTTGATCTATAGACAATCCCGTCATAAGATAGCCATAAATTCATATTAGTGTCCCCCAAAATTGCTATACACAACAATAAATAAAATTATCATTATTTTTTTGAAAAAAAAAGACCGAATAATTCCTAAATATTGACTTCTCCTCTTTTTACAGAGAAAAAAAAAATTAAATTTGATTTAACTATATTCCGCAAAGGGTCATTTGATCAGTAGTTAGGTGAAATCTTTAACATTTTAAAACCCATTGCATAACATATTTTTGCTATTGTATCATTTATATTTCAGCTGTGTGGCATCATATTTGTTTATTGAATGTCAAAATAATAAGAAATTACACGATATAGTCTGCTGCAGAGTTTAAACTTTCAATTTATTTGCTGAATTCAATTGAAAATTTCGATACTTGCTTCTACTACGTTCAAGGCATATATGGATTAAAAAAGCCGGTAAGTATATACCGGTGAAACGATCGGATTCTATAATAGTACTAAATTCGGTGCGTAACTATACGGTGGACGTAACTATACTCATGCTTGTTTTATATATAGAAAAACAACTAGCGAAAATAACAATCTTTATTCCAATGAACTGAAAGGAATTATAGCCAATGATTTTCAATATAAGCAACAGGAAGAACAAGAAATTATACAGGAAAGCTCTCAACCAGTTTCACTTATATAGTGAATTCATGTGAGTGACAGCGGGTGAAAATGAAAAGGTCCATCAAATAATTTGTCAGGTCACAAAAACTTAACGTGAACTTATTAATTACACCCACTCATATAGTATTATTGTATATATTTATACAGCAATATATTAACTACATGTACCTGTAACCAGCTACCTCTATATATATTTTTATATAAAGAATTTATAAAATTAGCATTAATAAATAACAAAATATATTCTTAATTTTGAAAAACAAAATAATAACACACCATTATTTATTTATTATAAAGCAAAAAACTGAATATAGGATAAAATAAACAAACAGATTAATAAATAAAATAAATACAAATCTTCGCACAAAAAAAAACATCACATTTGTTTTTAAAAGTTTTTTCAATTTTTTATAATTATAATCTACATTTATTTATTTAATTTTGTATTAATTAGCTATGGATTTATTTATAATAATATAAAAGATAATATGTACTCTATATATCACACACGCACCCTCTGTCCGGTAAAAATAATGACGCAATGACTTGCTAATATTGTATATATAAATATGAATCTGAGGTAACGTCGCATTTTCTGACTGCTGTTTGATTTATGTTTTTAATTAATTTTCAGCCTTCAGTATACTAAACCAAAAACAATACCCATTAAGGCCGATAACTTTAAACAAGAGCTGAAATAAATTCATGGATTTATTGACGGATGAACAACAATTATACCGAAGAAAACAAAGAACAAAGTGAGTGATTTCTTATAATTTAAAAAGAAATCTTCGCAATGAAACTTGGTATACGAAAAAATTTTATGAGATTTTAACTCAAGAAATTGGTGCACGACAATAAATTCAATTGACTGATATGAATTTCGTGAGCGACAATTATCACTAACAACCAACATATCCATAACAAATCCACAACATTCAAATCGGCAACATAGCCAGCAATAAATTGATGTATTTCGCATTGCAGCCAAAATACATATTTTGGAATAAATAAAATTATTTATTATTAATTAATTTTTTAGTTGATCCATTTGTGATGCAAGGGTTATTTTTCCGGACAGAGGTTGTATGTATTAATAACAAATTTAATAAATCATAAAATGAATTTATAAATTATATTTTATCGAAAATAAATATAAAATATATTTTGATTTTCAGATGTGGTCGCAAAAATAAAATATTGAATACATAATAATTTAAGCACAGATATTGTGGTTAGAGAAACATTTTTAATTTGGCTAATTAAATTAATACACATATTAATTTAATTCACATACCTCGATTATAAATATCATATGATTTTTGTAGTAATTATCCAATGATACGTATTTTGTATTGACATTTAATATTGCGAACCTTTTTTATTGTCTCTCGTGATTAGATAATTGGTATATATATATTTTTATTAATGATAATTCTATATAATTATTAATATAACATCGAAAATCACTTTGATTTGATCATGTATAAAATTAGAATTTTTTTTTTTACCTTTTTAATTATTATTTGTTAATATTAATTTAATTCGAATTAATGAATTTAATTAAAATAAATTTTTAGTCATGTGAATTTTATTAGAATTATTTTAAAATAATTTATTACAAAATCTTGTACTTTTGAAATGAGATAGTGAAATATACTCTTTGATATAAAATTCTTTCAAATATATCTATTATTATTATTGTTAGAAGCGTAGGGGTTTGTGAGTACAACGTAAAATATGTGAAATGGCGATTAGATGTGATGCCAATGCATATATAACATTATGTGTGGCAACCGAATTGATAACCGCTGAGGAGAAGTACTATATATTCGAATTTATTGTTGACGTAGCTATGTGAGTGCTGTTAGCCAATGTAATAGAAAGTTGCGATGGAACGGTAATCAAATTGGAGGATGAGGGGTCAATTAACATTAAGGGATCACAGAACCAACTATTTCGACTTTTCATATGGGTGTCCTACACCAAAAAAGGTTAAAGCTGAAATCAATAAGAATTTGCCGGAACTCAGACAAAGCTAACTACAAGGAAATGAGTTTAAGGAGAATCTGATGCGGACACGGTAAAATCAATATCGAAAACTTCTACAAAAATGTAAAAGGAGTTACAGATAAATGTTTTAATTTCGATTTTGTTAGATTTATTTCCCACTCTGATGAGGTGTGGACGCAACTGGAGAAACTAAAGAAAGAAATGAGAAATGTTTTAAACCATACTTTAAGAAAAGATTATCAAAAAGTAAGAAATGAATATACTGCCAAAAAAACTATTAGAAATGAAGACAACATAAGAATGGTCGTGGTGCGAGACTTCGGTTCATACATAGAGAGTATTTCTGAGGTTAATATAAACTGCACCAATTGATTAAGTATTTGAAATAATGAGAATAACAGAAAGATTATATAGAGATTGAAACCGAGTGGAAATGTTTTTGCCAAAAAAAATTGCAATACATCGCAGTGGTGTCGAAGGGGATTTTAAGACTATCATCGAGTTCAATGCCATACAATGCTATACACTATGATGCTAAGACAATATTTTGTAAAAGTATAAAGACGGGTATGTGTGACCATGACTGTTGCTTATCGCACGACGCTAACCACTTCTATGGAGGTATATGGGGAAAGATCGAATCGAGAAACGGATCGCATGAAGTACATCAGTCACGTTGCGGTCGACGTATATATAAAACCTCATGCGGTAGTAAAAAGTATACCCAAATAATGTGTTTCATTAATCATTTACGTTAAGTTATTTTTTATCTCTCGGTTTAATTAATAAATAAATGGGGAATATTCTCATATAACATTTGTTCATATCAGTACACATGTGTTTAATACTAAATGTGAGGTCCACATTTTTATTATTTATTTGAATGTGCTCTAAAAAAATTTCGATGTAATCAAATTGTTTAATTATATAGTTTTGGGACAGAGAAATTATCTTAACTATAGCGACGTTTGATTTCGCAAGGAGATTTCTGAATATTTCAATTTTACTAAATATATGTATTTTATTTTTTTCTTTAATATTAATAATTAAATTAAATAATTAATAATTAAAAAATATTTATACAAATTATAATTATTTTTATATGTAGTAGTAGTACAACAATAACAAAACAAAAAATTCTCTTAATGATTTTTAAATGGTAAACATTTTATTGATCGCCGGTCGTCGTACATTTGTACTATATTTTTTTATATTTTAATATTTTTATAACCTTCATCGATTGAAAACATATAAAAAATAATTTATAATAATTTTAAGACGATAGTATTCATGTCTTTTTCAAAATATTATGATATTATGATATGATATAACAAAACATTGTATACATATTTATTTGAATTGAGGTCATATCATATTTTATTTTATATATATTTATGTACTGTTTCAAAACCAATACATATATATTTAATAAATAAAATTTATATTGTACACATAACAAATACATATACAATAATAAAAAAACATATGATTTTCAATTCAATTTATAACATTACAGTTAAATCGAGTTAAACTAATGTCTGCATGTGATTTATACAATATAATTTATAGTATTTTCTCGAATGACTTATAAAGAAGATAATGTTACAAATTTAATTAAACATAATTAATTAATTTGCAAAATATAATAATAAATATTCAACATTTTTCTGAATTTCTGTACATTTGTGAGTGAGATATGAGACTCCGCAAAACGCAATGATGAAATATTTCTAAATAGTCATCGATTTACAATTATTGTATTGATGAGCGGTGAATACCAAAGTATAAGCGACAATTAATAAATTATAGAACATTAAATTGAATGATAGATTATTTGAAATATGAAGAAATAAAAAAATACCAAACAACATTGAAAGTTATATTTATTTTAACTATTTATTTATTTATATTTTGGTCTACTATAATTTGACCTTTTTCTTTAAGGCAATATATTATGTGAAGAAACGATATCTAAACCATACATTGAAAATCTTTTATATATATCAAAATAATACAGAAAAATATGAAACAGTTCAATATAATTAAAACACTCATGTGGACACGCAGTGTCTGTCCAGATAAAATTTGAACGTTGCTATATTTTTTCGTCCTTTATTTACTATAGCAGCAACATCATGTGTTTCATGATAGCCTAGACAGTAATTTCGGAGCAAAATTTGTGAAAATTTTTTTAGTAAAAGGTCGGGATGGATATTGGTCATCATATAATTAAATATATAGGTATTATGTACACAATTGTCCAGCCAAACCAAATTATATATATATTTCTTAAAAATGGTTTCATCGATTTTGATGAAATTTTGGATATAATCTTTTGCGTCTACAAATCCTTGGCCTTTTTAATAATGATAAAATAACATGAAATTTTGTATATGTGCCTGGCTGGACGATGGTGGTTCCTATATTATTACAAACAACTGTGCGATGTCAACATTAACTATGTTAAACTATGCGTCTTATTATGGACTAATCATACTCATCATAAAATATTAAAAAATATTATTATATGGATTTAAAGAAATATCTATCTTTTTCGATAATTACACGCAGGCCAATTTGTGTAAGTTATATACTTTTATATATGATATATATGTAAATATTCCCACGAGGAGTATAATTAATCAAATTGACTGTATACATATAATGAATGTGTTTGTTATATGCAGTAGATGCGTTATAATATATTTCACTGTGGGCGAGTAACATGCCACTGAATGATGATGGATTGTATATTGTATATACGTAACTGCGTGCAAATGTAGCTCCTAATTTAAAAACTACTTATTCTGTTGTTAGTTGAAAAAAAATGCATATGCAAATTAATTTTAATGTATTGTATTGTATTTTAATATTAATATGCATTTATTTATGTAAAAATATTGATATTATTGTTATACATTTACACAGGCGTCCCTTGAGCATAATGTGGTTTTGAAATAATACTGTGGCTATAGGATTTTATGTGGAATGTGTGATTCGGTATCAAAAGCTTTGGAGAAATCCATTTGAACCAAAAATAGAACACACTATAATAATATCATCAGGATAGCTTAACGCAGTGCTCCGTACATAGTAGAGTACTTCCTGAATTTCTTTCTGGTGTATTTATGAAGTTAAAACTCGGTATTTCAGATAATTTATCAAGAGTTTGTATAAATTATGTATCATCTATAGGCAGTAGAGTACTTTCTGAACTTCTTTCTTATGTATTTAAGAAGGTAATATTCAGTATTTGTGACAATTTATAAAGAGTTTGTACAAGATGTGTATAATCTGCAGCCAGAAGAATTTCCTGAATTTATTTCTGGTATATTTAAGAAGTTAACATTCAGTATTTGAGACAATTTATTTATTATTTATAAATAAATAATCAATCATTCTTTTCAAACATTTTTCTGTTATTGGTATACAAATATTTTTTTTAATATATGTGTGGAATGTCATGGAAACAATTTTTGTTATTTATATATTATTTTATTAGGTGCGAAATAATCGTTATATTATAGCTTTAAAATTTTAACGAAAACATAAGATGATTTTACTGAAAAATATTGGATATTGATGCATTGCATTCTTATTAGAAAAAAAATTATACAAGAAATAAAAAATAATTAAATAATTCTATTGATATAAAACACAAAACAAAAAAATATGTGTTAAAATTTAATATTTATTGTGAAATAAAAGTAAATATAAGAATAATGGAAAAATTCCTTTTCTGTAATGGCGTCTTGATATTTTCTTAAATTTGTGGCCGGTTTTTATGTATAAAGAATCTAAGTCTAAGGATTTAGGTTGATCGGTACTATACACAGTAAAAAAAAAAAATGAAAATAAAAAGTGTACGAGTCACTTTAAACAGTACCAATTGTAATTCCAGCTACCACGCCCGTGTCACTATCAAAATAAAAATGGTACTATAGATTACCCGCGTCACCATATAATAATAATTGCAGTTCTCGCGTTCTCGTGACTACCAAAGTGCCAAATAATAAAATTAATTATTATAATTAATATGTGTACAGTACCAATAGAAGTATTAATACTATTGCTAGTGTTGAATTGAATAAAAAACGTTTTTCATGAAGTTGCTAGAAAATGCAAATTAAGAGTTCAAAAATTAATTTAATCTATTTTGAAGGTATATGATTTGATTTATTTGCCATAGAACTTTCAAGATATTAACTTTTTGAGAATTATTAAAATATTAACTATAGATTATTCAATAAGCTTTCAAACACCATTTATTTCATAATATACTATGTCATTTGGTTCGATAGATAAATTTAAAGATATAGCTTCTTAAAATGTTCCTTTGTAAATATGCATATCTATTGGGATTTATGCGGTACGCATATGCAAGTTATGTTACTCCAAGGCATGAAGCTTATGACATCCTTACCAAATATTCATAATATACAAGATCGTAAATTACTCTGCATTGGAGTACGTATAACAGTACATCAATAGATCAGCATATATGCGTGTGGTAATAGCCAATACTGTACACAACTACCGCATATCTCAAGGGATACCTGTGTATACATATAATATGTTTTTATAAATATTTAATAATTCACTAAAACTCTATATGTAGGTGTATATGAATATATTGTATTATACAGATATACGTTACATGAATAATATATATTAATTTCTATGGCAACCCAGTGCAAGTGCACTAAACATTTATGTATTTTTAATTTTTTGTAGTACACCTGCACTGACTGAATCAACTGTTACCTGTACGCAGGTATATTTATATATTGAACATATTTGTTTCGTTATAGGTATACTACCAAGTTCAAATTTGATACGGAATTTCTCATTTAAATTTCGACCGTTTAAGATAATATCAAATTATTGATTTGTTTCGATTTGTATACAACTCTTGTTGGTATTGCTACCAATTTGTAGCTTATCAGTCTTGTCAGTTGTTGATTTAACAGCGTATTGGTTGCATTCAAATTTTGTTTGATTCTCTGATTAAAATATTGAATAACGAATTTACATTAAATTTTTTTGTTAAAAACAAAATTAAATGTTCGCAGTGATACATTGAAAATTATATAGAAATAGTGTTTAGCTGATGTGATGTTTTGAAAAAAACCGGCAGTGTGCAAGTGGTTTAAACGCTTCCAAAGTGGTCGCATGATGATGTTGAAAGTGATTCTTATGCGGTAATGCCATGGCAGAGATATTGCTGAAGAACACGTTATATGAACGAGCACTAAGTGTTCGAACAAAAATCGCTTTAAAGGCTATATACAAAAGAAGGAATAAATGAAAGTGTTTCGAGATCTGGATCAAACGCTGGCATCGGTGTATATCAGTTGATGGGGAATACTTCGAAAGGGACAACATAAATTTTGATCAAAAATGAATAAATTCCGTGTCAAATTTGAACGTGGTAGTATACTGGACTGGTGTACACCACCTATGTATTTAATGCAATATATATATATACTCGTATATAGTTAATACTTTTTATATATAGAGACTTTCACCTCACTCAAGAGTGTATTGTATAATTGTATTTATAATAATGCATAAACGTAGAGATATATGCGAGTTTACATTAAAAACCTTTATATTTTATGTGTTAAACTTTGAAATATGTAATTACTAAAAATAGGTACATTAACATTTTTTTATATACATAAACTGTATTGATTAATTGAATTTGTTCTGTAAACGATGTATTAAAAGCTATATATATATATATACCAGACACGAGTAATTAATAAATAGAGGTGTGTCATACCGAAAAATTTGCCTATATATAGAATTATATAGTGCCTTGTGTCTGTGTAGGAGCTTTTATGTTGAATTCATAAAATGTCCCGACAAAAATTAAGTGTTTCAATTTTATGTAAATACCATTCTAATCAATAAATGCACCACCGGTGAGCGATAAGAATATTATATAATAACACAAAGTATGATATAGAAAGGATTACACACTGGGTTGGGGTAACCGCCTGATCAATTGTGTTTATTCAAAAAACCATCCACCATAACTGAAGCATATATATACGTGTGGGTTGATTGAACGAACATACACGCTATATTACTGCCAATACTAACAACAAATATATAGCTTTAAAACATCACATTAAAATCAAGATTTAATTAATTCACAATAATAATATGTTAAATATATTATAAATAAATACGCACAAATTTTCAAATTACAATAATTGTCTATAATTTACTATAAAATATTGATAATTTTATAAGAAACATTCAAATTTATATAGATATTTACTCATTAGGAAATTTAACAGTTTGGACTTTGAACACCATATAACTATTTAACTAACATATACATTATTACACGCACATATATCATCGCAGTTGAGTTATTATATTACAAAATTATGCGATGATTTGTTTCTTGAACTTAATAATTGACAAAATAAATGCAAATAATAAATATATGTTTTTATTAAATAATAATATATACGCGACACGTATAGAAGAACAACATACAACAAATATGTGTAAATAAATATTTTATTATTATTTAAAATGCATTACAATACCCCGTGCGATTACCTTAGTATGAACATATGAAATAATAATACAGTGGATTCTGTATATAAAATACAAAAATTGTATAAAAGTGTATTAACTCCATTTATTTTGGACATATGCACAGCGATTTATATAGTGGTATTAACTCTAGTTCCATACTTTACTTACTGCATGGCATTAAAACGCAGGTGCGGTCTCCAACCAACCTGATCCATATCTGCAGCTAACGTCTTCCAATCCCGAAATTTTAAGGATCTAAATATCACAATTTACTGCATCTATCCATCTAGCCTTGGGTCTTCCGCCGCCTGTTCTTCTTCCATCTGAATTACCATTCAACATTTCAACATAATACGTGTCCAAAAACCATCTTATAATCTATATTGATTTTAATTATTTTCACAATATTTGTTTCAACAGTGTTGTATTTCAAAATTGTATATTCGTTTCGACAACCATTATATGTTCTTTGACGCGACACCAAATCTGCCACTGAGTAAATTTCGTTCAAAAATCCAAAGTAATTGTTTCTGGTTCTGTGTGTCATACGACATGCCTCCGATATTATTGAACGTATTAATGTTTAATATAGCTTCCACTTAAGATCCCGATTGTAATGTTTTCGATTGGAATGGTTTTTTATGCTCTTGTACATGTAGTTATGCTTAAATGGTATTTGATAGTATAATTTCTATATAGAATTTCCGAGGCGGATGAGCTAAACGAAGGTCGTATATAGAAAATGGTACCCAAATATACATAGGTTATACAAATTGTCAGACTAGATTAGCAGAAACCTATGATTTTTGGTAATTTCTTTGTCGATTTTGATAAAATTTGAATGCATTTATATCTAATAGAATATTATATTTATTAACAATTTTTTGGAAGTTACTACAGATAACTGTAAAATTTCCAGAAACTTAATAATTTTGATCATTTCTTCACCAATTTTAGTGACATTTTATGTTTAGGTTTTTAATGCATTTATATTAACAATTTCTTATGAAGTTTCCGGAACAGATGATTAGGTAAGTTTTTCTGATAAAAGTATTAGTTAAATCTTCTAGCAATTTTGGTAAAATTTAAATTATCACGCGCAGTTTTACATGTGTAAAATATTGTTCATACATTAACTCACCAAACCAGACGAATTAGTAATATGAAAACTATACACTGTGACTGAAAATTTGAAACTTCATATTCAAATTATGAAATAGACTATTTTTATAATTTATGAATTTTTTTAAAGTTCTGGTATTTTAAGTAAGTAAAATTGTTGAATAATATATGGTATTTCATATGGTCATGAAAACAAAAAATTTTGTATGTAGCTAGAAAAAGGGATTATATATAAAGAGATCGATTTGAAATTCTTGGATTTGGTCACATACAGAACAATTTTTTCTATTCGGTATTATTTTATTGGGTTGTTTATAATTAACTTCCCAAATATCCATATAATATAGAAACATTCTATATTATAACAGAATACGAACAATAGAGGAGGATTCAATCTTTCGGTAACTATTGAATGCATGTTTTTGTTTCTCGTCTGATTCGTCGGAGATAGTGTATATGAATGAATATAAATTAATGACTTACGCACATGTATGACTGATGCGGTATTTTAACTGATGAAGTAAGTGTACGTAAAACTTGCATGGCCACAAGTGTTAATGAAATAAAAGTGAATGAAAATAAATAATTCATAATATATGTGCATAAAAATAATAATAGTATGTGTGTGTTAAAGTTAAATAAATAAATAAATAAATAAATAAATAAATGAATATTACAAACGCATACGCTGACACATACCTATATGGATTTGCATTTACACAATATTATAGTTATATTGAATCATTTTTTTGTCAGAAGCTTTATTTATTTAAATTATATACTGCAATAAAATGTATAAATTTGAATATATTTATTATTTATTTATTCGTAAACATAATTTGTATTCCTTTTTTTTTTTTCTTCCGAAGCACTCGTGTATTTGATGCGTTCCTTTTTAAATATGTCCAAGTATATACTATTCACATGATGTATACCTTTACATATATTGTGTATACGATGTGCATATATAGAGGAAAAAATATATCGCAACATTAATAATACTCGTATATAGGTATATTTTTAATAATATTATATTTTAAAGGTCAACACACATTGGTTTGGCATTTGGTTTGCATACCTACATTTAATATAAGTAACAGAGAAAGGGTTTCGTAACACCGTGTACAATCAAATTTATAGGTATACTTGCACATACACACTTATAAATACATATGTCAAAGTCATAATTTTTATAAGCGAAAGGGTAAACATTATTAATATAATTATTTAAGTTAAGTATACAAATTTTTTTTTTTTAAGTATATGACAAACATTAAAATTAAAATTAAAATCACACACACAATGTTTTTAACACAACACTTTTAAAAATTGAAATTAATAAATAAATAATATGTTAATTAATTAAAAATAAATGCAATAAAGGTTAATTATGTTAATATATGGTTGGTTTTGATGGTATAATAATTATTTCATTGACAAATTTCTAAAAAAAATTTACCAAAAACAGAAGAGACGGAAAAAAACGAGATAATAATAATGCGCAATTTTTTTTTGGTTTTCATATTGTTTTAAAAAAATTAATTTTGTCTGTAACAAAAATGCGACACATCAACAAAAAATAATAATAATAAAAAATAAAAAATAAATAAATATTAAATTGTTATATGCCTTTAAAAAATAAATTAAAATATTATATATAAAAATTATTGAAGTAAATAAAAATAAGGAAGTCTTTTTTTCTTTCTTTTTGTATAAGAAAAAAAAATAATATGGTTTTTGCCTTGAAAATAATTCTGACACACGAGCTTCGTTCATACGTTGTAAAAAAAAAACAACAATTTTTATTTGTTTATATATTTTGTCTTTTTTCTTGTACATTTTTTTTCTTATGAATGACAGGGCGGGCGGCGTCCAGTAAGTGAATAAAAAATGTTCCTAATCTTTATTTATATAACAGTCTAATTAGATTTTTTACGGTACGACTTTGAACAGAACACTCACTATCCCAATAATTTTCTGTATTCTATTTATTTCAAATATTTAATTATTAATAATTAATAAATCGTGGTGGTTTTGCAATACTCGAATTTGTTGTATGTCCAGTGAAATGTCTAGACGCAGATATGATTTGTTTGATCCTATATAAATAATGTATCCTATTTCTTTTTCTTAAATTGGAATGATGACTTTATTGGAATTGGGGACTTTAAATCAATTATTCCATTTTCACATCGTTTAGAGTTAGTAGTCCTGCCACGGTACGCAGGTCATATGTTACTCCAAGTGAAGTAAGTATCTACCAAACATTAATTACGCAGTAAAGTTGTTAAATTACTCTGCACACGAGAAAATTCAAAAATGCATCAATTGCGGTTTGTAATTATATCGAAAGATATAAATATTTCCTTAATTCCATTATTTTCATTTGATTGCGATTAGACGATTTAAATAATGGTACGATATTTATTATCACATATGGATGTGTGAATGAAATGCTATCTCATAATTTGGTTATTTCTCTATATATATTTGAAGTACATACCATATATAATATAAAGGCATGTTCGGCAATTAGGGCATTTTGTCCACGATTAATTTGTAGAGTGTTGGGTGATTTACAGAGCGATCATTATTAAAATGGAAATTCAGTAAAGTGTGTGAATTGATCAACAAGTAAATTGGAATCGCCAAAATAGAACGTAGAAAAATCGCAATTAGTGGTGCAATGTTAGAACAACTCAATCGAAATAACTGCAACCGGATCACAAAGGCAGTAGTACTGGATGTTTAAATTTAATACTTTAATATCGATTTCGTTGGTGTGCCATCAAATTGGTTTTTAATTGTTTGATTTTGATTTGTATAAAGAAACATGAACATTAATTTTTGTGGCGATTCTCTTTCGGGTTATTCCCTCGCGCACGTGATTTCGTAAGTGCAATCAATCTGCTTCGTGTTTACATAAATGTTGAAAATTTCACATAGTGAGACCGATTATATTGGCAATAAAAAAAAAAGCAAACAAACAATTAGATCATTGTTTGTATAAAAATTATTTTCATTGTTAAGAGCTTATAATTATATTATATTATTATAAAAATATATAAATTTATAATTAAAATTCGTCGATTGTATTTTTTCCATTCCACATTATTATTTAGATTACACGAGTAATTATAAATAAATAAAAGTATATGCGATTATGTAAGATTAATTGCGATACGTATTTGGAAATATATACCGCATTTTCATTGTTATATAAATGTAGGGTGTACGCGAATGAAATGAGATCCTTCAAGGGGATGCAACATATATGGGGACATAATTCTAAGTCAAAAATACTTATTGACACTTTTTAATTTAGCGTTCGAGATACATCCTTACCAATTCTTTCGGTGGTATTAACTTTAAATTACCTTATCCATTTCAAAATTAAAAATAAAACACAAAAAGTAAATTTTAAATGACTTTGAAATAAATTTGTTTCACGTAACGTGTTTCAATTTCATTTTCTACAATAGTTAACATAAATTTTCTGTGATTTATCTTACACAGTTTCGAAGTCATTTAAATATATGAGATACGAAAAACAAAAACCTTAAATTAAAGAGTATCATTTAGTATTTACGAATTAGATGTATGTCCATGTCCTTCAACCAACACCAACCTCTGGAAAGATCGACACTGTACTCGTGGACATCCTGTATACAAATATATTGTCTGACTGTAATGGGACATAACCATTTTTTTTTGTTTATTTATAGGTGCGTATATTTATCAGTAAAATTATTGTTATTATGGTATAAATTTATTATTTATATTTATGTGTACATCAAAATAGTGCTTAACAACAGTATCTGCGATTACGAATTGATGTACACGTTTTTCTATCCATATGTTATCCATAAATCGATACATTTATTTTTATTATTAAAACATGATATGTAAAAAGCAAAAAATATAGAAAAAATATGCATTCTCATTATTATTATCAAATTATTATCGTATAAATAATAACAATATAATATCGAAAATATTGATAACTGTGAGCGATAAGTGTACAATTATAATGTTAAAACAAAAAAAAAATAAATAATGTTTTTTTTTTAAATATTGTTTACAATTTTATATTGAAATAAAATATAAATATTATCAAAACCAAAACAAAGCATTCTATTACATGTGCATATAATTGAATATAATATTATTGTAGTGCACGCTCTGCTCCGGGACATATCAAGGGACTGACAAAAAAAATCTTAGTTCAAAATTTTAAAAAAATTAAATATGAAATGCTTAACTATATACGAAAAAGTAAACGATACTCGAAAATATAGTTTTCTGTTTAAATTCCAGAAATTATGTAAAATTTGTTAGAATTTAGTAGGGTAGGTAGATGCTCTAGTACGCTGAGTACTAGTATCCATCCTCTTTTAACAAAAAATAGGATATATAATGTATCTATTCTATATGCATGAGTAGGGAATGGAATTATATTAAGTTAATAGAAAAAGATAACCGTAGAATAGGTTACCAGACAAGATTTCATCAGAAAACTGTAAAATTTGATTAATTCTCCACACCAATTTTGATGAAATTTGATGAAATGGAATTCTATTAAAAATTCCAAATAATGTAATTTCTAAGTGTATACAATGGAATTACTTGAACAATTTTTAGTAATTTTCTAGAAATCGATACTCAGATGAAGAGATTGCGCCAGATAAATTTATTTATTCATTTCTAATTTCCTCCAAAATAAATACTCTCGGCATAGTTATATATTTACTGCACATCGTTTATAAATATTTCGGGGATTGATTATTTACTAAGGCATACGCCAAGTCATCTTCTCATAACAGTTCCTCTGGCTTGTTCCGTAAAGTTATCTATAACATTGGTAAATTACTCCATCTGCGAGTATATACCAAATCACTACTAAAAATTGGTTTGCATTTATATTTCGGCAAATGATTTATTAATTAAATTATTCTTATGAGTGAATCGCCATTGTTAATGTCTGAATATATTTGCAAATATATTAAATTTCAGAAATGAACAAATGATAATTCGTAGTTAAATTTTTAGTTATGATAAATACATTTCAATACTCGGGATCGAACCCATTATCTCTGGATTGATTGAACATGATCTTTTACCACTGCGCCACCGAAAAACCTTATGATTGTTTAGAATTTTATGATATAAAATTTTTTAATATTTTAATGAAATTGGATCGCATAGATTTTTGAAATAGTTGAAATTCAATCTAAATTTATCAGCAGAATAACTAGTTTTGTAATTAGAAATAGTTGAAGTGATCAACTTGGTATCAGTTTTTGAGGTAAGCGTACGAAATCAGTCGTATATTCATATATTCTGTACGCATGTTGGTATCGATTTTTCCGGGATTTCTATAGGAACTATTCATATAAAAAACCTCAGTTTAAGCCTATATAAAAAATCCAACATCATAATTGTATGAGAATTGACCAAATTGATAGATTTCCAGAAATTGACCAACAAATACCATATCCAGATTTTACATTACTTCAATACGAACACTGTTATAATGATCCCATTGCAGTAAGTATGACTTGTTATACATTTTCTTTGTATACGCGAATTGACCAAAATAAACAGTTCAAGAAAACTAAACAGTGCACAAAATTAAGTGACACACTGTGTATATTATTTTTATATTGATAGTAGGTTTTTTGTGGTTTTCACAAAATCATATATTAATCATAAATTAGTACTAAATAGTTAAAATTATATATAAAATACAAAAAAAAAACTGTAAATATATTATTTGTACACATAATTTTTAACATAAATACAAATAAATTGTTAAGTACAATTTTATGGCAAAAATTTATGTACGAAATTTTCAAGGTTTCACACCTTTTTTATAATTTCCGTAAGAAAAAATAAAAAATTAAATTAAAATTAACATACGCATCAAAAGTATATTTTAAAATTCTATTGTATAATGGAATTTTTTTTTGCTCATTTATAGAAATTTATTTAAAATACAAACGATGACCGTCAGTCTCGAAAGCGGGGACCATAGATAATTTAAACTGTTGTTTTTAGTAACACAACAATACGCTACCAACTCAACAGTTCTTCCGCGTTATTGAAAATAATTAAGTATTTAAGGGATCACGAAAGGTTAGTGGTCATCGCTACCAATTATAATTGAAAAAAATTAAACCGAGCATTGACGGAATAAACGACCGAAGAACTTCAATACAAAATTTCAAGATAATCGGATTTATATGTATCGAATTTAATTATTCCAGTGGAAATATTTAGGTAAAATGGGAGGGCCACCCCTTAGGATTGTCAGTTTTATTGCAAATTCATCAACATAATGTTATTGTTGTGTTTTTTTTGCGATTGAAAAGGAACCAATTACTGTAATGCGCTTCTCAAACCAGGTCACACTATATGGTAATAAGCGTACATAAGATCAAAAGCTACCCGCAGGCAAACATCTACAAGGCAGGAGATATTTTTATAATGATATTCACCAGACATGGCCACCCTTATGATTACCATCTATTCAGATCGATTCTTTGAACGATCATTAGTTTTCTCAAATGGAATTATGATGAATGTTTATAACGCAATAGAATCCAAAAGATTTGTAGGCAATACTTCGCTGTGAGTGTTATTATAAAACAGAAATATTCACAAATACAATTTATTCGATTATTTTGAAAAGTTCGAAAGGATGTGTAAGTTCCAAAAATGTGAGAAATTAAATTATGTTTTAATCCACTTTCTCTGGTTGATAACACACCAGTGTAGTGTACCCAAATATTCCTATAATAGAATTATTTGAGTGTATGAGTTAGTAGCGTTTTTGCTTGTAAATTTGACTTTATGCATTTTATGAAATGATGATTTTAGTAGATTATCTTGAAATTTTGGTCTAACGCATTTTATGACATAATGATGAATATTTCGCTTCACAATTACATATAAAGTTTCTATCGCAATAGAATCCATATAAGTTCGCCGATAAATAGCAAAAGATCATTTATAAATAATAATGTGACAAATATTTTGTAAAACTAATCATTAAATGTTTTACTATGAACAAAATTTTCTGTTTTCTTTCATTACTATTGTTCAAATGAATAAATTCCCTCATATTGTGTACCATTAAATAATAGTTTTTATTCGGGCTTTTGCATCTGAAATAAACACAAGTAATTTCTCTGTATACAATTCAGCTAATTGTAAGGAATCCGGTCAAATTATAGCGACCAACATTTTTTTTATTAAATTTTATTATATTGCTATAATTTAACAGAAAGTTATTGGTAAAGTGTCTATAGAAAAATTACAACTATAAATTTGAGGTACAAAAGCTAACCATTTTATTTAATAGTAAACAGAAATAGAAATATCCTTAATAGTAGAAAATATATTTTTTCCAAGTGTTCAATTTAATAAGTTTAAAATGTAATGTTTAACAAAAATGAAAATTATTCAAATTGTATAGACAAAAAATTATGAAAATACCTTGTACAAATTGGTTCATTGGTTCTGTGTAATAAATAACAAATTCGTTCGACAGCCGGTGCTTTAGGACTTATGTTCCTTGCCTCTCGTATAACTGCATAACATTATATCTGTAAAAATTATAATTAAAAATCAATAATTTGAAATTACCACACCATAAAAGGTGTTGCACAATAAAGAGAATATTTAACTATCGTCATCATATTGTATGTTTTGACAGCTCTTAATATAACAATTATAAGAACTATATGCAATAAAACAATAATTTTTTTATAATTTTAAAATAATATAATTTTTATTTAAATAATCTTTTTATAAATTTATTATTTTTTTTTAATTATCAATAAATTTCTAAACAAATAAAATATTTTTTTTTTCTAAATTAAAATTTAATTTTAATGATGTTGTTGTTGCTGTTGTTGCTGTAGAGTTATTATTTACGTTTACATAAAACCCGCTTAAATAAATATATAGGATAATATTATAATAATAATTAAATGTATTTTTAAATATATAGCAAATGCGAAAAAAAAAAAAAAATAGTAATAGAATAAAAAACAAAAAAAAAAATAAAAAATTAAATTAAATTTGTTTATAATTATTTAAAATTAAAAACCACAACAAATATATAAAATAAAGCCATTATAGCCTTTTGTTTTTTATATTTTTTTTTTTAATTTTATAATGTATTTTTTTTTTTATTATATAATTTAAACAAAAACAAATTTTAAATCGATATGAATTTATTTATAATTCATTTAGTTTTTTTAGTTTTTTTTTTTTATATATATTTTTAATATTAAAATGGAGAGCAAACACATTAGCATTAAATTTTTGTACACATGAAAATAATAAATAATTATGGAAAAAAAATTAAAAATAAAATATATTAAATGAAATAATTTAAAAAAAAAAAAAAAAAAAAAATGGAAGCGAGCGAAGAGAAGTTTAAATGAAATTTAAAATAAAAATAAAAAAAAATAATAATTTAATTAATTTAATTTATAAAATATGTACGTAATTAATTGTTTTTTATTTACTATATTTATTTTGAGATTACACATTTATTTATTTTGTTGACATTTTTACAAATTGTATTTTTATTTTTAAACATAGTGTTTAAAAATAAAATAAATTGTGAGGGTGGATTATTTAAATTTTAATAGAATATATTTTATTTTAGTTTTTTTTTTTTTTTTTTAATTTATTTTCCTATCCATATTTTACATTTTAATTATTATTATATTATTATTATTATTATTATTATTATTATTATTATTAAATAATAAAAAATAATATAATTAATTATTTTTAATTTCCGCATTTTTATTATTATATTATTTATTTTATGTATTCACACACATATTCACATCACTTTTGCTTTCATAGTAGTAGTTATTAATAATAATATTATATATTTTAATTTTTTAAAAATTATTATTTTTAATTTTTTTTTAATTTTTTTTTTTTTTTTTAATTTTTTGTGCCTAAGCTATCACACATTTTTGTATATATCCATATTTTTTTGTTTATTTTTTTTAAATATATAGTTTAAAAGTAAATACTTTTTAATAAATATTTATATTTTTAATTGTTTTATCAAAAAAAAAAAAAAATTATTTTTTATTATTTTAATACATGTGTATTTATAAAAAAAAAAAAAAAAAATATATAAATATATTTATAGCTAAAATTTTTTATTTAATTATTTTTAAAAAATAAACCGGAATGAAAATTAATATTTGGTTTTTTATACATTTTTTTTTTTTTTATACTTTTTTTTTCTACATATATAAAATTATGATGAATAAAATTTTTAATTATTTATTTAAATAAATCCTTTTCATAAATGATGAATAAGGAATTTATTATAGATACACTGTGTCAACATTGTGGCAGCGACAACTGCGGTTCGCTTATTATTTTTGTACAAAAAAAAATAATATCAACGATTTTATAAAATAAAAATAAAGAATAAAAAAAAATATATATAACATTGGCGCAGCTGGGCGCGTTAACTTAATTTTATTTATTTAATTTTTAATAAAATGTACCCCTCCAAATAATGATTAAATCATTATTTTTTTTTTTTTTTTTTATTTATAAAAGCAACTTTTATGCGAAGACGGCACTCACGCGCGCAACTAACAAAAACAAAATAATAAACAAAATGGCATGTATCATATGTGATTCATAAATCTTTTAAATAAAATAAAATAATAATTTTTACAAACAAAAAGTTTTTTGTTTTTTAAGACTAGATATTTATGGGATGGATAGAAATGCAAAAATTATCTTACTCGCATAACAACGATGGTGGTGCGCCGCTAGTGGTGGTGATGGTGATGGTGGTGGTGGTGGTCGTAGCAGTTCAGCAGCGCGCGCGCGCTCGTATTTAATAACAAAATAATAAAAAAAAAATTATATTAAATATAATTTTTAAATTCAGTTTTATTTTTTAAAGTTGTCACAAATGAATGAAAAAAAAAAAAATAAATTTATATTATAATTTAAAATAAAAAATATATATATTTTATATTTTTTTTAATTAATTTTTTATAAAAAATTTGAAAAAAAAAAAAAAATAATAATAATAATAATAATAACCAACGCCTAATACATCTACCCCTACTACGTCCTGTGGCTCTAATTATGTGGTTCCCATTTCTTTTTTTTTTTATTTTTTGTTGATTAACTATATTTTATTTTATTTTTATTTATTTTTTTCACATAACATAAAAATTAATTAATTTTTATAAAAAACAAAGAAGAAATAAAAAAAAAATGGCCGAAAAACAATCCTTAATTCTTTCGAAGAAATTAATAGTTTTTCTTTTTCACCACACGCGTCGCGTTGCATATTGTTTTTTTATTTTTTTTTTTTTTTAATTTAATTTTACATCGATTATTTTAAAAAAAAATATATATATGTAATTTGATTAATTAATTAAATAAAATTAATATAATAATAATAATTTATTTATTTATTTAAAATTTAATGTTTTTTATGATGATTATTATTATTTTAATTTTTTATAGTTCAATGTTGTTTTTTTTTTTTTCAAATTTAATTTAATTTAGTTAAATTATTGTTTTTTTTTAATTTAATTTAATTTAATTTAATTAAATTAACGGTCCAATATCACTTTGATATCTAGCTGTTAGATAGTTAGCCGCCTCAGTCATTTGTTCTAAACAACGATATAAACCTAATAAATGTATTCTATATTGTTTGGCTAATTCAGTGGATTTATCTTTATCGGATGATGACGGTTCCGTTTCAATGCCCGAATCATTTTCATTTGATATTTCACTTTCTGAATCACTAAGTGTATTTGTTGAATTTGACGAAGCAACCGATGCTGTACTGGGACGACGTATATGTCCTTTAATATCTTTTGAATTTGTTGTATTATCTAAAATTAATTGTTCTATTGGGGTGGTTGTTGGTTGTTGTGGTTGTAGTACAGGGAATTGAGGTTGTTGAAAGTGTTGTTGAGCCGGTGATGATAATGATGATGGTGGTGTCTGTAATGATGGTGATGATGATTGTTGTGTGAGGATTATTGGTGGTGGTGGTGGTGCTGGCATTGTTAACGGTGATGTTGTTATTTGTGATGATGGTGATTGTGATTGTTGTTGTTTTGGTTGTTGTTCCTGTGCCTGTTTTAGTTGATCCTGTTGTTTTGGTTGTTCCAGTTGTTGCTGTTGCTGTTGTTGTTGTTGTTGAATTAATTGTTGTTTAGAATTTGATTTTTGTAATTCTTCTGGTTGTTCATCACAATTACGTCCCCACAATAAATCAACTTTTACACCATTTAACATATTATAAAGATTAAATAGTTCGGCTGAATTTAAATTATCATGTACCGTTTTCTTTTTATTACTATAATGGAAATTTTTTTGTATCACAACAGTATCCATGGAATCGCCAACCTATATGAGAAATGCAAAATAATAAAAATAATTAAATATAAAATTATCCAAATTTAATGATAATTAATTTATTGTTAAATTAATTTCAAACACATATATAATATTTGCATGCATATTTAATTGACAATATGACAATTTGCTTATCAGAAATCGGAAATGCAAAACGTATAGAGTAATATTTTCTAGTATTCTTTGTAGCAGATAACCACCACTTTTGCGTTCGTACAGTGTATATTGTAACCATTGAAATAATAAAATATGTGTACAAATGTATATTATTTTGCCATTTTTACAACTAATGGTAAAAATTTTTCTTTACAAATTATCTATAATTTTGCATTTCAGATTTCTCTACGGCATTCAAAAATAAATAAATAGGCAACACATACATTTAATAAAATAATATAATTAAATGTATAACTTACACAAAAAAATTTCAAACCTTTTTAACACACGATTTTAGTGAAAAAAAAAAAAAAAGCAAAACAAATAAAATTAAAAATAAAAACGTTGATACAAAAAAAAATTAATTAACGATTAAAAAAATAACCATTCAAGCACTTATTAATCTATATTTAGTTACAAAATAGCAATTAATTAAGCAAACTTTTATCTACATTAGAACATATTGAATTGTTAAATTAATTTTAATTTTTCAAATATTATCACAAATTTAAATTTTTTATTTTCTATTATTATTTATTTCTATTTGTATATTGATTAAGCCATTGATTGATATATAAAGAAGTCATTATTCAACCGATACATTGCGAAAATGTTATTTGGATATCACGCATTTCAAAGCCCCATCATTTATAATATAATCGCACTTTTAAGACCGAATTACAATAAATTTAAATTTCAAAATTATTTCATTAAATTTTAATTTAATATAATTAGAAATCCATTAAATAGTAAACACTTAAGATTTTCTTATCCAACATCAGTTAAACCCACCAATTACACTTGCATCATTAAGCACAACTTTAAATTTTTTAAATACGTAATTTCTTCGTAGAATGTCATATCTATTCTCTTGCAAAACAATTGAATGGAAATAATTCTAGAATTGACGATCTTGGGATGGGATTGGCTTTTTAAATGAAAGAGGATGTATGGATATAAGGATTTCGATTTGTACCATGTGAAAGGTAAGACTTTTTCAATATTTAATTTTCTATCAATTTTTCAAATATTATTTTCATTTTTTTGTTGAATTAGTTGCAAAATTCTTATGCAATTTTAACCTTTGGTGGGTTTTTTTTTTTAATAATATATGGTAAATGAGTAGGTTTCAACAGGGACTAAAAAATACGCACACACACATGAAAATTGTATTATTTTAAAATAAATATCCTTAATGTTATTGTAATTTTATATAGTATTCATGAGAATCGCACCCATATCATCGCTAATTATTCCACATGAAAACGTGTAACTATTAACATATCAAATGGGACCCGAGGATGATGAAATGTCAGAGAATCAATAACAGTTTTCTATTTACAGTTATTTATTCATTTATACTCTTTAATTTGATATTTTGCATTTGGCCATTGGAAGATATATAAAAATTTTAAATAAATATTTGAAAAATGTTATAAAAGCACAAAAACAGGATATATTAAGGAAATCATCAACATATCTCTATAGTGTGATCCAATAGTATATAAGTATATATATAGTAAATTAAGGTGTTCTTATGACCCAATGTGAAAGTCACAGAAATTTGGTGATTTCTAAGTCTATAATAATCTTAACCTGTTGTGCATTAATCACGAGTCTGACTCGTGTAAACTTATTTTGACTTTGTAAATCAATCACGAGTCTGACTCGTGTAAACTTATTTTTACTTTGTAAATCAATCACGAGTCTGACTCGTGTAAACTTATTTTTACTTTGTGAAAGTATCACGAGTACTACTCGTATAAATATAAATTTACTTTGTGATAACAATATAAATGAAATAATCCACTTTATTTCACTTCAAAATTTATATAAATTTTATTTCTATCGCATTACAAAATTATTATCCGTCAGGTATAGTTTTTTTTTATTCAAACAATTAAAACTACAAGGGGTTAAAAACAATATGATATAAAATTGTGAAATTCTTGAAAGATTTCAGGCGAAGACACTCAAGGGTATTATTAAACGCACCTTAATATTTATACGATACTCCATCATATAAATCCGTGATTTACAAATATGTGCTTGGAGTTAAAGAAAAAGTGCTAAACAGCTAAGATTAATAAAACGGTTTCAAAATGTCTGATATATAGCGCGCAGAGATTTTAAGTATACAATTTAATTAAAATATATATTAGTAATTAAAGAACAATTACTTCGGATTTTCGAACGAAAGGTATTCCGTGGCATATTTCGTCCCGTCAAAGACCAGAATGGTTGGAGGCGAAGATACAATTTTAAATTAGACAAGTTGTAGGGTCAACTAAATATTGTCAAATCAATCAAAATCAATAGATTGAGATGACTTGGACACGTATAACGCATGGAGGAGGAGCGAGTGTCGAAAAAACTGTTGAATGGTAGACCAGAAGGTAGAAGGAGAGCGGAAAGACCTAAGGCGAAATGGCTAGATGCGGTAAACTGTGATATAAAGATCCTTAAAATTAGGGGTTTGGAAGACATTGACTGCGGATAGGTCAGTTTGGAGAAACGTGTTGGCGAAGGCTAAAACCGCATCTGGGTTATAACGCCATGGTAAGTAATAAGTAATTAAGTAAATATGAGTTTTTGAGATCACTGGACCTCCTCGGCTCACAAAAGGAGATATCTGTGATATATAAAACAAACAATAGAAACGAATTGATATCCAAATGGAAATTGCTATATTTCTAATATTATATTTCTAATAGTGTAGAATGTGCAAATTTCACATAACAAAAGCAAGCATAAAGATATAAAAAAAAAACAAAAGGAATTGTTAAAAAAAGCATAAAATCTTAAGCAATTAAAAATATTTTCATCCCATTAAATTTTTACAAATTTTGATTTAAATATAATTAAAGCATTAAAAAATAGAGAAACAAAAAAAAAACTTACCGCTCGATCCATTAAACGACAGGGCACCAAAATTGTGTCATCCATAATGTTTACTGATTTTACAAATTTTTCCATTAAATTAATAATACTTTCACGTGAAAATTCATGATCATCGTTACGAGCAATACGTCGTAAAGAATTCCTGTACAAATGAATAAAATGAAAAACAATTCATTAGAATTTATTTGTTAAAAAATATATTAAAAATAAATAAATATTACATAATTTTTAAAATTTTTGTATTTCACATTATTATTTATATTATATTTAGTATATTATAAAATTATGAATACCATATATATATGGTGACCACCAATAGGCCACACGATGACAACAAAAATGTTAATAAGCAAAAAAATCATAATATTACATATGTTTGAGAAAAAAAAAAAAAAGACTTTAAGGTCATTGTATGAATAATTAAATTATTGTTTTGTTAATGGAATACATAAAATAATAATAAATATACAGTGGCGAACTGTTATTCCATATTTTTTCGGTTAAATCAACAAATATATATAAATATATTAGTTAGATAATAAGGTGTATTTGTATAACAAGTACTTTTTTTTCTAGGACAACATAACAAAAAAAAAGATTCCATTTTTATAATACATTTTATTTACATTTTATTAAAAGATTACCTCGCTCATATATACAACAACGCACACCACATCATCACCACACCACCAGTCAGTCAGTAGTAGTAAAAGCGATAAACAAAATAAAATTAGTATTAATTTTTAAACATATTTTTTTTCTTCAATATTTTCAAAATAAGAATTAACTACGGCGGCGATGCGTTGTGTAGTTTTTAATTATTGCATAATTGTAGATTAGATGGCATACAAGTATTTTGTGTGTGTGTGTGTGTGTGAATAAAAATATCAATATATATATATTTGAAAATTAGAAAAATTTAAATAAATTATTAGATAACGTTTTATGTAAAATTTTAGTATCTCTTACAAATAATTAAATAAATAAATAAATAAAGTCTAGACATACAAATTATTTTGTAATAAATATGTACACGATATATTGCGAGGAGAGTCGTAGTATTTTATTATAATTTAAAAAGTGTTTATTTTTAGTTATGTATTAATTTTTTTTTAATTTTTTCTTTTGATCAGTCCACAGTCAGTCTAGCGTCAAGTCGGCAAGATCGAAATATTATTATTGAATATAATATATAAAAATAAAATAATTACATTAAATATTTATTTCATTTCTTAAGAAAAATTACGCATATATCGAACGAAATATTCATTATAAAATAACATTAAAACTCTATTAGGTAATTTTACTTTCATTAATTGTAAGTGTGAATGTTTTATGTTTATATATTCTCTGTGTGTTATTTATAACTAAATATAAATACGATATTTATTTCATAATAAATTATATATATTTTACAAATATTTACAAATATTATTTTGAAAAAAAAAATGAATTTTTATAAAAATTCTGCGTGTTAATTTTTTTTTTTTTCTTTTTCATAATATTATTAGATAATATTTTTATAGCAATCGTGTTGGAACTTATGAACAGAAAAACAAAAACAAAAAAAAAATATAAATAAAGATATATATTTTATTTGGAAAGCATTGGTATGGTATGCGGTGGTTGAATAAATGATGCGGTAAGGGTTATTGTCCCAATTTTTTTAGCCCGCGAGGCGGCGATTAGAAGGCGTGTGCCGCTGAGCGAACCACAGCATTTTAATAAACATCTACAATAATTTATTTATTTAAAAACAAATTACAATTATAATCGATTTTGAAACATAAATACGAAACTATATCTTAAATGGATAAATTGTTTATTACAAGAACTTTCGTTTCCGCCTCACCGGGGTTTTTTTTAGATTTCAGATTTTTCAATTCAGACGGCAAACGTTACACATTAATTTTTTTCAATCATTGAAAAGCACCCACCCTTTCCGTTTGAGCCCATATAAAAAAATCTCTTGATGAACTTACTACTGACTTACTGATACTAAACATTTTTATGTGGTTTCTTCTACATCGCTGTAATTATTTGCACGTGTGGCTTCCTTCACTACCTATTTTCACATTTGATGCAGATATTTAATAGTTGCAAGACAGAGCACAATGGTTCTTCCATATGGTCTGTATAAGTGTAAGAAATAATTCCCCCCTTAAAAAAAAATTATCACTATAGTTGCAAACGAAGTGCAACATGCTAAACTCATTCTTACTAGTTTTAGTGCGCCATTATGTTGCCAAGAAATTTCTTTAAGATCCATTCCTCCATTGAAAGTTATTGCAATTCCTTAATTAATTAATATATCTTCTTCCATTAAAGTGTAACCACACAATTGGGGGGTTTTTCTTTGATATTTTATCAGTTACTTCATATAACACATCTGTATCGGTAGTCGGTGTACCCAAATAAGTTGTAACCTATATTTGTGTTTGTCACAGTTAATTCAAAGCATAAATAAATCCTACTGCTGTTTTATTTTGTAATTATAATTATAATTAGCGTCTCGAGCACCGCTTGGCTATCGAACATTTAAAATATATATACATCTTCATCATTTCCAATATAGGCACAGTGTGTTTCCACACATATAATTCTATGTGGGGAATGGTAAACAATTTCAAGTTTTCATAGATAAAAACTTCAGGGTTTCTTTTATATATCTATAATTTTCTATTTGGGGTACCATTTCGTTTCTTCATATATATGGATTCTACGCAATATATACATCCTGTTTATATGCCTCGTCTAATATACAGAGGAGCCGTTTGTAATTTTCTCTCTCATTGCGTTTAATTATGTTCATCAGACAAGCATTAAAATTTTTGTTCAGTTTTACAATATTTGACTCGATCTTTTGCCATCACCATATTTACAGCTTCGTATAATAGATTCCCCGTATTTTCTTATATTTCCTTAATCGAAATTTCTTTAGTAGAAATTTTATCTTTTTCTTTAAATACATTATAATTATACAAGATATTTTTTCATAGGGATTTATTTATAAAACCACACCATATCCAGATTAATTTTAATTTCAATAATATCAACTACATAATATTTACATATTTTTTTACTTTATTATAATTACTTGAAACCTGTCCCTGTCATTAAGTGGTTTTTATATTTAATCATTTACAAGTGTATTGACTGCCATAAGACTGTGGGGAAAGTTTATTCTCCGGTTTTGTGGACATATTTTTATAGATTTAATGTTTATGTTTTTATACACGATTGCTATATATATATAGGTTAGGATGTTATTAACCTATCTATTATAGCATTTTATTGTTGCTATATATATATATATTGGTTTCTATTTTGCTAACACAAATTATTATTATTAGAAGAAACAAAGTTTTACAGATAATTTTTAATAAATAAAATATGATCATCCGTTACGTTAAATAAGATTTATATTTTTTATACTCAATTGGAGCATTTAAATACATTTATAACTAAAATTAATTTAAAGAAAGCATTTTATGAATTTTTCTTTTTATTGTATAAATTTCATAAAAAAAATCTCTATTGTAAAATCTAAATTTTATAATCCAATACAAATAAGCCAAAACCGCATTACACAAGGTAAACTTGTGTTTGTGTGTGTGTATATTATTTATAATAAAAATAATATATATAATAAATATTTTAAAATCTACACACAGAAAAATTAAGTATTAAAGTTAATTAAACTATATTTTAAATTATTAAATAAAAACATATTGTGTATAGTAACATTTTAATTTTCTTTTTTCTGAGTGTATGCAATACAAAAGCAATAAAAATGTAACAGTAGACAAAGATATTCTCGTTCGTATTGGATACCTGTTTGATTTTATACGCTATATTGATTCTTTGGATCTGGATATATATTTTAATGGAAAAAAAAACCATAATATTTATATTATTATAGCAAAAAATTAATTTCTTACTACACACTAGTAAAATTTATAAAAGTTAATTAGTTTGAAATTAAAAATAAATAAATGAACAAAATTGATATGATGAAATCTTTTGAAATACACACACATAAAATCAGAGTCGTCATAATTACTTGTTTTTTTATTTATTATAAATTGAAAGAAAAACAAGAAATTCATTTTCGTAATTTCTGCATGGTTCACACACAATAACATACAATGAATCACAAAAGTGAAAGAATCGCATACCACACAACATATATAGTGTTTTCCTATCTTATACATTACTATGCCATGAAATGGTAAAATAAAATATATATTTGATATGTAGAATTCGGTTTAAACATTGCATCGATTTTCCAGAGAATTTAGTTCGATGCTAAAACACAGATTTTTTCCATAAACTATTTACTAAAATATATTTTCAAGAATATCTAATCAGTTTTATGATATAGAGACGATTTATCACGAGACGAGACAATAATTCTCTGGTATAATATTATTTTTTCCATTATTGGATCGATTGTAACGATTTAACATCAAGGCAGTAGAATAGAAAAAAAAACCAAGACAATACACCATCTCATACAAGTCAACAGTTGCCATATATTTATCAGTTTTCAAGGCTTTTCTTTGTTTTCGACAGTTTCAATTGCATGACAAATGACTGTTGCATTAAATATGGAAGTTATGAATGAAAGAAACATTTTATATTAATTTAAAAAATTTTATGTTACTGAAAGTCATTCTTGTTCGGCAAATCAAAATTTGTATCTATTATAATAAGTAATTATGGGGGGTAAACTCAACAAAACAAATAATCGATATTGTGTATCCTATTTTTCTATATAATTTTATTGAACAATTACAAAAAAAAAATGTTTTTTCCTAAAACAATTTTTGGCTATTAGTTTTTCAACATTAATCGATAAGCTTCACAGTATACTATAGTGTAGCTATTCATCGTCCGGCTAAGTATTCTATAGAGTCTTTATATGGAAAGAACGGCGTACATATCACTACAGCTTAATGAACGAATTGTCGTTGCATAAAAATTACAAAATCCGTTTGCAAGACAACTCTAAGAACAGCTCGATTTGACTCAAATTTTTACCAAGTAAATAAAACTAGATAGATACCATCGTTTTTAGTTTAGAATATTTATCTTTAATATAATTACACAATTAATTATTTGTCAATAGCTTCAAAGTTATATAGAAATTTGACATAAATCAGTTAATTATGAAGTTGTTTTACCACTTTTAATGAGCAATATATATTGAATTTTGTGACCCACTGTATATAATATATAATATAAATAATGATTGGTATCTGCATAGAGTAAAGTTAAATGTTATGTTGTCGTCGGGGTTCGGTTGTGGTGTGTGGTTTTTGTGTGTAGTGGATTGCATTCAGGTTTATACAAATTGGTAATGATTGATAATTGTTATTTTTTTTTTTTCCTTTAAATAATACAATCACTTTTTATCCACTGACTTCATTTATTGTCTATGTGTCTATGAAAATTGTCGAATATTTTATTATATTTTCGCATAATCATAAATACTTTTAAAATACATTCATTGTATAAGGACACACCTAAAATAGCCGGAAGTTAAAATTTTTTTTTATATAAATAAATTTGTATTATTATAAATTGGCATTTGAACAGCCGTATATTAAGAATAAGAATTATTTTAATATTATTACAAGAAATATTAGCATCTATCGCGAAACACAAATATATATATATCACTCATTTACGAAGTAATTTATAAACGTGGCTGGTTACATGAATATACACGGATGGATATTACAAGCCGATGACTGAGACCGTATTGTGCAACATTCCCGGAAAAATTTCAATTTAAAATTAAATTATTATCTTATTACGTCCATTTTTTTTAAATATATATTGTAGATGTCATTAGTATTACCTTTTTTTGTCCAATTCATTATTACAATACAAATATAGGCTTTAAAGAGGTTTGTTGTCAGGATGGTTTTGGTTAATATTGACTATTTGACAACATTATATAAACATAAATTTTTGTATACCACATTGTCATCATTATTTGCAATAAAAATAATAATGTAATTCAATCAGATTGTCAAGTGTTTGTTCTGTCAATGACTTTTTATTTTTCTTTTTTTAAATTGAATCACATATTGCATCTCTATATCGAATAAAATTAATAATTCTATATTATATAATAATCAGAGATAAATAATATGAATCAGAGATAAATAACTTATCAGTAAATAAATATATATTGTAAACATGCATACAAAACATGAAAAGTGTTGGAAATATATACTCAAAGCTCTTGTTCTGTTCGAAAAAAAACCGGAACGGATTTTGGTAAAAGTAAACAATTATAACACAACTGTGAAATAATTATCTCTGATTTGTTGGTGATGATGTTGAGAATGGCGAGATTTTGTTCTGATTTTCATCATCTTATCAACTCAAACGATTTTAAGCACTTCAAGCATTTCGGTATAGCATTTCTATACAAATTTTAAAACAATGTTAAATATTGGTTCTTTTACATTTTCGATACACAAAAAATTACTTGTATTTTTTGGCTTACACTAAAAGAAATGCAATAAATAGTTTGACAATTTGTTCAGTTTTGTTCTCAATATACAAAAATCAATCAGTAGGGTAAATAGATAACGTTACCAGATCCATATAATTAAAAATCCGTTTTGGTTATTATTCGGACACAGTATATGTATGATTATATGAATAAATTGATAATATCTGCGATTTCTACATGTTATATATATTCCCATTTTACATTTTTATTGCATTTTTATTAATACATACATGACTTCAAAATAAATAACATGATTATTATTATTATTATTATTTATATTTAATTATTTATTATATATGAATTTGATTGATCAAGATAAAAGAAGTAAATAAATATATAATCAAATCTAAAACAGGTGTAATTTTTTAAATTATTATATACTACATTTAGTATATGTATTAGTACAATATATTTTACTGCTAATACATATCTATCTATATATATATGAATGAATTTGTCATGGTTAATAAAAAAAATGTCTATGTGTTTATTATTTACATTAACTTAACATGATCCGACGAACACAGCAAATACTAAATTACTATAGAAATAAATATAGTAAAGAAAAAGAGGTAAGACGTTTTATCTTTTATATAAAATATATATATATATTGGTGTGACTAGTGTCTTTAAATATAAAATATAAATATTAGTATAGATAGAGTCTATCTATCCATATAAATTTATAATACTAAACTAAAATATTTTTATATGTCGGCAGAGCTAATTCGAATACGAATTTAACAGAGAAAAAAAAATGAGGTGAATTAAATAAGATATTGCTTTTTTTTCTGTGTTTTTAATTTCAATAATTTATAAATAATAAGAAAGTTTATAAAAAGTTTAATTGCGGTTATTCAATTCTTTGACTATAATTAATATAGAGGGTGATGTAATTTAATTTTTTCACTTCAACTATATACTATACAACAAGAATCACAAATTTTATCATAACAATATTTATAGATAAAGATATATATGGAAATAATTTCTGCATATATACGAGAATATTTTGATATTGATCATACAGGAAGGAGGTGGATATGAAAAAAAAAAAAAAAAAAACGCACAATGTATTGTGCTGCGTTAATGAATGAGAAACATTTTCAATGTAACATATTTGAGTTGTAAGAAAATGTCGATTATAATAATATTAAATGTTGAGACCGTCAAAACGAAAATTATATACAACGAATTGTGTGTAGTACAATTTTTCAATGAAAATTAACAAAACCGTCAAAAATAATATACAAATATTAATATTTTGAAATTTTTGATCAAATATTAATTTTGTTTTGTAATACGTTTTTGTTTACAAATGTATTATAAGATTTTTGATAAATTTTAATTATATACATAATTTTTTTCTATTTTTTTAATTACAAAGGATATGGGGATGGATACAATAAATAAAGAAATATTGATTTCATTCAAAATTTTAACAAAAACTAAAACTATATATAAATGGTAATCAAAAAGTCATATATATTAAATATATATAATTAAATAAATAAAGATATTGGGTGGTGGGTGTTGTTGTTGATGATGCATTAAAAATTAAATAAAAATAATAATAAATAATAAATAATAAATAATAAATAATAATAATAATAATAATAATAATAATGAGAAAAGAAGGCCGCCAATTCAACATATTTTAAAAAAACAACACAACACACACATTCACACACTCTCACACACACACACCAAAAATTTAAAAAAAAAAAAAATAAATTATGGTATATTTTCAAAATGTAAACAAAAACAGAAAAAAAAACTAAATGTGCAATAGCATAAAAAAACACATAAAATTATGCAATTATGCAAATTATAATTTAAAAATAAAATAGCACATACAATACAATTTTATAAAAATAAAAAAAAATAAATGTCATTGCGCCCGTCGCGACACGATTTAACAAAACAACAACAACAAAAATAACAAAGATTGCAATTAACACAAACAAATGGTTGCCTTTTTTTTTTTTTACCATACACAATTTAGTGATGGATAATCTTATGCAAAACATAATTTGTGTTAAATTCATTATTTGATTTACAAATGAAATTGTTACAATATATTATAGTGTTGGCATAGAGGCGGCGCCCACATAAAAATAATAGAATTATGAAAACAATCTATCTTTTGTTAATTGGTGAATTGTTATATATCCCCCTAGTGGCGGAATAATTTACCAAATTGGCTGTAATGAATGTTTAGTAGATGACACAAGGTCCACTTGGTGTATTATGACTTGCTAAAGCGGCACGCGTTAATGTCTTACACAATATAACAATAAATAATTTGATGTGTTTACAAATTAACGCCGCGGAAGCTTTATTTTGTGAATTTTCCGGGAAAAACTTCTCTTAACGATAACTATTTAAATTTGTTTAAATTAAAATTAATATAGAGTTAACGAAAATTTTTTAATACAAAATTATAATACTTATAATCAAGGGGCAGAGAGGGTAGTTGCATGTTGGGGTGTTTTTACATTTATTTCGTATACATAATTTAAAACCAGTAATTTTTGCCCATTTTGAACCATGCACAAAATAGTGAAACGTTCTGCAGATATTTCCATATAAATAAAAAATATTTCGCAAAACTTGCAGTATTTTTATTTTTATAGTTTTTACAATTTATTCCGTAATAAAATGGAATAATAAATTGCATATATTAGTTTAAATTTGGAAGAACTTAAAAAAATACAAAACATTTCAGCATCACAGCTGAACTGTTGAACGGTTAACTTCAGGTGTATGATTCAAAGGAACAAATTATTGTTTTTAAATCTTTTACACTAAAACAAACTTGAAAAATAAATTTTCTTTCCAATTTGAGCGCAATTATAGAATTTTTTTTTCTAATTTCTCCACGTATTCAGAAATCGGTTTTGTCTTCCAAAGTGATTTCCAATAATTTCGTAAATGTTTTCACTAGGTAATTGAGTCTTTCTATAGGTACGAATAGACGAACATCGATAGGTAAACGCAGATTGGAAATTATTGCACCTTCTCATCGTCCCGCCATTAACACCAATGATTTTATTAAAACAATTCAAATAAATTAAATTACTATTTTGTACAAAAAATAAATTAATCGTATTTTTCCGATTATTTTATAGACAAAGTGCGTATGAAAAAAAAAATAATAAACAATTCGAGTATATTTTTATAAAATAAAAAATAATATAAAAAATTCTTTAATTAATTAAATATTAAAATAAAGAAATAATAATAAAAACAACCTTCAATTTTTAATATATTTTTGTTGGAATTTCAAAAATATTCTCATGTGGAAATAATTTTGATAGTAAATTTTTTAAATACGTACAAAATAACAAAATAAGGGTAATTTATAGGTTACGTAGAGAGGTGTGAAAATTATTTAGACTCGGGAGTTTCTATATAAAAGTTGACATAAAGTTATGCAAGAACTTGTGAAAAATGTATCACTTAAACTCAATTCAACAAAGAAGTTCTGGAGTAAAATTTACAATGAAAATAGAATTTTTTGAACATACAAACAAATTTAAAAAATCTTGTGTAATAATTGGACAATTGGTACAACTCGGAAATTACCAATTTGTCATCGAAATCTATACAGTGGGATTTTTGTGTGAATGAGTAACATTTTCTGTTTCAGGTTTAATTTTAATTATCAATATATTAATTGCGGTTTTACGCTAATAATAAGCACTCCTCTGAATGTCGTATTATTTTTAAAATTGAAAATAAATTACATACAACATAAATTACGTATTTAATTCGTGTGGTGAATGAAGGTGGAGGTGGTGGCTTGTTTCTAAACTAAAAAAATACAATATATATGAAAAAAGAATTGTTATTAGATAATATACTTTCAATTGAATCTATGTTATTTTCCATTTTAAATTTATTTATAGGAATAGAAATAAACTAATAATAATAATAATAAAGTATTTCACAACAATTGGATTGGGTTTTTTTTCACTTTCATTAAAAAAAAAAAAAAAATCTATATAATTTATTTTTAGTTTAGTATAAAATATAAAAATATTAATTGAAAGTTTTTCGAATTATATGTAGAAATAGATTTATAGACGTTTTAAAAATAATATAGAAATTTAAAATTTTCATAAATTAAACCGATAATCACAAATCGCACAGTTTTTTTTTATGGCTAATAATTCATATAAAAATAATAAAATTAAGATAAAACATATCTTTTGATAATTGAGCAGGCAAATTGGTGAATTGTTAAAAATGATACCCCATGCGAAGTAATTTATCAACTTGAATCTGCAATTAATTTTTAAATGTATATTTGGATGGAGATGATATATTTTCTCCACATTCAGCAACATGATTTGCGAATACATCATTCTCCTACCCAACAATACAATTACTTATATCATATATTATTTCCACAAATTTAAATCCAATACAGATTGGATATAACAAATTAAAGACAATTATTGATGGAATATTAGTGTAAGGAATAATAAGTAATTGTCGTATTATTATAAATTAATTTTAAAAATAAAAATCCAATCATTTGGAGTTTTATTTTTCTTCGATTGTTCATTTATAAATTTATAATTTTATATAATTAGTTATTTAAGAAAAAAAAACCAAAAAACAGCTGTTCTTTAATTTACGTGGGTGGATCTATATTAAAGGTAAAAAAAAATAAGAAAAATTATTAATTTTTTAACATAATCTCCTTTTAGATATAATTTTTACAAAGATATTCCAATCCTTTAGTCTCTTCGGAACCATGGGATTTGCTTAGTTCGGGCAAAAAAAAAAAAAGAAAATAGTGGCTGGTGGTTATAATTTTGGAAATACAGTGAATATGTTAACAATTCATATCGTGTATAATTCGTGTAATTTGGCCATATGGCAATTAATGATGTGTATGAGATGATCTTCGTTAAATATAGTAATTTTTCTTATTTTCATTGTTTATACATTCTAATAATGAGGAATGTAGAAATTGTTATTCTTTTACCTTTTTCTTAATAGCCAATAAAAAGTATACCATGTGTATTACAAAAAAAAAACAGTCCTTCGCAGCTGATGGAATTGTTTTTTATCCTTCTATCGTGTGTCTCCAACAGATTCTATCTACTACTATAACTGCAGCTTTATTTCTAGAGTGCGTGTATGCATGGTGTGTTTAATTCATATGTGCGGCCACTATGTTGAAGAATTCCCGAAATGATCTCTTAGATTTTTACCATCAATATAGAGCCACCCTCGTAATTACACATACGTTGGATATATAATTATCATTATATAGTTTGTTTATATAAATTGTATAGTTATACAAAAAATTTCTCTTCATCATCATATCTCATTTTGTTACAGTCTAATAACATAAGAATATATGTATTGTGGTGTAGTATTTGGAGAACCAATGTATATAAAATATTCAGTATATACCAATGAATTCATTTTTTTACGTCGTTAGGACTACTAATGTTTCAACATTTTTCATAGTGGAGCTTCAATCTATCAAACAGTAATTAAAGTCAAATTGATAAATTACTATATGCATTGGAAGTATGTGCAGTAACTCACCAATTAGTCTGCAATTATCGAACGATAAATATTTTTTGTTAATTTTAATATTTTTATATGAGCTACTGATACTGAGGCAGCAATTAAATGAAAACATCATACATCTGATCGTTATAAATAAACAAATTAATCCAATTGAGTCAAGCAATGAATCGACACCGTTCGGAATATTTCTATTTACTAAAGAAGAACGAAATCATAGGTATACACCCAATTAATGTGTGTATTATAGACATTAGACAATACACTCGTGTACGCAATCCATATTGGAATGAAGGCAACATTTAAATGGTTTCTTTTTTAATACACACACACTCTCGTCGTCTCGTGAGTATTTTTATTTTTATATATGCCATTGCATACATCAAAAAAGCCAACATTTTATTATTGTGTGTATATACGAATTCGATTGTGTCTGATGTGGCGTGATGTAGATGATATGATACAATTATTAATTTAACACACAATAATAATATAAAGGTAAACATACCAATGCACACACATCAACCAACTATACTCAAACACAAATAGTGTGATATTGAAAATGAAATCGTATAAATATTATAAATAGAATTATTTTATTTTTAATTTTATTTATTTAATGTGTACAATTTTTGTTGTACTTAAATTATTAAAATATGAATCATTGAGATATAGGAGATCGTGAGAGGAATTAAAGTAGTACAAATAATCACGAAAAGCCAAACATTTTTTTGCTCGTGAATAGTTCCTTGCAGAAGTGCGGCGGTTACTCTTTTAAAACCAAACTGTAAGTTGTACTTTGATGGAGTAGTTTTAATTGGTAGGATAAGTAAAGCCTAGTCGGAATGTTAATTTAAAACAAACATCAAAGACCCAATTCAACATAATAAAATTTATAATTATAGAAATAAAATTTAATGTCAAAAAACATCAATATCTGAAAAGTGGTTTGGTGTCATTTAATTTTTCAAGAAATTTTTATTTATTATATAAGAGAATAGAATAGATAAGTAAAATGTAAAGTTATAATGAAATGATATTAAGAAAACCAACATTCTTTTCATACTTATTGCAATGTATTTATGTGTGTGGCACACAAGTTTGTTATCTGAAATTCAAATATATATAAAAGACATTAATAATTTAGTATATAATCAGCAGATAACACATTCAATAGAGAAGAAAATGACTCATTATATACTGATCGAACGACTAAAAATAATGATGCCTTATCAAAAATTTGTTGCAGGGACACATTCTCAGCTCACATCGATAGATTTCAATAAAAGATGAACGCACATGTTGTTAGCTGATGTAATACATGTTGGCTGATGCAATAATGTTAATTATTTACTTTAAGAATTTGGAGGAGACGATCGTGCGCGTGTTTTAAAATAAATAAATAGAGTCATAAGTTGATAACAAGTGAATACACACACACACACACACATTGATATTATTATATAATTAAGTTTTATTTATTGTAACTAAATTAGTAATTTTTAAATATATCGGGGAATTTTTCAAGGCGATCAGGAAATTAAAAGACAAAGGCTTTCTTAAGACAAAAAAATTACATCTTCTTATGATTTCAGCATAATTCAAAAACAAAGAAAAATATGTATTTGATATTTGTTCCCTTTGTTGTTTACATGCGTTATAATAAATAATTAAAGATACTATAAGCGACTCATCGAGAGAGATGAAGTGATTGTAATTTGAATTAATTTAATTTAAATGTTAATATTATCGCTGTAGAATGGGTATTATATAATCGCAGGACATTTTTAAAAGAAATATTATGAAATCTTCAATTCGTTTCTGATATGAAACCAGACAGAACCATTCCTTATTACTAATCCATTCAAAATGTATGGAAAAATTGAACATATATATTCCAAGATATTTGTAATATAAAGTGCAGCCACTAAGAAAATAAGTAACTTTTAATATAGAGAAATTATAAATCTATCACATTCACGACGACATTCACCTGATAATTATTTATATATTTCGATTACAATAATTATTTCAATGTTATCGCATAAAATTGTTATCATTTTGTAAAGAATTATAATTAAAAATTTCATTTTATCTTTATCAATCCAAAAAAATAGAAAGAACCGGTTTTTTGTCAGTAATTTGTAGTATTATTTTCCAAAAATATCATTAACAATTTTATAAATAAAAACTTTGTGTAATTATTATAAAAAATAATATATAATTTAAATAAAATATTAACAACATCCATATGATATTTCTTTAAACGGATCCTTTGTCGCCGATAAAAGACAATTAAATGATGAATGATTTCCCTCTGGTACGCCGAAAAACACACGATACATATGCAATTAAAATAGTCACAATTGATTGTTCTAGCGAAAAGTTGTATGAATAGTTACACTTGTGCTTAAAAATAGAATATATCGAATACATTTATATGGAACAACGAAAGTGACTATAAAGAGGATGCGCTTTAAATACGTATAAAGTGACTGTATAAGGAAAGTATACATTAATTAGCAGTAAATTTAATGGATTTAAGAAAGTTCGTTAAAAAAATAACAATTTTTTAAATAAATAAGACTTTTTTTATTATTATTTTGATTTGCCAAATCATGATCATGATCATTTTTTCATTGTTTTTTTTTTAGACTATTTGGCACACACAAACATATTCATAGAATAAATTTTACTTTCTCTTCGCGCACACATTTATTCATAAAATCTTTATACTAAAAATAATTATTTTTTTATAATAAGGCTATAAATAGAATATTTTAGTATATATTTTGTATAGGGTGTTTCATATTATGTGGTCGAGCGATCATTTTCATTTAGAAATTCAAAATTATATAATGGAAATTTATGTGCAGTACACGCATATTTTAAAATTTCCAAATCGTATACAAAAATTTCTAAATTGACGTTCGTGGAAAAAAAAAAAAAATCATATAAACACTCTGTCCGCAAAACAAAAAAAAAAAAAAACACCAGAATGGATTAAGAAAAATAAAAAATAAATTAATTTATTCTTACGAAAATAATTTTACTTAATCGAAATATTTTCTACCATCAACCGAAATACTTTGAATCATCGATGATGCTCAAAAATTTTTATAGTTTTTAAATTAAAAATTATAACCATAAGCTATTTGAACTATTTCTAGTGTTTTTCAATAGCATTTTTATAAATTTTAAAGCATAATTTAATGTTGTTTCATTTTTTTCTTTATACATTTTTCGTTCGACACCGACATGATCATGACATTTCCTTCCAGTGTATAAGCCGAAATATATTGGATTAAGTGACAATCATTAAACATTAAATTTAGAGCCTTAAACTTGATAGAAAAAACGCTACCGAAACACTGGAAATGCTTAAAAATTATGGTGATAATTGTTTATCTAAAAAAGCATAACTATATACTTATATTCAAATCTTACTCCTTGAATTATATCACCCTATTATCCAAATAATTTCTAAACATAAATAAATATAATTATCATATTATTTATACAATGCAACATAAAATAATTAACTGCTCGGCGGCATTGGAACATATATATTAAGTAGTTCCTTTGTATGTGCGGATAAACACAATGTATTGGTATAATAATATTATATGTCCATTGATATACGTATGAAAATCAATTACAATCACATAATGACGTAAAAGTGTAAAAATAAATATGTAAATTATAAATTGTGATCGTTAAAATAGCTATTTATAAATTAAGTATTTATTTTTCATATATATTTTAGAATAGTATAGTATAAATTTATAAAATCAATGAAATCAAAGTCAAACAAATTAGAAAAATTTAAAGTGTGCCAAGAAATAATTAAAGGTATATTTTTATTGTTTTTATGGTGGAGTGATTTTTCTAGGATGCATCAGCTGCACATCACTTGTATATATTTTATATATAGTTGTTGTTTGTGTAAACAAATTTCATTTAAATTGTGTAATGGGATTTGTTTTAATATTTAAATAACTACCACTTTCTTTCGTTTGAGGACAATAATTGGTAATAAAACTAACTTCTCTAGTTATTTTGCTTTTTTTCTTATTATACAATTTAAGATTCAAAATTTTTTTTATAATAATCGACATTTATCTTTCCCATTTGTTGCAAAAATCAGTGCGCTGGAAAAATGTAAGTGTTGAGTGCCGTTGAAATGGTTAAAATTAAAGTTATATGAGAAAATTGATCGAATTTCAAAAGAATCAACATCAACATAAAACCAGCACATAATTTTTGTAATACTAAAATTTGGGGAATAGAAGTACAGCAAAAATCAAAGCCAAAATTGATGTGTCGCCTTAACATTTAAAGTTGAAAAAATTACACTTTTAAAACTCAAATGTCATGGACGAAAGAAACCTGATGAATACAATTTTAAGTTTTAATAAATGGATTCAGTTTTAACTATTTTTATTTCAATGAAGCACATGAAAAGACAAACGGTTGAAATACTTTGTAAAATATTATCTCTATAAATGGTTAAATTTTTGTTATTCATCTACTAAAAGAATTATTGTTTTAAAAGATCCATCTCTCAAGTAAAGAAAAAGTAACAGAGTAACATCGTTTGATCAGCTTATTTTCATACGAAAATTGAATGATTAAATATAAAATAAACCAAAAATATAGCACTATTACAATTTCGATAAAAGTGTTGACAAAGGACCACACCCTCTTAGCTGAACGATCATCACATTTAAAAATACTTAATTAATTTACATAAATATTATATTTAATTTTTTATTCTCGCTTTTGATAATGAATGTTATTGTTTACTTTTATTTCTTTAAATATAATATTTTATATTTTAATCATTTATATTTAACTTTTGTCATTCTCATTACATGCGATCACTTTTTGTTATTACGTAATAATAATAATAATATTTTAACGTTTATAAACATAAATAAATGTGTGTGTGTGTGTGTGTATGTGCGGGCTGTGGAGCATATATGTGAGAAAAGAAAATATATATTGTAGATAATTTAATTTTATACATATAAATTTGTAAAATGTTACGAGACATTGAGTCGCCCTACATTCTATTATTTTTATTATTTTTTTTGCTTTTTAAATATCATATTTACTTTTTTACACTTAATATTTTGTGATCTTCTTTTATTTTACGTTATAATAAATAACATAAGTTTATTTATAAAAATGAGAATTGTGGTGGTGTTGAGTGATTGTCTATCGTATATACTAAACTAAAAGTTAAAAACAAAGAAACTAAAAAACGTAATCTATTATAAAAATATCAAACTGGCTTTTTAGTTTTCTATCACTTTTTCAAAAAAAAAAATCTATTGTGTAAAAGTGCAAAAGTATAAATAAAAGATATACTTGTTTTAATTTTTTTTCTTAACTAATTATAAATCTTAATCAAAATATTTATATGGAATTAGTTGAACCGCAAAAATTTTTATTATAAATAAATCCAAACACAAGTTTGACAACTTTTTTAGTCACAGAGTATGTGTGCGTTTTTTATTTTTCCAAATTAATTTCCAAATAATTCTTGTGAGGATATAAAAAAATTTAAACATATTCTTCTTTTATTTTGAATAAAAGTTTAAAGTTTAAAACCAACATACGATTGAAATTAAAATTAATAACTTTGAAAATCATAAACACGAAAATTTAAATATCTATAAGAAAAAAAATATATAAAGGATAATATTAAACCAATGGCAAGTAACAAAAATACAATCAATACTAATAACTGACGCATTCACCAATTCAGTATAGTGAAATAGCGTTCATTGGGTTTAACAATTTGTAAAATATTCAAAATTTAGTTAAAAAATGAAGCTAGCCATTCGGGTACATATGACGATACAAATTAAGATAATCCATATATGCACATATATTTAAGTATGACGTTGTAATTGTGTGATCTAATCTCTAATGTATTTTCTTTCGATAAACTATGTATGGGGCAATAGTTTTTTACGAACATATTTGGTATATGAATATTTTAAAATAGATTCAACCAGACAAAAAAAACAATTATTACCAAAGGACTTAATTACACAGTCGTGTTTTATCGCCCAGAAACGACAAAACTATACATATATTTGTGACCGATAAAAATCGACTGTGTAATTATGCATAAAATTTGGTGAAAAAAGGATAGCTTAATAGATTATCTGAAAATTGCTTCAGCAGAGCATAGCTAATGGAATACCATTAGGAATAGTGGTGTTATTGGAGGGTGCTCATCTCCGCATTACTAATCATTTTTAAGTCAATATACCCAAGGATGGATAACAATTTTCGCATATGTAAATAACTATTCAATTAAAATATGAAATTATAAAATCATCCCACAACTGGATTCTCCGGTGCACACGCATAAAACAACATTTAATTCATATATTAAAATTGGTATTCTTAAAATCATAATAGAAAGCTCTAAATTTAACATTTAGTTACACATCGTTTGATTGATAATAACATAAAATTAATTGGATTTAAAAGGAAGCATCTTTATATCTTTTTCGATAATAGCAGAAATAGCACTCTCTTGCAAAGCAATTTTTATATATACCAACTTGATTGTTGATGGGCTGATAATAAATCGATGGCAAAGAAGTAATATTTTTATATTTTTTAAAATTGAATATCCAATAAATACTGGTTTTAATATCGAATAATTTACATAATTAAGATAATCGCATCGCGCAACAAGGTAAACAAGTTATTTAAAATAAATACTAAAGAAAAATTGCAAACATAATTCTTAACTTCGTCGGAGGCACATTACATTACGCAGTTGTTGGGTTTTTCTTTAAAAACTATATTAATAATTGGCTTATTGCATCCTATATTTTTTTTTTTTGAACACACACACACACATTTAATATGAAACTCAAATTTATTATTTTATAATAATATATTATTAAATTTATTATTTCATATTATTTGTGATATGCTACACAATCAGTGACGAGGATTCTTCTTGTTAGTCGTAAAAAATATTTAATTTGTAATTTGTTAAACAAATTTTTATATAGCATAAAAATGATTTAAATAATAAAACTTAATCTATTTTTATTATTATGTTGAAAAAGTCATATCGGAATGGTATAGTACGTCACGTCTGTCACGCGTTTACACAAACGATCAATTTTTGTTGTAACACTTTGGCATATTTTGTATGCAGCATCGTAAACGGTATAATGGTGATGTCTAACACGATACGACAAGCTAATTTCAATGTCTCTATAAATGATTGATTATTATATAGCCCATAATAGTGTTGTACCGTTTGCAGACAATGTTAACCTTTGAGTAGCGTTCAATATATCAATTTTAGACATCAAATCAATACTTTCAATTTAGTATTTGAATGGCTCTGTGTTTTTCATTGATCATTCCTATATATTTACACCATCTGTAATATAGTTTCACATCTACAATGCAATTTGTTTACACATGGTACAAATTGGACTAAATTTGTATGATTCACAGACGTTCTGAGTGTGTAAGAATCCTGTGCGAGCAATCACTACACAACCGAGTCGCAACAATACCATAAACAACACAAAAATATACAAACATAAAAAGTGAAAAAAAAAAATAAATGGCAAGTGTTATAATTTAAGAAGAAATACAAAAACACAGTATTTATTTTTAAATGTATTTATAAATGTATTTATAAATATTTTTATTAATACATTTATAAATACTAAATTTAAATATGTTAATTGAATTGGATGTTTCTTTTCGTATGATTTTTTTGTTTATTTATAATTTTATATCATTTACAATTCATATAAACAATCGCATCAAAATTACATAATATTTATTATTATCATTATTATTATTAATATTATTATTTTATTTTTTTTTTTTCTTGTTTGATTGTATTCATTTTGTGAGTTTGAGTGTTGTGTGAAGAAATATATGCGTTAATTTAAATTGTGTTGAAATACTTTAAAAAAAAAAAAAAAGAAAAAGAAATGAGGTAAAGTGGTTCATACCCATCCGGCTAAATTTACGTTACGCTTTTTGAAAACCGAAAATGAAACACTTAATTGTAAACAGTTTTTTGTTGACTTACAAATAAAGGAAGAACAGATATTTGTACAAAAAATTTTGATTCTCTTGAAATTTTACATTTATAAAGTTTTTCGGTAAAATAGTCTTTTATAATTTTCATTGATTCGCTTCGATAAAGCCAAAGCGTTACAAGAACAAATAAAATTGGCTATTACTCTCAGACTCACAAGCAATTTAGTCTTCATTTATTTTTACGTTAGTTACGTTATTCTTTGCCTGCTGGTGGTTGAGTAATTTTTTCGTTTTCTGTTATTTTATTAGTAAATAATAAATTGGAACATAAAATAAAAAAAAAAAATTGATAAGCATTTTTATGATGATTAATAAAAAAAAAAAAAAAAATAAATTATTAAATAAATACTTAATTGGAAAATCATATTACCAGTCACCACAATTTTATTTTATTATTCATATTTTATCTTAAAAATAAAAAAAATTATCATTTTTAATTTTACTTGTGAGTGAGTGTGGTGTTAAAAATAAAATAAGCACAAGTTCCAGTCAATATATTTTATCTAATCATTTGTTTGGCAAATTTGAAATTACATATTATTGACTTCCATAATATTCAAATCTCAAAAATGAATTGAACATCCATGCAGTTATTTAGCAAAATATGGATTTCCATTTAAAATTTGGTTCAATATATACAATGAAAAAAATTAATAGATTCATAGACAGATCAGGCAGAAAATTATGCGCAGCTATAACAAAATAAGGCAATAACACAAATGGCATTTATACATTTAAACGAATAATTATCCATTAATAAATGAACCATTAGAAATACTCAATGAGAACAAAATTTATAATTTTAGCGCAACCAAAGGGCTAGGAAAAAACACCTACCCGCTAAAACGTAACGAAAAGGATAATTCGTTGGTATTCGTTGTTTACAGCACACGTGATGAACGAATTGTAAAAAATCTAGAAAAATACTGTATTCCAGGAAGATTTGAATTCGGTTGGATGAGATTGTAAAAACATTTTTTGTCGTATGACTATAATTCATTCACTGAATATAATATATTAACGAAAATAATATTGCTCCATCAGTTGTTGATAACAATAAATCACACCACATAGTACAACAATGCAACTTGATCTAAATTATGAAGTTCTAAAAAATTGTTCTCCATCACATATGGGAGCGAATCAGCAGCAAATTTTGCAAACAAAACGAGATTATTATGTATTCGTTGTCAGTAATTTTGCTACATATACTTTACAACCGGCAACTGAAGGTACATTCAAATAGATTAAAAATGAATAAGATTTTCCCTACAACAAATTTTAAATGAAAGTATTCATGACAGTTATTGATTTAGTAAACCTTTTGAAAAGTATCGATTCATCATGTATAGATTATCAAAATACTAGAATAAATAATGAAGCTTGATGCAAGACAATAGAAAAATGTAAAACACAGCAGTGACCATTGCAAAGATAATCCACACGACTTGTGAAATTTGTGTTTTTATTTTTTGTTGACCTTTATTTTATTATTAATTTATAAAATATTCTTGATGAAAATTTTTCCACTTTTATGATAGCACATAATAGGACACCATACGGAAACAAAGGGTATCTTCACCTTATAATTATTTTAAAATAAAAGCTAAAATCTGGTACAGTGACGTATAATAATAATAATAATAACAAAAATGATGCACTGTAAACATAGTTTGTTTAGTTTAGTTTTCGGTACTATCCAAAAAAAATTATATATTTTCTGAGAAAAAATTATATAAAATTTATGACTAAAAATATTAGAAAACAATAACAATATAATTTTTGATAAAATAAATAATAATGATTCATATTTTCTTTCAATTATTGTTATTATTTTATATATCTATAAATTAGCGGGGGCTATAAAAACCTATATTTATTTGATAAATAAATTATTTAATACACTATTTTCAAAAACCTCATTAAGTGTGCGTGTGTATGTATGGCAAATGTTTTTACCTATATTGATTTTTGTGTGAATTACAATTTTGTATAGATAAGAAAAAAAAAAAAAAAACCATATATTTTCTCAGAAAAAGAAAGTTGACCTTGTGGCGAAAATGAAATAATGAAAATATTAATTTTTTTATTTATATTCATAAAATACTTATCAATGGATAAACAATCAAAAATTAGAAAGATAATATTTTGTTGTTGCATCGTTTAAAAATAACATAAAAAAAAAAAAAAAGTTTTAGAAACACAGAATAAAAATTTGACAGATAATCATACGATATTAAAACCACCAATGAAAAAGGATAAAATAAATAAAAATGATGATGATGATGATGATGACAATGGCATGATTTTGGATGGATAGTGATGACGATAGAAATTGCAATATTTTATTTTGATTGATTTTTTGTTTTCTTTTTTCTATCAAATGGTCGGTGAAAATTTAATAATTTTTCAAAATTAATTCAATTAATTTTATATTTTTTTGTATTTTTTGGGTTTTTTTTATGTTTCATTTCTTTCTTCTTTGATTTGACAGATTATTAAAAAAATATTCTTTCGTTAATAAAATGAAAAAATTACTTACCGGCTGTTTTCAATATTTGTAGACAAATCCTGATGATATCCATTCATTTTTGCAAATGTTTATCTCTCCTCCTCTTTATAATAACAATAAATTTTATTATTTATATCACAATTATAAATTTTTAAAATAAAAAAAAAACACTTGAAATTTTTTTTTGGTCTGTTTTATTTATACAATTTTTTTAGTTTTTTTCTTATGAAAATTCTTTGTGTCACTTTTTTTCTATTCTTTTTTAAATGTTTTGTTTCAGTAAAAATTTCAATACGGTATTTTATTATATAAAAAAAAAAAAATGAAAAACAAAAAAAGATTATATTTTATATAAATAAAAAACAAAAAATCACAGCATATTTTTTTTTTAAACTATTTCACAAATTAGAAAAAATATACACTCTATTTTTTTTTTTCTTTCTTTCTAAATATTTAATTTATAATTATTTTATTTATTAAGATTTAATAATGGTGTGTAATAGAAAATAATTATTGATGAAAAAATGTGGTAAGTATATATTGAGGCAGTAGACAAGTAGTAGAACGTGATGAGGAGACGTATTATATTTTAATAAAATTGTTGTTTATGTGGTGTTCTTGTGATTGAATGTTGAGCGTTGAGTTGCAGTTGACGTTGATCGAAAAACTTTTCTTTTTTCTTTATTTTTAATTATATCCACCATCAAAATAAAAAAATTTATTATTATTATTTATTTTTTATGTGGTTTTATTAACAAAAAAAAAACCCAACTAAACATAAATATTTATGTGAAAAATGAAAACAATTGCAATTGAAAATAAATATAAATTTTCTTACAACAAAATTTATGAAAGAAGCGAAATGAAAAAAAAAAAAAAAAACAAAAAATAATATATTTTATTTTATTTTATTTTATATACACACACAACCTCTTCACGACCGACAACTGTTCTGAATAAAATGATTTCGTTAAATAAAATTGTCAATGCTTATATACCACACACTAACGCATTTTTATGATGTACATAAAATCTATTTATTTACGCCCGACTTTGTAATTAATTTTTACCGAAATAGTGACATAATGATGTAAATTTTATTTGATAAATATTCATTTTATTATATTTGGAACTGTTTTTGTTTGAAAAATTTTTTAAAAATTTAATCGTAAATGGTTGAAAAAGTCGAGCACAAAAAATGAATTTTATGTACACCATCGGTCAGACCATAATAAATGCATTTGATTGGTGGAAAATTCGATTAGAAAAGGTAAGCATATGAACGGATAACAATATCATTTATAATACAAATACATTTATATATTATTTTATTTTATATATGTTTTTTTTATATATTTATGTTTTTTTTATATATACAGACAGAAAAGGAGGTAAAGACAAAATTGTTATATATAATAACTTATATAAAAATATATAGAATTGCATATAAAAGTTAATAAATAATAAATACTTATGCACATTCAGTGGATTATTATGTTAAACCGTGTATTTGTATATAAATGTGTGTGTGGATTTTTTAGAATTTTCTTTTTAATTTTCATATTTACATTTTTAATTATAAAATAAAAAACGTATGTTTTTACGTATGCATCGTAGTCGTCAGTCACGCACGCATACGCATGCAAAGTATACAATTCACAATGAATCGCCGTAGTATTGATTGATTTGATGTACGGCGGGAAGATATTAAATAATCTTTATTATTATCGATATTTTATTTTATTATTTAATAAAATTATATGCGGATATTTAAAATTGATAATGAAATTTAACATTTTGTTTTTCCGTTTTAGCTTTCTTGTGACGTACGTCAATATTTTTGGATATTTTTAATACCGGTAAATAAAATAAACAATGGGAAATTAATGTTTTTTTTTTCTGACCTGACCCAATACAATACAACACATTATATGATGTCGATGGAAATATAAATATAATAATGAAGCTATTAAATAAGATGAGGATTTAGAGTCAACCCACGATGATAGAATATATAATAAAAGCATGATTTTGTAAGTATACACCAATATTTATAAATATATTCGTCTCGTAAACATTTACACGTAAATTTTCATATTTATTTAAAGGATATAATCAAGAATTAAAATATATCTGAATAGCTTATGATGGATATATGGTACATCATATATATTATATATGTTGGAAGTTGAGCCATCATCAAGCAAGTACACCAAGAAATGCGATACATTATAATCTCAAAATCATTACATTTAAATTATTTTTTGAGTTATGCCAATGAAATTTTTATATAAAATGTTTTTAGATTAGCTTCTCTAAAAATATGAAATTCTGGAAAGTTAATATCCATATAGAGAGAACATTCAGATTTCTTAATGGATTTTGATGAATTATAATTATATATGTTTTAGCTAATATTTATATGAACATTAGTTGCTGTTACAGTTTTTGGAAAATTGAAATTTTGTATTTATTTTACTAGCAAGATTCTGTATATTAACAACAGATACAGAGCAGTTCCTATCCCACTTTTAGAAATTCAGATTACTTCACATTCGGGCTGACGCACTTACAGATTCCATTGCGATAGAAATATGCAGGGCTGGCTTTTTTGTGTATAGTAAAATATCCATGCAACCATTTTCATATAAAATTTTGTAAGAAAGAACTGACTGGGTCAGTCAATCGGAATATATAGGTGTTAATAAGAACAGAAATGTGGTGAATACACCCGTAACCAGGAGATAATGATGAAGCGACGATTGCATGGGTATATATAGCTTCTGCTGTATACGAACGAGTGTTGTCCCATTAAGTAAAATCACTTTAATATATTGTCATGTCACGTAACTGTGTAAATAATATTAATTTTTTTTCTAGAGTATCACCTACTTTGATTATCTAAATATGGATATGATACCGTTCTCAGCACCAGGTTTCACCAAGGTTTGCAATGCTCGTTTAGTTGTAGATGATTCCATATTCTAAAAATATAATCTCATGATGCTATAACAACACTATTTGGTTTTTGGAATGGATGCTGATGACATAATAACCTATGTTTTTCTTCTATTAAGAATGTTGTTCGTACATCGATTTCATCGCAATTGTGTTGCTTCAACAGCAATTTTTTTTTACATGTATTTAAGACTGGAATTTTTCAGTTGGTTTGCCGCATTTGTTCGTTTAAGGAATACAATAAAACAAATATCTTTGAAAATATATATACGGTGTTGGAAGTTATACTTTATGATTACAAATTTTTACACTCACCTCATTATGCGGGCTATTTTATAAAGATAATGGCATTAAGGATCTATATATCATCTATATACCTTTTGATAATTGGTGAATTGATACAAATACACCGATGCTGGGTGATTTTACCAATGTTTGATATATACAGTATGGCATCTACTGGAGCAATATATCCCGAACTTGATGATGATCTATCGCTAACAAAAATTTGTCTTTCTGAATCGAAAAATGAAAGAATCGATTATATTCTTAAACGATATATAGATTGGTTTAACTATATGACTTGAACATATACCTTCCCTCCCAACCCAATATTTTAATATTTAGAAATGGTTAATAAATCAAGAATAGCTCACCGAGCGCGCGATGGGGAATTTTTATTATGTAATTTTATATTCTCTTCAAATGCTTTTAATCAAATAGTATATAATGAATTATTTACAAAATTAATATTATTAATGTCTATTATTTTATAATAAAAGTAGAGTAAAAGTTATATATAAAATTTGGGTTGACATAGTGACCTCACCTATAGTTGTTTATTTTGGAAAAAATTACCTTAAATGTCGATGTTGTACACAATATATTTGTATTTGTTTTTTCACTTATTTTATTGATAAATAATAAATTTAAACAATTGAATAATTCATTAAGGAAATTTTTACGCACAGAAAACATTTTATATTATGGAAAAATACATACCTTTTAATTTTTAATTTACACCTTCATTATAACAATTATATGCAAATTAAGAAATTGTCACATATGACCGGTTGTTCTGATTTATGTGTGATTTATTAATTATTTTATTTCGTTACAGCATTAACACTTTTTCACTGTGACACCCTAAACTAAATATATGATGAAAAAATCCACATATACTTAAGGATTTATTATTATTAAAACTTAAGAATTTATAGAACGATATTGAAATTAATTAAATTATCATTTCCGAAGGATTTTCTAAAAATATCTAATGCGATATCGAATATAAATAAATAAAAAAATTACTAAAGCGAAATTATGTTGTTGATTTTTTTTTTCTTGTATAAATTATAAATTATTTTTAATTTTGCCTACAATTAATTAGATTCAAATTAATTCATTTAAATTTTAACATAAGAAAATATTTATAAATAAAATAAAATAGTACAAAATTAAAATAAATAAATTAATTAAATTTGTTGTAATTATATATTATTTATCTGTGCATAATTAATTAAACCAAACAGGAAATGTATCCGCATTTTAACAAACATTTTATTTTATTATAATTAAAAGAATTCTTGACTTTATTGAACTCAATTATTTATTATTAATTTATACGATTTTATAATAGGGCAAATAATATTGGCAAATTTTCACTGCAGTAAAAGTAATACATTTGGTAAATTTGATTTTTAGAACACACAAAAACAAACAAATAGACCCGTCGTATTCGATTTTATTTAATTTTTATTTCTTTTATTTGTCTATTCGGCACATTGTTATTTTTTAAGAATTAATATTTAAGAAAATTTAGGGTTGTCGCTATGACCTAAAAGATCAATTTGTTCGTAAACGATGAATTTCATTTACCTAAAAAATTAGTAGAAACACACCCGGATGTATCATTAATGTAGTAATTCGCCATCAGATACATTCTTTTGATTTACCATCTTACCTTACTAAATGTGTTGTGGTCGCACATATACAACATCCAATTTGCCACAATTCTTGAATGAACCCAATCTTCTAAATGCCTATTTGAAATATTCTTATTCAACTCCACTGGAGCAGCTTTTGCATTCTTATTCAACTCCACCGCAAGCAGCTTTTGCATTATGTAAATTCACCTGGATTACCTTAATTTTATATCAGAAATTCTGGTCCTTATTGAATTGAGTGCTTTTTAGAATCATCATAACTGTTGAAATTCTTACCGATTCAGTATAGTTTTGCAAAACTTGAAAATAAATGATAGTCTGATGGTGATATCACATCCCAACAAATCTGGAACAAATTTTTGCTGAGTTATCAAAGATGTGTGTAACCTTGCATTATCTATCAAAACCAAATCGATTTTCCAATTCTGATCGCTTTTTTTGTACGGCATTGTTCAGTTTTGTAAATTGTTGAATATATTGTTGGTTGCATTGTTAAAGTTCTGAAATTGAAAATTCTTTTATAATGCCACTACAAACCTTTTTTATGATGAAAATCAGGTTTGGATGTTAAATCAATCAAATTAGATTATTGTATATGAACCATTTTTTAACGCTAGTTATCAACTGTTTCTTAAGCATATCGCAAATGGAAATGCTTCTTTTACGAAACGAAATTGCTTTATAAGGTGCGCATTATATTTGTTATACACATTGAGCTTCTCTGCAATCGCACTTGTAGTAATATGATCATCTTCCAAATCGATATTATTACTTTGATTTGTTTATCACATAATATTCACAACCTATACAAAACTTATAATTAATTTTTACTACCAAAACATTATCATTCATTAACTAATATATAATTTTACAATAGATTAAATATAAACATTAGAATAATTTTACAAATTTAAATTTTCATAAAATTGCTCATCAAATTCAGTATCGATTGTATGTATAATTTGAGAAATAATATAAAATGCTATCAATGATGACTATTCGAATATATTTATAAGTGTAAAATAATACAAAAAATACACTAAATAAATAAATAAAATTCATTAAATAAATATTTGAAAACAAATAATAAAGAAAAAAAAAATCTCATTGTAACAAAATGATATTTTACGCGCACTCACAGATTAATGTCATCATCAAGTTATTTTCAATATAATTATTGATATATGCGATATATCTCACATATGTTTAATAACTATCTCTACAGTATATGTCATCGATTTATATTGAAATTTGAAAATCCACACTAATAAATATATTTATATAGAATTCAAATGTGAAATTAGTTACCTCCTAATTGAAAACATATACAATTTAATAATTTTCTTTTATTTTGTCATAGAAAAATACTATACGCAGAACATCTACGTGAAGATGAAGATGTGATGGTGCTAGAATTGACGTCAATTCTCACATCTCACATATAATCGCGATCGGTAAATATTGAATTTAAAGGGTAAAAGAAATACATCGATAGAAATCAATAATTGTTATTTATAGAATTTATTATTTTATTGCGTACTTTCAAAATGTTGACTTTAAATTTTTTTCTTTTTTGGTTTTAAAATATAAAATAAAATGACTTTTATAAAAGAAATGTATTTATGCAAGTCATTTTCATATAGTACTTAAGTATATTTATTCTAAAAAAAATGTATGTCATTTGTCAATAAATGCGCGAGACAAATTATTTTTAAAAATATACTGTGAAAATGTGATAATTATTTACCTATCCTCTGTATATTAATGAAAAAACCGAATGTAATATGGGTCAGAAAAGCATCTTCTTAGGACAGAATATACGAGTCATATGAATAAATTTGTCTTCGAAATTTCAAAATATCATTGTAGACATCATACGTTACGATTAACATTAAAATTTATATTTTATTGTATTGTAGTCAAAGGATTGTATCCTTATTAAAATTATTAAAATTATTACTGTACGAAATTTTCAAGAACAGTGAATAGTTTACTAATTGTAATCAATGACCATGAATCTGTTATAGCTGCGACGAACGCTTCTCTTATTATTAATAAATATACAGGTTATATTTCATTGCCACAATTTCATTGAAACCCGAACATATTGATTTTTGATATTTCAGCAAATGAGAAATATTTCCAGCATGATATGAAAAAAGTGTGGCATAATTTATTTCTTAAATTCCCTACGTATATACGTGATTCGATAGCATATATATGGATGACCAAAAGTTTTTATAATATTACATTTTAAAAATATGTACTTAATTCTATAAAACAATCATATAATTTATATAATGAAATCAATTTGCATAATTCAAATAATATCAAATTTATTATACAAATGATCGCATATACTTAATTAAATTAAATCGATTCTATCATTTAATTTAACATCGTCAGAATAATTACGTTAAAATTCATTAATTTCCATAGTATTGTTAATTATAGCGATGATGAGTATCATCCAAATAAATTCATTAGATGCGAAAATAAAATTCAAGTGTAATGATGAAATTTCATCTAAAAACGATGACTCCAATCCGCTTGTAACATTCAATGGAATCATATATAAAATGTAATTGTGATTTGTGTCATTCTATCTGTTAGTAACGAACCATCATTGCATAGCCGCAACAATTCTTAAAGCATTGGAAACGTTGTAATATATCTATATATGTTGAAATTACTTGCTGTTTTCCATATTTATATTGTCCATATTGCTCCTTGGATTCAACACATGTATATTTGTTTTGCTGACACAAATGGTAGGAATGTCAGAATGATGATATCCGTTACATAAAGCAAATATGTTTCCAAATAAATTAATCATATAATATAATAATAAATTAGTCATATGAATAAGCGATTACAAAATGAAGCAAGTATCATTATCATCAATTGTTTTATGTATTACTGATTTTTAACTACATTTTTTCCACATTTCCTTCTGTATAATATAGATATCGATGTGAATTGAATATCTCATCTCATTTGCATAGTAACCATTGGAATTGAAAGTAAAAGACATAGCTGCGATAATTAAATTGTTTTCCATTAATAAATTGTATTGATGTTATTTAGATATAGTTGTAAAATTAAATTCCATTAATGTTGATTTGTGGCTAAGAAGGATATCGATATGAATTGTCTTCCAACCGCAAATTTTGAAGATCTTAATATCACAGTTTATAGGATCTATCTTTTTTGTTGTATGTATTCCAGCTTCATTCTGGATGACTATACATCAACAGTTTTATCGATTCGGTACAGTTGAATTTAGTCCTTCTTTTTATTTATTTATTTATTTTCAAAAGAAATATCTTCCTATAAAAAAAACTATACAAAGAAACAGTAAATTGAAATAAATAGTTTAAAATTTAAATTATAAATAAATTAAAAATCACCTTAAACTTAATCAATATTATTCATAAGGTGGGATTTCCCGTGATCATAGACATCGTCATCGTAATTATACTATTAAATTATAAAGTACCTTTTGGTTCCCCAAACCGAGTGTACTATATCTATATAGAAAGATAAAAAAACGGGTAAAAATAGTGATAGGGAATAATTCTGTAAAATAAAAATAAAATTATAATTAAAAAATTTTAAATAATAAATATCTCTTAAATTAATATCGAAAAACGGAGGTATAAATAAAAAACTATTTCAATTTTTTATCGCTTATTCCTTTTTTTTTTTTTTTTTGTTTAAATACAATTAATTATTTATAATAAATTTCAATTTTAAGCATTAATATTTTCCATTGTATATTTTTGCTTTTTTTTTAAACACATTTTTTTTTTTTAATTGCATTTGTATGTTTATTTTTAATTAATTTATTTATATTGAATTTTTATTATTTTATATTTAACAAATTGTTATTTAATTAATATATATTAAATTAATGCATATATTTTTGATAATTAAAATTTTATTTATTTATTTTTAATTAATAAATTATTATTTTTAAGTTTTTTTTTTTTTATTATCGTATTTTATTTAATTAATTATTAATTATTGAGATATTAAATAAAAAGGAAGAAAAGAGGAATGGGAAAATAAATTAAGATTTTAGAGTTTAAGAAATTGGAAATTGAAAATATAGTTTATTGCATCATTTTATTTTATATTATTTTTTAAAATTTAATCAAATGTATAATTTATTATTGAATTGAGCAAAAAGCAATTGGGGTTTTTTTTTTGTGTATTTATTATATTTTAAAAATTAAAAATTAATTTATTGTTATAATTTTATGCGTAATATTATTGACAAATAAAATAATAATAATAAAAAATGGGTTTAAAAATTATACACCGAACGAGAGTAAAATGGTCAAATGTCTGTTTTAACATATTATTACAATTTATTATTATATAATTATTAAAAATAAATAATATAATATTTGCAATTAGATAATTTCCGTATATAAAATATTAAATTTTAGTTAACCCTTCAATTTAACATTTCAAATAAATATATTAATAAATATACCTTTTCACAAAAATTGAAAAACACATGACATAAGAGTACACTGAACATTTGATACATTTACTCTGCAAATATAATTATCTAATGTGCAATGAATACAGGTTTTAGGCTAATATTTTTAAATAATACAAATTTAATTATAATTTTTCGATATTTTAACAATTATTAAAATGCTTTTTTCAGTCCTCAGTTTGTTTTTAAGATCCTTAAAAACATCGGGATTGGTAGACGTGAGCTGCAGGAGGATATTGGGGAAGGTTAAAGCTGCACCTGGGTTTTATGGCCATGCAGTAACTAATTAAGTAAATTTGTATAGGTGAAGGCATTGCAATCAAGTACTTCCAATATGTATTCTTAACAATTTTGTAACATTTGACTTTACATAGTTTTGTAACAAAAATCACTTTATTATTGTATCTCTTCTTTGTATATTATGGTCTTTATTCGTTTAATGCACAGTTTATATTCATCATACATGTTACATATGTTACCGTTTCACAATAATGGTTTCATTATCAACAGTTCATATAGTATACAACACATGGATCTTCATTCAGTAATTCTTTTAAATTTATGTCTAAACTTTGGTCGTTCTTTATATTATTAACATGAAAATTATCACTTTTGAAGTGGTGAAACCATGCGTAATTTTGTGGTATTAATAGTACATGTTTACCAATCAAACGATGACTATCAGCTACATTCTTCTTTGAAAATATATTGCGTTCAACGGAAATATAAATGTAATATGTTTCACAACTATATGTGCGAAGAAAAACTTAATGTTCTGTATCATTTGATGGTGTTTGTTGATACCAATCTTGTGAAAATGTTCCATCTATGGTTTTCTTATAAATAGTACATCGAGCGTAAATCTGAGGTAGTTGAGTCATTTTTGTTCTTATATCTTAATTCACTAGAATTAGTTATATGATAATCGTCAGATTACATTGATGAGAAAATACAATTTATAATTTTGTCGAAATATCGAAACAAATGTAATTAATATTTGTGTAGCATTTGAATATAATTAGCCTTAAAAAATTTTGTATCAATTTGATAAATTTAAATTTAAAAAATCTTATTTTATACATAACTAAATCATTGCCGTTGTTTTTCAAAAGGATAAATTACAGGAAAAACTATATAATATTAAAATATAGGAAAAAAAAGGATAATTATGTCTTTTATAATTTTTATATAGAATTAATTAATTATAATTAATATTATTTTATTTGTTTTTTAAAAACTTTTGTGTTGTATTTCAGTCATATTATTAGTTATTTAGTTTATTTATGGATTTATTCCCTTTTTTTAAATTTTTTAATATTTTATTTAAATAAAATATATAATTTTTTTAATAATAATATAAAAAAGAAAAATGTAACTGTTTATTATTTTTTAAGTTAAATATTATATAAAAGTGTTAATTTTCTCATTTTTATAATTCTTTCTCATTTTTCTGATTAACAATAAATATTTGATTTTTTTTTAAATAAAATAAAAATAATAATTATTAATTAAAAATAAAAAAAAAATAAATAAATTAACTAACAATAATAAGTTATATATTAATATTTAATATAATATATAATATGTTTTTACCGGCCACGCTCATTCATCTCAAATATATATATATAATATTTAATTAATTGATTAAAAAACTAAAATAGTCGAATTTTTTTTAATTTTTTAATATTACATTATTTATTTTTTAATATTTTATTTATATTTTAACTAGATATAAATGTTAACATTCGTTTTATTAATAATATTCTGGTATTAATTAGTATATATTTTATTATATAAATAACTAACTTTTTTTCGAGAATTTAATATTGATTTTTTAATTTTATTTAATTTATATAATTTAATAATTTCGTTTTGTTATTTAATTAAATTTTAAATATTATGGACAAATTTTTAATTTATAATTTTTTTTTTTTTCTCTTGTTTTAATAGTAATTCGTAAATATTTTAATCAATTAAAAATAATATAATTTCAAATTAAAGAAAAGAAAATTAATTAATTATCGTCATCGAACAAATAAACGGTGAGAGAGACGAGGATCTATTTTTGGGATGGGATACAAATATACTAAATAAATAAAATTTAATTTTTATTAATTTTAATAGCATTTTAAATTTTAATAACAAAGTGATGTACTTTCTTTAAGTTAAAATTCCTTTAATTTTTAATGAATTAATTAATTAATGAATAATTTCTTCGTTTTTTCTTGTAGGCAAATTATTGACAAATATACGTAAACATGTTTATGATGATTTTATGAACTGATTATGGATACCATTGGCCCAATGTACAATAATGCAGCCGGATCTCTGAACATAATTTGCATGGCAACTTATAACATAAATCGTCATCCAATTCTAATAAATTTCATTAAAATTAATTGGGAAATTACCAATTATAAGGCAGGTATTTCCGGAATCTTGTCAATTCATATTATATCACATTACATAAACCAATACGTTTCAAATTTCATCATATTAGTTGAAGAAATGATAAAATCTGACAGATTCTTATGGAATCTACCATAGAGACACGTCGACCGCTACCGTACTATCATTTTCCAGGAACTTCAAACCAATTGTTTATACATTTTATATACTTATATAGCAATAGAAATGATAGATCAGATTGAATTTTACAAAACAACATTTACATCAGTTTGGAAAATTATAATAGGTATTAATTTTCCAAATCTTCAAAGGAATTGTTTCTACTGTAAAATCTAATTTAACATTCATATACCAACTATAAACAAAATTGATTGAGCAGTAGTGATCAAAATTTATAGATTATTGGTTTTATTGGAACACCGAATTAACGAGAGTTAATTGGTATTTATAAGAGAAAAAACACACATAAACACATGTTTGCAACATGAACCAATTACCAATTCTAACTAAATACATTTGTGTAATTTTCAATAATTATAATAAGATCATCACATATGCTTTACACCGAAAAACATTGCATATTGTATGACCTTTAGTTCTTAATTATGGTATGGAGCATTGTTTTATGTTATACTTAATTTTAAATAAAGTGCTGTTCATACGACATACGAATGATTTATTTTCGTACCAACTGGTCGTTGGTACTATGTCATACGGAATACAAACGATTTTTTTCTAACAGTTAGAAAAACCATATTTGAGATTAAATTTACCCGATTTTTTATTCGTTTATGCTCAAAAGCGATACAATGTTTTAGTAAACGACACGAAATCGTTCAACATTTTATTTTATATTAATGCTTTTATATTTTCTTAATAAATTTATGGTAATTTAACATCGTATTTTTGATTTCAATAATAAAGTAATTAAAAAAAATAATTTTCAGAGTACTTAATGCGAATATGTGTGATACAGTGAAAATAATCCAATCAATTTCACCTTTAAAAAAATATCAATCCACTCTCATTACGAAAAAAAAACTTAAATAATTAATTAATTCTAATTGACATATCGAAGATAATTACGATTTCAAAATTATATCTTCTTCTCTATAAATAAATTACAGACGAAAACAATATAATTATAATTAACTAATTATTTGTGTTATTTTTGTTATATATTATATTAAAAATACATTAATTAATTTAAATGTATGTATGTGTAACGAGTTAATATTTTAAAATAATTAATTTTGATGAATGGTGTTGTGTTGTTGTTGTTTTGTTTAGGTAAATTTAAGCAAATAACAAAAAAAAAAAAAAATTTAACAAAAATAGTTCACAAAAAAATAATTTCAATTAAATAAATTAATAATTAAAATTAATAATCATATTCGTAAAAAAATACCATTTAAAAAGTATTTAAATATTTTTCATTTTTAATAATTTTTTTAAGCCCATATACCACACAACAATAAAAACATTTATTTTATGCCATTAATTATTAATTATATAAAAATTATCACTTCTTAAAAATATTTAATATAATTATATATATATTTTTAACAAAACTTAATTTTAATTTTTAATAATAATGTGTATTTTTTTTATTAGTATTTATTTATTTATTTTTTTATTTTTATTAAATATATTTGCTTATAAAATCTATGATAATTAAATTTATTTTAAAAACTTCTTTTTTCATTTATAATTAATTAATTCTCTTTTATTATTTTTATATTATTATTATTATTGATTATTATTATTATTATTATTATTATTGATTATTATTATTGATTATTATTAGTATATTATTATTAGAAAATAAAATCTTATTAAGTATTTGATTATAATTTAGTCATTCATTTTATTTTTTAGAAAATTAAATTGTTTTCATTTTTATAGATAGAAATTAATATTATAAAATTTATTTAAATAAAATATTATTTAATTGTTTTTATTATTTATTTCTTTTAATTTAATATAATTTTTATTTATTTTGTTGTTGTAAAGAGAAAGAGGTAATAAATTGTGTATGTGTTTTTGTGTGTGTGTGTGTGTGTGTGTGTGTGTGTGTGTGTGTACGTGAGTGTCTATAAATATTTAATTTATGATAAAAAATGTTTCTTATTAATTTAATTTTATTATATATTTATTATTTTCTGATATTTATATTTATTAAATATTAAATAAAAAAAAAAATTTCTTTCTTTTTTTTTTATATTATTATAATTATAATAATAAAAACTTTTTTAATTTTATAAAATAAAATACAATAAAAATTATTTGTAATTTTATGTTAGCAAAAAAAAAAATAAATAATAAATAAATAATTTAATTTCTTTTAATTAGAGAATAATATTAGAATATTTTTTAAAAAGATTATAGAGAAAAGTATGAAAATGTTTGCGTTTAATGATTTGTATAATTTATTAAATATATATAAAAGAAAAAAAAGCAGTGTTTTTATTATTTTTAATTAATTAGTTAATTTTTTTTTGTTCATTTTTAATATTTATTTAGGCAAATTTTATTTGAGATTTTTTAAAATTATTTTAATTTATTTTCTTTTTTAATGTTATTGCTTAGTTTAGTAGATTTTTTTTTTTTTTTTAATTAATTAATTTTGTGTGTTTCTTCTTTTTTCTTTGTGACGCAATATTAAAAATTTTATAAAGATAATTTAATTGTTAATTGTTTTTTTTTATTTTTTTTTTAGATTTAAATATATTGTTAACGAAATTTAGAATAGATGGGATATATATTTTAAATATTTTAAAAAATGTATAATAGTTTTCTACCTATTTTTTGTTTTTTTTTTTATTTTATTAATATAGTTAATTAGAAAATAAATTAATAATGTATTGAAATACAATGTTTTAGTGGTGTAGGTAAAAAAATAAAAATAAAAAAAATTAATAAAAATAAAAGTGAATTATAGTAAAATGTGTGTTAAGCAATTTTTAAATATATAAATATAATATTTAAGAATATTTAAACTTTGAATAGTATAGAGACCGAAATGCGATAGTCTTAGGTTATATAAAATTAATGATATGCATTAGCAGGCGGAAGAGAGGAGAAGTATACGTACAATTAAATAAAATATAAAATTAATTTTTAAGTAAATATATGTTATTGAAATTCAATTTAATATTTTTTATTATTTATATGGAAAAATATTGGAATTAATATTAATTAGAATTTTAATTATTTGTTTTTTTTTTTCAATTCAATTAAATATGTTTGATGATGCGTAGAAAAAAAATAATTAAAAAAACCCAAAAAATAATATAAATAAAGAAAAACTCATAGAGTTTACTGTATTTTTAAGACAAAATCTCTTTAACCCAATTCAATTTTTATAATAATAAAAAAAATAACAATATTCTTTTGTTCTATATAGTTTGAAAACTATTTTAAAAATTATTTTAATTTTTAGTTTTCATTTTTTGAAACCATTTAAATTGTTTTTCTCGTTTTTTTTTTTTTTTTTGATCCACATATTTTACAAATAAAATAAATAATTAAATAATATATCACACACATTTAAACGTAATTAATAAATAAAATAAATAAAAATAATTTTTATATTATAATTTAAAAATAGGAAAAAAGAAACCATATAAAATTAAATAAATAAATAAAATAGTTCGTTATTATTCTTTTTCTTTTTCTTGTTTTTTTTTGGAAGACTAAAAATTAGGAAAAAATTAATTAATTTAAAATTAAAAATATTTCTTTTAAAAAAAAAAAAAAAAAACATCGATAAAATTAATCGTAATTATTTATAGTCGTTGTGTGTTGTATTTTTTGTGGTGTTTATATTTTTATTATGTTTTCTTATTAAATTTATCAATTTAATATTATATTTTTTAATTAAAGAAACATAAAAAATCAAAACTATGAAAAGAAAAAAATTAATAATAAATACAAAAAAAAAAAAAATAGTAAATCCCTGCGATGATAGTGTTTTTATTATTAATTATTAAAAATAAAATTAATTAGATAACAAAAAAAAACAATACATATTAATTAAAAATAGATAAAAAAAAAAGCTTATTAAGCACATAGAAAATTTAAAGAATATTAATTTAATTAATTTTTTATAATTATAATTAGAATTTTTTTTGTTCATTATTTTTCTTTTATTTTATTTAAACTTATTTTTGTTTAATTTTTAAATAATTTCTTTCATTTTTTTTTTGTTTTTTTGTTATTAAATAAATAAAATATTTATTATTAAATTAAGTATTTTGTGCTGCTTGTGCATTTGGTAATTTATAAAATGTATAAACAAATTGTATTAAACTATAGACAGTTCCTGGTCCTTTACCCGATTGCATACATGTAAAATCATCCAAATTATGACTACTTGCTGTGAAAAAAAAATAAAAAAATTAATAAAATTATAGTTAATAATTTAATTTTTAATTTTTTAAATATATTTCATTTAATATTAATATTAAATAATAATAATAAAAAATAAAGTTCTATCCATTATTTGTTGTTTATTTTTTTGATGATAAATCTATTAATACTGTTTTTTTGTAAATTTAGCGTAAGCTAATCGTCTTTGAAAAATAATTGTAAATCGCGTAATGGATTTTCATTTCAATTCAATATATGATAAGCGATATGCTGAATTATCTATAGAGAGTGATCAAACATCATTCGTTTATCTCTTACCACATGTAGATAATATTTATTCTAAATCGTCTCACAGTTGCTGATATTGATGGTGACGGAGATTTTAATATACACAATTTTCCATTGCGGGGTAACCCCCACACACACACATCAAAATGATTCACCTGATCTGTACACCAGAAATATTCTATCTATATTGACTCATTACCAAGTCACCGCACATATATTCCATTGCAAACGAATTAATGGTTTGCATAAGATTTATTTCTGATCGCATATCAGTATCATCTCCGCAATAGATAACTTATATTATGTTATTGTTTCTGCTACTTTGTATACAGATTCAATTGTATGAATTTAAAAATGATAATCGAGCGATAAGAAAAATTTAATATTTCCTCTTATTAAAAGCTAATCCAACAAAATAATTTTATTTCAACCAGATAGCCAGATGTGTAATTCCATAATTACTAATGTAAAATACGTGTTCCATCAAATCCAAAATAATTTCTTGTGCTCTCTGGAGGGTAGGAAATATTTTTTTGTTACTAATCAAAAAACCAAAATGGTTGGAGGCAAAGTTATTTAATTACAGATAAATTGTGTATGCAATCAAAATCTATATATACGGCATGGCAACGTTTCGCGTATATGAGCGATGAACTTATGCCAAGGAAACAGTTAGATGGTAATCCATGAAGGAAGAAGACGAACTCAGCAGATCGAAAACCCAAACATGATATGATGCACCAAATTTTGTGATTTTATAGAATCCTCATTATGAATTTGGAAGACGTTGACTATATATAGATGTAAGCCTATTTAGCCGAGCATATTTGATAAGGCCATATGATCGTATACATGGGTTGTAAAAACGGATGCATGAAAGTAATTGAATAATAACTTAAATTAGCTAGGTTCTACCCTTTATTTTTTCTTATATATTTAGTGTTTGTCCAAAAAAAAGTCTACATAATAGAAACAAATAAAATACAAATTAAAGAATAAAAATATTTTTAGAAAATCCACAAAACCACAGGGGAACCACAGAAAAGAATAAATATTACTTAACATATTTTTTTTTTCGAAAAAATGAATTTTATAAATAATTTACATTAAAATAATGTGTACAAAATATATTGAAGAATACACGAATAAAAAAATTAATATAATTTATGAAACCATAACGCGTGTAATACTATATTTTCCATAAAACAATCAAAACTGAATAAATAAAAATAAAATATATACAGTGTGTCAATTATAAAACATTTGTAAAATTGACCACTTATACGAATTATTGCATTGAGTGAATTATTAACTCTGACACATACCAAATTGAGGAAACAAATATTTCGGTGAATGCTGTTATTTAAGTATTAGATGCCAGCATGCGGCACAAACGAAAGAAATACGCTATATTTAGATAGAAGATCATAAGCATACCGGGAAACCAAATTCATTATGAATTCTTCGATATAGTAATCGTAGTCGTATTTAATCCACAAAGAATTTGTTTCAACTGGACAAAAAATTACTGTAGTGATTATTATTTAAATATTTTTTAATAAAAGACAATCTAAATAACTTATTTAAAATCCTGCGGACTCTATTGTTTTCATTACAAAAACTTAAAATCCACTATTATTTTGATGATGTTTGATGAACAAACAATTACTACACGTGTGCTTTGCAGGCAATTATATCAGCAAAGTGAATTTGGAATAATTTTATTCGTATTGAAATACATAACAAGTGTATTGAAATCGAAATGGCTTATTAAACCAAAACAAATAATAATAATTTGTGTCTATATTATTAATGCTGTAAGTTTCTAAAAAAAATTCCTTGACACACACACACACACACACACACTGTGCTGTTTGTGTGCGTAGTATATTAAATGTTATACAAAATTAAATTAACCTTTTGTAATAAATACCTTAAAAAGGTAAACATAGATATGGATAATAAATGCAAAATTAAATAATAAACATTTAATAATTTCATAATACTTTAAATATCTGCGTAATACAAAAGTTAAAAATTAAAAATTAATGTTATATAAAAATACCAACTGAAAATATTTAATTAAAATTCGTTATTTCTTTCGGACTAATCATTTTCGTATTTAATATTATTTAATTAATTTGGTAGTAGAGCTCAAAATGTGGTGAATTAATATATTATACATTTTATAAATTTACATTTAAACGGAAATAATATAAACAACAGGACAGGGTAATTTTGATGTTGATAAGTTGAGGGAATTATGCACACGTAATAGACGATATTAATAATGACTTTATCTCAATTTGTTGTCAGTTGTTTTTAATTGTAATAATAAAATGTTTATACCAAAAAATAACTATTTAATATGTATAGAAACAATAAATAAAATTTATAACTTACAATTTGTTTGTATTGGTGGATAAGGTGGTGGTGGTTTTATCCAAGTACCATCCGGTCTACGCATATGTCTTCGATCTGATGAAAATTCATCTAAATATATTTCAGCCGGAATAACTCTAAAGAATCTGTTTTGTGTGCGACATGAAAATATAATAATAAATAAATACAACAAAGTAATATACATTTTGAGAATAATAAACCTTTTTTTTTAAGTTATTTATTTATTTATTTATTTATTTATTTATTTATTTATTTATTAAATATGCGTATTTAGTTACGAGTGTGTTAAATTAAATGTTCAATGTACAACACATATATTATTTAAATTCATGTATATTCGTCATAAATGTTACGAGGAATATATATAAAAATATTGTAAATAAATAATATATGTATGTTATGTGCGAGTGTGTGTGTGTGTATGTGAGTTAAGGATTCATCCCAGTAAACATTTAGAAGAAAAATCATCTATACACACGATATTATGAGCATCGTGTTACAAAATACCAGCTTTCGTGTTCCCTATATACAATATATGTAAAAGTAATACATCAAAAAGTTTCCTAATCGGGGTAACAATCCTGTCCGAATTGGATCATTTTCAGCTATCGTACATGCGTGTATCATCCGATAATTTTCTTTCTTATTTACTGGGATAATAATATTTACACTTTTACACACATGGATTATATAATTGTGTACAGCATATATTTTATACATACCTATGATGTTCTGGTCTTAATGCCAAATCTGATCTAAAGGTTTCGGTAACGTATTTATGAAAATATGTAGGAAATGGTAATGTTGTATCTAAATCAAATATTAAACAACGATTTGGTGCTGGATTGTGCATAAAAAATACGTGATAATCCTAAAAACAAAACGAAAAGAAAAACACAATATAAAAGTTATGTTCATAAAATGAAAAATATATAGACAAAATTTTCCATGTTTTTCTTTATTTATTTATGTATTTATTTATTCACATGTGTGTGCTCGTATTCGTATATAAACACACATGCTAATACATATATTGTAATATAAGGATTTAACAAATGTATTTTTATTAAGTATCATTTCAGAATATTTTGGTTTTGTATAATTTTTTAAAGTGCCTGTTTTAACTATAAATTTAAAGAGAAAAAAAAATATACTCATTAGGTTAGTTCTTATACATGAAAATTCAATAAGGAACGATGTTCTGTGAAAGTGCTAATTTCGGAGTGTGCTGAATTGAACACCATCCAATTTTTAATCAACCAAATCTAGAGATAAAAAACATTAACAATCGCGAAATACGCATTTTCAATTGCCAACATTTATATGTGACATTTTAAATTTTTCGGTATTTATTTTAACCCCTTAAGGTTCTTGACCTTTTATGATGAAAGTCTTAAAAAGTGGAAAAACGACGAGATTAAACTATATTGACTCGTTATATGCCTTTTTTCAAAAATTCGTTAGGACGAGCCTGGCTCGTGCAAAAACCTTAAGGGGTTAATACAAAAAATGTTCAGCTGTGTTAACCATTTCTTAAATCATTATCATAAATATTAATAGCTATAAGTAAAAACATTCGGACAATAAGACTGTTAGAAAGGGTGTGAACTGTGTCACATACGTTCATTTAATCAAACAGTTTAAAAAAGTGATAATTCTTGGTCGGTGAATTATGATGATGAAATATACCATTTGAACTTTGAATTATTCCATATCAAAGACTTTCAATATGAATTGAACCGATGCTGAAAACTAAATTGTCATATACAGATGGGAAGTATATTCTGGATTTGAATTAGAAATAAATAGTCTCCATAATCACATTTTAACATAATGTAAAACCTGGCGAGAAGTCACTTGATGGTGAAACATATATTTATACTGAAATGATTGATATTGATTTGATAAATTAAATTGACATTATGATCGATTCGAAATGATCACCAATTATAATTAATTACGAATTTAATATGAACATTTAATAATACAAACAATCGATAAATTATACAATAACATACATCAATTATTTAAATTCTATAACAAATGTTGCCTGCTATATTTTAATAAACTCTGAAAAATTTTATTTTAACAATTAGCACATATAATTATTTACCACATTGAAACTAATGTGAACTAATGAAAACCGAACATTATATTATATATTATTTATGTTTATATTGATGATTTCATATATAATTTGCTAATCGTATATTATACAGCATTACAGTGATAATTCGATAATGCGGATGGTCAATGTAAATAGGTTAGAGAAATGTGGTTAATTGTTTGTCGACAAATTTGAGCTATATACTAGGTAATTTTTTAATTGTAAAACACCTGAAATATTGCAGCTAGCTATGGGGAATAGATAATGTATAATGTGACTGTTTCATTAGCAATTCTATACCAAAATTTGATATGTTTGATCGCAACGTGATTATTTCTAAAACAAATTGCTTCAAATATACAAATTCAGACCAGTACTACTACTAAACAACAAACAGTTTAGAATGTGATTACAAAGATATATATGAAAAATTGAAGGAAATACTCAAAATGTCCTTTGATCCTTAACCATAGTATTAATTTCACTCAAAATTATATGTTTTAAATTCTCTTGTACATATGGGGCGCCGCAAGTACTATTTTAATCTTATTATGTTCGGATTTGTGCAAGTATATCGAATTATTACTGTATTTCATAAACAAATGTAGCAAAATAAATACATATAACTCGTAGAAAAGTTTTTAAAATATATTAGTTCATAGATAGGGTAAAACACCTAATGAACGACCGCACATCAAAATTTATGCTAATATAAACGTACCACTGAAATTATAAATAATTATTATTATTTATCCAAAATGATATTGACAAAAACAAATGTCAAAACAAGACTTCCGAATACATAATTAATTTTTAAAAGCATAAATATGTTCATAAATTACGTAACGTATTAAATTAATTAAATATGTTTCTTATTTTTTGCTGCGGTACCGGTGGTCCACTGCTGCTGCGTTGTTTTACCCTAATTTATCTTATGGACAACAACAAAAAAATGTTCAAAATATTTTAATTATATTTTCATCTTTTTGTTATATTAGACACGCAAAAGGATACTTGCCGATATATAAATTTAACTTTTAAAATTCTATTATAGATATATAGTATTCTCACGCAGATGTTTCTAAATTATGTGCAAGTGGTAAATATCAAAAGATAAAATATAAAAGTAAAACATGAATTGAATTTCAATATGTTAAGTTTTCTTTCGATATACGTGAAATTTCTGTATACTAATAACTTTTCACATTAATATGGTACATAATGTATACACCTACGCATTTTCCATATTGTAAATATAAATCGTGTACATTTAAATTGTCTATATGCAGAGAATGTTCCACAGTGAGACTGTGCCATATTGCCCATTGGAGATGATCTACGAATTCAATTTTTTTCGATTTTTGGAAAATTAGTACTCAAAGAACGTCAAAGTTTAAGTCAACTTGATAATTTGATCGCTTGTCAATATTTTAAGCAAGAAATCGAATGGAATTTCTGATTTAGCGATTAAGGACCTTTCAAGGACCTTACAAATATATTATTTAAAATTATGCATACGATACCGCATATGAAAGACAATTAAATAAAGATTCGAGTAGAATTAGTGTGTTAAGGATATTTCAAGAACTTTACAAAGAAATTTTGGAATTTATCCATACTACACCTTATGTGAAAGAGTGGTTAAACAAAAAATTAAGTACAAATTTCATATAAGGTGCATTTTCTTTCATCAAAATACTTGCAAAATATTATTTATTTGTTTGCCACTGATTTACGATTAACGATGATGTGATAAGTTTTATTTTGTCCACTGCATATTACTATAATGATATAAATTAAATGAAATATGTCTATCTAATAGACATGCACTGTAATAAAACATAAAATTTGTACTGAATTTTAAATAGACATAAATTTAAAAATTATTATTCACAATTCAAATTAATGATAATAATAATAATCATTTGACATATTGTCTCTGAGCGATGTCTTTTCCTTAGATTTTATATGAATATGTTGGATTAAAAACAAAAATCTAATAACCCATATATATATATAAGAAGAAAATCACTTCAAATTGAAATTCATCTCAACATCTTTTTTTAGTATATATATATATATTTCGTCTTATTCTCTATATATATTAGAATTCATGGTATATGTATAGTTATGGCCTAAATAAATAAATTAAATTAAATCGCATATATACACACCCAACACCGCAACTATATAAATATATATTATTCTTCATCAACAGAGAGCTATAACCTCGGTTCGAAAAATAACCGAAAACGGATTAAGAAAAAAACCTAACATAAATAATTTTATTTAAACGAAATATTCTTCCGCATAACATAACATAATCGTTCAACAAGTGTATGAAATTATGTCGGAAAAATTGGAATGTTTTGGAGTCGTTGCCTATACAATTGACTCCGTTATACCGGTTTTTCTGTCCTTGTCACATAATTTAAAATAGTCACATTATTGTATAAGTTGACGATAACAATTTCCTGGCTCTCGATATTCAGAACGAATACGCAGGAAAATTAACAAATTGAAGTATATTTTTTTATTAATAATACCTTTGAAATGGTGTAACTGCAAATGAGCATTATATTTTGATTTTTGTCTTATGTCACCAATGATTTGATTTTTTGGATTTACTTCATCTAGCACAGATTCAGCTTTGATTCATATTGCAAAACACAATGTTTCATCACCAAGTTACGTATATCTAACAAAAATCTTTGTCACTTTTGACGTTTCTAATGATGACTTTAGACTTTTGGATTGATCAATTCCCGTCAATTTAATTCGCATTTCACATTTAGTTAAAATGTCATTATATATTGTTGTTTCTGGTTCCATTATACAAAATGAATGTCAGCGAAGATTTCTATATGCGAAATCAAATACTTTTTGTATATGTGTTGTTTCGGTAATCGTTGGTGATGGTTGACGGGCAAAGGACGTTCGCAAAGCATCACTCGCACATCTTTGAATATAGAGTTGATGCCGTAATTAAATTTTTAATAAAACAAATCAATTACCATAAGCGATAAAATGCAATTCCAGCGTTTCACTGTATAGCATTTCTACTAAATTGAACAAAATTTAATGTTGGTTTTTTTGGTTTTTTATACATTTCATTTCGACCGATGCCACACACAAAACATATATTGTCACTTAATGTGTTGGCACATATATTTGGGCTGAAGGAAATGTCGTGAAACAGTTTAACAATTCAAATAATCAGAACCCGGTATACATATAGAAATGGTGTTTAATAAATTTATATAATTATACACAGTCATTTCGGTTGTTTATCGGACACAGGGTGTATGTGTATATAGATATAATAGACAACATTATTATTTCGGTGATATATAAAATATATAACTTATAATAACTATATTATATGAAGATATATTTAATATATGTAAAAGAATTTGTAATGCAATTTACTTAATATCGCGTTGGAAAAGCACATTGAATATTCAAATAGATTCGTTTGCTTATGGCATTGTAGATTGCCTTATTTTTTTATTACATTCATATATTCATATACGATATATTCAATAGTTAGTTTGTTAGTATTATCATGTATTATATGATATATATATATGGTAGAACGCACATAAAAATGTAGCTCTACATATATATTTAATATAATAATGATTTCAAAATGAAAATATAGTTTATATACTAGTTACTAAATATACTGACAAATTAAGTATAATAATTATATAGATTATATACATATATTTATAATAATATACCAGTGGACGAATGAACAATTTGAATAAGTTAACTATAAATGCGTTTAAGAAATACGTCTATGTTAATAATAATAATAGTAATAATAATAATAATAATATGAAAATGTAATGGAAATGGGGTTTATAATTTATGTAGGGTAAAAATGAGAATAAAACCTATAACCTTTTTTTTTATTTTTTATAAAATATATACATTCTTTATTATACCCTTGTTCCACTTAACTATATACACAATATCCATACATAATGTATAACACATGCTCACACACATTGTACACAATATTTATATATAAATTATATGAGTATTTTTATTTTCAAGTATGTATAACATAAAAATCATAAAACATAAAATACTAATATTAAGATAAAATCATACAATAATCTCAATTTATAATATTATTTATGTATATTATATACTACCGTAGACTGAAATACTATGTATATTAATATTGTTTTATATATTAGATGTATATAGAGTTGGTAACTAAGTGATTGTACATTTCACAGATCGATAGTATTCGGACGGTCAAACAGATATTCTTGGGTTAGTGTTGAATATGGTATATTATATTAGCAAGTTATGTAACTCCAAGTGATACGGCATCTAACAAACATGCATTACAACCTAGCTGGTATAAATTAATCGGCGCATTGGAGTATATAACAATTCACAAAAATTATACTGCAATTAACGAAAAATAGATGTTTTACTTAATTCCATTATTTTTATATGAGTGATTTGCCCATAATAATGAAAAGATAGTATAACTAAATTTCGAAATATTTTTAAAATAGTATTTTAAATACAAAATACAAAATGAGATGGAAATTTCATATTTTAAATAAGTAAAATTAATTTTAAAATATATTTATTTGAAATACTTTTTATCTGCGCGTAATATACTTCTGCTAAATACTAATTATGTAGTACCATATATATAAAATGTGGAGCTAGTTTTTACACAGTTAGGTTAGATACTAATTTCATTTATGATCATATTAAATTTGGAAAAATTAAAATTAAGTAATTTTAAAATTAAATATTTCATGAAAAAGCTGATTGAAAAATGTAAATCGTGCGTATCTAGATAAGATGAGATCATCTTTGGATAGTGGATAGCAAAAATGTTGTAAATCTTAATTTTCATTGGTACGTAAATATAGTCCGCTTTATACATAGATGCAATGAGTTATCTAATCGAGAAATGAATCCTGCATGGAACAAACGAAAACGCTAGGAGAAAATGAGAAGATGTATAGCAATATTTTAACTCTTGGGTTTTCTACCGCTTACAAACACTGGGGATGTTTTAAGAATGCGGATGCATACAAGCATAGAATATTCCCCTATACTCAAAGAGATATGGATATGTTCCGATTGACCTTCAAATTGATAATGGAAATGGAAAGATACATTGTTGTGATGGCATTGCTTGATTTTTATCACGACAACCAACCAGTATTGGTCACACGTGGAGTAGAATGATGAAAGCCAACCCAAGTAGTGGTCTAATTCAATATCATCCGAAATATTTTTACATATTTAATAATAAACAATTCAGATCTATATCAAATATCAATGAAAACTTCCTTAAAGAAAAAATTTTAGCAACCGGACGGTTGAAACATTAAGAATTTTCGAATTTAAATGCAAAATACCTACCACAGATGACGATGTGACTGTGGCCCAATAATATAGAAATTAAGAATCCACTACAATTGTATTTCCATTAGATTACATAATTATCTATACATAAACTGGTCTATCCTATTGTCGTATATATTAAATATAATGTCACGGTATACGTCACATATTTTTTAACTCTATAATTAAATCAATCAAATCAGTAAAGATAAAGTAAATATTCGATTGTCATGTCATTAACTTTTTATATTTTATCCTAATAATACCTTAACACTAATTAATGATAAAGTTAAAAAAAAACGTTTGCTAGTGTTCTTGAGATGTCTTACTTTCTTTTTTACAAATAAACAAAAATAATAAACAATTTATTTTGACATTTATTTTAAATACCAAAAATATTTCAATATAAATTTAAAATAACTTTTAAAAAGTTTTTGTATATTATTAGGAAGTACTTAATAAAATACTTCTTAATTTAAAGAAAAAAAAAGTTAAAATATTGTTGCAAAAAATATACTTAAAAGTATTTCAATCAAATATACTTGATATATAAACTCTTCAATTATATTGTGTATTTTTTTTCTTTTGTAGCAACAGCCCACTTTATAGCTGAAAAATGGAAATGGAAGAATTTTCTTATCATACTTTGGTTTTTCATTTCCGCAAACGAAAAAAAAACAAATTAACAATAACTTGTGTATGGGGCTGCGCGTGTTTTAGCAACGAAAGTATTAAAAAAACGTATAAAATTTTGATTAGTTATGCGCTGATTATTCACTGAAAGATGTTACGTGATCCAGTTGTATAGTTGATGCAGCGACCAAATTATCTAAATAATCGATGGAGATCGGTATATAGCAGAACACAGGAAATTGCTGAGCAGAATAGTACGAAAATATGCAATCACTTATTTGCCAAACCAATAATATTCTACTAATATTTTAGTATTTTATACTATATCCACCAATTGTATGTAATAATAACGAGTTAAAACATATCGTTAAGTGTGTGTTATTTTTTTTTTTTAGTTTAGTTATTATTGTTGTTATCGTTTGGGGAAAACTTAAACACATATTTATATATATTTAGACATATATCGAGTTAACCTATAATATTATATATAAACTAACAAGCATGGGACAATCATAAAATTCCCATAAATACCTATATAATATATACAGTACAAACTCTCGGTTATCGATAATTCTATTCAAAGTTTTATGATTCTCGAGTTTTATTTTCGAACCTTTCATTGTTCAACATAATAAATTCGACTCAAACAATATCTGGATAATTCGCATTTCGCATGAATTGACTTATTATTTGAATTTTTGATTATCTATTCACGCAGCACACAAAGTGCGGTGAAATGTGAATAGAAATAGAAGTTCTTTGTACGATATTCTATCTGATCAGGAATGAAATTTAATATGAAGGTTTTATAAAGGGATTTTTTTTTATAGAAATAATTTCTACATAATTTGGCTAAATCGTTTTCTTGGCCAGTTTATGAAAATTTTGGTTAATTGGGTTATTTGATTTAGATGGTATTTTGAAGTTTTGTTGACCATTTGCTGGAAACATCACAATTTGATACATGGAAATTCTGAAAAATCGATACCGATACAAGACAAATTTCAAAGGGACTAATTATGTTTTGAGATATTCCAATGAGATATGGGGTATATAGAAGAAAAATTTGAATAACATAGAATGCTGTTGAAGTAAATATTACGAACTCATATAAGTTTTCATATCCATTTAAAAAGCTCTAGTCAACGAAACACTTTTTTCGGTGACCATTTATATGTATTCCATGGAAAAGTCGTCGTGTAGAGTCTGTATAGTATATGTCTATAAATATATATATATTGTATATATCAAATGATATGGGAATGTGTATTTAACCTATATCAAAAAAGCATTGATATTGTATTAAATATGGAATCGATAATAATTTATAGAAAAAGGAGACTTATTATTGAAAAATATATCATATTTTTTTTATTTCCTTTTATATATGGAGTATTTGTTTGAATTTACAGTTTACACATAGGTTTTTCTATGTAATCATTATTTATAATATACACCATAAATTTATCCATATATAGTGTGCTTTTATACCAACACTTTATAAATATATATTTTAAAACATATAAAAAAAGTTAGTTAAACAATATAATCAAGGTTCACCTTTCTCCTTAAACTATAATATAAATATAATAACATTTTCACACAAACAAATTATAACATATATGCTAAAATAGTATAATATATATGAACAGACACATGTAACTCTATATTAATCACTGTAACATAAATATTCGAGGCACGTGTCTATTGAATTGAATTCAATTAAAATTCTATGAAAACTATGGTATATATATTTTATTGAAACAAAGGGTGTTTTAGTGTATGTACAAATCTTTATGTAATTATTCATTTGCATATATTTATAGTATATAAATGTATTTTGTTTGCACAGAGGTTCCAAAAAATAACCGTAAGGAAATTTTATATCCAATTAAAAATATATGTGGATGTGGGTTAACGCCAACAAATTTACTAAAAACGGTTTGTGTCCTTTTCGCGTCAATTTTCTATTCGGGATTACATTATACCGTAATTATTTTCGTTGCCAATAAGCTAATAACTTGAACACAAAAATTCACAATTTAAATACATGCGATCGGCACGTATTTGTGAGCGTTAAAAAATTGAATTGATCATAGAATATATAAATTAGATGGAATACATTGTATAGCGTGAAGATGTGTGAACACTGTTCAAAAAGGTGTGTTTTTGTCAAAAATTACTCAACAAACATACAATTTAATTGGAATATTATAATAATTATTACTCGTATTAGCTGTGTATATATTTAATTCATGTTACAAAATTAATCTTAATACAATTCTTTCCTCACACTTTTATATATGGCACACGACATATTATCAGTTTATATAACTATACAATATAATAAATACCATATATAAATTAATTAAGCTAAACGAAAATTTTATATGATTTTTCTTATGTTCACCATATACGTACGTATACGTATACGTATTACGTATATGTGTAATTTAAAAAATAAAACAAATACATAATGTTTAGAAATAAAATTAACTATTTATATATATATATATTGCGTGTAAGTATAATAATAAAATAATTAAATTAGGTTCATGTGTGATAATATGATACATATAATTAAAATTTAATAACATATTATAATAAAAATGTAACTATATATATATATATCTGTATGGCGATGAGGGTAGATTTTATTATAATTATACGTAACGTCTGTCCGAAAAAATAACCGAAATGGATTAAGATAAGGCCATCAACTGACTCGTCGTCGTAGATTGTTCAATGTCTTCAATAGATACACACCATTTGGTATTTTCATCGCCAAATGAAGTTTATATGCGGAATAGAAAATAGCGACACTTAGATCTAAATAGGGCAAATGTTACAGCAAATAAATTTTAATTTTAATAGAAAAATACATCGATATAAATGTCGCACGATGTGAATAAGATGTATTATTGTGCAATAAACGTCAACTGCATGGCACTCAACTAACAGAGACGACGAACACGTAAGCAAACGCTTCAATACAAAAAGGTAATAGAGAGCAACAGCCATTGTATCAATTTGTACAAGATCCCTTGTGTCTTTTGGCATCTTAAACACAAATTATTTGATTTTTAACTTCATCAAAGAACGATACATTTTTTTTTATTTGGAATGTCGCTATTCAAAACGTTGAACACATATTTTAATTAGTTTCTGGTTATAACTTTGCATTCAATTTTTTCAGTTAAAAAATTTCATGAATTATTGTTTTTGGTATATACAAAGTTTCCATATGAATTAGCATTGAAGATTTTATGTTAACTTAGACGAAATCACACCACTTTTTTGTTTACTTTCTTTGATAAACATTGCTGATCGACCGGTTTGAATATTAATCATTATCTACAACCTCCTTTGCCAGCTTAGAATCGTCTATATCAAGATCTAAAACTAATTATATTTTAGATAAAATAAAATTATCACACACAAGCTGTAGTGTATTGAATAATGAGAACGAAACATTGTTTTGGTGTTGATAAAAAATTAAATTTTAAGATTCATATTGCGACAATATAATAAATAAAACGAAATGCTATTGTAATATAAGGATACTTTTTTTTTCTGTACGCAGTGCGACCCACATATATTTTTAAGTATTGTATTGATATATTAAGGATGGAGTTTGTACAAAAAGATTTAATCCTTATATATTTTATATGCATAAACTTAAATTTTTGAATAGAGGTTCAACACTTTATTGCTTATATATTTATATTGAAATAATTTTATACGATATAGTAATTACTGTTATCTTTCTGGCAAATAAAAAAGTTATTCCGGTTATTTTTCCGGCACAGGTTGTATATAAAAATGGATATGAACATACACACACACACATATACCACAAATATAATTACATTACACTTGTGTCACTGTTTGACCAAATTATACCATCTATACCATATAATTTATTTTATTTTATTTACTTAATTTAACTTTTATATGCGTATAAATATTATTTATTTCAGAATTTTTATTTTAATAACTTTGACAAAATGAGAATACATTATATATGAAAAGTTGTTGTACACTTCTATTAGATTATGGTTCTGTTCTGTTCGACTATACGCTGATACAGAAATTACAATAATATATGTATTATAACTCAATAACTATATGGTGAATATATGTGCGACGACTTATAAATTGCGTTTATATTATGTATAGAATAGATATATACATTTAACTTTAAGAGAATATAATTCGTTTTGGGAAATAGGGAAAATGATAAAGAAAAGTCAAACTGAAAAAGCATAATAAAAAAAGGAAAACGTTATACAAACAAAAAAAAAAATAATATATATCTTAAATAAAATAAAAGATATATAGAAAAAAAAATATATATTTTTATCATGCGAAATAAAGTTGAATAAAGAAAGACTAACGCACTCTGACTAAACTTTATCTTATATATATATGCAATACAATACAATACTTTATACGCATATAAATGAAAGGAAATTTAATATAATTGTAAATCGTATATAAATATTTTTATGTGTATACAAATGTGAAAGGGTCGCTCGACTCACAGATTAGACGCTGTATTCCGCCTATATGCAATGATGGCAGCGGCTGAACATTTTTATTTGAACGTATTCTCTTTATATCTTTACGAACTAAAAGTATAAATAACATATTTTTTTCGTTTGTGGAAAACGGTGTTGATTTGGTAATAGAAAAACGTGATTTGTGGGCAAGTTTGTTGTTATAGGTGTTTCAATGGAAGAAAACTGTAAAATCCAGTAAAAACAAAAAATTTCATTTATTAATTATTATAATAAAATCAAAAACCAAATTTGATGAACCTTTACCGAATACAGTTGCCAACAGAGAATATTGTCAACCAAAAGAAAAATATGCGTATATATACCCTGCCATATTTTACGCATTGAATGTACAACACAATTTTGGTTGCGTATATATATCTCGTATATACGTATATATGACCCACATTAAATTCACGCTAGCAAATGTAATATACAAATATATTTTTTATGCACATTCTCTCTGTACTAACACTGCTGAAGAAAAGAAATTAAATTAATATTAAAAACATATTTTTTTTTATATTTATATTTATATCATTAAATGTAAGTTAAGAACTGATTTCAAAATCTAATCTAAAATCAAAGAAAAATGGGTTATTGGTTGATTGAAAGGCCACAAAGTATTTCATTGGACTGTGATCCGAGTAAACCATAGTAAAATCGATGCCAAAACGCAATATTCATGGAAAAAAGACTCTACTTTGTGACAGACTCAGAAAAGGACATAGTTTATTATGAATTGTTATGAAAGCTTGTAAAATTATTACTAATGAGTACTACAAAGTACAATATGAATTGATTCGTGTATTGAAAAGAAAAACGAACAGAATTTGTCAACAGAAATGGATAAGTGATTTTTTTTCTGGACAATATACGCGACCATGTCGTAAAACGGGTTGAAAAACGTTGGATACACTTGAATGGAATGTGTTACCATGCCCGTCCCTTATTCAACAGATGCTGCTCCATTAGATTACCACTTGTGCAGATCGATGGCACATGTACTCTGTGCACAGAACAACCAAACAATTATTAAAAACGTTTTGATTCTTGCATCGCATGATTTCGAAGAGTTTCATAAATTGTCAATTAACGATGGTAATATTTATTTAAAGTAAAAACGGCCCATTCATATTGGTAAACCTATTAATAATAATAATAATAATAATAATAATATTTTGTATGGCATTTTGCTATATATAAACATTTAACATATTATTTATAATATATCTAGGCATTTTCGTTGTATGTACACAAATATTAACAATATAATATATTTTAATATCCAGATATTTGTTCCCTTCGTTGCGTATAAATTTACTGTCGTTTATTTATAAAATATATTTTTTTCTTAAATTTATTTATATTTTAATTTAGTGAGTGTGCGAGAGCTTTGTTCATAGGTATATATATATAAAATATATTGTATTTATTATAATGTCAAGTGTAACATCGCAGTAAATATCTAAAGGAGCTCTATATAAATATAGTCATTATATATATATTGTAACATAAAGATGAGTTCCATAGAATTTCAAACAGCCATCAAACAAAAATGTTACATGGTATACAATCAAAGATTAATGATCGTATATCAATTTTGTACAATTGAAGCGATTTTGTCAGATGGCTTATTGTTATATATAGTATGACTATATTTTCTATAGGATTGTCCAAAGTGTTACTGAAATAATAAACGCTTTATGATGATGAATTGAAGAAGTTTATTTTTAAAATCGATTCAGTATAAAATAGTTTGGGTTTAGTATTAAATCAAAAATTAACTATAGATTTGACACATCCATTGTACGAATCATTTGGCAAAATCGAACCATCGTAAATGCAATTATTCTATTTTGTAAACACCCTTATTACCACATGACGAAAAATAAATTATAAATCCGAGAAATTGTACTTTTAAAACAAGAAAAATAATACAAAATTCTATGCGGAATTCGTCTATCTATACTCATTCATATTAACGACGAGTATACACCTATTCTATATTGACTTATAATATATAATGTTACAGTAAATATAAATAAACTTCTTCATCATCATCTTATCATCGGCACAAGGCATTTTCATATAATATATATATATATATTAAATAACAATGAATCAACGACACATTTAATTTATTGTTTAAAATAAACTAATTTTGTTATTATATTAAATTAAATATAGCGTCACATAGTCAATATAAACAACAAAAAAAATGGCTCGTTGAACGTATATACAATTTTTGGAAATAATTCATAAAATTAGTCACATTTAAATAATTGGTTAGCTCTATAAAATAGAAAAGGTATTGGTATAACTATGGGAGGAGATGAAAATGAGAGATATATGGTTGGGCAAAAAAATTATTATTTTTCATTTGATTGTCATTTGCGACAAGAATAATATACAGTCAGAACAAATTAAAATTAAAATGAAATGTGCGTCCTTACGCATACAGCTGCAATATAAAAAATGATTTTAAAAAGCAGTGTCCCACTGATTGTGCAAATATTTTCAGTTTCAGTTTAGTATATAGAATGGTAAAGTGGACGCACTTAAAAAAAGGTATAAAACATATCCTCTATTGTGCGGTCTTTATTCTGTGTGATTGTCATACCGGTACATTTTAGAAACTGTATTGTATGCTTTTCGGTAGCCCATTTGTAATTGTTCGTAGTTAAAACTGTTTTGCCCGATTAAAATGTATATATAAACTTTTGAAAATAAACCTTAAATTAAATTCTATAAAAAATTGATTAGTCAGTAAATTCTATTATATACGCGTTCATGATATTATCATTAGAAAATTACACAACACATAAAAACAAAGGATAGTTAATAGGAATTTAATGAGAAAATACATATTGCTCAACCGTTTTTCTTGTGGATGTATATACTGAAACGAAGAATGTTATACGATGAAACCGGACCATCCAATTCGAATTTCTCTAATTTGTTGTAGTTGTTATTACATTGAATATGCCCTCTCACAATATTGATGATAGCCACTGTCTTTTATATATTTTATTATGACTTATCTATTTATTGAAATTAAGTGAATATTGTTCAAGTATTTATAAGTTGAATCGTATTTAATTAATTAAATTCTTTCACTTTGGTTGTTAGCTTATTTAACAATTACGCAGGGACGTTTTAATTAGTTCTTTGAATGATGTATTTATGATTTGGAATTATTAAAGTGGTTTTCTTTTTATTTTTTTAGACAATAATGTAAAAATAAAAAATGTGTACTCGACTTAATTATTCATATAATAACATACCCTCCGTCCCAAAAATAATGACAATGACTTTATAAATTATACATATAGAAACCGTAGCCATATGTACTAATTGATTTATGTAAGGTGAACCAACGTTGTTAACAAACTGTCCGCAGCAGGTTTCATGACAATTTGTTCGGTATGTGTAAACTAAAGTACAATGCATTAATTGGCCGTATAGTTTTTGTGTGCTTCGATCGAAAAATGCATATAGAAAATAAAGAATTAATATTAAATTTTATTTTAAAATTACGAAAAAATGCTATTTATGATCGGCTTAATATCACAAATGGTGATAATAATCAAATCATAAGTTTTTAGATGGCATAAACGATTCACCATAGAAGACAGAGAAGTTACATAAGTGATGATGAACGTCCGCAGGTCGACCATCTGAAGCAATTACTAAAGAGAACATTGAAAAAGTACGTAATTTTGTGAAAATATCAATGAAAATACCAACAATATCGAGAACCGGGCAGCTGAGAGATGAATACATGATAAAGCAACTTTATATCGTTCAAAAATTATCACTGATCATTTGATTAAAAATTACATTTTTTTTTTGTTTTTAGTCATTTCCCTGCGACTACTTTCTCTATTCCCTAAACTTTATTTATGCAGCTAAGAAAGGAAACGGTGAAGACATTCACGAAAGGTAACGCGACCGCCATACTCGCAACAACATTCCAATAATTGATATAATTATTTTATACTTTTGATGCGAACGCATAATTAAATTCTTTTATCCATTCTCATTATTTTTGGTACAGAGGGAGTTTTATTTATTTATTAGTTAATTATTTTTCAAAATTTTAAATTGTACATTTTACTATATATTATGTAACAGACAATTAATAATTTAATGAATTCTTAAATAAATACAATAAATAAATATTGTGTATAACTTATATTGTTAGAGTATAAATGGAATGGTAATGAATGGTATATACATAAAAACAAAAGTGAAAGTGTTTCAGCATCTTTAAATGCGCCATATAATCCTTTATGTCGGCAAACATAGAATTTCTTAAGTACATATTGTTTTTTTTTTTTAAATACAATATATGTAATGATAAAACTGACGTTAAATTATTACTGTGTGTGTACATAGACTTCTTATTGTTTGTTGCCTACTTTATTAAAAATTAAAATATAGGTACCTTTTTTTATTCGCATCTTATATTTTTTGTATATATATTATTTTATATTTATTTATACTATTACAAAAATAAGATTTTAAATTAAATGTTTTCAAGTGGAAAATTTCATTTTATCTTATTTTCTCAATATATATAATTATATATACATAAACAATACATATACACTGCAGTATATAATATCCCAGTGGGACTATTTCTATGTAGTTTCAATTTCTTCAATGAATATGCATACATAAATTGTAAGTACTTCTAATTTTATGAATGACTGCACCATTGAACTCATTAATTAATTCATCAAAATATTCACCAAAGAATTTTGTCGGTGAATTTAGTAGAAGTAGTTCCAGTAAATTTGTGGTTATTTGTTCGGTAAACATGAAAAATTTACCCATTCCGAACCCATAAGTATTGTTAAAGAGTACAATATCACACTGACCTTATATAATTATTATAAGTCATTAACATTTTTTAAAGTGAACAACAATTTTATTTACGTTATACATTGTTTTTTATTAGTAGTGATAATGATGTATAATTTTAAAAATTATAATTTTTCTAAATTACTTATAATTGGGGGAAAGGTATAAGTGTTAAAACCCAACTGAGCCTGAGGCAATAAGGTTGACGAGCTTGGTTTTACACATTTTTTTTTTTTTTTGGAAAAATTTTATATGTTCAATATTTATGTCTAATATTTTATCTTTGAACACATTTTATCCAGTTTGAACTATGCTTAAATTCAGGAAAAACTGTGTGGCTAACGTTCACTTCCATTTTTTTTTAGTAAAATTATATATTTTCAATATTTTTATCTAATATTTTATCTTTGAGTAATTTCAAACGCATTTTATCCAGTTTAAAATATGCTGAAATTTAGTAAAAACTGTGTGGGATAATATTAATATAAAGAAATATTAAAAAATTATTGAATTTCATTCATACATTCATAAAAAACTGATACTTTTTAACTTTTTGTATTTATAATTCACAAATCCAATACATCAAAATAATGTATTTAGAAAAAATCAAATTTTTCGTGTATTTCTAGTATAAAACTATATTCAAGTACGTGTAATTATTTGTGTTTAAGTATTTGCCAGACACCATCATCATATGAACGTAGTGGTGGTGCAGTGTTTTTATCATTATAAAAAAAATTTGAAAATTGATGTGACATGTGTATTTTGTTGTAAATAAATAAAAATATGTTATAGAATAAGTGTAGAAATATGAAACGATCGATTGTTACGATGTCGGTTTCGGCTAAAAAATGTTTTGTGAACGTTTTCACTAAATATCTCTTCATCATTCAGTTTGTGTAGTGTTTCGTTAGTTGAAAATATTGTGTCTTGTACCGCAGTAAAAAATTGATTTGCTGAGTGGATTGTTGTTATAATATTTTATTTCATTGGGAGAAAAATGTTGCTGAATAGTCATCGAATGCATGTCGAAGCATATATAGAAAATATCTGAAAGAAGGTGCAGAAGAGACTGATTTCGATGCTTCAAAAGTAGTGGATAGCATAATTGTAAGTTTCAATAAATTGGTGAAACCAGTATAGATTATTACAACATTATTGTTGAAACTGAATCAAACTGTCAACAACGAATAAATTCAAAGTGATTATTACAAGAAAAGTAATCAAGATTTGCCAGTCACGATAAAATAGTTTTACACAACAATACAATTCTCTCACGCATGTCGGCGCAAAACCGGTCATAGGAATGTCGTGAAAAGTACTTGGATGGGATCAGTTCTCACACCGCGCTAATTAGCCAAATGTTGTTCCATCAGATTATCATTTGTTCAGATCATTCAATTCCGCAATGAAATTCTACAAAAAGACTTATCCAAGAAAAACTCACCCAATCTGATTCTATGAAAAATACATTGGTTCTGTACACATGAAAAACTCATCCAATCTGAACCCATGAACAACTCATCATCTAGAGAAGAAGTACTTACCACCAATGACATCTCTGTGCATAAGTAAGGTAGAAAGTATTGCAAGAATGGAGTGGTGCTGACTAGAAGTAAGTAGACAATCATTGATGTTATCATACATACCGGTCCCACTGGGGTACTACTATAATACTATACATGTACATTTGCATACATATTATGTGTATTAAGCTCATTCATGCTCATGTATATAAGTATAAATAGTATAATATCGTTTGTATTTATCCTATTATATGATAATTGGTATCACTATGGTTGTTATATATACATATACCTATTATATTATAGAATATTCTTATTATATTATAGAATATTCTTATTATTCTTATATATACATAAGACAATAAACAAAGAATTGCGCATTTGGGATGATAAGAATTTGAATTATTTTATACTTTTAATATATATATACTATTTATATACAGATAATTATATATATACAAGCAGAGAGAAAAATTGTAGGTATAATTGTACATAATATTCTTTTGACAGAAAGTACGTATGCATAGGTATATCTATTGTATATTCTATAGATACACAATAAAGATGAATTTGGAAAATTCAAATTAAAGCTATCGTATAGAGGAGGTGGATATGGTGATATTTCAACCGTATTATTAATTTGTATATATCAAATATAAAATATAAATATAAGAAGACTAATATCTGCAAATAGGTTAGAAAAAAGAGGAGATGCAAACCGTTTGTTGTTGTATAGTAATACTGGTTGATATTCACATAAAATTTTATAGAGACTTGTGATTCACTGACTCAAAATTTGTATAGGTGTAAGTTGAGGACATATTAATTAAACAAATTTTTACAAAATTCGATCGATCGTCTATCGGCGTATCGTATCTTAATCGAAATATGGTGGCTGACTTTTTGATGCTTTCGAATCGTTTAAAAAAATATAGGCATTGGTTCTATATAAATATAGGTCTCAAAGTGAATGCAAACAAAACAAAATAAATATATGGTGTTAATTAATGCATTAATAGGTCGAGGTCATAAACTGGAAAATATAATTTATAGAATTGTTAATAGTTTCGCTTATATACTTGTTGGGATCATAAATGTGGAAAATGATATTAAAAAGCTACAAATCAAATACGCATTATACAACAAAAGTGTAAGGCGTATATATAAAACTTCAATAATTACCTATACAATATTAACCAATGGATCGGATACATGATGCATGACACAGAACCAGGAACACTTATTTCGGATTTTCGAAACGAATGATACTCTGCAGCATCATTGGTATGCGCGTCAATGAACAAAGAGTTGAAGAAGGTTAAATCAAACCTTATGGTTTTATTGCCATATATAAATTAAGTAAGTATAATTACATGTGGAAGCATCTAATGTGTTCATCCATAGTATTACATTTTTCACTCAAGAATAACAATAATAATTCCAATGACAAAAAAAAAAAAACGAATTATACCAGAGATCAGGCTAATTGATCGTGAGTTAGTGCGAGTATAATTCCTGAAATTTACATGTGAAATTATTACTATAGTATTTATTTTAATACTGCGAAATTTTTATAGCACTGATAATCAAAAAAAAAAAACGTATATCTTTGAAAACATGCGGTGTTGGACGCGATATATTCACCCATTCTGTCTGTGCACACACCATTATGCGAACCGATCATTCATATATTGATACACTGAATTTAGAAAAATATATAAATCTTTCGATAATTGCAGACGATCATAGATCATCATTGACGCTCATACTCGCAAAGAAGATGTAGCGACAAAATACTGAACAATTAATATTTAATCGAAATAATAATACAACAGCAATAAAAATTAGTGCGTTTAGCGTTAGCAGAGTTTCGCGATAACAACGGATTCATCAATTAATTAGTATAGATAATTAGATCGCGTAGATTGTTCTCATATATAAATGTGTTGGGTAAAGAAAATTTTCATTCGTGCGTACATAATGTGACGTAACATATGGTGTTCTGATTTATCTCCACAGTTAATGACAATTAGTCTTTGTAATATAAAGTAATTTTTATTGACAATTGAGACGTAATTTACTCTTAAATAGCTAGATGGTATTACTAACTTTCATAGACTTCACACAAATTCAAATTCAACAAATGGCAGAATATCATGCTAACATCGATTGATATATAATAACTGAATGAAAGTACACCATTTAGATGGTATTTTTAAAAAAATTTTATAGTTCTGTTCAGGGTGTTAAAGATATAGACACCATCTTGCCATACGAATTTTGTATCACCCATATACAACGTATCTGCTTCCAAAAATTGAACCAACCTGTATTTACTATACTGCGCGTATATAATATATATTAATTGAAGACAACAATAACAAGGAAAAAATCGTATAACACGCGTTATATTAAATTATTTATTAAAAAAATCGTAATACATACCCAAATAACAACTTTATCATCACCACGACCAGCTTTTTGTCTCCATAATGGTACTTTACGTGCTTCATTTGATACAAATACAGCATAGCACAGTGATAATTCTGTTGGACGTGTTTCCTTTACTTGTTCACATAATTTCCATACATTTTCTTCACTATATATATTAAATAAAATAAAATAAAATAAAATATGAAATATTAATAATAATAATAATAATAATAATAACAATAATAATGATATATTCATTTTTTATTATTGGTGTTTTATATATATATAGAGATAAAATATTAATGAATTATATGCATATTAAAATTATATTATAAATTACAATACACAATAAAAAATATAATATGACAATATACAACGAACAGCGATTAAATTTCTATATATGAAATATCTAAAATGTATACTAAAAGGCTTTTCAATTTCATGTAAGTAAATAATGTATATTATATTATTAATATATTATTATTATACGTAGATACGAGACGGGAGCATATATTACAATATATATCATAAAATATGTAAATTTTATAATAAATCTCACTATTAAAATACATATATATCGTGCATATAAATCATTTAAGTATATTACTACTATAATATCTATAGAAACGGTGTACGAGTATACCAATGTAACGTGTTTTTATTTTTATTTATTTTCCGTCGCCCATACCACCACCACAGTAGAATTTTTCCATTACCATATCAAGAGTAAATATAGGGTAGACCCGATAGCCCGGCCGAATATTTGATATTGTTGGTCATATCTCCAGTTAACGCACATATACGTTTCGTTGTTTTAAACTTGAAAGAGGTGTTCAATATATACAGTATGAACTAAATTTTATAGAAGAAAACATCAATGGTAGTTACAAAATAGTAAATTACAAAAAATCAAGTAATGACTGCAAAACAAAACTTTCAAAATTTATGCGTTTTCAAAAATTCCATCAAAATTATTATTATAATATGTTGAAAATACAAAAATAATATAATGAATATCTTCAACTGTAGAAGACAGATGATTATGCAGTTAATCTTAACATTAATTATTATTAATTTCTCCCGCATGGGTATAGTTACTTTTTTATCATTTCACAATGTTATATAAACAACACTGTTAATAAACGAATAATTAAATGTAGAAATAATCAATTTTAATGTAACTAAATAATTATTAAAGTGCAACAAAAGGCTGTGTCGGGTTAGTAAACATCTTCAGAAAAAGAAAAATTTTATTTTCCATTTAAACTTTTAGATTTATAGATAATTCATCAAAAATTAAAATTCTACACAAAAATTAATAAACACAATTGAATTGCCTTTGTTGTTTCAAAAATACGTATTTTTCTACTAATTACTAATAGTTTGTTGATTTGCATTTGTACATTTTCATATATAGGTTTTGGTTAATGTATACCAGTTGTTTGGATGACTACTATAACTTAATTTTCTAAGATATATATATAATAGTTGTTTTCCTAAATGTGAGCTGCAAGGAAGACTTGCGGTGATGTGTTAGGGTAGGACTGATGCGTTTACCCCTATATATATATATATTTGTAATGTTATATACTCGAGTATATATAATAATCAGATATAATATGTGCGAAGCATCAGCAGGCAAATGTATAACTCTATGTTTTATATACAATATATTAAAAATGTTATTTTACTTTTTTATTGTATGCATAGAAGGAGTGATACCCAAATCTCAAAATACTAATATATTAAAATACTAACTGATTCTGAAGCATAGCGATTTCACGTTAAAAAATTATTTAATAGTTATTCAAAAATTAGATACATCATTTCAAAATAATCGGATACGATATGGAGTTTTAGAAACTCTAAAAAAACTCCGAGAAAAACTTAATATTATTCCAAAAGATACTGCGTTCACCAATCCAATATACATGCATCCAGAAGATCTACAATTTATGTAATATATGACAATTTTTCCTATACATTTATATAACAATTTTCTGACTATGGCTGTCTAAATTTTGAACATGTGATCAATTTTTAAATAGCCGATTGAAAATTGGGAAAAATCGCTAATAATAATTTGTAAATCTAATGAAATTTAAAGATAAGTTAAATCTTAATTTTTTTAGATTTAATTTAGAATTGTCTGGTGAAAAATGAAAATTTTCATCGATTTTCGCTAGTGTGTGATGTGGGTAAAATTCCAGCTTTCTCAACAAAATATTCAAAAATTCTATTATTCACGTATATATATATAGTAAATTAAATGTCACGTCTTTCTTAGCATAATTTTTCAAATTTAATAATTTCCCCACTATGACCACTCAAAACTTGTATTAAAATGTTCAAAGAGGAAAATTAAATAAATAGATGATTTTAAAAGATTGGCAATTGTCAAGGTTGAATATTTAAGGATGTGGACAATAAGTACAGTTTACTATAAGAGATGGGTTTTTAGATACCGGGTGAGAAAGCTTTATGTTTCGCGAAAAGACTATACAAATATTCATTTGGTGACTATATAAAATGTTTGTTAAAATCCACAGTGTCACATAGTGAAGCGTATAATTGAACCCATACGATTTATTTACACATTCGATTTTCCATCACAATTGTAAATAGCTATACGTTTGCAAAACGATTCTGCAATTCTATATCGTTAAGTGTATCGCATCAATATTATGCAGACCGGTAATCGTTACAAAATAAATCTGTTCATATATAATATTTACTGTATCTATCGTCAATATAGCAATTTACGTCTCAATAGTAACGAAATTCTGGTATATATATATATACAAAGCAATAATTTAAGCCAATATAGATCCAATCTAAAGTATTGAGTTGTTGGGTTTATATAACAAGTAAATCAAAAATGTATATATATAATATAGTAAAATTGTTAACACACCATATATGGTATATTAGAAATTCAACCGTTCGCATCCACTTAACACATATGCTCCGTTACATAGAAGAAATACGGAGAAATTCTGCAGTACCACAATGATATCTCAACAGATTGGTTAATCATTAAAAACATACTAATTAACAATATGCGTCGTTTGATAAAGATCCAACTATATGTAGAAGACTGTATGCAAGTATATATGCCATTGGATATATATACCAAACCAACATAAGTATATCCATGCTGCTAAATTTAAGAAATTAATTACTAGACTTTTAAAATAGTTCATTAATTATTGATAAAAAAAAACAAACAAAAACTGTTGTTGCATGCATTGCAGGTAAAAAATCGCTCTGTTTTTGTTGCCCCATCGATTTGCGTTCATAAGGACTTTTTTTTTTTTTGGTTTTCTGGAGTACAATCCATTGCCTGTTTTTGTTTTTGGGAGCAGGCTTTTTTTCTGCAACGACTATATTCACTGGAGAGTTTTTCGGATAATTGAAACAAAAATTGTTTTCTAGTTATATCATTTCATCACAAGTCTCTTTGTATAAAAGCCACAAATTGATTGCTGCCAAGTCTAAAATATTATATAAAATACCGGCAAAGGACATCTTTGCGTGAGCCTACTTGTACGCTATATTAGCGGGCCATTTGATCAACTACATCTACTCAAAAATTTAGTTTTATTGTAAAACGATATAGTTTCAGGAATTTATTTTCGATGATTACAATCAATTTTTACCGATTTATGTTTAGTGCTAAGAAGTAGTTTTTTGCAAGCCTTACTTTTGTAAATTGTAAGAAGAATGGCATTTGATTTGTAGAGCTTTGTGGAGAAAGGAGGCATGTTATCTTGTCTAACTTTAGCTATTTTCGGCAATTCTCTTTTGGTTTGCCCGAATAGTTCCAACAAGACTTGTTTTTTTTTGGCCAGTAGATTCTTTGCAAGTTGTACACTTTGAAAAAAACAATTATCTGTGGTTATGGTTCTCCCACAATTTACATAGTTTTGTACTTCAAAATTCAAAAAAGTGCAATGGTGCGAATAACATTTGTTGCACTCTGTTGCACTCCAACGCGTTGGTATATGTTGGAGTGCATATGTGTACATATACGTGTATGTATTTAAGAGTGATTTTTTTTTTCTATATGATTTTATTGTCATTACCCACTGCCCACTGGATGATACATAAATTATTATAAACTTTGAAACTGCTAAAGCCGACGAGTCTTGGTATAAATAGGTAAAGGTCATACTGATTATGGAAATTAAAGTGTGTGAGTGGAAATTGAATAGTAATAATTACTGAATGACACAGTTTATATATAGCAGTAGTAACCCTGCACTCTATAAACACACATATGAATTATATATAAACACATTTATAATAACCAAACACAAAAGAATGAAGTCATGAAAATACTTTATTTTGTTCTAGGCTATATGTTATAATAAAGTACTACTATTCATTTTGTATGGTACGGTATGGTATATGGAATACTATATTGTATATGATGATGATGATGATGATTGTTATAGTGATGATGAAAAAATCAATAAATGAATATATGTATTTGTACTATAATAATATAACAATAGTTATCCGTATTTATTAGTAAAAACAGAGAAGAAAAAATACAGCATCATATAGAAAAATAAGAAAAATTTTTTTTTATCTTTCATTTTATTTTTTCTTTTATCAAAAAAGTTTCCCGCAGCATCACATACAAACAAAAAACGAAAAACCAACACGACCATATACATTTATTATTTTATTTTATTTTATTTTAAATTCATTCCTTTATACTCGGGAATATCCTTTTATTTTTTATATATATATATGTACTTGTATCGTATTGTATTGTATTGTATTGTAGTGTATTGTAGTGTATTGTATTGTATTTTGCGTATACATATATTGTAGATACATATCCTGTGTGTATGACATTTGATGTATTATATGCTTAATATATATCCATATCCCATATGTTGTACTATGTAATATATAATATTATGTACTCATCTTAAGTATATAAAGACAAAACGTCTATCAAAAGGAATGCCTTTGTCGCAACAATTTATTCTCATCATCTTCAATTTTTATATAAATTTATATATTTTATATATGGTTTTTCATTTTTATGTTTAACCTTTCCATTGATACGCTCACACTCAATATATATATAAGAAAGGAAAAAAAGAAAAACTTTTCTATTCTTTAGATGTGTGCGCGCGTGTGTATATTATAAAGTTTTTCTTATTACTTTTGTGTGGTGGAATGTAAAATATTTTTATTATTTTCTCAAGATTTTTGTGCGGTTTTTGTTTTGTTTTGTTTTTTTTTTTGTTTTCTCTATATGACAAAAACAAAAAAAAAAAAACAAAGGACAGAATAATATGATGACGACAACGATGATGATGATGATAATCATGATGATAGATATAATAATCGAGAAGCATGCTGAACAGATAATATATAAGGATTTCACATATCAATACATTATTTATATTATATATTAAATAAAGAATAAAAATGTGCTGTTCATGATGTTTCTATACCATACCATATGATGCGAAAAATGTAAATATATACAGTACAAACTCTCGGTTATCGATGATTATATGTTCATACGAAAGGTACTCCGTGGCATATTTGGTCCCGTCAAAGAACAGAATGGTTGGAGGCGACGATACAATTTTGAATTAGACAAGTTGTACGGTCAACCAAATATTGTCAAAACAATCAAGATCAATAGATTGAGATGGCTTGGACACGTAGAACGCATGGAGGAGGAGCGTGTGCCAAAAAAACTGTTAAATGGTAAACCGGAGGGTAGAAGGAGAGCCGGAAGACCTAAGGCGAGATGGCTAGATGCAGTAAACTGTGATATAAAGATCCTAAAAATTCGGGATTGGAAGACATTAACTGCGGATAGGTCAGGTTGGAAAAGTGTGTTGGAGAAGGCTAAAACCGCACCCGGGTTGTAACGCCATGGAGTAAGTAAGTAAGTATATGTTCATACGTGTTAACTAACTCTATAGTCTATATATATATTGTAGGATAGGATAGGATCGGAGCTATCTTTTGATCACATTACTTTTTGTATATAAAATTATTACTAGTTTATATACTTAACCGCAATGTGTCTCTCACTATTGACATATATTATTTCGAATCTCAATCTCAAATGTGTTAACATTACCCAATTTAGAAAATTCAACGAAGATAGTTAAAATGGTTTATAATATGGAATTATAACAACAATAGTTCCGGAAAATCTTTAACCCTACACATAGGGTTTTTAACTATTTTCTGGGAACTTGACAATCCGACCAAATTCTTATTCAATTTTAATGGAATTTTAAATGAAATTTCAAAAAACATTATCGGACATTGTTTTGTTAATGCAATGTTTCATTGGTTTTTCGAGTGTAAAAGAAAAAAAATCTCGTTGATGAAAAGTGAATTACATTAGATATACCATATAAAACATAAACGAACGATAGGTATTCCGATTCTGACCACCCATCAGTCAAAAAGAAATATACACGGAAAAAAAATATCGCTGTGTATTTGGTGCGGATCAAATGGTATGCGAGCAAACTTAGAAAGAAGTTAAAAAAAAATGGCTATAGTCTCAAAAACGAAAATTTTTTCTGTCACCATTATATGAATGTCAAAAAGATGGAAAATATTTTGATTGAAATAACATTGCAATTTTCACAAAATAAACTTCATATTTTTTCGTAAAAAAAAAAAGAAGACATTAAATCACTTTCTGGATAGTTTTCGTGATAACGTTTCTATAGAAACTTGTCAATTTGATCAATTCTCATCTATTTGTGATGAATGCTTTTACTTGTCCCTGTGAACTGAATCGATTATTTTGTAGATATTTTCATATGAAAGCATTGTCCAGAATCCCATAGGATATTTTAGATAATACTATTCAATTAGAGGAATTATATTGTAGCTTCCTATAACAAACTCTTCGTAAAACTATGGCAATTGCGGTATACTTCTACTATTTAAATTACAGTACTGTTTTTTCGATGCAGGTCAGTTTTGGTTATATTAAAATTTATATAAATATATCAAATTTAATTAAATTATGTAGAACAGCCGCAGTAATTCAATCTGGTCAGCATAAATGGCAGGAGTTATAATTTTTAAGAAATTTGTTAGAAATTGCTTATACATCATACACATATATTCTAGAATAGACTCATCAAGTCAATTTTCATTGTGAATTGAAATATAGTAAATCTGCTAGATATGTTATCTAATCCACAGTAGAAGTGACTTGAGCATCAAGTTACTATATAGAATCTGTATCATAAATATATCCTATTCTATTAGATTCACATAGCAAATGTTACATGTAATTTGACCAGCAAATCAGTCAAATCGGTATCAATTACAAAACACTTGATACAAACTAATATTCCAATACCATTCTATAGGATCACATACAAAATGTCATTTCAGTTTTGCACATCAGATCAACAACTATAAAAAATAATACGATTTCTTTAACCTGGTTATGCGGATTGGTAATCGAAAAGGATGGGAGGAAGTGCGGTACTGGTGAAATTACTACATAAACTTTTCCATTGTGTTAGAATTATTTATAAAATGCAAATCTGAAAATTTCATATAGGGCATTGAAATTTATTTGTGAAATATTCTAATAAAAAAAAAAAAAATATCGCACGCATTTAAAATCATCATATATCAAAATCATTGTATTAAAGGATCTGTATACTCACTACAATCGTCGATTAAATCGTTGTAGAATATAGAACTGTACTGTATATACATTTCATAAATTAAGTGTTACCAAAAAAAAAAAACGTAACGCATCAACCATCTTAATTCAGTAAAGTACATTGATTCTGTATAACAGATGAGGAATTCAAATATTCTAATATTTTAGTATTTAGAAATTTGGATATTGTTTTATAATAATTATTCGGGAGAAGAAAATAACATTGATGCTCGACACGTTCCCATTTATATCCTCACGGCAATTAACAAACTATATACTTTCAAAATAGACATATGTCATTTATTAATTTTATAAGAATTTTCCACATATACCATACACATAAAAAAGGATAGCCAGCGACAAAAAACATCTAATGATGATTTTATATCACATATATACTTTAAATTGATCAACAAAAAAACCTAAATCATACAAAATGTCATAAATATGGTAATTATACATTGTATAGAAAGAACACTGTGTAAAACCACACAACATAAAGAAAAACGTTCATATATAAAAAAAAAACGAAGAGAATAAGGAAAATAAAATAAAGAAAAACAGATTTTCCAAGGTTGTATATACGTTTTTCACACACATATATATATATATATATATATCGAATATGTGTCTATAATATTATACACTACCGCACATTATAACAATAATCGGATCGGATATATATATATTATTATATACATATTTTATATTGTTGTATTATTTATATACGAAACGCATAAATATACAACAGAGAACAAATACAAACAAACACACATATATATATTTCTATATAAAAATATAGGGCATATAATATATAGCAACAAGTTGTCGTTTTTTAGTGTTGTTGCGGCTGAATTTATTGTCTGCTTGTATTATAAAGTACAAAAAACGAGAAAAAAAAATCAAATAAATGTATATGCGACTATAAAGTTTTTCACCCAATTTTCCTATCAATTATATGTGTGTGTGTGTGTGTGTGTGTGTATGTGTATTATATATTAGGTATATTTAGTTAAATGCGAACGCTTATATAATATTATATAATTTATTATTAAAGGCAATTTGAAATTAATTTAGAAATATATATGTAATATCTTTTCAGAGAAAATTTCGATTATATAACATAGATTTTCTTTCTATATATGCATATTTAAATACATACATTTATACAAAATCAATACACTCTTACTTAATAAATTCCTTTTTTTAGTTTATTGTATTATTATATTTTAAATGTGTCCGACCACCGAAATATAACCCGATGAAGTCACTTTAAAATGCTTGAAAAATCGTATATGATGATAATTGTTTAACCAAAACATAAGTTTATATGGGTGACATCGACAATTAATATAATTACGGTAGAGAAGATGTCCCGACCGAAGATTAACAACCATACCCAAAAAAAAGTATCCAAAAAGTTCCGCAGATGAAGGGAATAAAACTCGTTTGATTATGAAGTCAATAATCAAAACAATAACGATTCCATAAGAATTTGTTCCAAGCAAAGGCTGAGGTAGTAGCATTCAGTTTTCAATGTCGCTATATTTTTCTAATAACCTGGGTGAAATTAAACAAAATTATGAAAAAAAAAATGGAAATGTCCACTTACTAAATTATCCGAAAAATCGACTTTTATTAAATTATCATCTTTTTTAATTACGAGCCATAGTTTTAACGAATTTCCATTTTTGCTTACAGCATTGCAAATTATAATCAATTTCCAATCTGTCATAGAAGAGTTTTTTTTAAAATCGATTCACGCAGTCAAAAGATATGATCGATTTTCCACAATCAATGGCAAAAGGAAAATTTAAAGAAATTTGTGGAACTGTATAAAGTGAACATCCAAATTGTATAAAAAATTTATACAGTACCATTATTTCATACAACTTTTCAATGACATCAAATGGAAAATCGGTCATCACTTTTGAACGTATAAATTGATTTTAAAAATCTCTTCTATGAAACATTGGAAATTGATTATAATTTGCAATTCTCTAAAATAAAATAATACTGGAAATCCGTTAAAACTATGGCTCGTAATTAAAAAAAAGATGATAATTCTTAAAAGTGAATTTCCCGCGGAAATTTAATAAGTGGAAATTACAATTTATTTTCAACTCGTCTACCAGAAAAAATATAGTGATATTGCTATATATAAACATTTTTTTACGCTTCGCCACTGGTACCAAGTATGATACATAACGGTTGGTGTATTGAAACGTATGATACTAAAAATCCAGACGTTGAATGTGTAAAACGATGGTTTTCATCAATTGAAAACAATGAACAGTCATAAAAAAAAAAAATCATTTGATGCATTAAGGAAGATAATGTTTCCCAATAAATAAAATAATTTTTATAAAAACAAAGAAAATTGTTTAATCCATTCCGTGGTTATTTTGCGGACACACGGTGTGAGTACCATATATATATAGAAATATCGCAAACTTTAATTTAAACTTTTTATTTGTTTAATTTACATAAATTATATTTTAGAATTTTCACGAATTTCCATCTAATATTAATCAATTTTATAATAAAAAATTAAGTGAAATAAAAATGCCCTATGCCGCCGTGCCAACAGTGTGTCATGTGAATATATTTAATACAATTTAAAACAAAATATAATTAATAATTGTCATTGAAGACAATGACATATGTTTTTATAACATCAGACGAAACTGCAGCAAACGAGTGCATATCTTTATAGGAAGAAAGGTTCAGTTCATCATCGATACAATAATTAGAGAGATGAATTTTTTTCAAGCACAAAAACCTATGATTAAAATGGAACGCTGTAAAACCGATGATTATTTAAATGTTTTAAAAACCGTTTGATGGCCACAATTCTATGCACATATTTTTTTTCGTTTATGGTAAAAAAATACCATCTATACCTTTGTGAATATTTTAATTTTTATAATATATAAAAGTTATATGGAAAATAATTCCGTTTATTTTTCGGGCAGTGTCACCCACTATACTATTATTTATTACAAAAAAAAAACCTCATTATATACATTTTAATTGATTTTTCTTTTAAATTTCAAGTATAATATTAATAAAATATTTAATTACCTCTCTCAATATAATTTTATTTTAAAATATATTGATACCTATCATTAACAGAAAATCGATTATCATATAATTGCGCATATATATGGTATATTCGAGACTTTATAAATATAATATTATAAAGTACACCTTCCACATAATATATACAATATTATATAATTTCTATATAACGCTATATATAATATATATATAATCACAAATGAAACGCAGCTTACCGGATATATAACCGCACGTACATTTTTAAAACATTTTCATTCAAATTGAAATTTTATATATGCGATAACCGAAATGTATGTATATCCAAACAAATTGATGATGACAGACCCCAATTCCCCAAATTGTATATACAAAAACTTTAATTTTTCATTGAAAATTGCGTATATATAGATATATAGATCACACCCACTGAAACATAAAACTCAAAGAGAGTACTTACATGTGTACTTAATTATGTATAGAAGTTTATAGGAGCACGTCATGTTATTCCTATAGAATGGAGCTTATATATGGCATCTATTATACCCAGAAATATTCATTACACACACAAGTGGGAAAATTATACTTTGCATATGCAGGAGTATACATATAATTGTTCTTCCGATTATCAAAATACATAGATACTTTCTTCTTAATTCCATTATCTTATATATGCGAGTAATTTGGAGCATTAGCTCCCCATCCATATATGGATGGCATTTTATTTTAGAATGGCAAAATATATTATTTTTATGTTGTTCTTTTGTATACTTGTCTGTGCAATCTGATATGATACACATATATTTATTTAACTACATACATTCAACCTATGTAATAAAAAATGTATAATACATATCTTTGAAGTTATGAAATAGAATAAATTTCCTTTTGCATATAATATTCATTATAATATTATAGATAGATATTATAAATACGTTCAAACATTTTATATATATACACGATTTATAATGAAATGAATGAATGAAATATTTTCGAAAAAAAAATTTGATATAAAATTAGAAATAATATTCAAATTTAATTTATTCGCTAAATACATACATTTAATCTTCTTAAATTACATCGATTTAAATTTCATATTTACAATTTTATATAAATATAAATACTACCCGGACACGGATGTATATTCGCACAATCAGACTATAAATATACTGGCTATGATAATTGCGATTTAAATAAAAAAAAATATGTTTGATATTTTAATGACAATATTGTCCACATTATCTGCGAAGCTAGAATTTTATTTCATTTCATAAAATTTATAAGAATTAAGTGATTTTTCGAATGCGACAGTCGGTGAGTGAGACAGCATCCAAATCAAGTGCTTTTAACATTTGATTTTGTGGTAGCAACATTTGTTCGAAAATTGTCGCCGCAATGAAAAACTGTACTCTATCGATACGCTTTTGGTTGTTTTTCTTCCATAATAATAACTTAACATTTATAAGTTGTTGGTTCGATTTCAACACACATAATACACAACTTCTTTCTGATCCCATCATATACACGCACATTGCATGTGCTTCTAATACCGCATGAATATCTCGTTATGACGTTAATAAATATAATAAATATAGTATTCAATGACGAATGGTCAACGTATAATTTCTATGTAGGAACACAAACAAAAATGCGTTACCGAAACACTTAATTTTGCAATGAACTAAACCGGAATGCAAATGAATTTATAATAATATTTTATTTTAATTTCGTTTATCATGTCATAATAAGGATAATGAATTTGCAAAGTGATTTTATTCGGACCACACCACGTATATACGCAAAGGAATCTGAGATTTTTCGATTTTATAGATGTTGTGCTTAAAAAAAAAAAATGGTTTGAAAATTTATTGACATCCAAAAACAGTTTTATATAAATATGTTTTTTTGAAATTGATGGTTTGGTGGTGCCATATTATTGAGTGACAATCAACAATAAGCCTACGGAATGGAAATACTATATGGATTTAAATCCAACAAACAGTTCAATACTGCAAGGATAAATATGGCAATTATAAAGAATTCAAATATTTTATTATATTTAACAAGATACATATTATTATTATATAGCCAGTGACGACTCGTCGGCAGATCTAACTTAACATATTGAATTCTGATAAATTTGAGGGCCATTTCTATTGATGAATTTTATGAGGAAATAATAAAGAAATTTAGTTTTTTTTATGAAGGATCGATTTATTAAATTATATATAAATGAAATTGTAATGAAAATCATGCAGAGGGTTTTAGTAGCCGCCAACGATACCCAATTTAAAATGGTTAAAATCTTGTAGAGAGAATGCATGGCAACGGATTTGATGAGCAGTCGCCAACAACATTCAATTCAAAGTGGTTAAAATCGTACAAAACGAAAATACAAAACTGCTAGTTAAAACAGTCGCAAACGATACTCAATTGTAAGGACATAAAATCACTCCAATGTAATAAATGTATTCGAAATACTGTCCGAGCGTATTGAATGTATCAGCGTGTTGGTATACAGATAATTGAGCCGTCACTGAAAACACCAATTTAATATATTATTAAATGCGCATAAATAAAATATGTATATTTTATAATTAATAACTACAAAATAATTGAGGTGATTCGTAAATGTTGTATATATATATATATATATGACAAACAAACGACAGGATAAATATATATACGATTACAGGATTATCGTGGTAACTTATTTAACTGTTCAGTCCAACTTTCAGATATATACAATAAATATGTATAATTATAAATGTATTCATTATACAAAATGTCAAAATAACATCTCGAAAAAAAACGACCAATTCTATAGCATTACAATTTATAATATAATAAATAAAGTTCTGCCTTGATACATCCGTCGTCGATTTTATATATATAATATATTTATTCGCATATATTTGGGAAAAATGACATTTGTAAATAATTATTTAATATAAATTACACAAAATTTGTAAAATTTAATATATAAATAAAAAAAAATGTTCGTATACTCTTTCACGACGCGCGGTGCGTTGTTTGTTATCTTTTTTTTTTTATACATTTACTTTACATTTATTTTAACACAAACAAAAATTTATTCAAATATATTTTAATAACATCTAATAAATTTGTGAAATCATATATATGGTACGTGCGTACAAATAAATATACGACCAGTTCTATATATATTTTTGAACATAAAATGATAAAGCTTCGTAATTCAGAAGAAGAAAAAAAAAACATATAGTCATCATTTCATATACAAATTAATTAGATTTTCCGCATTGGTCTTTTTGCCATTTTTTTCCCTTCTCGTCGTCGTTTCGCACGCTAGACACAATTTAAATTGATGTAAAAATTTGTCTTTTTTTATTATAATATTTATTTATAACCAAAAAAAAAAAAAATTTGTATTTAAATTTTATTATACCATAAATTATATATATATACAAAAATATAGATGATTAATTATAATAAATTAATTATATACACCCTGTGTCCGTAAAAAAAAAAACCATACAGAGTAAGTGACAGAATAGTTTTTATATGTGTCGATCGAAAAATGTATAAACATAAACATTGAATTTGGATTTAAATATTGGTAAAGCATTTGAGTGGCATCGTCGATTCAAAGAGGGTAAAGAAGATGAAACGATCAGCAACAACGATTACCGAAAAAATAGTGTGATTTCGGCGTGAATGTTAACAAGAAATCTTCAGCCAAATTCATGGAAATGGAACTTGGTATATACAAAAAATAACAATTCATTTTAATTGAACAAATTCAAAATTTTTTTCCATATCAATTGACTGCAAATTGTCAAATATTGTACCGAATTGCATTCCAAAGACAAACACTAAATAAATGCTGGAGATGATGATAATTTCTTAAAACTATATTGTAACTGGTGATAAAATATTATTTTTACAATACAAACCATATAATGCAGAATGCCACCGACGGTCACGCAACAAAACCTTAAAAATCATGTTTAATAAAGTAAAATATTTAAAATACACTATTTTTTTTATTCACGATTCCAAAGATATTATATATTACACAAAAAATTGTGCGGATAAATGGTACAACGTTTAATGCTTATTGTATTATACCTTCGTATATTGATGCGTTTGCTAAGCTGTATATTTGTTGTGTTCATCGCCCGAATACCAAGAGTGAGCGACAATTTATTTCAAAATTGGCGTGTATTCTTAACCCAATTTAGAGCTCCATATAGACTATTTTATATTCCCAAAACTTCATTCGAATACCGGTTTGTTTCAATTGCATATACACTGAACTACCGCTGCCGCAACTCAACAACATAAAAAAGTCATTGCTCACACATACACTTGTTGAACGTGCAAAAAAAAATCTGCGTTTCAGTTGAGGAAAACTATTTCGAAAAAAATAAGATTTTATTCATGTAAAAAATTAATTAATTGTTTGCTGCGTTTTCCTTAATCCCATATTTTTCGAACAGAGTGTGTTGAAGTTGAATATTAATTTGGAAAATAATTAATAATATAAAATATAGAAATTTTATTTTATACATTATTTAATAATATTTAAATAAAAAAATTATATTAGAATATTTATTGTTGATGTATTTTTATTATAATATATTATTTATAAATGTTCTATATATATACAAACGGTTTTAAGGAGTCTAATGAATATATGTTAGGAGTGAAACTAACCGTAAAAACAAAACAACGTCCAGAGTGAATTGTAAAATTGGCCACATATATAATAAAGGAAAACAATGAACCGCTGCAAAATTAACTGCTGAAATTGAAACAATGGCTAATGTCAAATTAAATCATATGTGATGGTTGGACGACCTTCTCCTGTATATAGAAACTTGAAGATTATATAAGTTCAGAAAAAACTGTTGCTGGAGTCAAGATATAAAATAATAAAAATATTGAAATGGGTAAAATACGATAAAAATTTAACATGCGAAGATTGTTTTCAAGGTATTGTTGGTTTGATGAAAGCAATATATTAATGTAAGTACAGAAAATTTGAAACTTAACGTTAAATTAAGAACTTCGCGGTTAGCTTATTTTAGTTATTAATTGAAATGTATCAAATTTTGAAATACCTCATTTATTTCTTCATTTTACAACTATGTTTAACATCTGGTGCCACTTGTTTGAGACGTACGAAGACCACAGTACAATGATTTAGAAATGTATATATGGCCGCAGTTGGTATACCCAAAACATGTGAGGAATTCTGAGACATATTCTACCACAAATTCTACCAAGTATTGGTATAAAATCTTTCGTACAGAGTTAAAAAAAAAACAGATTTGGTTCCAACAGGACAACGTTCCTATCCTTGCCATATCGCCAATGTTAGTATAAATGGAATTTTATTCAAAAATAATAAAAGTATTGAATTACAATTAAACAAAATATAATGCATGAATGGGAAAAAAAATCGATTATGGTTTTTGTAAGAAATTAGTGGAAAATACACAATTGATATATGTTTGAATATGGATTAAAAGTATAATATTAAGATAAAATTGAAAAAAGAAATTATTTTTCTTGTCAATAATATCAAATTGCTTATGGGAGCTGCCTATTCATTTTGAACACATCTTATTTCCATTAGTTTGTTCGATATAATAATCGATAATAATTGATATATGTTATTATATACGAGAATGTGTATATATGAGAATAAGAAGATTGATGATTTATAAAGATATCACATACAATTTATTGTTTTGATATCTATTAAAAAGATTTTAGTTTGTTTGACTATAATACGTGTGCAATAAAACGCAGTCAATCGTGCGGCTATGGATATATTATAAAATATATATATTTATTGATTGATCAAAATATTTTCATTCGAAAAATCTGCCTGTATTTATATAATTAATTTATAAATTCTAATTCCAAGGGACACACATCATTTAAGTTTTTTTGTTGAAATGTAATGTACATTGCGATCCACTAGTAATCTGTCAAAAATATATATAGAGTGTTATTTTTAAGATTTGTCTCTTGTGAATCATTCGCACCATGACAATATACAACACAATAACTACCTACATCTTAAATGAAATTCTCATATTAATTTAGTACTGCGTATATTTTTAAATATATAGTAGCATAAAACAGTGTGACACTGAACCAACCGGACTGTATATTCAAATACTATGTTTTGTTATAAACGTAGCGCATATAAAATAGTAGTATAGAAAGAAAATATACTATTTTAATTTTTTGAATAATTTTTTTTATAGCATTTTTTATTATCTCTTATATTTTTCTTATTTCTTTGGGCTATAATAAAATTCATTTTATACTGTGCGCGATATCTTAATTTAAATTTAATGTTTAATGTTTTGTTATGTGTTTTTGCTTTTTATTTTATTTTTTTTTATGTTAAATAATATATTATATACCCTTTTATTAGTTATTTAGTTCTTAATTTACCACAAATTAAAACGATTAATCGGTTTCATGTGTTTTTCATTATTCACACGCAATACAAATAAACAAATAAACATTAAATAAATTACAAAAAAAAATACAATTATGGAAAATTTTTTATTTTCTGGTTTGTTAAAACTTAATTAAAATTTAAGATAACTTATAGGATTAGCAGCGTAACCGATTTGGGTTTTATTTTGTGTACTATGCTATACCAATAAAATTTCATTCATATGATGATGCACGCACAATTCTATTTAAAAAGATGTTCTCGTAGTGGCCAAAGGAATTTGACAACAGCCTATATATATATATATATAGCAGAAGTAACGAGATTACCTCGTCAAATATTTGTTTCTGATTGTTGTAGTCCCACCCCTATAAGCTTTTTTATTACCTCCATGGACCCTATATATGTGATGCGACACCTAAACATTGCTTTTATATAATTAATATAGCCAGTTCATTTGAGGCTATACAGCATGGCATTGAGAAACCAACATTCATTATAAATTTAAAAATATTTTAAGTTCTTTGGAGCGAACGAATGTCCTTTTTTTCGTTTTTTCGTTTTTTCGTTTTTTTTTTTAATGTTATTGTATAAAATATTATAAAATAATAAATTAAAAATTAAATACCATAAGCATCTGGGTTTTTGACGGGGTGTTATAATAAGAAATAGTTTTCTGTATATGCAGAAGAGCATATTTTGAGTTAAATATAAATATTTAATATCATGTACATTCATGTACAATTCCATTTAAATTATGTTTATGATTATATATGCAACTGTTTATACTTTTATAGTATAATATAATATGAGTACAAACAAAATACTTATAGAAGTTCGTTGTTGCTGGTTATAAAACTTTTCATTTAAATTTTGCCGGTGTATGTTTTGCTGTTACCATAAAATAAATTTACATATTTTTCAAATGCATTTGTGTGATATATGTGTATTTGGTATATGTACGAGTATAAGAATGTTCTAATAGATTTTATGTATATGCAGTATATGAACATATACATATATGAAAAGGATGCTTTTGAATTTAAAGAGAAAACTTATGTATATTATATTATTCTTTAGGAACGAAAATATGTTATGTAAAGAAATACTTTTATTATATATAAACAAAATATATTAAATTAAATTCTATAAAACTATATATATATGCGCGTATATTCTTTGGTTCATCTTCACTATACAAAAAATAGTTAAATTGAGTTGATAGCTAAGTGATTGCGTATTTTATAAAAACAATACGAATATAGAATGAAATAACCTAGATTCATTAATGTATTGTTCAAAGCTTATTCGAAATGACATCTTTTTGACAACTTTATGATTCTTTGCTTCTATATACAACTTCTGATTCTTATCAGTAAAAAAAAATTGTATCTCGAATGCATTTTGACATCATGTAATCAGTATTTGCTTGGATGTTATTTGAGCTGGTTTATCTTGCTTTTGCTCCACGATCTTTTTCGATTTACATTATTGTATCTTTATACAAATCATTTTCATCTCACTTGTTATATAAATCGTTTCAGATATAAATCATTTTTGTTATCGTTTCATACACTATGCAAATCGTTGATGGGTTAACTGTAATTATAAATTGTATCCAAATTAATGTAATCACTTTTTCACACATGTACATATATGTTTGATTTTGATCGTCATCAAATTTAACTATACTGCAGATGATTTCTGAAATTTGTTCATCATTGAGTAAAAAATCACAAGTACTAAAATTTAACAACCACGCGTTATTACATTGACGTCTTTTTAACACCACATATAACTTGTTGTAAGCCATATATAGCGACAATGTGTTTGTTTCGCATTACGGACGAAAAATTGCTTATTATGATTTCCCATTTTTCATCCGGCGATGCTATACACAAAAATCAAACCCAAAACAATCGATATAAAATTTTTACTGAATAACAATTGAATTACAAAATCTTTATTTGACATTTCGTATACATAAAACATTTAGGTAAAAAATTCAACTAAAGCTATCTATATCAGTGTGATGTGCAATCACAATTAGTTATGAACCATATATACATTTAAAAAATGTTATTCATATATATTGTTAGGGTTTTCTATATTTATAAGATTTAAGAAGATTTTTTTATTTTATGGTATTTCATTTCAGGATATATGTTATATATATATCGATAACGACAATGTTTTTTAATTATAATACGAATTATAAAGTTTTTGATGTGAAAACTATCTTTAGATATAGGGAAGGAGGATTGAATAAATTAACTCGTTCAAAATATAAGTTTTTGAAATTGTTTAATTAACAAAGAAATTCATTGTAGACTGCAGGAACAGGATATAGTGTGTATGAATTTCAATTGAAAATATTCTAATAAATACTATTATATACATATAATTGTAAAGTACTTTAAACAGACTAATTTATTGTAAGACACTTCGGTTCCATATACTCAACCCGCATAGGCACAACGTCATCTACATGAGTATATTAATTATTAACATTATTACAAATTTCAATTTATGATAAATATAATATATATATAATTATAACATCAAATAACTAAAGGTTTTACCCAAACATATCTTCCCTGTACATACACATGATCTCGAAAATGTGTTCATATGAATTTTTCTATGGATGGATTGATCTTAAGATGAATGAATTTTGTCTCTCTTGAAAACTATACCCCAGGCATTTTTAAAAACACATTAAAGTAGCAGCAAAACATTTATATATGCCGGCGATGGCCAGACCCGCACCCAGCACATTTTATATGCATATTCCAGATTTAATAAATAATTTAATATGCACGAATAGAAAAAAATAATATTTTTATTACCATTTTTTTCAAATCTCGATTATTATATTGCATTTTTTTTTTATCTATAATCTATATTGCAACAGTGTGCGAAATTATTATAAGTTCACTGATGGATAGATAATTTCAATGTTTAAATTTTTTGTAGGTATACTTATAATAGGTATTAGATAAAATAAAACAATACAATAGTTATTTACTAATTAACACTCCTCCTGTGTATACACCACGTATGAACGTATGGAGGGGGAACGTGTGCCGAAAAAACTGTTGAATGGTAATCCAGAAGATATAGAAGAAGAGCCGGAAGATCTAAGGCTAAATGGTTAGGTGTATAGTGAACTGTGATATTAAGATCCTTAAAGTTCGGGATTCGGAAAGACGTTAGTTGCAGATAGGTCAGATTGTGGAAGCGAGTCGGAGAAGGCTAGAGCCGCACTTGGTAATTTAATACCATGAAGTAAGTTACTAAGTATCATACACACCACAGCCATTAGTATAATATTAGTTACAGTCATGGTTCCTTTGAATGCAACTCATAATTTCATGTGTTATTAATAGTTTGTTTATATAATTTCATTAAAATCGATCTATAGTCATTCTTCAGAATTAACTGGTTGGATCATATATGATGATGTACATAAGATCTATACAAATTATTGGATGCCCAATATTCAATCCACTTTTAATAAAATTTAATATTAATTTTTAACGAATTTATGCAAAGGATATCCTGAAACTTGAAGTTGTTGGTTAGGTATATAATACAATAAAAAATGGGATATGGAGACGACGCATAGTAGTGTTAAAAAGGAATCATTATTAAAATGTTCATATAAATGCTGTGTAAAATCTATAATGACAAATAACTAGTATATACTTTCGGTAGATGGACCCAAATAACGCTGTACACACCGCCGCCAATTTTGATTTATTACTTTATTTATTATTATTATACAAAATATTATCGAAACTTACATATTCATTTCGAGCACTGTTTTAGAAATGAATTGAAAAAGATAAGTATACTCGTGCATAAACTTATACAAATACACATATACATGATATTTATGAAAAAAAAAAAAAGTATATGTACAATATGATTTTAATCAAACATTGTAATGTTTTGAAAACATTGTATATTATAGGCAAAAAAAATAAAAAAATAAACTAAAATATCATGCAATGTTTAAAACGCTTATCGGCTTTTGGTTGCAAAAAAATAATACTGTCGGTATATAGTAAGGAAATAAATTTACATATTATTTTTTTCACGTATAAAAACCAACACACTTTTTTTTTCCAATAATGCCAGAAAATACATTTTGAATATTTATAAAATCGATTTTAAAATCACAGGATAATACTCTCTATATCTGTATCCAAATGTACTTTATATATATATATATACAGTATATTTATTACAAGCTCAGTACACATATACCTATATATTATTATATCCATCGATTTGTCCCTATCTATTCTCTTTTTATATAGGTATAATATTATAGAAAATACAACATTCAAATTTAATCTATATAAATTATTTATATTAAACTATGTACAAAGGAAAAAATATATATGTTTAAAAGTAAAATCAAATTTAATTTAAATTTATCGTTAACAACATGTTTTCATTTTGAATTGAGTATACACAAAATTGAATTTATACATTTTTCGCTGCATGACAATATTATTTATATGTCAATCGAAAAGGCGAGAGATATAATAATAATAATAAGTTTAATATCTAATTTCTTCAAGTGATTTTTATTTTTTTTACTTATCCATATAATTGGTGTTGAATAAAATCCTATTTATATTAATAGAATCAATTGAATGAATATCGACATAAGTTCATTTTAACATAAACATATATGTACGTACGGGTATATTATGTAAAATAACAAGTACAACTTTGAACGATTGAATTGAATATTATTGGATTATGGTTGAGATACTATACTATTATTTATATTATTAGATTTAGATTGAGATTAATTTTGATGTTGGTATATATAGCTACAGAAGTACTTCTACGCAATGGTGCGTTGCTCATTCTTAGAGTACCCACTTCATAGTCTCGCTTCTTTTATGATTTTTTTTTTCGGCATATAAAGTGGTGATGATAATTTGCCAAAGCAAAAAAATTCCATAGGTTATCTAATCGGTGGCAGATATGGATGATTCATAATTTTTGAATAAATTTTCTGCAGGGTTTTTTTTTTTGCAGATTCTAAAAATCTACAGTCATTATTTAAAGAAAATTTTTGCAAATCTGCAAAAATCATCTACTAAAAAATTGTGGAGAACTTATAAAGTGATGAATACAGATTTAGAAAATTTGCAAAAGAAATCCATTAAAAAGAAAATCTACTCAAAAATTGTGCAGCACTTATCTGCAAAAGAAGAATTAAACTGCAGGAACCAATGTTTCCCTATATAATCTACAATCAACTGTAACTCAGAATGCTGACTTCATTTCTGTTATTGGCAGATTTTTTTACCCCAAATCAAAATTCTTTTAATTGATGTATGTCTTGTTTATTTCATCTTTTGGTTTGGGTTTTCAGTCTTTCTCGAATATTTTTTCTACACCACAACTATGAACTATGAAGCGTATTGGTTATCTACTTTCTATCCGCCTCCTCTTTTTCCATTATACTGACTAGAATATTCTAAAATTGCTATAATGTAAGAAATAGATATCTTATCATCGGTATTCATTGTTCGAACCTACATATATATATATTAATAATTCAAATAATCAACAGCCGAATATGAACTGACTTCAATTATGATTTCAGAACTTTCAATAATATGATAAATTTTAAAAATACAAAATTACAAGAACAAGTTTGTTTAGTTAATATTGTAATAACGAATCAATATTCATTTTGAGAGAAGTTGGTGTTTTGAAGGATTTAGAACATTTTCGACACAATAAACATTTAATTTTGTAATTATAAAACTTGCCTTTATATAAATAATAAGTACAATAATTTTAAATAAGGATTTGAGTAGAATTGATGTGTGTTTCATGGGTATTAAAGACATTTTTAAAAGTGTATAACAACATATTTTTTTCAATTAAAGCATCTAATGCCAAAGAAATTCAAAACTACAGCAATTGAAAATACGGCCAGATGATAATATTTCAAGGCTTAAAGAAACAATAAATTAAGCAGAACCCTCAAGGACATTCAAGGATAATTTTTAAATTTTACGAATTCAGATATAAAAGTGCAAAAAAAATAATTACATTTTATAACTAATGTTTCAAGGATTAAGGACATTTCCAGTACCTATGCCACATAGTTGCAAAGTATATATATATATACTCACCCATACATAGTAGAGCATTATAATATACTTCTTTGCGAGGTGGTATCGCAGTGGGCCTTCATTAATAAATTGTATATCGTTTAAAATAAATATTTATAAATGTATAATTCCTTTATAATTTTTTTTTCCTCCTTAACGAGAGTTTTAATAATATAGATTTTATCATTAAATATATGGCGTTTTATCGTTAATATTTAATACATTGTTTACTATTATATGCCGCAGTACATACACAAATGTAATAAGTGAATTTAACATGAAATAAGATCTAATCTAATATAGTAATATATCATTGATAGCTATATATATATTATAAATAAGTATGTTTTGAAAGATGTCAACAAATACAATTGATTGATATATTAGCACGCAAACACACACATAAAAACATTAAATATTTCTCTATTTACATGCTTATGCGTAAATACATACCAATATTACATACATCCATCTGCGTATCCTTGTTGTAATATCGAATAGCATATAATTGAAAATTTTAAAGTATACTTTGTATAGGATGCGGGACGGATAATGCAAAATTATACTGATAAAAAAAAAATTCTTTTTAGTCATTACTCTTGTGTTTTTTTTTCTTTTATAACTGATTATTATTATATGAATTTTCATAGAGAAATTTAATATAACCTTTTTTTTTGTTCCCGTTTGGGTGTTGTTGATTGTTTCGATACAAGGATATTAAAAAGGAAAAAAAAACAAGTATAACAATGATATGACATAAATGAAAAATAAAAAAAAAATGAGGAAAACACAAAGTTATCACACCCAATAATTTTTAATTGCCTATTAAAATAAATATATATTTTATATTATAAATTTTGAGCACAGGTGGTGATGCGGTTTATGATGTGATGGTGGTAATGGTGATGACGATGATGATGATAATAACGATGATGATGCGATGTTAACTTTTAGTTTATATATGCGATAAATGGTAATTTGATATGATAATGTTTATTATTTGAACTATTACTTGAATTTATACCTAACGCACTGAAATATGATTTAGTTAGTATTACTATAGTGATGGTTGACGCGGAAGGATTTTATATATATTTTGGAAAAGGCAATATATGGTATAATAAACGCGAATTTCACAAATTCTGAAGTTTTGGGAATATTTCATAATTGCAATAAATTAATGGCAATGGCAATGTGGATTAATAATGGTATTATATGAGCAATATTTTTATGAAGTTCATAAAAAAAATTATACCCAGGACTGGTTTCAGTCAGAAATATAATATGAAAATCTGGTCTAACATGATCAATGATGTATATGAAGTGCATGTATAAAATTGGATTATATATAAACAGTTTTCATGAGATTCGCACAGGAAATATAATACCCATACGACAATTTTGAGAAATATATTATAGAAACTTTGCCTATTTTTCATTTCCCATCCAATGTTAATAGAATTCCGTATTCAGGATAGATAGATGGAAAAAATTAATTTTTTCAGTCAATCGTACATCAGATGAGTTAATATCTTTGAATTTCATGTTAACCGAAATTAAATCACAGAAACATTTTGAATATAAATAATCCATTAATCATTCATTCACATGAAAAAAGTGCTAAGCTAAGAAACATTAAGCGTAACGAGAATTTGTGATTAATTTCATTTTGTTAAGAGGAATGTTAAAATAAAAACAATAAAATAAACTTCCTAATTTTTGGTCAAAAACGTTTCTATTTTGCTTGCTGCGGCACAGCTGTAACTATGCGTGTACAAATTCTTCATTTTTCCAGTTAGCAATGAGTTCACTTATACAATTACACTGATATAAGTGTAGCGATGTAACGCAGGAGTTCAGGACCAATGAAGTTGGATCGTATAAAACAACTCACACACAAAATTCCAAGTCAATGAAATTATCATTAGGTTTTAGAATCTCGTTCAGCAATCTGTTATTGTTGGCTACCGATTTTATTACAAATTTTTTTGAAACTTAATTTACAATATTTAATTGCGAAATTATGGTATCAAATCAAAATTGATTAATTAGTAAATATAAGTGAAGAAATTAAGTGTTAATTTAATTTACTGTATTTTTAACGTACATTGTTCCATCAGAACTATTCCAGCACTTTTAAGATATATGAACAGTTCATTTCATTAATATACACGAGGATGTATCTTATCAATGGTTCGATCTAAAAATAAAATATTTATAGTAAATAAAATTAATTTAATAATTTTTCCTTAACCCTTCTATATGGCAATGCTAATCTATGTAGGTGTAAGTTTTCACTTACGAAGATCAATCGACTTAATTTTTTTTTAGTATCTTCCTAGAAATAGAATATATACATATTAAATAAAATACAATTACTGAAGAGGTTGACACCTCTAGTTCACATTATGATATAGAATATTTCTATGTAATCTGGATATTTTGGAAGTTCTTGAATTTTAAGCAACCAATTGTTCAATAAAATTCGATATTTCTCGTGTCTCGTGAAAGAAATTTTGAATGCGGCTAGAAAATGAGATTACAAAAAAAAATCTCCATGAAATTTTTTGTTTTGGTCACACACGACAGTTTTCCTTTTTGGTAAATATATAAATCAATTTTATATCAGAATATAAAACTAGAGACTTCAACCTTTCATTCCCTGTTGAGTTCATGTTTTTTTCTCGTTTGGTTTGTCGGAGATAACGTATGAAATGAACAAGTTCAGACTTACCACATGTGTGCGGTATTGACTGGTGAAACGTATGTAAAACTCGCATAAACAAAAATATTAAAATATGCGTTGTCTTTATGGTGTTATTCAGTTTATACCAATCAATAATTAACGCAAATCTCAAGGGATATATATTTATATAATTAATTAATATCATATCGATTTTGAATAAATCTATAATCAAATTATTATTGATAGAATTTTGAAAAAGTTTTAATATATACAAATATATTTTTATTTCTTATGCAAACATAAATTTTCTTGTTCGGATTTTGTTGATATTTATTGAATAGAAATCAAACGAATAGCGATCTATTTTGTGTATGGATGGGGAGAAAAAATAGAAATGTATTTATTTTCAGTTGAATTATTTTTTATAGACGAAGAACCACCACCAAAACCAATTTGTATATAATATCTGTATCTGGTTATAGATACAGAATTTACACACGTATATAAAATATATTCTTCCATAAATTTTAATATAAAATGCAAAAATATTGGTATTATATACATTTGATCATGAATAATTTCTTCGTATATTATATTTATTATATATATTTATATCGTTTTCATTAAATTCGAAAGCTTTTTATATATAAAATACATAACTTTCTTTAATACGAATCGACGCAGCGACGCATATACAAATTCTTTACTTTTTGATTTTAATTATGTATAAGATGAAATAAGAAAAAAAAAAAACCCTTTTCGTATATTTTCTTTCTATAAATTACCTATATAGATACACTTTTTTTACATGGAAATGGGAGAAGGATACATTTGAAATACAATATTTTTGTACCTATATTTATATTTTTGTATTGACTAAACTGAATTAATTATATTTACAATAAATGTAAATCTCTCTCATTGATATTAATATTAAAATATAATAAATTTTTGTTTACATTTTATTTGTATTGATATGAGAAATTATACCATATAAATTCAAATAATAATATAGTTTAGTTATACATCGATTGTATAAATAATAAAAAATGTATAATAATATAATAAAATTTTCAATTTAATGAAAATGGTGTTTATAAAAAGGGTTTTATCACTTTATTATTATAAATTATTTATTATAATACAATACATTAGTGTCACATCATAATATAGATAATAAATATACGCATTATATTGGAAGAAAAATTCACTCGTACTCGTACTATATATTCGTACGCTATAGAGGCGTAATTGAGTTATAAAAACTGTTGAATGAAAAATTAAATGGAGTATTGCCAAAAAAAACTTTTCTATATTATAGATTTTCTGGTTTTTTTATTTTTTTTACATCTAATATGAAATTGATAAGACACTACATGAAATGAAAAGTAGAAAATTTTTATAAATGTGTCAAAAACATACATAAATATTATGTAATAGAAAAAAAATAGATAGAAATTCATATCTCTAAATTACGTGTTTATATATGTATTTTATAGTCCTTAAATTCCTTTTTCTATATATGTATTCACATACATTCAAAATTGAGGATATATTTATCAATAAAATAATCATATATATATAGGTATAATAAACAGATACATATATACACGTAAACATAATACATATATATATTACATAAATAATAGATATATATTGTATATTTATAAAAAAATCACACAACATAAACATTGACAAGAAATAAGGTAAGCAATATATCCACACACCCTCCGTCCAAATAATAATCGGAATAACTGCTGACAAATGCTATACCGCGCAAAACGTTTGAAATACATTATTTCAACGAAACACAAGTATTTGACTGCGACATTGACGACACGGATGATTATGAACGTCCAGGTCAGTGTCAACGATTAGCGAAGAAAAAGCATAAAAAAAAATTGTGTGATTTCATAAAAAAATTTTGCAAGAATTCAATGAAATTATTGGAAACGGAACTTGGTATAGCAAAAATAACAATTTTAACTGAAAGAAATGGTGTGCAATAGGTGAATTCAAAATCAGTTGCGATTTTTGCGAAGACTAAAAATTTAATCGAATAAATTATTCCAAAGACTATAATTTCTTAAAAACTATTGTAACTGGTATTAGAAAATGATCATATCTTGAATATGAACTGCAAAAACTAATAACTATCAAAGTGCATAACGCACCGATCACGAATGGAAATCTAAAAAAGCAAAAAATTAAAATAATTATCATTTGTTTTTACGATTTCGAAGGTATTATTTATTAAAAAATTGTTCCAAGTGCGCTACAATAGTTAATACGTTGAATTTTATATCTTCGTGTATTGAAGCTAAGTCGTATCTATTCTGAATATCGATAGGCTGTTGGTGAATATTACACGATAATGCATCAACAATTACCAAAGATTTTTCCTACCCAAAATTAAATGTAAGTTATTCACCTTATTTAGCCCAGCATGTGATTATTTTCTATTCCATAAAATTTATTCGGCGATGAAAGGAAAAAGATGTTTACCCTATAATTGAAGACATTGAATACTTTTTGAACGTGTAAATCGCAGTTGACAGACGGTTAAAATTTCAAATAAATACAATTATTTATCCTTGATTTTTTGTTAAAATCTATTCCGATTATTTTTCGAACAGAGAATTTATGTGAATTTATATATAAATTTTATACCAAAATTAACCTGAAAAACTTTTACCATTTAAAGGTAATTGTGCTCAACGTTGTACAACATTTTTATATTCTATACATAAAAATATATAAATATATCTGTATAAATGTACAGTGCGCGAAAGTTGTAATAACGATTTGCAAAAAAAATTAAATTAAGAATAAAATTTATAAGTGGGTGGGAAAAAATCTAAGGGATGATGTTTTTATTACAAAATTCATATTGTTTTTTTGATTTTTTACAGCGGACATTCTTTAGAATTCAAATTCCGAAGTCATCATCAACGCAATAAATATATATATTTTAGAGACTTCAAAAAACAAATCCTATTATATTAATTCGAAGGCAATAAAAGAATGCAGAATATTGTTGTAAAAAATGTATAGAACTAAAAGGATTTTATATGTTAAAAATTAAGCTATTATATATTTTTGCCATTAAACCATGTCATGCAACTTGCACGGTATTTATATAAATTACTTATTTATTAAAATCGGATTATCATCACTCACATAATCTGCTTTCATTCAGTGTATTTGTTGATAAGAACCAAAAGTTTTATATAAGGAAACAAAAACTTATCACTTATTATTTATTTGGCACCAAATCGCAATAGTAAAATTATAATGTACGTGAAAGACATAAAAAAGAGTTAAAGAAAATTAAATTCATTACAATTCGAATTTCACGTACTGTATATATTTTATATTTATATTGAAATTTTTTCTATTTAACATTAATTTAATATAAATATGTTTAAAGGATATTTGTTAATAAAAGGAAAAAAAAAAAATGGAAAGAAACACAGAATATACCTCAACTTACACTATAATATTTATAGAATTGGAAAATATTTTCATCATAAAGATGGTAAATAATTGAGTTTATTTTATATTAAGTATTTTCATTTTTATTTTGTTCTCGGTCGTCTATAAATATATTATAAGAATATGTCAACATTAAAAATATTTTAAAAGTTATTTCACAAAAACTATACTAATAAAATATAAGATATGCATATTTATAAGTATAGCTGCGGTGCTATATATATATATATGTGGTAGCTGTAGTAGTAGTATTAATTAAATGTATATTTGTACAATATTATAATATATAACAGGGTGAATTAGTTAGCATAAAACAATGTAGACATTGTTAATCTTAGAATAGCGTCACGAAATATTTTTCAGGTATATAAATTACGAAAATTGAACCCGTAATTCATGTTTGATTTGCGTAAACACTATAACCACTGCGACACTGAGTGTACGTTATATATATTTAGATTTAAGCTCGCACATCGAAGCCAAGAAATTATAAGATGTTGTTCCGAAAAAATTCTGCGCTGTATGTGATTGATTGTAAATATAAACTGGCATCGATATATGGTAAATTTTTGAAAGGTTATGTAAAACTAACCCCCATCAAAAGAAGTTAATGATGATCATATATAATCACACATATACGTTGCTCTAATGGCAGCCCGTGTGTGTGTGTGTGTGTACGTCATCAATCACAAAATCAAAGAAATTAAACTTACACTTATAGAATTTTATGAAAATAGAATGTTTCATATTTATATAACAATTTTTTTTCCATAATTTCTATTAAGTTACCGAAAAAAAACTGAAATTTAATAAACAAATAATAAATTGAATTAAGTTAAATAGAATTTCATATATATTTTTAACCTTAAAGTCAATGTTTATAAAAAAAAAAAAAACAAAAAACAAACACACACACAAAAATGGAAAAAAAAAATAAGGTTAACCCAAAAATAAAAATAACTTTCTCTTCGATAAAAAAAAAAAAAAAAACAAACAAGAAAAACAAGTCGTTCAAAATAAAAATTGATTTCATTTTAATTTAATATAACAATTGGAATCCTTTTGATTTTATTTAAGGGTTTTCCCTTATTATTTTTGCGTCATTGTAAATGTACGCAAAAACAATAAATTTTTAATAATATATTATAGTGAAAAAGTCTAAAAACAAATAGAAAAACCTTTTGCAATGATTTTCGTTACCGCCGCAATTTTTAGATATAGAAACATTTGTGATTGCAGTTATTCAAAAACGGATGTAAGATGAGATAGCAGCCACAAACCTCAACAAATCCATTAAAAATTCCTATGCCTAACTAATATTTCAAATAAATCTATCAACACATTTTAAGTTGTTTATTGGCGGTGTGCGGTTAGAATTCAAATTCGGTGTGCTTAATCAATTCACTTTATACATCATGGAATTAAATTCATATTAAAAAATAATAGAAATGGAATCAAATGCTAAATTTCATAAAAAAATCTTATAATTAAGACTGTGTTATAAATATCACAACGAATTCAACGCAATAAAGGTTATCTTTTGCAAAAATGGGTAAATTTGCATGACATTTTAGTACATTTTAAATTGGAAACATATGTAAGTTCTAAAGATAAATTTACATAAATATATATATAAACAATTCAAAAATTTAGTTTATAATAATTCTTGCCTTATTCTCTAGTAACAGTTTGTCCGTACTTTGAAAAATGAGGAAAATTTCCGTGGAAAAAATCCACATATTTTCCATGGAAAAGATATATTTGAATTTGTCCAAAGAATGTCCATAGATTTTCCACTTAATATAATAGTATTTTATTTAGGTCAATTGAAATCTTTACATTGTCAGGATAATATGTCCAACATATATCCGAGCGGTATTGTATTCATCATTTATTTCACCAATTATCCAAGACCGGTAGATTGAAATTTTGTATATTTCGCTAATCTAAATATAATCTTCACTCTTTTTAATTTATTTTCATAATTTTTAAAAGAACCACCAACTCAAATCGATATAATTCCAAGGAATTTTGTACGACTTTTCATGGATTTTATTCACGGTTTTACTTGTTTATTAAAAAAAAAATGGGCAATCGATGAATTTGTGTCATCGTTCGGACTGAATCAAACCGCTATTTGGCATCATCGTCATAAGAAAATTTATTCTGCTAATACGCACAATTCACGGATATTACTTGCTAAAATACATGATGTACAACGGAAAGATATTTTTGTCAAAATCCATGGATCTGCTCACAAAAAATATGAATATAAATTCTATAGATGTTCTGTGGAATAATAGCAACGAGAAATACTTCTAAGCAGAATCCGTGGAACATTTTGCGAACATACTACGGACATTGTTACTAGGTTTGTCTTGTAATTAATTTATTGATGTTGTATATGACAATAATTATAGGATGCTAATACTTTGTACACGGCTTCATGATTAAGTTTCATATAACAACCAATTATATACGTACGAAAATGTTTGTATAAACTTTAAAATAAATTATAAACGGATCAATTTATTTCAGCTATATTATTCTCATTTATTAATTTTAATTTTTTAGCTACAAACTGGTAAATTTAAACATTATTGCACTTATCAGAGAAAGAGTTCGTGTTCTCTGATCGTGAAAAACTTTTGAAATCTGGCAAAATATTTACTAATTTATTCAAAATGTTAAAAATGGAAACAAAAACTGGAACACAGCGTAAAACAATATCGCTAGATAATAATAATGTTATCATATAAACAAAACGAAATCTATTTAGAAGTTCTACGGACATTAAAATAAGCTCATTTTTATTGTAAGTATAGTTCACAACGGTAATTTATGATCTAAAAATCCTTAAATATATCCTATATGAAATATTATAGGTGAATATATAATATAAAAGTATATATCTATTAAATATAATCGCAAACGGACTGTGTTTTTTGCATGGGAATTCTGTTCTAAATAACGATTAACCAATTCCGTGTTGAACCGAAAATAATTGACAAAAATTATTTGTATTGTCATTGTCAAACGACGTGTACAACTTGTATGCATTTCGTAAGATATTAAACTGGAATCAAATGAAATTTAAAATATGAGCTAAAATGTTTTTGGCCTAGTGCCAGTATAATTATGTTTGGCCTCTAAATGTTATTCCTTTCTCTACAATATGATGGTGATACAATTAAATGCGGGAGTTCTATTTGAATGGCGATACATTAATTTACATATATAATTTTCGACATATACTTAAAAAATGTTCGTTTGGAAAGGAAAATTTTGCTAGATTTCCCACTCACTGTATATAATAACGTAAAATTTAAACATAACAACAAAATGATGAAATGAATATTTAACTCATTTCACACATAAATAAATAAATAAATAAATAAATAAATAAATAAAAAATATTCTTTTTATAATATAGTCGCTGGCAGTCACTGAGCTCTGCCTGTACGGGGCTGCCACTAGCATATATACTAGCTATTATATCATAATATACAAAATACGGATAAATAAATATGAAATATTATTTAATGTCGTTAGCTATATGGTGTATGACAAAAAAAAAAACAGTCATCAATTTAACATAAACGACATTATATTTATATATAAACAGAGACAAATAATGTATATTGTAATAATATATTATTATAAATATGTATGTTATGCTACCTATAAGAACCTAAAGTATTCTATAATATACACGCCACATTTATAATATAAAAACGATGTGTTTTCAAAACACTGAACATTCAAAAATATGTATATATATTGTAGAATAAAAAGGAAAAAATAAATAAGATCACTTAATATTTTTTGTTTCTTAATACATATAAAATTTCTTTTATGTTATATAAAACATCATTTTCTCATTTTCAACTAAAGCGTACACACCATAAAAAAATTATATATCTTTTACATGAAAATAATGAAATTTAAAACTTTCACTAAACCATATCATCATCATCATCATCATCATCATCATCATCGTTATCATTTATTATAAATAAGAATCATCCACATCATCATCTACATCATCATCTATATCATCATTATACATAATCGTACCATTATTATCATTATCATCTTTATCCTATATATACAATATATATTTGTTTAACCATTGTCGCATGACGTCGTAATATTTATTTAAAAAATTTATTGACTGCAAAAAAAAATAGCACATATATTTTTTTCCCATCCATTGAACCAACATTTAATATTAAATGTTTGTGTGTGTGTGTGTGTGTGTGTGCATGTGTGTTGTGTAACATACTTAAATAAAAATTTCTATTATATATCCGCATATATATTAGAAAAACATAAAGAAAATGGAATATATTGTAAGAAAATTGTTTAAGAAAAATAAAAAAAAATTTATATAGAAAAACATTAACCATTTTATTGATTTAAATATTGTAATCAATCTAATAATGAAAATATATACAAAAAAACGCACCATAAAAACGCCCTATAGCAAATAAAAAATACTATAATAATATTAATTTAATATTATTATCAGTAAACGAGAGCACCGCACACACAAGATATATCATCATATATAGAGCGTAAAAAGAAAATAGGTTATCAATCTTAATTAAAATTTTATTTACACACAATAACTTCAAATAACAAATAAACACACAGCGTCAATTTAAATCAAACGCATACAATCAGAATTCCTTCTGTTTCTAAAAATTTAGAATGGTCATTCATTAATAAATGATAATATATTATTTGTTTATTTTACAATACGTAAAATAGGAAACATCTTATTTAAAAAAATTTAAATGAACAATAACATTAATATATACTCGCACACGCAGTGAAAGTCGTTAATCCTCATTTCAGATTTGGCAGCAAATTTTGAATTTAACCATTGCGGCCCCACATACGCACATACGAAAAAAGCTATATATATATTGTTCTTATTTAGTGACATGTTGTGGAGCAGCATATCATTTAAAAAGCACGTATGTACCGTAATGATAATAATATTCCGCACGAATCAATATCTTTGAAAGATAGTTTAAGGATATTTTATTTCAATAGTGAAATATATGAACTGAATTGGATAAGGGTTGGAACGATAATATGTTGTTACAAGGATAAGGAAAGATCAGAACAATAGCTAAAGACTGTCGACATTTCCAGCAACGTTGCGGTCTATATACAGAACGTTGTGTTTATTTAAGGACACATTTTATATATTTATACCATATATATTAAACCCTATAAACACTGTGATAATTCGATAATCCAGACACTATAATAAATATTTAACACATTAAAATAAGTTGTTATAAACCTATAGATAATATATAAATGTAGCAGTCTTAATATTAAAGAAAGCAAATCAAAAGAAAAAGATTAGTATATTACTGTGATGTCTTCAAGGATCAACAAAAACTTTTTAATGACCACATTAGGATAATTTTTACATTTACATGTTATTAACAGTACATATGACAGAGAATTATAGGCAAAGGAAATTATGTAGTACTAATTTTTTTACAATTTATCATAAGAAAATTTCAAGGATCTTATAGGAAAAAATTTCTGATTTGTTTGTGTTGCGTGTATCTGTGTATGAAACACAAATTAAACGTATATGGAAAAGATTATTACCGACAAAAATTTCAAGATCTTGAACATTTTCATTGACAAAATCCATTCAAATGTATATGTCTTGTTAAAAAATTTCTTGAAAACTGGTAAACGTGACAGTTCTATTATAGATCTGTGTGCATTCTGTTGGTCAATTTATATACATAGATTAAATTGCCGGGAAACAATGTTTCGAACTAAACTTATGCTAAACTTAAATGTTAAAGTAACTTGTTCCAAAAATATGCCCATATATATAATTCTATTCCAAACTCCCACAACATATATCTTAGAAATTGATTGAAACATCCTTCTGTTCTTCAACAAACCAATCTATATACAGAATTGCCTATGAGAATCAAAAGGATTGTATGTAGAAATTATAAATACGAATAAAAAATAATTTCTTTCAGATTTTCTCAAGTAATGGTTAAATTACACTGCTTCACACTGAAGCAATTGGCATAATAAAGAATATTCTGCCACTACATATCAATAGTTTACAAATCCATTTGCTTTTCAGAGAAATGACAAAAATATCATATAGAAATAAAAGAAAATCTTACAGGAAATGAATGCTCGCAAGACATTACAATAAAAATTGTAGCACGTATATATGAAAACCGTTTCCACTATATATAATTTCAATTATATACGTATTGTCATACGCACGCATCTACGCTGAACAAGCCACATACGTAAGTATATATGATAATTATACGTATACGTTAAATACGCATTTTTAATCAATAATATACGTATAAATTGTATATATGAATATACCCTTGTCATACGCACTGTAAACGTAACAATATATTTATTAAAACAAATTAAATTGCAAACTTTAAAGTTGGTTCAATTTTTTTCACATATATATACTCGTTTATACGTTACGTATAATATTATGTTTTCGTATAATTAAATATAATTATTTAGACGGATTATACGCAAAAACAAATATAAATAATTAAAATTTGGATAAAGTTTTGGTTAAAAAAATAACAAAACAATATCTATAACAAGTGGAAAAAAAAATAATAAAATAAAAATCTAAACCATTAATTACAACATCATGCGGAGTGAAAACATAATGATTATGCTTTTTGTTACATAGAGTACGTATAAATAAATCCACATCTATATTATAATTAAGTCAAATGTATATAAATTTAATAAAATATCTCGTGACTTCAACGTTTTTATTTTACAATATAATATAATAGAACTTTTTATATCTACAATAAAATAGCATTCCTTTTCTATCGTATTTTACATTTCATACGTTTAACATATATACGTTAAAGTATACATTTAAATTTACCATTATCCAAAAAAACAGATACCATATCATCACATATATAAATTCATACACTACCCCACTATATATTTTAATTTACATATATAACCTCTGTCTGCAAAATAACCGAAATCTATATTGGCAGATCATTGATATTGATAATCGTAATTTGTGAGCCGACCTTTATTTATAGTCGTGTGAAAAAATTTTATTACATGTTTTAAAAATACAATTCATTAAGTGACCGCAGTTTTTCGGTAAGTTTTTGAATGAAACATCGACGCATCAATAATGTAATAATTGTATTTCATCAAGGCTGAATATTTTTCTTATTGCATTTCGGTTAAATTTACGGACAGACGGTGTATCTATAATAATGTGAAAAGGATACTGTACTATGAATTAACCGCACATCGTATTCATATACGCGTATATATGTTATATGATATATTGTAGTATATATATATACTAACGCAACAACACCACACCGCAAAAACCTATAAACATTTTTAATATTAATGTAAAACTATACGCTGATGTAACACCCTTAAGCAAAATTATGTTGAAAATATTTTCAAATATTTTATATTTATATAGAAAACAACCACCATTCAATTTTTTTCTGTTTGTTATACAAAAATAATAAAGTATGCGATATAAAATACAATATTTTTCATATAAAAAGTATATATTAATATTGTAAGTAAGTATCGGGTAAACGTATATATACAATTAAATGTATATCTGATTTGATGTTGCTACGTTACTGTTAATGCGGACGCTGTTATTCACTTATAAAATATATGGAAAATATTTCTTGTATATTATGTACGTACAAGAGTGTAAAAGCTCCAATTCCAAAATTATCATATCAGTATAAAATCAGTAATAAATTCATTAGAACAGCTTGTTTTAAAAATTTTACGGGTGTGGGTAACGAATTCAATCACCATTTGGTTATACCTATAGCTTGAACTATATGAATAGACTATAACAAATAGTCATTCAAGTGAATCATTTATTAGAACATCCATCTATACTTAATATATATTTCTATAATAATAAACATCTTGAAGCATCCCCGTCCTTGGCAGACAAAAATCCATTCACGAATGAACAAAATTATATACACCCCCTCATTTAATGTGTTCACATATTTATTTGACAGACCATTACTATTACTTTCTCATAAAGTAGTGTATGCTCTAAATTCAACCATAGTGTCCTTGTCCTAAAAAAAAAACTCAAACCCATGATCCTTGAAACTTAAAGTTTTATAAATTTTATTATTTAATTCTCTTGTATACATGAAATGTACAGAAAATAGGCAACCTTGTAATGTAAAGTCTTTGTAATTTGGTGGTATACATAAATTCAAAAATTTGTTTTGTGAAGTTCATTATTGGTTCGGCCTATATTCATTCTACATAAAGATTGCCTTTTATATGGGGTTGTCTAATTATCCTTATACAAGCATGGCAATGTCATTGATTTATTAGGGAATACTCAGCCAATGTCAAATTTAAAACATTATCTTTAAAATGTCCTTGATCCTTAAAACATAATTTATACTCGATTTCTTTTATAATTCCGTTTTGCATGAGGCGTTTCAAAAATTATCCTTGTGGGATCCTTGAAATGTCCTTAATCCTTAAAACACTAATTCTGCTCGAATTCTATGTTTTAATTTTCTGTCTCTGACATGATGGGTCGCATGCGAAATTTCAAAAAATATCATTGTTTTGGATTCTTTCAATGTCCTTAGTACTTGAATCACAAATTCCACTGACTACAAATTTCTGCGGAAATATCTTAATCTATTAATATTAACATTGATTGATTTTCAAAAGCAGTTTTCATAAAAATATTGATAACATGAATTTTCTAGAATTTATCTTATCGAATAGTTTTCAATTTAATTTGTGTTAAGACAGCTTCCTTTATGTGATCTTTTTTATGTTAACTATATGCTTATCGTATCACATCCATATTAATTAATTAATTTAATTATTTAGATATTTATAATATCTGCAGAAATCTCAATTTCATCGCAATTATCAAACACGTTTTTTTTCAGTTGTATTGTAACCGATGTTGTATATATGAAACGATCTGCTAACGTTTATCACATATAATTAAAACAGTAGAGTATTTTTGCGATCATATTTAAATTCATCAAACAAACGAATGATCTGTTACGTGATGTGCGGGTGGGTCATGAATTTTTTCGTACAAATTTCAAATAAATGAATATAGCAAACCAAATTTCGAATATTTTTCTGTGTATTATTCAACGAAAGATTTCGAAAAAACAACGCAACATAGTCGAGTGCTTTATGTTATTACATTACAACATAATAAATATATACTAATACATCGCATTGAAAACGAAAACCTTATTATAATATAAATAAAATGTTAATTCTTTTTAAATAAAAATATTCTATAATAATAATAATAAAGTTATAAATTTAATAATAACAAAATAATATATTTTCTAATACTTATACAATAATTTTCTTTTTATCAAAGTAATCAAAAGGACTTATTATTATTAATATATTTATAGAAACTTTATCAAAATATGTATATGAATTTGGTGTATGTATTATGTATAAATATATATACAGTGGCAGAGCTTCTGAAACATATTTGGGTGTATATTAATGAAAATTATGTGTTACGACAAGTAAATGGAATTTGTAGAAATTGATAATTTACAAAAGGTATAGTCAATATGAAATCTTTTAGATTATTTTCACCAGCCTCTCCACCACTGTTTAAACATATATTGTATATGTTTTAATGACTAACAATAAGAAAGGAATAAAAAAAAAAGAAAAAGTTTAAAGGACATAAAAAGTATTTTAATAATAATATCTCGAAAAACTTATAATTGAAAGAAAAGGAGCAAAAATACAATAATTTATATCAAGTGCTATTTTATTTTAGATGTTTCACCAAATAATATTATTTATTGTATAATGGGGAAAATGTCATTTCATTAATCAAAATAATACGCGCTTTTGTTTTATATTCGTACATTTTTTATATATGAATTAAATTACGATGTTAATTTGGAATCGTTGCGTTTGTAATTTGTCATTTTACACTTATTGTCGTCGTATACTACTATAGCACTAAATTTAATCAAAATTCGTTGAAAAATATAGTTAAATTTTCCACAAATTCTACTCGAATTTTTGTTTTATTTTCAATATAATCGACTAAATAATGCTGTAGCAATTCCATTGTGAATATTTGCGTACCATATGAGAGCAGCACGCGTAAGGATGAGCAAGGTAACTAAAGAATTCATATTAAAATTTTTTGATAAACCCATTCGCGATATGCAAAACTTTTGAATTGAAAGTTTCAAGTCGATAGTTTTTGAAAGCGAAATGTAGACGAATAATTAACTTAAAAAAAAAAAAACCAAATATGAAGAATATTTTTTGTAATTTCTTAATTTTAGTCGCTATACGGGAATTATTCGTATCGGCTAAAGAATAAATTTATTGAACTAGAATATTTAATATATAAACACGGAAATTGACATATGAATTCTTTCAAATTAGTGCAAAAGAAGTATGCAATAATTTTATTTCGCAACGAAATCGTAACGTGGAATGTGTGTAATATATATGGACCATGAATATATAATTATTTAATTACTTAATTTCACCACAAAATCTCACATAATTTCACACTTTTTCACATATACACGCGAGTAAATTAGTTATGTGTGTATATGATGTAACTTAAATTTTATAAAATAGTCTATCATATAAAAGGAAAAAATAAAATATTTGCATAACAGCGATGCGAGAAAATGTTTTATTGTGATTATAAAAACCGATAAAACAAGTAAAAACTTTTTAGAACATTTATATAAAATAAATATACCTATATTTACTTTGCAAAGCTTTCTTACTTATACTGGTGTCTCTATATGTGTAGGCATTACAGTATAATGTAGGTGTAGGCATTACAGTATTATGTACTCTATAATATATATATATACATTTGTATACTCTCTGTCCCAAAAATAATGAGAATAGCATTATAATAATATATAGAACACGTTAGCAACTAATTGATTTACATATTGTGAACCGATCTTAACAAACTGTCGAAAGTTTTATATGACATTTCCTTCAGTGTATAAGCTAAAACACAATTTGTATTAAGTGACATAAATTTTTGTGCATGGTTCGAAAAATGTATATATAGAACAATCAAATGAATATTAAATGGTGTTTTACAATTGATAAAAATAGATGCTACTCAATGATCGGCTTAAAATCGCATATACTGATAATTGTATGTATAAAAGCATACGTTTTTAGATGACATAAACGTTGCACCAGAAGGCATAGAAGCTAAATTTGGTGACGATAAACATTTGCAGGTCGACCATCTGAAGCAATTACAGAAGAAAACATTATAAAATAGTGTGGATTCGAAAAAATTTCTAAGAAATCTTTAGAAAACAACAATTCATAAAATTTTAACTAAAAAAAAAAAATGGGTCCTAATACGAAAGGTAGAAGTTTATTCCACAACAATTAAATGATGATCAAAAGTTGCACCGAATTGAAGATTGTATTATAAAGACGCATTATTAAACGCATGCACGAATTGAAAAAAACGATAGTATATACACTCAACAACCAGTGACGCAGTCAAAGAAATAGTTTTCAGTTTTTAATATCACTATATTTTAGCTTATAACTTGGGTGAAATTAGACTAAATTATGAAAAATGAATTTGAGTAGTGTTCACCGAACTAAATTTTCCGGAAAATTGACTTTTAAGAATTATTCATCTTTTTGAATCCGTAAGGATCATAGTTTTAACAAGGATTTCCAGTTTTTTTTATACAAAATTGCAAGTTATAATCAATTTCCAATCTTTGATTCAGAAGAGATTTTTATAAACACATTCAAAAGATAGGATCGATTTTTCGTTTGATTTTAGTGAAATTTTATATGAAATAATGTCACTGAATAAATTTTTAGTACAATTTGGGTGTTAACAAATTTCTTTAAATTTTCTCTGTTCATCGATTGTGGAAAATCGGTCATATTTTTTGAACGCGTGAATCGATTTTAAAAATTTCTTCTATCAGAACGATTGGAAATTGATTATAATGTAATGAAATTCTGTATATAAAAACTATATTATTATATTATAACTGGTTTGGGAAGAGGTGCAGTATATTCCCTTCGAATTTACAGAACGATTAAGTTGGTTAACTACCAACTTTGGAAAAAACAACCGCAGTTATGAATTCTACAACACGGCCTCGGATCGGACAGGAAAAACGGCAACGATTTAAGTAACGAAAATTTAAGGACATTGATTTAAAAGTTGCAGTATAGGTTAGATACAGTTTAACTGGGATATAAATATGATTAAAATTCGGGATTGGAAAACGTTAGCTGTGGATGGGTCAGGTTGGAGAAGCAAAAAAAAACTGCATCTGGGTTTTAATGCCGTATGGAGTAAGCAAGTAAGTAGATGTTCAAATATGAAAATCGATGTATTTCAATTGATATATTGATATTTCGAATAAAATATAATGATTTTATGTTAAAATGAATTATCAAATTTATGTTTTTCTTTTATCCATTCTTATTATTTTTTCGGCAGAGGGTATGCAGCGTTGATAGGTGTATGTATAAGTAAATATAAATTAAGTGGCATCCCATTGTCATTCATTTATATTATTTATGCAGCAATATAATATTGTAAATATTCAGAATAATATAAGAAATTTGATACTTATATGGTATTTTCATATTATTTGTTAAAATTCATACATATATAAATGTAATTATATATACGGGAATGTGTGGCGTAAACGTACGTACGTACACACGCTTTTTTTTCCGGTTTGGTTGTTACAAAAGAAATGTTATATAAAGCTTTCTATTATTTACATTATATACACGCACTTTTACATATACATAATAATTGTATATATAACTTTATGTATATTGTATGTATACGATGAGTGTATATAATGTATAATAATACCAACGATGTGTAAATTATATAAATTTAGATATATACCCTTTATTTAGAATAATAATAATAATAATATATATATTTTCTACAATATAAATGTAATACAATTTATAACACATTATAAAATGCGAGAAAGTTTATCTTTTCACGTATAAATACCATACAATAACTAACTATCCCCCTGCAGTAATTTTTAAAACTAGTAGTTACATATAAAAACTAGTTCTTCGACTAGTGTAAAAAGAACTAGTTACAGAACTATTACTAAAGTAATGCAGATAGGAACCATTTTAAATACGCAAAATATGACGAAAATATGACGAAAATATGACGAAACGAAGATAAGCAAAAACGTTTTTTGAACTGTTATATTAATATAAAGAAATTTATGTGCTGTATTTTAGACACTGTTTTGATTTTATTTTTAATAGTGGTAATGAATTTCGTATTAAAAACTCGTATTGTGATTGTGAAGTGAAAAAGAAATTCATTTAAGTAAATTATACCATCCAAAATATCCAACAATTTTAGTGCAGTAGAAGAAGATATTGTATTGTAACACATTGTATCTATGACGAGAACTTTGTGGCGGAAGATTGTTCCAACAATATGGATATATTGGAAAACCAATTTCTACCAAAAATATCTATTGAAAAGAAATTAACCGTATATTAGGAATAAACCATCTCGTAAATGTTTCGAAGAATTGCCATTTCATTTTACGCGAGAAAAACTTAAATGAATGTAGCACGTAAAATTAAAATAGAGCTGATGTAATTTAACAAAAAGGTGATAAACTATAAAGCACCAGCAGTTGCAATAATTTATAATATTTTTTTTTAAATATGAAGTAAATTATTATTTTATATTACAAAACATAATAAATATTAACCATTAGCGAACGAATGCCGCCATACTAGCAACATTACAAATATTCTAAAAAAATCGAATGCCGCCATACATGCGGCATGACGTAATATATTGTATGTAAAAGATAGGTTGGACGGAAAATTTCATGTTATTCGTTCTGGTACAAAAAAAGATTGTGTTGTTTGCTTGGATAAAAAAACGCCGGGAAACACGTAATTATTGCGATACTTGTACTAAAAACCCTGATATTCACATAGCGGACAGTTCGGTATCCTTTTGTATGGACATATCTGTTCATATACTACCTATTATTACTGAAAGTTTACATAAAATCCAATAAAGCGATGTTATGCACCTTTTCTCGCTCTGGAATTTAAGCATTTAATTTCTTAAAAATCCTACTAGTCATCGTTCTAGAAAAATGCGCTAGTTCGTTAAACCTTAAATTATATTAAAATATATTGTCTACGTTTATTTTTAAAATTAAATACAACTTTTTTTTTTTCTAAAAAAACTAGTTAAAGTACATAATGTAATTCAAATATTAAAATTAATCAGTTCCGTAACTAGTTGCAAAAGAACTAGTACTAGGCACTTAAGTGTTTACATTTGAATTAGTTCAGTAATTTTGGTTACAAATTAACTAGTTCCGCAACTAGTTGAAAAGTAATGCAAAAGAGGACAATTGTCTTTGCGTAGGACATCCGCATGGTAAAAGAAACAGTTCGCAACATGCATGTTGGGGTTTTTTTGCGTGAAACCAATACTATTTAATTTGTAACTAGTTGTACTATTAGTAGTAGAAATGAGTTCTCTTTCCTGTAGGGATATAATGTTTATATATATAAACATTATTTTACACACACACACACACACCCATATACATTGTTTATGAATTGATGGCTGAGCATAGGCAACAAAAAATTTACATACAAAACTAATTTCATAAAACATTGAATAAATTAATAATTAATTATATAATTTGTCAGCTGGTTATTGTTGGTGTTGTTGTTGCTACTGCGTTATGTTTATATATATAGTATTTATCTACTATATTATCACAGTATATTTCTATACTTATATATCGAGTATATATATATATATACCCATACCCATCATATGATGTACTTAGGTAGCTATAACATATAATATATTTTCATAATTCTCATCATAATTTATTTTATTATATGATTATGTGTATATAAAATTGGTATATACAAAATATTGTAATTATAACATTGTTGAGCTTGAGTAGTGTGATAATATATACATTAATCTTTATATATAAATTAATATACATATCTTCTTTCATATATATATACATTAACTCGTATATATATAAAACCATGTACTACGAGTATATAATAATAATAATAATAATATGAGAACATTTATAATTTAATATATATGAAAATGATATAAAATGATTTATTTCACCCCTTTTCACTAATTTTATTTATATATAAATTTTTTTTAATTAATCTTATCGCAGAAAGATTTCATATATTAATTTTAAATACATTTGTAGTTATTATCATATTTATAAATATTTATATTAATATATAAATACTACAATAATAATAATATAAAACAACCAACAAAACCACACCATCGCTGCCGCCGCCGCCGCCGCCGTTCACAACATCATTAATTATGCAAAACATTTATGAATATTTTTTTGTAAATAAAAGAGTAACAAAGTTTTATTTGTAATAATAGTAAAAAAAAAGGATTTATAATACAGAAATTCATTAAATATACAAAGTTTTTTTAAACTATATAATTAATATAAAGACAAATTTTATATAGTATTTCCACATACAAACGAAAGAATTTCAAAAAGACACGTATTGCAATAAAATATTTGTTCTCTATTTTTTTATTTATTAATTCTTGGTTATTAGAATGCATATTTTGTATATAAATACGGAAATTATGTGAGAAGCTAATTGCTAATGTCATATCTAAACATACATCAAATACAAGTCAAGTTGTTGTAAATTACTATACGAATGGCATCATATATATAACAATTATGAAAAAAAATAAATTGTATCCTTAATGCTTGTGTTACCGCCACATTGGAACACTTTTTCTATGTAACAAACCTCTTATTATAGCCGGTGTAACGATATCAAGTGAGCGTTTTTTTTGTGTGAAAATAAAACATTAATTTTAAATGAGAATGTAAAAAACATTTTATTCAAAATATTGGCCATTGCTTTCGCCACATTTTGATCACCAAACTGGCAATTTGTGGATACCACGCCAACAGGATTGTTTGTCTTTTGAAGCAAACCAATCAGACACCCAATTTTCGAATTCTTTGTATAGGAATGGAAGTGCTGCTGGTCAGCCAATGCGTGTCCCATCGATGAAAATAAATGGTAGTCGGAAGGAGCCAAGTCTGGTGAATACAGCGGATGGGGTATCAGCTTCCAGCCAAGTGCTTTGATTGTATCCTGAACCGGTTTTGCTTTGTGTGCTGTGTGTACATTTTCATGGAGCAAAATTACCTCAGTCGTGTCTACTGGCCCATTCTGTTCGTTTTTCGATCAATGTATGCTTCAAATTGATCAATTGTTGTCGGTAGCTCGTGGTACACCACACCGTTCTGGTCCCACCAGACACACAGCATTGTCTTCTTGCCGAAACAATTTGGTTTTGCAGTCAATGTTGATGGTTGTCCTGGATTAACCCATGATTTTCCAGTTACAATTCAATGCAAAAACTGATTTTCTTTCATGTCTGACAAGCAAAATTTCACAAGTGTTTTTTTCGGTTTTCCATCTGTCTTTCATTCAATTCGTGTGGCATCCATTTTCCACACTTTTGGATCTTTTCCATAGCTTTTAAACGGTCGGATATTGTTTGTTGTGCAACATTTAACATTTTCGACCATATGCTTTTTTGCTCGTTCATTATTTCTCACATCAAAATCATCATATCTCTGAACCGTTGAAACCATCTTTTGCATGTTGCTTCTGATAGAGCATGATCACCATATGCCTCGACAAGTATTCGATGCGACTCTGCACCATTTTTTTTGTCGAATGAAAACAAAAATTGTATGCTTTCCACAAATCAACATTTTCTGGTACAAAATTCGACATTTTTAATACGATATTGTATGATATGTTGTACACATGATATATGCACGCCTGCACGAAAAACCGAAAATGAAAATATTTCGTATTTAATTACAAAACGTATTGTTTGCACAAGCCGTGTATGAATATTTGTATTATACATTTACCAGTCAAGAATATATAATTATACAAAAATGTATGAAAAACAGAAGATTTATTTTGTTTATCTTCAAGAAAGTTTATTTTGTAAAATAAATGTAATAGAATAAAATTTATGTAATTATTATGGACACAACAATGAATATGCTTTATATAATTACGTAAAAGTTATTTATCCAATATTGTTTCACCTGTATACGATTTCAGTTCTTTTATAACCATTTTTGCACGTATATTTAGTATATTGGGACGCATATAACAAAAGGAGTTTGTTCACTTCACGTATACTGCAAACCGACCACATTATTTAAAAACATATAATTTTTTTTTCATCATTTAGCTATTCATAGAGCGCAAGCAACACGATCGAAGATATCATAAATTTTCAGTTGTAGTTATAGTTCAAAAACTCTAATCGAAACAACTGATTCTGATTTTCACTGTTTAATCCAAAACTGGTGGCAACAGAGTTTTATTTTTGTGGATTTATAAATAACGCTATGATCTGTGAAAAATCAGAAAATAAAAATAATTTTGCTGGAAAGATAAACAAACTATCGTGCACGTGTAAAAACTAAAATTAAACTATTTTTGTTATAAGACAATTGTACAATGTAAATCCTCTTATGATGATATTTTATATATATTCATATATTTTTACACATATCATGTACAAGAGAGTAAGGACATATATAATATTAACAATAAGGATAATGTTTATAATAGTTAAAATAGTTAATGACTTAATGTTAATATACAGATTATATGTAGTGCAAATATATGTATATATATAATATTATTTAAGAGGAAAGACTTATGGACAATCACACACAAACTCATTCATATATGGATACTCAGTGCCAGAAAAATATTCGCTTTTATTAATTTTACTATTAATTTCCATATTTTTTTTAGTTTTTAAGTTTTGTAGATGCATGAAGCATTCAATTATAAAAAAGTGTATAAATAAATATGCGTGACTTTGTGGTTTTTTTTTAAATATACAAGAGTAAATCAGTAAAAGACTAAATCTCAGCTCAAATAAATGTTATTTATAGTTTCAACTCTTCTTAACACATTTATTACATAAATTTACTACTTGGTATTAAAACCCATCAGGTGCATCCACCAACACGTTTCTTCAAACGGACCTATCTGCAGCTTCTGCTCTCTTCTAGATTGCTGTTCAACCGTTTTTTTTGGAAAAAGTTCATCGCTCAACCTATCTGTTTCAAAGTTGTGTCTTTGTCTCCAGCCAATTGGTTCTTTAACACCGAAACAAATATGTAAAAAACCCGAAGTTAATATTGAACGTACCAACATTATACTGAATGATAAATATTTTCAAGAATATTTTCATATGAGAGCCATCAATTGTTGAGCCGCAAAGTGTCATATAGCCGTACATCTATTTGACTAAATATATCTCCTTTTAAGGAAATAAACGTACAGTAAAATAATAAAATTGTACTATTTATTTTGTGGCACTGGGTGTACTGGTATAATATATGTGGACAGAATAATATACGAAAATAATCTTAACAACAATAACCTTTTCTCACTATTTATAATATTATATTAAAACAATATCATAAACTTAAACATATAACAATATATATTAAAGAACATATAAATAGTATATACCGGGTGCTTCCGGTATCGATGGCAATGTAAAAATTACCATATATGCCATCAAATCATTTTATAAACCATACATAAATATTAAAATATGGTGTTCACATTGACACATTCATAAATATATATTTTAATGATACCAAAATAGTAGATAAACTATCTGCGTATATTTATATAGACTACAATTGAAATAAATCTTATAGGAAGAACAAATCATCAGCCAACTTAAAGTCGTTATAACTCGATGATAATGGTTAAAAAAATAATCGAACATAATTTACATCGAACCTATGGAATCACCCTGCATTTATATTATGTACACTAAAATCTGTTCATCTTCTTCATATTATTTTAACTCATATAACCAACTATAACTTAGGATAAATACTTAATATATAATAATATTATTTATAGTGTTATCTTTTAATTATATATTTTATCATAACATCAAATAAAGTGTTTTTTTCTTTGCTGCTTAATTTATGGGAACCTAACTATTAATTTAAGTATTGTGTATATACTCAGTTCAGTTACTGTTAAGATACATATAATTTAAAATAAGGATAATTAAGGAATTTTTATTAGTTTTATTATTTATAATATAATATTATCTTGTATTGTTATTTTACATTGCGTATATCAATTTACTTCTTATTCAGGGAATACGAACACTGTGTAACGTATTTAGTTATTGAAGCACAGTATATATTCTTGTCTTGCACGCATAGTTTGAATCATGTATATCTTTCGATAGGATTTCCATTCGTCTCAAATGAAAACCGAAACTACTATGTACCGTAACAATTGCCTATAGTTTCATAAGAGATCATTGCTCTATGCCTAAGAACACCTTGGTGTTTTTGCCTATGGAGACATTGTCATGTTCTTCCATTTCATCAATTTCTCAACTCAATCCCATGCTAAATTCCATCACTGCAAGTGTAAATTGTCAGCCATTTCATTCCCATCGATTCGCATATATCTCCTTACCAAAACTGTATGGGCTTAGCTCATTTCATATAGTCTTTGGACACATTCTAAAACCAAACATGTACACTCATCTTTTGTCTGTTATTTATTGCAATAAAGTATTGTATTTCCCTGCACCTGACCCATCTAAAACATGTACTAATGCCGACATATCAGCTCAATCCATCCTTCATATAAACACATGCAAACATTTTATTTTTTTATCTGTCAATTCATTCCAGTGACTGCTGGTCACGTAACCCATTGACGTATAATTGATTTTTATTTTCATTAATGAAAAAAAAAACTGAATATCGTCTATCGTTTTGGATGGTTTAACACCAACAGAAATGCATCGAAAATTATTAAAAGTGTGTAGCACCTTCATTTTTCATACTGTGCAACTAATACGCTTATTAAAACTATAGACAATCAATGCGAGGTTCGTTCAAAACCTGTTAAAACAACACAAGTCTATGATATGGAGGTGTGTTAGATGATGGACGAGTGAAAATTCGTGAAATACATTTGGTCGCATATAGCCATCTAAAAAGAACGAATTTATAAATATTTTGTATGAAAAATATTTGTGCATAGATAAGAATTGAGTGCGTTTATCTTTACATCGTTATTGGATTGTTTTAAGTAAAATAAAATATTTCAAAAGTCTTCGTGTCATAAAACTGTTGATGAAACTTGGATCCAGTATAGGACAGCACGAATATAACATTCAAAACACACAATAGATTGAATGCTGTAAAAGTTCACCAATGGACTCTCTCATCCCATTTACCAAGTTATGGAAATAGTTTTTTTTTGTGATTTTATAAAGGTAAAACGATTGAATATTATTTTATTCGTTTGGATTAGTTGGATGTAAAAATGTGTGAAAAAGATCTTCATTAAAGAAAACCAGTGTTTTAACGATGACTCAACGTTCAACGGCTTAAAGTACAAATTGATTAAACATCTCTAACGTATAGTCACCACATTTAACTCTATTTTCAAAATAGAGAACTGGCTGGAAAGCATTTAACAACAAATAGCTATATTGGTGAATATTTTGTAAACCTTCCGGCCGGCACACTTTAACGATGCGATATTTGGAAAAAAACAAAAACGTTACAATAAATGTATTGAAATAAAATTTACCATTTGTTAGACGACGGAAAATTTTTCACACATCCCTAGCACCCATATATTGCGGTGGGTGTTAAATTACATCATATTCAAATTTATAACGTCATATTTCTTCTTCATATAATATTGCGTATATATTTTCATTATATATTGTATTATATTTAATAATTTTTGTAATAATTGGAATCTTAAAGAAATTTTCAAAAGAAAATTTCATAAATTTTTGAACCAAAAAAGCAACATAATATTGTAAAAGAATGTGATGTTATTTTCCGTTTAACTATATAGATGAAATTAAATGAAATGTGATATAAATAATATTTTATATTGTTTAAAGAAAGTATTTTTAAAAAAAAGACAGAATTATGTGTGACATGCAAAAGAACAATATGTATTTAAAAACCTGCCAAAAGTGAGAGACGAGAGCAGCGACAAGGTAAAAGGAAATACATGAAAAAACCTTCTTTGTATTGTAAATGAATTGTACGTGGTGTGTTATATGGGGAAATAAAAGAAGAAATTTCCAAAAACTCAAAAATTTATATTTTATCGCATATATTATTTTTAATTAAATAATTGCTCGTGTAATTTTTTCTATACATTTTATAACAAAATTTTCATTCAAAAGAATTTAGTATGGAAATTTTTTTGTATTATTTGTATGTTTTTGTTGTTGTTTTATGTTTGTTTATATACGAATTTTTATAAATGGCAAAAGTTAATGGATTCAAAATAACCTTTTTATTATTATTACACACAAAATACGTAATGTATTATAATATGAAAATCATTTGTATAAAAAGTATATACATCTAAAGGGTGTGTATAACAAAAAGTCTGGATACACACAAACACACACACACTCCGTACGACGTATATATGGTCTAAACAATCTATTGTAATATTATATTATATTAAACTATATTGGTTGTGTTGCTCTTTGTCGACGCGTTTAAAAAATAGTATCAAGTTTTTGGTTAAACTTAAAAACTTTTCCAAAAAAAAAAAAAAACAAGAAATATTGTGCGGTCAATATCACACAAAGGAACATAATATATAATTTGACCTGGTATATATATACAAACTTTAAAGATTAATATATATTGAATAGGCTGTGTATAAATGACAAACCCAAATTATATACACAATTATATAGATACTGTTTTGAAAATGTCACATTTCTACTTGATCGGCATGTGCAATTGAATGATTTACAATATAGTGAATTCAAACTTTTGATACATTCTGTATATTTACTTATAATGAGGTCGATATCGCCTTTATAAATATAATTAATGGAGATGAATTAAATTTCATAAACAAAAAGTAAATAGTAAAAATACGGTGGGTGTTGTATTGATTGTATATTGATAGTTCTAATTGTATAAGATAGAAAAAAAAAAATAAAACAAATATTAGTAGAAGTTGTTCTATTGCAGTATACAAATTCAATGTTTTAAAGGTGATTGACACACGCTAACAATATGGGTGCTGCTATGTGTACATGTCATTAAAATTGATGGTATGTCACATGTAAATATAGCCTTAACGCAGAGACATTAAGCATTTGAGTGGTGGCAACTCTTTTTTTTTAGTGTTCATTCATTTGAAGAAAATTGTTGCGGAAAGTTATAACAATTGTTGGTACAGAAACAGTGAACTCAAAAAAACTTGATCACTTATATAATATTAGTAATTTCGACCTCATCAGCAACAACAAAAACGTAATGGAAAATCATGGAAAAAATTTGAAGATACAGAATTGTAAGTTTTACGATGGATGAGAATATTCGACGAACAAATTGAAAAAAAAAAACATTAGACGTTGACCATGCAACTACATTTTCGCAGACGTAGATATGAAACGTTCAGACCAAATAAAAACGAGTGCCGTATATGAATTGAAAGAAGACCGATATAACGAAAGATACAAAAAAAATCGTTTGCAAAATTTTACTTCAAAAATCGCAAAAGATCATCTTTCTTGAGCCAAATTTATGTTGACGCTGAAAATTTGAGGTAATTCAGGCGGTATCAAAAGAGAGCTGTATTGTTATGATCGGTAACAAACAACAATTGATAAAATTGAATCGCAAAAAACGTTGTCTAAAATTAAATCAATTAATGCGGTTGGAACCTTATCCGAGTCCGAATACTAAGCAAAAATTCATCATTTGCAAAATAGTTGACAATCATCTGGTGAATTATTTGATTATTACATTTATTAATTTTTTAAGTCAAATAAATTTCTTGTTCAGGCGACGAAATCCAAATTTCATATACCTTAACAGAAATATATTAATAAGACTGGATCGGTATCCGTATATAAATAGATGGTAGCTTCCTGTGAAATTGTTGGTATACTGACCGAACATCCATGCCCGCAACATCAACTCTGGTAAAATATGGGTTGATCTTTGCCTTAGTGGAAGAGATGGTATAGCACTTGTTATATGTGAATGCCACCAACATATACGAATTCTATACATATATTATTAATACTCCTTCAATAATATTGTGTAAACATAAAATGAACGCGACGGGATTGTATTGTATACACTCGCATATTTCATACATATAATATAATAAACATAAGAAAGTAATCAAAAATTTGACATTAACTTTCACAAAAATAAACATATAATCTTTTGCATATGTGTGTGGATATTTCTAACAAATCAAATGTCAAGAATGTAATTTTCAAGAATATGTATATATTATTAAATATATATATACCAAACAAGTAGAGACACACAAAAGTAGACAAAATATATACGCATTATACGCATTAAAATAATAACTTATATCCGACTTATGTTGTGTGATGATTTTTATATATATATATATACGACGAAAGACAAGATATTTGCTATCATCCAATTTTGTAGCAAAATAAAAATGTTTCCCAAAGGACGCATATATATATATGTGTCTTTCGTATGGATACATTATACTACAAATATAAATACTCACAGCTATACACACACATATATATATTAACTAAAATAAATATATTGTATATAAATCAAATCAACTGAAGAACCCCGGGAACATATAATATTATTCTATATACATTTTATTTTACTTATATTACATAAATTTAAGTTACATGCACGCACATTCAGGTCATATATATATATATAAAATATAAAGAAATTAGTAATATTTATTCTTATTTTAATATAAATATTAAAAATAAATAATAAAAATTTTCAGGCTGAATTAATATTTACTTTGTATAAGTCGTTGATAATTTAACTTGCCGCCAATTACCAATGAAAAACCAACTATTATATAAATTTGTCATAAAAAAAAATACCCAATGTAAGAAAGCGCACTTCAAAAATATTTCCGCCGATAACAAGTGTGGTATTATATATGGAATGGACCCCATTGATCATATCTCTGCCTTATATATTGTGGCCACCAAAACTTAATATCAACTAAAATTAATTTGCATCAACTACTACTAATATACTAATAAAACGTTTGGATTTATTTCCGAAGGTGCAGATTGTAATACGATATCTGCGGAAGAATCAATTTATTGACCCACTGATAAAAAAAGATTCAGATTTATTGAACTTCTGCTTCACAAAAAGAAGGTATTATAGAAAATCATATGAAATCACAATCATGTCTTCGAATTGTCACACAAATGATGATTACAAAATTTAGCGCAATAAATTGAAACAGCAGTATTGGTAAAAAAAAAAAAAAAGCACATAATATCAAATCATCAATTTGGTTCTTGCAAACATCGCAAGCACAACGACAGAGCAAATACACGCATCAGAGTGATAAATTCAATAAATAATGCATTATTAAAACAAATACTGTACTGTGGATTTCCTTGACATCTCACAGTTTTTTGAACTCAAATTGAACAAAACGACTACTTCATATCACTTCCAGACCAACATCATATCGGGAAAATTGTAAATTTGGTGTCAAAAATATACGGTGGCGAGAAGCTTACAACAACTCTGACGGATTCCAACAATGAAAAATAGCATATTTTATGTACAATGCATCACGTTAAATCAGCAAAATTCTTATTTTATATAGATATACTCAAGAGATTCCAAATAAAGTTGTTCCGAACTATTGTTAATGCACGATGATGATATTGGCGCAATGTTCTTTATAAGAAAAGAATTTAACATTAACCCTGTTAAGAAATTGATATCCATACACGAAAATATACAACTTATTACAAAAGACTTGACAGAACATTTAAATCAGTTTGTGAAGCAAACGAGCACGCAAATGAAAATGCAGACAAATAACATACTATTGAAATTAACATCTACACTTAAACAGCCGTCATTAATATAGGTTAAGCGGGTAATAAGGAAAATTAAATTACTGGATAAAATAAAATTTTCTTAATAATACCTATAAAATTAATTTCTCTTAAAGACTAAATATACACTCATTTCGTTCCTATATTCTAATATATTATTTCGTATTTATAGAACAATTTTCATTTTTATAATTGTGTATGAAAATGAAATAATTTATTTTGCAATTTATTTGCTATGTTATAATATAATTTCGTCTCGTACACACTTGTACACTGCTGCATTTGTTTTTAAAATTTTTAAAATTGCAAAATCGTATCGCCGCCGTATGATTTGTGTACGAAAATTTGTACATATTATATTTTCTTCTGTTTTACAGATTCCCATATAAAATCCTAACTATAAAATTTTTCTGCATTTATATACAATACATACAAAAACAACATACAATCAATGGAAAAGTAAATAATAATTTGTGTGCATTGCAGAGGTAAAATGGCACACAACATACAGACAGAAAATATTATTGTACTCTTTATATGCAATACAATTTGTACAATATACTACCGATGTGTGATAGAATTATTAAAATATATAATATAAAAACTAAATCCATTTGATACATTTTCATATAGTTTTTTCAGTGAAACATGTGTTATTATTATTTTTACAAATTTAAATTGAAATATTTTAATGAAATTAAAAATGATATAAATATTTATTTATTATTAAACAAAATAATCGCACACAAGTAGAATAAATTTACAATTAAAAAGTGTCGAAATAGTATTCCATATTTATAATGAATTGGTACATGTACATCCTCTGTCCGAAAAATAAGTGCGGAATGATTTTCTAATGTATATGGGTCTGATAACACGCGCCGCATCTCCGATTGATTTATATATTGCCCGCGAGTAAGCCAAAATACGATGCATTCAACGACATTAGCATTAGTGCATTCGCATAGGTCGAACAATATACAATAAATAACAAGAATCGGTTTAAAAAAAAAAAAATGCCCAACCGAAAAGCTAGAAATACTTAAATCATTTATGCGGTTGATAATTGTTTATCTAAAACACAAATTTTTGAGTGGCATCCAATGTATTTCAGTTGAGAAAATGTATTGAAAATGTAGAACCATCTTTATCGATCTTTGGGTTTGTTGTTTTAATTTATCAATACCTCAAAATAAATACGTTGTGCCGTGTTTATTTGAAAATGAATCTTAGGCTGTTGAGCAAATCTGCAAATACTGCTGTTATTTGTACGTTAACCTATAGTGATAGGTAACCCATATCCCTCGCTATTCAAATACTATACATTCTGTTTTGCTAGACAACAAATAGTCAGACCTTCGTGATTTAGGTCGCATAAAAGTACCATTTTGTAAAAATGTTTATAAAAATCAACGATACTTTCCGTCATATAGAACTGATATGTTTCCAAATTGAAATAAATACTTTAGGTTTGATGAATAATAATTAAATTTGTATCGTATTATAAAATTATACCACCACACCCTGGTCAACACACACTACCAATTTTCATAAAATGAAATGACACATCAGCCAGTTTTATACAGACTACCACCTGATTGCTATAGTGTCGTTCGGTACTATATATAAACCAACAAACGAGTTATCTAGAACATTGTTAATATTTGAAATAAAATTAAAGCACTTTCAATACCATATTATAGCCGTCCATTAATCAATAATCACACTCTGCTCCTGAACATTAGAAAATATTATATATAAAACATTTTTCCAAATATGAAGTGTCTGGAGAATACACAAACTTTTTAATTCTCTTTAAATAGTAATTCTTTTTTAATTTATGTATAATGGGTTTTACTATAATTAATTTTAAATAAACAGCACAGTGAACAGTGGAGTTAAGGAAAACGAATAAAAAAAATATCAGTTTGAATAGACAATTATATTTTCTATTTCAAGATACATTATTAAATCTTCAAATATCTTCATAATCCATATTCAATCCGTCTGTTAGTTATCGTTTTTTTAATATACATATTTCCATTATAATGATACATATCCAAAACAGAATAAATCAATCCATACAAAAATACACGTCATTCATTATTTCAAAATATAATTATATTAAAACCGAAAATTCATTAAGTTTTTCGTCGGAAATTCATTTAAAATTTATATTTTAAATAACTAATTTATTATTTATCTTTATTATTTTGTTATAACATAAATATATTTATTTAAGACTTAGTTTGGGATAAACATTATGTATGATGGAAAAGGGATAACTTAATTAACATCCGTTTTTTTTTTAATATAAATATGTGTAATCTTTTAAATAAAATAAACTTTCAATTTTTCTCGTTTTTTTACATGATCTTTTTAAATAATGAAAAATGAACCGAAAAATGGCATATTTTTAATTAGCATCATTATTTCAATATAATAAAATGAAATAAAATGAAAATAAATGATGAATCTTTTATTTATATATATTTTTTTCTACAAGTGTTTAAAAAGAAAATGCCAAAAGCAAACATTTTTTATATATATCTGTATTTATTATAACCATGAAATTGTAAATATACACCCTCATACACCACACACACACACACACACGAACGCACAAATAATTCACATATTTGGAAAGAATAAATAAAGAAAAAAGCACGTTTGTAAGAGGTGCCAAAGGTTTTTATTTGGATATTTATACATCACCAATCAATTTAATGTTATCCGGGGCATCTACAGAGGATAGACTCAATTGCATTTTGTTGTTATTTTTTTTCATTTGTAAAGAAAATCACACACGAACGCATTTCAAATACAAAGTTTACAATAATCTTAAAAAATAAATATGCATGAATTTGCATTACATAAAAAAAGTATTTGAACTTATTGTTAAAACAATGAACAAAATATGAGTTCATTTTGGTGTATTTTGATAGTTTTTAACGAAAAAATTCAGAGATATATAGAATGGCAAATTTTTGTATTAAAATACAGATTGTGTCCCGTTCAGATGCCAATGGTTCAGTAGTTATTTTCCATTTAATCACCTAGAATACATGCACTTGATATGTGAAACCATCTCTTCAAAATGATACCAAACGTTGTAATTTAGTGCAGAACATTTGAACTTTAACAATATTGAAGATAATACTCTAATATATTACGTGTATAACTTAAAAACTATATCTTACGTCAATGCCCGAAATTTATCGGTAGTATTTCTACTCTTATTTTATTAACAAACATGTTAGATACGTATGATGAGTTTTAATTAAAAAAAAAAAAAACCAACGTAACACATTTCTTTTTGCAAAATAAACACTAAAAACAAATACCTTCTAAAGTTAACTTTATAAAGTTTATTTTTCCTAAAATATATAGATAGGTGCAAAAAAAAATAAAATAAAAAAAGGGACAAATTAAGTACGATGAACTTTGAAGTTAATATTTAGTTGAAGCTATAAAACTTTATAAATAAATATATATTTCATAATTATGTGTTAAAAGAAAAACGAAATTGTAAATAGGTATAAAATATGGAAATATGCAATTATTTGTATGTACATATCATCGTCTCGTCGTACCTGTGTCCTGTCTGTGTTTATTTGTTACGCAGTAGAAATAACATATATATATATATTGAAATAAAAATCAAAAAAATAGTTAACATATAAAAATTCAACAAGGTACTCACCAATAACAGGAAACATAAGAACATTCTGATATTTTTGGAAATAGTTTAAAATCGGTTGACATTTTTAAAATCTAGTTATTCTTATAAAAAAATCTTTTGATTGCACACTTTAAGAGATTTTTCTTGAATATATTCTTTCTTAGTTTTGTTGTTGCTGCTGCTGCTGCTGCTGTTGTTGTTGTTATTGATAAGTGGATTCTTTCTTGTTGTTATTTTAATTGTTGTTGTTGTTATTGTTGTTGTACTCGTGCTGTTGCTGTTGCTGCTACTGGTAAAATTCTTTATGTATTATATATTTTCTTTCTTTTTTTTTCCTCTCAAATGATTTGGCAGGGTTACAACAAAAATTGGGGTGGATAAAGTGATAATTTTTTTTCTTTACTGATTATTATTCGGCGATGTATTTAAATTTACTTTATTTTTTTATTTTTTTAACTAACACTAACTAATTTGGTATAGATAAATTTAAAAAAATTAACATAATATGTATAATCTAACTAAAATTTAACAATTTAATAAATGCAAATTCTTTTAATAAAAAAAAAAAAAAAACAAAAACAAAACAAAACAATTAAAAATGTTTTTAGGAAATGTTGAGCAAAGGAAGGAAGGAATAATTTATAAATTAACACAAGAAAAATGAGAAAAATAAATTCACTTTTTTTTTATCATATTCTTTTGTTTTTTATTTAAAAAAAAAAAAAAAAACAAAAACAAAAGAAACAAAGAAAAAAATAGAAAAAATATAACCAACAAAACAAAAAAACACTTGCGGTTTATTGTAATTATTGTATTTAATTAATTGTTAGGTCGTTGTAGTGTCTAATATAGATTTATTTTATGAAATAATATGAAATATCAACAATTTATAGAAAGCATATACAGAGAGACATATAATATTTGTATACTGACTTATTTTCCAAGACTAAATTTTAATTCTTGATGATGTTTTGTGGAAAGGTTGTAACAACAATTTATTTATTTTATATTTTATTTCTAATATATTTTGCGCACCCGCACATTTTTCTTAGTTGGTTTTGTTTTGTTTATATCACGTTTATCTTTTTGTTGTGTATATAAATATATAAAGTATATATTTTTTTCTATTTTTTTCCTTTCATTTCATTTATTTTTCTTTTAACCAAAATTTTTGTTTTACGCAAATATATCTAACACACTTGACGTTGACACTTATGCATGAAGCATATCGCTATGACGTAAGCGAGAAAGTTAAAAAATCAGGCGAATCCATATTGGTTGCATAGAATATATTTTTATATTTGTAATTTTTAGATTGAATCATGGATGAATATTTAACGAAACATTTTTGTTGTGAATTTTATCATTTTATTTATTTAAATTTAAATGAATGCTAAAATAGTTAAAATTTATAAATATTGAATATGTGGTTTTATAATTAAATTACATGGGATATGGTTAAAGTAAATTGACGTCTAATGTGTAAGTAGCATGGATATCTCGAATGGATATCCTACAGCCATTTACTTTGACTGGAATATTCAACATACCAGCAATGACCGACGGGATGTCCTTAGCACATTGTGTAGAATTTTCATGAGATACTTAATATTTTCTATGGGTTATCGTCGTTCGCATATATTGGAATTGATGATATCTCAAGATGTACTCTATACAAAGATCTCGTGAGATATCACAGCATGTTTTCAAGTTCCGATTAAAAATAAAATAATAACTACTACTTGTGAACTAATTGATGAATTTAACGTTCAAATTTCACATAAAATTTAATTTAATTAATATAATGATCGCTTGACTTTTATTAATTATACATATTTTTATTGTAGAAAAATATATAATTTATTGAATTGTATTTATTTATTTAAATTAAATTAACTGTTTTAGTTACTTAAAATTAAGTTTATTCTTATCTATCATCTTAATTCTTTTTTAAGTAATTAATTTCTTTTCAATATATATATTTAAATGCATAAGAAATAATCATATAACTTATTTCCTCTTTTTTTATATTTTATACGGGGTACTTTACTCTTACAATTAAAAATGTTACAATAACAAACAATTCTTGCATAAATACAATTTATTATTATATGGCGTATATTGGTATTTGTATATAATAACTATGTGTTTATACAATAATTAAAAGCAAACGTTATACAATCACAGAAAATATTATAATATTATCAATAAAATTGTTGTAATTATATTCTTAATAATAAAAATCTATTATCACAGAAATCACTTAAAATTGAGGATGGGTTGGTTATATTAAGATTATAAACTACTCAAGCAGTAATTTCTAATTTCAAAAATTATATTATATTTATTTATACACACGAGTCTATCCGAAAAATAACTGCAATGACTTGCTATGATAAAACGCTACATTTATTACGGCTAAGGATTGATTTATGTGTTGCGAACCGATACCATAACAACTATCAAAGTTTCATGGTATTTCCTTTAGTTTACCAATTTATAAGATTTTAACCGATGAAAGCAGTCTATATAAGAAAGGTGCATCCAAGGTTTGTTCTGCATATCAATTAACCGGTAGTCGCGCGGTGGGTGTTCAAGCGAAAGTTGAAAGCGTTACCGTATGCTCTTTGGAACAACTGTAGCGATACTAAAACCAGTATGGTTATATGGTTCACAGAAAACGACGATCGCCACACGCGACCCACATTCCAATAATAGTGTCACAAAAAGAAACTTTTTTTAATGCACATGTTATTTTTTTTCCGACACCGAGTGTGTATAATTAATATTATTATATTATATTATTTATTTTGTAATTCAATATCCATATTATTATTATTATTTATATGAATTTTTTCATTTTCCATATTTCCATTTTGTTTATCATTTTTCTTAACAAATAATTCTTCAATTTCTTGTAATGTTTTGCCATTTGTTTCTGGCAAAAAAAAGTACACATAAACAATGCTCAGCAATGACGTTGTACCGAAAAATATAAATGTAAAAATTGAACCTAAATGTTCAACCATTAACGGATATAATTTTATAATAATAAAACACATTGTGTAGGCAGCACAAATTGTTATGCCCGATGCAAAACCACGTATTTTTTGTGGATAAATTTCGGCAATCATTGAAAACGGTATTGTTAATAAACCTAATGTACTTGTAAATATATAGGCTAATATTAAAAACAAAGGTAACCAATTTAATGTTTCCATTGGATATAATTTATAAATGGCCAATCCATACATTGAAAATGTCATCAATAAGGCGGAATACATGGCCGGCAAGCGACGTCCCCATTTATCCATAACATAACCAACAATTAAGCATCCAATAACTCGTATCACACCCACATAAACAACACATAAAAATGGATCAATTGATACACCAGCTGATTGTGCAAATTTTACACCATACACAATAACCACAAAAATTCCAGCAAATTGTTGAAATGCAAAAAATACAATCATAATGCTAAGCGGTTTATAAACATCAGGTTTTTGTATTTTTTTAAAAATTGTATCATCTTGTTGACGATTCAAAACATTACGCGATTGACTGTGTTGCAACAATGCATTTAATTCATTACGTAAATTTAAATTTGTTATACTTCCTATATTTTTGGTATGTATGAAAAAATAATTTGCTTGTAAATGTTATAAATTAAATAAAATAAAATAATTAATTAATTAATTACCTATTCTTGGTAAACCTCTAAATTTTCGAAATGATTTTTCTGCTTCGTCTGTACGACCTTTTGATGCTAACCAACTTGGTGTTTCCGGCAATGGAATTAATATAATTGTCGAACATATACAATATATACAACAAATTCCACTAACAAGGCGCCAATTTGTCTGCGTTGGAAAAATATATATACGAACATTAATAATTACCATTTAATTATTAAATGGTAAGAAAATTAACACTGATTTTTATAAAGAAAAAATTAATTTAAATTTATATTTTGTGAAAAAAGTTTCGTCGCTTAAATCTTTTGTTTTTCATTTTCTTTCAATCTATTTATTGAAATTTTATTAAATGTGAGCATGATTAAAAAGTAAGTACTTTGTTTTTCAAAACCTTTCAATTCAATCGACAAAAAAATAGAAATTCACATGTTTGTTAAGAATTTAATTAAGAAAAAAATTGTCCAGAAAATTTGACCTTAATCTAACAATCTTTTTTATATTTTTGAGTCCAGCTTTTATTTTAAACTCTTTGGAATTTAACTCAGCAGCGAAACAGCATAATCTAGTGGAGAAAATTTAGACCTATCCTTCCTGGTTCTACTCTGTACGTGTGTCTTCTATATAACTTTTATATACCCATTATATAATTTACAATTGGAGTAACTTCATGAAATTTTGAACTATAAATAATTTTGGTGTATTATAATAAAATTAACTACTTACTGATATGAAATAACCTAATGTATATACTATTAATATACCCAAGGCAATTGCCATTCCTGTAAATACTGTTAGACGACCACGTAATTTTGGATATGCTACTTCTGTTGAATAAACGCATGCCGGTGAACTAGATAAACCGGTTGCAATGCCAATCAATAAACGTGATATCAACAATTGTATATACATTGCATTTTTATTTGTTGTACTTGATGTAGCTCCTAATCCCCAGGCTAATATTGAAAATGCATTTATTGTATACAATGTACGTTTACGTCCAAATCGATCTAAAATATAACTACATAAGAGGCCACCAAATGGACATGTGATTGCATTAATTGATGCTGGTTATGATCATATAAAAGTAAAAAGGAAAATTAAAATAATATTATTAAAATGATTAATTCAAAAATTTATTTTTAGAAATGTAATTAGGCACAGCATGTCGTACTACAAAAACAAATAACAAAGAGATGACTATTTCATGATCGGAATGGTTTAATTATTATATATATATAATTGGAGACAGCAGTGAGTAGAATGCGAAACCCAAACTATTGCGTGAATCCAGGGTTATCAACCAAAAAGCTGTGCTTCTTGTAAAGTGAGATTGCCGGTGATATTTAAAGATTTCAATCAAAAATATTCATTGAGTGATGGTCAAAGAATACGACCACAGTATGTACGAAACTTACTATGTAATGAAATGAGCTAAAAATATGTTCCAGTAAAAGAAAGAATTGAGAACATCTATAACTAAGTAAATATCACAACAAATTGATCAAAACTAACCCAACCAGAATACTATGAATGATAGTGATCAAATCACAATTTATGAAAATGTTGCACAGGTAGTCAGATTTACCGACAAGATTTTAATATTTAATATAAAGATACAATAAATCTATATCAACGATTTTAATAAATTGATTTAATATTTTAAGTAAAATAGGTGAAGGTAATCACTATGGTTTTCCGCCAATTTGGCAAATTTTTAACGATTTACTATATGAATATTCCTGCTAACGTATCTATTGTGACTATTTCTGTATTTAATGGCATTAATAATCCGATGCGTATATTTAAATACACTTACCAAACCATGATGCTTCTTCATTTGACAATGACATTGGATCATCTGGTGGATGTGTTAATGAATGAAATGTTATTGCTGGATAGCCTAATCCCATACCAGATGAAAATATTGTTAAATTTGCTATAACACTCATTAGTATCTGTAATAAATGTTTACAATTTTATTAATATATTTTATTAATTGTTTACTGATCAATTGTGTACATAATTTTTAATATATATAGGATTTGGAAAGAAGAAAACCAATTATAATATATTATTACAATAATAAAAAGAGCATTCCGGTTATTTTTCGAACTGAGGGTGTATGGTAAATACACAAGTTATTTAGTTATCTATTTAGCCATTTAGAGGAATTTAATTTAATTGCTCATCGTGATATATGTACTTTTATATTAGATTACATTTTATACAAATATTTACAAAATTTGTATCTCACCTCACCGGAAAAAACTAAATATATTAGATAATTATTAATTACCCATAAATGCGTTGTACAGACATAGTACAATAAAATACATAATAATAGTACAATTAATCACAATTATTATATAATAATTATAAATATATATTACAAACTATTATAATATTTATATTGTAAATATAATAATAAAATAATATTATAAATGATAAGAATAATTGAATGAATGTTTGCGAGATAATGTGTCATTTATTAATTGCATTGCAATAAATAATATGTTTGTATAGCGCGATTGTGATTGCACGTTTGAATATATATTTTATATTATATTATAAAACATTTATAGCAAATTCTGCGTGCATTTATAAACCCGTGTCCATTGGCGTTATCTAAATTTTAACAACGTATATATACGCAGAATTTTATTCTCTGGTCAACGCACAAGTTAAGCTTGGTGGTTCTAAGATTTTAATATAAATTAAAATTTGATGTAATTTCATGAAAACAATCCTTATGCAATTGATGAGATTCCCATTAAATACATAAAAATTGCAGCCTGCATATGCGTTGTGAATTATTTGCTATGGATGGAACCATCTTCAGTTTGTATATTTTCGGAATAATAAAGTATGGTATAACTGGTGATGGTTAATGATTAGTCAGTAATCGCACAATTAATGTTAGTTTTTAATTTTAAATTTATTCTTATATTATAACAATAAATACTATATATATTTTTCAATCATTGAGGATTATAATATCATCAAGATTAAATTTGATTACTCCGCAAGGGAGCATATGAGTATCAATAGTACCAATTTGTACTATTTTTATAATTCTAAGTCTTCGCCTCTCTCCAGGTTTTACCCTAGACTTTGCATTTAACTATTGCAGTACTGTACCATCCCTTGAACTTAGCCCATACCATCCTCAACATATATCGGATATCATTTTCATCATATAATTTGTAATAGCAATTCTTATTTGATAGCACTGTGTCCAAAGCTCCTCAATACCGATTGTTTCAGACCATCGAACACGCGAAGGATCCTTTCAATGCATTTTATTACAAAAATTGGTAGGCAAGATGTGATCATAGACGTTTAACACTTCAAGTTTATGTATATAATAAACGGCACGTACGTTTGAAGTTTGAATAAAAAATTCTCAATTTGGCATTTAAAGATATTTTGGATAACCTCCTTTCTATTTATTGTATATACCTTTCCATGTACGACCGCAATAATCAGTAGATAACATACACTACAGATCGTTCGAGGTAATTTGTTTCCAAACATAAGAAAATTTAGTTTCGATGCGTGTGTTTCGAATGCTTTTGCATGTCACAATATCATCGGCTAAAAATCGAGATCTTCAAGTCAAAATTGAATGATCTTTCGCATAGTTAATGCTTTACGAGAAGTTAAATTAACGCGCATCTCATTATATATACAATCGTCAATGATGCTTAGTGCGATGAAAGAAGGTATACAACATACAACTCTCTGTTGTTCTTTAAACTTGTTCAATAACTTCACGGGCACGGAAATCTATATATTTAATTTACCATACAGGAAGTTACAGGTTTCCACTTTGTATTTAACCGTTTTGGTGCACTTCCACCCATGTTGTTCTATATATCAATTTTTTTTATTTTTCCTATGGTGTGTATTTATATTTCATACATATATTCGTATAGTTATAAAAATCGACGGACGAAATCCCGTTTGATTCCTCTTAAAACGGTTCGAAAATTGCTGGCACACTTTTCATTTGAATTGCTTTTTGATTACTCTCTTGATAACAAATACGCGTGTAACTATCATGAGCACATAATTGCTTTCATTCAGTGTTTTGATTGAGATGTATTGCGATATGATAGCACGGTTTATATTAGGCATTCCAGTATTGAGCTATATTACACAATTTGACTTGAATCTTCCCGTCCGCATCACGGGGCGCGAGCAAACTATATAGATTGATTTCATTTATATCACATATTTATTTAGATAATGAAAAAATTCGATAACATTGAAAATATTTCTTTCAATTACAGGCATCAATCGAGGAACTACAATGCACGTCACGAATATCCCATATTTATATTGTGGAAAATAGTAACTTTCTTAAATGATAAATTACATTTTTTTTTTTTCATAATTATTTGTGATGTTTTCAGTTAGATAAAAACAATTGAATTTTGCAAAGAGAATATTATAATATGAAACAGCTTGTACTATGTAATAACATACGAATGACCCTATATTTGAATTAGTTATTCTATGCATATAACATCCAGTATCCCCAGATTTAATTGTGGATATAGCAAATTGACAAGATTATAGCGATAGCATTTTTTTTTTGAAGAGTTTTGACATATCGCCAATATATTTTATCGCAATTTATATATTGAATCGGTCGGTATTTGTAATATATCGTAAATACGTATTTCGTTCATATCTGCATTAATTTATATATTTCTCAAATAATATTATATTTATATCATTATCAATATTTATAATTATTATGACATCAATTTATAATAAAATATATATCACATACATTTGAATTATATATATTTATTGATAAAGAAAAATTACTATAAGCACACAACAATCTAATAATGAAAACATTTAAATAAATAAAGAAAAACATTTATTGCAAATTATTTGATCTAATTTTTTATTTTTGTTTGTTTTATATCGATAAACATCAACAAATAATTATATTCGTATTATTTCTATATATTGATCAATTGTTTGACCTAATCTTGTCACATTATTATTATCATACGAATATTATTATGTACATTATCAGAAAATTTGAAAAGCATTTAGCGATCGGAAATTTTTATTATACATATTTTGCAGTGATTAATATACAATAAAGTTTATTTATTATTTTTGTTTTAGATTAATCAATACACTTTCAAAATAAATACTAATCGACATAAAAATGTTTATAACTATATAGATAAATTTGGATTTAGCTAGTTTATGTCTAATTTTTTTATTATTCACACTTATGGAAAATTTATATGTGCGAGATTTATTAATATTTTGTCATTTTTTTTCATTACAGATGTGCATTATTTGTCTGCGATAATTTTTTGATAAAGGCAATTTAATGGTGCATAGAAATAGTTCAATTAAATTTGTACAGAATAAATTAATTAAATTTAAATTTAAACAATTGGATTCATGATCTGTATTGAACGGAGTCACATACATCGTATTATTAATATTATATGCAAATACAATATTTGAAATGTATCTCTATCACAGTCATTTCATCCGCATATAAGTTACATATAAATGAAGTGAATTTAAGCATTAAGGTACTAATAATCATGAGTTAAAATATAAATAATAAGGGTTCCGAAATTGATTTGACCTGAGGAATATAACTCGCCCATTGTAAGACACACATCTCAATCCATTCGCATATATATTTACCAATTTAAAACGATTTGAAAAATATATTAGTTCACAAATACAGCGATCGTCTTGTCTGTATTAAATTATTTAATAATATGAAATAATAAATATAAAATAAAAATATAATTTCATACCTGAATAAAAGTGGCTTTACGTTTATTTGCTAAATCAAATTGTTCATAAAATGATGATGTTCGACTAAATTTATTATTTATAACAACTGTTTTTTCATCTTCATTGAAATTTGGTTTTTTTTCATTATTTATTGTTGAATTTGTTGTTAAATTTACATTATTTGTAAACACCAATGTTTTATCCTCATCCATTTTCATTCTATATAGTACGTAGTTAAATTATTTTAATTAATTGCGCACGCATATGTGAATTAAATTAAGTGTTTTATATCTATATTGAAAATAGAAATATGTGAAATAGGTTAAGTCTCGTTTTACGACTTCAATACAATATTATATGTTTATTATATATTAATTATGTCCCAAGAAGGTAAGTAAATTCTTACTGAATGATAAAAAAAATAGTCAAGCATTGTACTATGGAAATTATATCGAGAACATTTGGGATATTCTATTGTGTACGCAAATCGCTAATATATGTATAGAGATTTCGGTGCGATTAACATTGCAGATCGAAAACTATTAGAGATTTTACAATCTAACGATATAACAATAAGTTTAAATACGATTCAAATACAATTAGAAAAAATGCAACGATTATATAATATGCATCTAAATTAAGGGTGTTGCGGGTGTATCACATCCATATGCAATATTGCATTGAAGATTCTTTTGTTATACACATAGTTACCTTGGATAGATTTTTAAAACAATTTGCGGTGTATGTTGCATATCGAAGTTACGGGAATCAATCGACAAATTCTCGGAAAGAATAGCGTGAAATTTTAAAGAATTCTATCAAAGGTGGTGGTTGTCATAGGAGGAATATGATATCGAATATGGAACAGGCATTAAATTTCGTAAATAATTTGAAATAAATATAATGCGATGGAATTGGACGTGGTATGAATAGAATCTGAGAATCTGCGTTGGATTACGCGATCGCCGATCTCTTTCGGTTTCATTTTCGGTCATAAGAATTTATAATATGCGGACATGGCGGTTCGAATGGCTGTGAATAAGTGCACCACAGTTTTTTTTTTTTAATAGGAAGTGGCGATTGCAATTACGGAATCTGACTTTTCACAAGGTTTCGACTGTATTATATGCCGGTATTGATGTTAATTATTATAAAAACGACAATCAATCAATCTGGTCTGTGTTTAATAACAGTATTTAGTGTGATACACTAAATGAGATATCAATGAACAGTATAGCTTTTTTGGGTACAATTTCGTAGAGTAATTGTACGGAAACTAGCGAACCGATATGGTGATACGACTTATTTCTTATGTATCGTGTTCTATATATGCAGTCTGATTGATCAGATTCGTGACCACAACTTTTTTTTATGTGCGAATGTTCAATTTGTTCCAGGCATACAGACGCAGAGAGATAAAACATCATGAACTCTTCCACATGGTGAATGGATATAGTTTAAAAACAATGCTTCTGGTTTCATATGATCATATTTAAGACATATTAAGTACCAATTTTTGTGGACTGCGTATAATGACACTACAGAATCCCTTTAAACAATCATCATCATCGCATATTATGACATTGATTTAATCTATTTTATCTATATATTTTATATTAAACGGAACAATAGTTTAACGATTTTGTGTATAGGAAAAAAGGGATAAATCTAAATATTTATTAAAGTTAAAGTTTACATTTTTCAATACACACAAGACTATATTATTTATATGGTACATATGATATTCAAAAAAAAAAGTGGCTACCTGACAACACGATTACAGCTCTATACCTATATAACGTATACCTTTATTGTGAACAATACGAGCGACATAAAAATACTATAAAAATATTTTTATCTTTATAAAATCAATAAAAAAAAATGTAGTCCAGTATCAAAGGTTTTGTATAAATACAATAAATTGACTGACCATGAAACATTTTATACTATATTTAATATACAATTTGGAAAAATTCAACACATCATCACAAATATACTATTCCAAATTTATAATTTTTAAATATTGATTGATTGATTGATTGATTGATTTATTGAATCCGCGTCGCATTTTTTTTAGCTAAGATTCTAAACACTACAATATATATTTTTAAATTTATATATTCTTAATAATAAATTATGTATTGTAAGATAAAAAATTAACTTTTATATAATTCATATGTAAAAACAGGTAAATAAAAAACAAACTCACACACACGCAACAAACAAAAATATTTTTTTTTTAAGATGATGATTGCTTCGCCACAGATTTATTGTATATTTTATATTTAAATTAATATAACTGAAACTATATATATTAATTATTAATAAAATATTAATAATAAAAATTTCGAATACACTTTTCTACTCAAAATTTCTATTACACTATTTCTATACTAAAATGCGAAATATAAATATATTAATACCGTGATTAACAAAACACTCGAAATACTAAACTATATAAAAAATGAATACACTCTGACTAGTAACAAAATAATTATAAAATACCAAAAAAAAACTATTTGTGCTTAAGCTTAAACCTTTAAAGTTTAAAGTCTATACGAAACTGTGAGAATTCGTTTCGCCAGCTGTGTCAATTGAATGAATATCCATATCGAATACTAATGTCTAATATATTACAATAAGCAAGAGAATGTGTGTACGAAATCTAAAAAAAAAAATGGTTTTTAAGTATTAGTAGATAAATACCATACAATAATAATAATAATAAAAAAAAAACAACAACACACGAACCCGTCAAACATCCAAAAATAAAAAAAGATATAAATATAAAATTAACTTAAACCAAAATAATATCACACATATACGAAAATATTTATAACCAAAAATTTGTGTGTGGACTGAAATAATATAACAAAATCACATTATATTGCAAAATTACTTATTTTTTTTTATCAATATCAATAATCAAAACCAAACAAAATTTATCATTTTAAGATAACGCGAACACACACACACACCCACCCACACACAATATATATATTGATTTTTATAATTTATTTACTAATTATTTATCAATTAATCAATTTTACAATAACAATTACTAATTTTTACTTTGTATTTTAAACTATATTTTTTTTTATAATAATTTTAATGCCACAATCAACAGCAACACAGTACGTCTCCATACGAAGATCAAAACACAAATGTGAATGTGATTCTATATACGCAAACACAATATACCAATAAAAAATTTCAATTGAATTAGAGTTAAACTTTTATTGAAACTAAAAAATTAAAAGACTAAATCTCTTCTAATATTTTTTTAATATTAACATTAAAAAATACGCTATAAATTTATATTCGCGCAAATATTGTTTTATTGTTTAATTGTTTTATTCATCATATCTCGTCATATTTTTGTTATAGATGTAAATCTCATCATTTTGTTTTAGCACATTTATTTTATTATATTTTTTTTGTATCAAAAACGAATGAAATAATAATTAATATTATTATTATAAAATTTATTATAATAATATATTTTCTTTGTAGTTAGTTAGATGGAAATGGAATACGATGAGACAACGATTTCAATAAAAATAATAATAATAATTTTTAGTATAACAATAATATGTAATATGACACTTTTTTCAAATTCATCGATTGATGTGATAACCCGTAAATGCGCGTATTAGATATATGGAAAAGTAAGTTCCGTTTTTATGGTCGAAAATTACATGTTTAATTATAGCATTAGCAGGCAGTATAAAATTGGTACATTATTTAATTTATTAATGCTCCAGCAGCAGTCACAATCTTCCGCCTATCTTTTAGGCAATTTACGGCAATTCCCTATATCTGAAGAAGTCATCACGTCTTTTTTAGGCGATCCATTCGTCAAACTAATTATTTTTTTTCCTACATTTGATATGATAAAACTTCTATCCAGTTCTATCTTTCTAAATAATTTTTTATTTCCAGTAGATATGCGGATTGGCATTGTCATGTTAAAAAATTAATTGTTTTCTATCTATTCACCCATTGTGTTTGTTTTTTTTTTGTATCACTGATTGCTTTAAACGAACACAAGTTGTCGTCGATAGACATTAAAACGCCAGTGATAGTTTCAGAAATTTTTAACAATTCATATAGTACACAACATAAGTTTTTGATCCTACTACATCCAGTACAGACCATAATCTTAGCAGCATTAGATGGGTTGGAACAGATGTATTCAAGTTTTTAAAATAGCTCTTATAGTAAATCCATTTTTCATCTTCGCAGTCACAATTTCAGCAACGGATTTTATTAAATGAAAACAAAATAATAATGTCGTTTATTTGGTACAAAACTTTCCATTTATAGTTCATGAAAAACGGAACTTACTTTTGAATATATATTCAATAACAATTTATAATAATATTTTAAATTATAATTTTTTATGGTAAATTACAATAATTGTGTTATTGAAAAATGTTAATTTAAAAGAAACTCGCTCTTTTAACAATATTATTATTATAGAATTATAAGTCATTTAAGCGTGGTATACATATTAATTTGTATACGATGATTACCCAAAATGAAAATAATCAATAGACCGAAGAAATTTAAATAATAATAACTTAAAATTAGATTTTTACGTGTAAAATTTACAACTTTACATTTATCAATATTTTTAAAACATTTAATTATTTAGTGCAATAAGTATCGATTGTAATAATGTTCGAATCACCATCCATCCATATAAATTTGTATACCAAAACCAAGTTTTAGCAGCTTTTTTTTAGTAATATTCCGTGAAAAATTGCCCTTTGCTAAAAATTAAAATCTCAGGAAAGACACAGTCTACTTATGAGCACCACTACGATTAAAATTTCCAAAGCAGTAATTATAACGAAACCTAGTAAGTTAGTTGTCGTAAACCTACCATGTTGTTTAGGACACATATAAATGGCCTGACCTTAAATACAATAACATCAGTGTTTTAAAAAAATTATGGATATTTTTCTATTTGTTATTCCTTCCATACCGTAAAATTTTGTGTAAATCGATAGATTATAAATGAAATTTTCAACAAATTATATGAAAAGAATCAATATTGCAAAGAATTTATTAAATTTGTAAATATAAGAGGTAAAATGTAAAACATTCTATACACAATTCATCAATATGATCATTGTAATCATAACACTCAGTAGCGCAGTTGCATAGCGCCGAAATATAAATTATTAATTATGAAATATAGCCGGTTCAATTCCGCTATTTTTCATAGGAAATTTTTCGGTATTTATTTTAATACTGAAATTTTTCTGCTGCGGGTGACTATTTGTTCGTTTTTATATGAAATAAAAAGAAAAACGAATATCTTTTAAAATATGGTGTTGGACGCTATTCAAAGATTAACAATGTCTGCACACACACACACACACACATCACTATGGACTAATCACCCATATAAAAATAATAGTATTTTGTAAACATATATCTTTCGTTAATTACAGTACAGTATTGGTAAATTGTTATATACTCGTATGCGGAGTAATTTACCAACTTGGCTGTAAGATTTAAAGATTTATTAGATGACATAAAGATCTAGTTGGAGTAATATATGATTTTAAAAAAAAAATTGTAGGAATATTTAACATGAGATTTTTATATAGAATAGTAAACATCATAACTATTAAAATTGCACCATTTAAAATAGAAAATAATAAACAAATCAGTATGTGCGTGACAGTTCTTAAAACTATCAGAAAGATCTATCGTAAGAAATTTGAAAAAATTCTATAACTGATCGTTATTGAATTATAGTACCTAACCGCAATTGTAATGGATAACCCCACCGACACTTTTTTTTATTGTCAATAATATATTTTCAAAACTCATTAGTTTATAGATTTTGGTAAACAAGACCAATCCACATGGTTATTTCATGACGTGCAAATGATATCAATATTCGATTTTTTCAAATCATCGTTTTTATAGAACTCGGAGACCATTATCAGATCATATTAATTATATAAACTAAATATTTAATTGAGTGACAAAAAAGGGTTAACTATATAAAATAAATACATAAATTATGACTTTGTTTATATAATATTGTTATAGTTTGATTTCATTCGAATGATATTTTAATTTCTCGCATTTATTACTTACGTACGCGATACGATGACGAGTATATAACTTATAATAATGTTTTTGCGTAATGTACATTATAAATATATATGGTATGGTCGAATTTAGTATCATTATATAAACAAGAGCATGTATTTTGTTATTTTTTCTATTTCAATTTATTCAATTGAATGAATTTGAACCTAAATGTTATATACAATTTTATTATTTGTACAATATATACGGTGTCTATGTATATATAATCAATAAGTATCCCAGATAACCACCATTTGACATCGAAGAAGATGATATGAAATGCATTGATGTGCGACAATTTACTATACGGAAATCAATGAAGGTATGCCTGTACACGATACGCACCCACATCCAAGTAACAAGTAACAAGTAAGAGATTATTTTAAAAAAAAATTGTAGTGAGTTTAAATTAATATTTTTTGTAATTGCTGATGTAGTTTTGTATTTGTGATTAAGTTTAAGACTTTTACCCTATACCTACACATTTAAGCATTTATTTTGTGTTTGCGTTAAAATCTTATATAATTTTAAATCACTGCTGTGGCATATGAAAAGTGTATGAAAAATCACATGTTATTCACATCAATTTACCATCGATAGTTATTGGTTATTGGCAGAAAAAACAATATATTTGGTGGCACCGAATACATCACGAATTCGAGATCAAACTGTTAATATTGGAGAACACAATTTTGAAATAGTCAATAGTTTATATGTATACTTGGGATCGTTGATAAATGTAGAAAATGAAGAGGAAATTCGCCACAGGGTATCACACAGGGTGTGCCGAAAAAAACTGTTGAATGGTAATCCAGAAGGTAGAAGGAGAGCCGGAAGACCTAAGGCTAGATGGCTAGATGCAGTAAACTGTAATATAAAGATCCTTAAAATTCGGGATTTGAAGACATTGACTGCGGTTAGGTCAGGTTGGAAAAGCGTGTTGGAGAAGGCTAAAACCTCACCTGGGTTATAACGCCATGGAGTAAGTAAGTAAGTAAGTTATTAGTTAGCTGGGGATACTAAAACAAAAACTGTATAATAATAATAATATTATAATTAATTATTTTCTATAAACTCGTATAGTATTTCTGTATTTATTTACATATCTATAAAGTTAAATGTTCTGTAGAAATAAATATATCTATATTACATGAATTAAAAGACATCATCATTTATACAAAAACACACAAGGCTATTTAAATATATTCAATACTCTTAATTTTTTAATATTTGTTTAATTGATTTGATATTTTCTATATATATATTTTTTTTTAAATACCCGCATTATACCATTAATAAAACGTGTTTTAAACATAATTTATATGTGCATAGAGAAGATTTTAGCAACATTGTGTGCGCTTTCTATAATTTAAAATAAACTCAAATGATTATGTATTATTAATTCTATTAACTAAAACGACACGAAAGTTGGATCAGATGTCAAATTATTTTGAATGATTTAATTCAAAATAATTATATATTCACTTTGGCAGGCTTTGGAAAAGAAGCGGAAACAACAACTTCAACATATATTTCATAGTTATATAAAAATGAACAATGCTAATTATGGGCGCAAACATTGATGAGGAAAAGACAACAAGATTTACTGAATACCATCACACCATATCCATATTCAAGCAATAACTAACACTAAAAATAATAAAATAATAATCTTCTGCATCGTTTCAAATAGTTCGCCTTCGAAATTTTTTAACAATACTATTAAACAAAACACAATGACCCCGCATGATCTAATATAGTAAAAGAATTTACTTTATTATAGTTTTAAAAGTTATATGAAATTTTTTACTTGCACATAGTTTTTAGCTATATATTTTGAAAACCACACTTACTATCGCATGATCAATGCGGAAGAAGACGTATCAAAACAACCTGGCAAACATCCACAATTATCAAAAGACTAAAACCATTATTACAGCTGAGTATGAAAATTAATATCATATATATACAAACCATCAATTCGGATTAAGAGATAAGTATGCCACAACTGAAAATATACATAAATCGCAATATCCGTATAATTTTTTTAATAAATTCCTTGTAATATTTTTGCGTGATAATGCGGTTATAGATAGATTATGGAAGATATGGTAGATTGTAATATTTACTGTTGATATAAGTATTTCCACTCAAAATTGTATGCCTGTTGACCATTGTAGAGTTGCCTTTGTAATCGCCGTCGGGCTCGAATGAAATATAAATACTTGCATGAATTGATTACCAAAAGACATATAAACAATGTCGTGAGCATGCATAATATTCCGATTCGTTTTACGGCAATCGATATTACCAGACCAATATAGGTGACTACAAAAATGCAGAGAAATATACGAAATTGACACTATGCATAATGAAAGCCTGATAGATATACCACATCTTTCCATCAAACTATAATGGATACAATAAGGTTTGTTGATTGTGGATATAGCATTTGTGCTGTGTGTATATATTGTTAATAAATATTTGAATAATTACATGAATGTATTTTATCTAATTAGCAGATATAGAACCATGACGATATTCCCTATGTGATAGGTAGAGTGTCACGTGTCTTACTATGGTATAGTTAAAACCGACATATAAACTTGAAAATCTGACCTATTTAAATTTAAATTCATTGTCATCTAAAACTATATAAACAAATAATCAAATACCTCTATCTTTTCGGCTAAACATTCTCGCGCGTTCAAAATATTTCAATCCACAATGTATACCAAGGCAAGTTGACATATAAATTTGACTAATTGTTTATAAATATATATACAAATTTCTATACACAAAATTAAACTAAATATACTTATTCCGTACACATTATTTATACCAATATAATTTAATTAAATATATTAAATCAAATATTTATAATACAAATTTTAAATTCTTACAAACCTCTGTATAAAATAATTAATATTATACATTACCAAATAGGAAATTCAAATATTTGTGAAATATATATTTCTAAAATTCAGTTTCATTATAACAATAAAATTAAGGAATATTTTTTTTTCTAATTTTTTAATTTATTGTTAAGTAAATATTTAAAATTTTAATGTTATCAATACTCAAATATTTATATAAAAGTAACTCTAACTGCATATATAAATTGGTTTATATAATTGTTTTTAAGGTGGTATACCGGTACACCGGTACTTAAGTATGCGTTCGTGCGTATAAATAATCATTTTAATATGTATCGCACACAGGTGATATGAATTAAAGATATTTTTGAACAATTTAGTATAAAGTTTTATAAAATATATAGAAATTATTCATAGTATAGTTTCACATTTAAACGAGATTTGGTGCGAAATTAATATATCCATTGATAATAGATGTACGTTTATATTTTCAGTGAAACAGTGCGTTTACAGCGAAGTAATCATTAACAAGTTTCGAGTACAATATTCTGGTATATATTGACGTCAGCAGTCGGTAACACATATATTTGATCGTTCATCATGCGTAGAAATCTTTGAAAATATGGTTTTTTTGAAGCTATTCTCAAAAACTAATAACAATGTCCTCCACACACTGTACTAATAAGAATATTTTTAAATTAATAAAACATCTATCGAAATTCGAAACATAATTTACAAACGACTAATTAAGTTAAGTTTTTATCAATTTATGCGTACGAAGTAATTTACTAACTTGACTGCAATAGTAGGTACTTATGTCGTAGAGGGGTGGCATGACTTAGTTTATTTCTGAATAATCACTTGGGCTAAGGAGCACAATATAGAAATATTATAGTCTCTTGAATTATGCGGTTTTTGATTTAGTGCGGTTGCGGTACGTATCTATCGCATATAATTCAAAGGATATCCCTATATATGGTATATGTTTTACTAATCGTATATACCTTGCTGTCTTAATATAATAATAATACTCATAATAAATATTTTATTATACACAATATATGTAATTGAATTAGCTAAGCTATAATATATTGTATATAGTTATAGATAAAGCTATATATTATATTATTCCTATACCATATGCATAAATATAATATGTAAATATAAAAATTAGAGTTATATATTTTGAACGTGTGTGCGTGTGTACATAAATAAATATATTTGCAAAAAAAAATCCGTTTATTCATTTTTATTTATTTATTATTTATTATATCTTTATTATCTTTTAGCATACAAACACCACAAAAGTAAACAACATTCATTAATTCTACAAAAATATATTAATAATAATTATTATCTAACGTTTTTAATTATAGTACAATTATTATGACAATAAAATCAAATTTTAAATATATTTAATTCATTCCTTTATTTTACTTATACGTATGATATTATATTCTAATCATCTCTCATGATGGTAATATAAATAATTACATTTAATTTTTTTACAACATCGTCGGGTGTGTGACGTGTGCCAACATTATAAAATATATAATTTTTGATAATTAACCAAAAAAAGATGTGAAACAATTTAAATAATCAGCAAGTTATATAATATTATATAGTAAAATATAAATATGATATACAGAAGAATCTCTCCACATATTAATACCAAAAATTTATCAAATTAATTCAATTACAATTAGACGAATAATCATATATGACAAATCTGGAGAATTAGTTTTTAAAAACACCCCGACCATAAACAATTTCAAAGAACTTTTGTAACAATATCATTTGAATGTGTGAAACATTTATAAAAAAATAAATTCATTAATATCTGAACAGCGCTCGCATTCACCACAAAATTCCAATTTAAAGTTACAAAGTTAACATAAAGTATAAGAATAACATAAATTGTTCTAATGGTGAAAATAAAACGAAATTACAGCACCAACTCTTTATATATTTGTGTAAACTTATGTTTCTACAAAACCTGCCAGGAGAAAGTTCCTAGTTTTCACTGGCAATAAATAATTTTGAGATTAATATGGAATGAAATTATAGATGTAAAAATTAGACGGCGACCAATGTGTAAAATGTTAAGATTTTTCACATGATACGAAATCGTTTGCGGTATACCAAATAATGTCGCACGATATTCAATTGGCTGAGCTCTGTGGGAATCCTTATTACCATCCCTTCTTCGATGTCTCATAGAGATCATCTAAGATGTGTCGTTTATGATGTCCAAAAGATGTCCATCGGACAACATAAAAACATTTCACTGTACACATATCGAAATTAAAAAAGCTACACAATGTATCGCATCGATATACTTTACAAAATCCCTCTGGTCGACAATTTTAAAGTTTTTATTTGGATATCAGCCGGGGTGTCAAAGGGATAACTTAGGATTTTCGTTTTTTGGAGTATTTGTATTGGGCGACTCTATACACATCAGCAATATCATTAGTTTTAATCAGAATATTTTTTAATTCAATGGCGACGTTGTTCAGATATTTTAACAATGTCACACTGCCAAAACACGTACCGCACGTAAATATTCACTAAAGCTTTGTCTGATAAATTTTGCACATGAAACACGTAAACGTTAATATATAAGTGGATGATATGACATCTCTACCAGACATTCATTATACAGTCAAGTTGGTAAATGATACTCTATGCATTTTTGTACATAAAAATATTAACCAATATGGTTTGTATATATCGAAATATAGATATATAGTCATTAATTTCCATTAGTTTCTTTATATAAGTGAGTTCTTTACCCGCATATACAATAATTGGACCAATCTGCTAAATCTATACCATATATAATATACCTATAATAATAACCTCTCTATAGGATATCCTCTTGATATCACAGAGATATTACAGAAATTTTATTATGAAATTATAGACACAGTGTTTATTTGTACGATTATTTGAATGTACGTATAATCTGGTATATCGTATGGATATTGCAATATCACAGCTGTGAAAATAGTACCAAAATAGAACAAAAATAATTGAAAAATTACAAAGTTTTTACCAGGTTTGCGTAATATACCCCTAACGTTGACTGTGAGTATCATTTTTTGAGAACTTCATGAACATTGTTCATATTATATTCAATTCTAAACCTTCATAACAATTTCCATCAAAATTGAATGAGAATTATATTCAAATTAACCAGTTTCATTGAAAATTTTTATATCGCAATTTATAATAAAATTAATAATAAAAACGAACATTCCACACATTAAAGAACAATTTGAAAAATAAATATTAAATTAAAATAAACTATTGTGAATTGTTTATGAATCAAATGGTGCAAAATATTATGAATCAATTATTCTTTCGTTAAATAACTTTTACATAAGATATCGTACCATCTATCTATTTGATGGGTGGTTGATGTATAGTAAAAAAAAACAGTCACAACTGTCATCGACACAGAGTGAAAATATTTTTTGACATAAAAAATTTTTACAAGATAACAAAAAATTGTTACATTTCTTATTTTATTTTTTTCATAAAATAAATTAAAAAATTATTAAAACATGTCATATTTAATAACAAATTGTTTAAGGAAAAATATTATATTTAAACAAATTAATAATAAAAATAATTTAAAATTATTATCTAACCAAAGAATACAATATTTTAGTGATGAAAATAAAAATAATAAAAATATAAATAAAAATCAAGAACAACAAGAACAAGCAGATTTAAATGAAATGGACATTGAAGATGAAATGAATGTGATTGAAAACAAATTAAATAATTATAATAAACTTGGTGGATTTGCAAAAGCATTTGAAAAATATACAAATCCTGTTGATAAATTATCAGAATCAAAAACCGATAATGTAACATTTGCGGCATTATTAAGAAATTCAAAATTTATTGATGTAAGTAAAAGAAAAATAAAATATAAAAAACACACATGAACAATTATTATTTTAAACTTAACAGTTAGGTGATCCTGCAGGTAAAGTTGTTGTGGGAAAAATATTCCATATTGTTGATGATGATCTTTATATAGATTTTGGATGGAAATTTCATTGTGTTTGCACAAGACCACAACAAAATGCAGAGTAAGAATTTTTACGGCATGCGTTTCTTTTTGTTATTATATTAATTATTATATTTTTTTTATTTTGTCCAGAGAATACGTTCGTGGATCAAAAGTACGTTTACGTATAAAAGATTTAGAATTATCAACAAGATTTATTGGTTCTACAAAAGATTTAACAATATTAGAATCGGATTGTCAATTACTTGGTTTAATTTATTCACCAAAACGAGCAGTTGCCACTAGTAGTCCTTATAATAAATTTAAAAATGAAATTTAAAAAATGTATTATATAATAATGTACTATAAAGTTATAGTTAATTAAATTTAATATAAAATTTTAATTAAAATATGTTCATTTTATTTAAAAATAAAAAAAAACTTAGCTATGAAAAACAACCTTAAAAAAATAAAATAATGGTGTGAGCAGAAACTAAGGTCAAAGAGCCCCAATAATTTCTTCAACAGACTATTACATAAACTATATACAAAATTGACAAATATTGTTATGTCAAATTAAAAATAACCTAAAAAAAAAATTTGTTTTTGTTATTTGAGAATTTGTTGAGTTAAGTTTTTTTTTCTAGACGCTTCACGAAAGACGGAATTGAATTGAAATTAATATTTCTATGATTATTTTATCTTGTGGAAGTTCGAGAATTTCAAATAAAATAAAATTCATTGTTAAAAATATAAATAATATATGTGTAATTATCTCAAATTGCCAAGATGCCTGAAATCGAAGGGAAATATGCTTCGAGTAAATCTCATGATGGTAAAAATAAAGAACGTATAAAACCATTATCAAAGGTATGTTGAGTGTAATGTTTTTTTATATTTTCTAATTTAATATTTATAATTCTTCTTTCAACAATTTGAATATTAATTTTATCATCACTTTATCTGTACTTCTTATTTTATTTCTATTATTATTATTATTATTATTATTTTTTCTTTATTTTTTCTAAATAGGTTGTTATTCGACTTCTACCACCAACGATGACTGAAACCGAATTCTTAACACAAATTGAACCCATTCCAGAACATGATCAATTTTATTTTGTAAATGCAAACTGGTCATTGGGACGAAATTCCACGTGTCGTGCATACATAAATTTTTTAAATCAAGAAGATATATTTATATTCAAAGATAAATTTGATGGTTATATATTTTTGGACAATAAAGGTGTTGAGTTTCCAGCATGCGTTGAATTTGCACCATTTCAAGGTTTACTAAAAAATAAATCACGTAAAAATGATAATAAATGTAATACAATTGATTGTGATCCACATTATATAAACTTTTTGGAATCATTAAAAGTGAATGAAAATGATATTGCGAAAGGCGATACAAAAATGGAATACACTTATCAAATTAAAGATGGTATAATTTTTAGAATTACATAATATAAAAAAAAACAGTTTAAATTAATAAAAAAACATGTTTTTCTTATTTTATAAAGATAAAAAAATTACATCTACACCATTGCTGGAATTTATAGCCGAAAAACATCATGACCGACGTGATGATCGTAAGAAAAAAGTTGATGATAAGAAAAAACCACGTGACGATGATCGGAGTAAGAAAAGAAATCAATATCAAACATCGACCCAATCATCGATTCCAGAAGAGGTAACTAAATTAGTTAAATTATCATTGTAAAACGGTTTTTTTCTGTTTTATAGATCATTCAATCATTAATTAATGAATTTAATTAAATTTCTAGGATGATGATGGTATAATTGTACGAACTATAAAATCACGGCCATTAGACCGCGATAATCGAAATCGTAATAAAGATCGTCCACATGATTCAAAAGCAAAATCTTATGATTCAAAAAATGTTACCACCACTGCTGCCACAGCCACAAAAACATCATCAACATCATCAACATCATCAACTTCGTCTACATCATCATCATCATCATCATCATCATCATCATCATCCACATCAACAACCACAACATCATCTTTATCCTCACCATCCTCAACATCGTCTACGTCACCAACATCTGTTGCATCAATGCCAATAGCATCAGCAACATCCAGTACAAATAAAAATAAAAGTTATGATTCACAAGATCGTGACCGTGATCGAGACAATAATCGTGACCGAGACGGCAATCGTGACCGAGACGGTAATCGTGACCGAGACGGTAATCGTGACCGAGACGGTAATCGTGATCGTGAACGAAATAGTAATCGTGATCGCGATAGTGACCGAAACAATAATCGAGATCGTGATCGAGATAACAGCAATCGTGATCGAAACAGTAATCGTGATCGCGATCGAAACAATCGTGACCGCGATCGAAACAATCGTGACCGCGATCGTAAATATGGTGGTGGCGATGATCGTCGTAATTCTGATTATGATAAAAAACGTATTGATGATAAAGAAAGATATTCACGTGAAGGACGTAATAATAATAATAACAAAAGATATGATGATCGTGATCGTAGTAAAAGTAATCATAATGAAAAATCACGTTCAGATGATAAAATCATATATATTAGTATGAATAGTAATAGTAGTTTTAATAGTAGTAGTAATGTTGGTAATAATGGTAATAAATTTACAGTAAACAAAGATGATCGTTACCAACGAAAATTTGATGAACATCGTACGGATTATCATCATAAAAAGCAATTAGATGATACCGTATCAATAGCAAAACCAGCAATTAGATTATTACAACCCAAAGAAAATAATGATCATAATAAAAGTAATGATGATGAAAAAAGTAATAGTGATAATAAAACTAATGATGAGGAAAAAAATAATAGTGATAATAAAAGTAATGATGATGACAATGGCAAAAATAATGATATTAAAAAAAATAATGATGATGAAAAATATAATGATGATAATAAAAGTAATGATGATAAACTACTTTTAGATATAGTCGATAATTCTGTAGAATCTATCATAGCAATTACTACAAAAGATATAACATCAACAAATGATACGATTATTACAGCCGGTGTTGCTACCGTTTCCATTCCGGAAACAATAATGGAAATAGATAATAAAATAGTGGAAGAAAAAATAGTTAAAAATGAATCAATAAAAGATAAAGATAAAGAAGAAATTAAAGAAAAATCAACTACTACCATTGAAAAACAAATTTCTATTGTTGAATCAAATAACGAATTAAATGATGGTGGTGCTGCTACTGTTTCGAGTGATTCAAAGTCAAAAATTTCTCGAGATAATTCACAACCACCATCCAAACGAATTCGTAATAAAGTCAGTAAATATTTTAATGTAAAATGTATTTTAAAATTAAAACAATTCAATTTGACCCATTTTTTTACTTTTGAATTTCAAATAGGATCGTCCATCTATTGCAATATATCAACCAGGTAAAAGACGTTTAGCAGCAGCATTAACATCATTATCATCGTCATCAACATCATCTTTATCAACATTGTCCTCATCATCATCTTCATCATCAACCTCATCAACAACAACAACAACAACAACAACAACAACAACAACAACAACAACAACAACAACTACAGCAACAACAACTACAACTACAACTACAACTACAACTACGCCAACATCGGTTTCAACAATGTCAACTGCAAGAACATCAATAACAATAAAAACTAAAAAATCAAATGAAAATGATGAATTAACATTAAGTGCTGGTAAACAAATCCAAACAACAGAAAAAAATTCGTCTACATCAATTTCTTGTTCTATTCCTATGACTAAACCAACCGCATCAATTATTTCCGAAGAAACAACATCAAAAATGAATAAATCTTTTGATGGTAATTATAAAAAAGAAACTAATAACGAATATGAAGAATTGCCTGTTGTAAAAAAAGTCATCAGATATTCAGAACGTCGAAATCTTGCTAAAGATAGACGTGGTTCTAAAGATGAAGAACAACAAAAATTACAACATCAAGACCAATATAAAGATAAGGAACACCAAAAATTACTACAACAAGACCAAAGTAAAGATGAGAAAGAACAAAAATTACTACAACAAGACCAATCTAAAGATGAGGAACCAAAAAAATTACTACAACGAGACCAATCTAAAGATGAGAAACCACAAAAATTACTACAACAAGACCAATCTAAAGATGAGGAACCGAAAAAATTACTACAACACAACCAATCTAAAGATGAGGAACAACATAAATTAGCTCAACAACACCAATCTAAAGATGAGGAACCACAAAAATTACTACAACAACACCAATCTGAAGATGTAGAACAAAAATTAGTACAACAACACAAATCTAAAGATGTAGAACAACAAACATTAGTACAACAACACCAATCTAAAGATGTAGAACAACAAAAATTAGTACAACAACACCAATCTAAAGATGAGGAACAAGAAAAATTACTGCAAGAAGACCAATCTAAAGATGAGGAACCAAAAAAATTACTACAACAAGACCAATCTAAAGATGAGAAACAACAAAAATTAGTACAACAACACCAATCTAAAGATGAGGATCAACAAAAATTACTACAACAAGACCAATCTAAAGATGTAGAACAACAAAAAATAGTACAACAACACCAATCTAAAGATGTGGAACCACAAAAATTACTACAACAAGACCAGTCTAAAGATGAAGAACAACAAAAAATACTACAACGCGACCAATCCAAAGATGAGGAACAACAAAAATTATTACAACCAGACCAGTCTAAAGATGAAGAACAACAAAACATACTACAACGCGACCAATCTAATGATGTACAAATTAAACCAGCAACACCAACTATTGATGTTGTAGTGAAATTGCCCGTTGAAACTGATAATACTACAATTCCATCATTATCATCATCAATTGTACCTGTGATTAGTAGTATTAGTACTAGTAGCAGTACCACTAGTAGCAGTAGCACTAGTAGTAATTGTAGTAATAGTAGTAGTAATAGTAATAACAGTGATACACAAAAAAAGTCTGTTGAAACAGAAGAAATTAATTCATAAAAAAATACGTTGAGGTTGTGAGTTTAAACAAAAAAAAATATAATTTCTTTCTTATTATTTTATTTTCTTATATTATTTCTTTTTCCTTCATTTTATTACATTAAAAAAAATAGAAATAAAATTTCATTTAAAAAACAATTTTTTCTTAATTATTTATTTTTGTTTTTTTTGTTTTTATCATTTTGACTTATATTTTGACCTTTTTAGTAGCAGAATTTAAAAATAGAGTGTATTATAATGAAAAAAAAGATAGATAGAATAATAATATCTATATTATTATCTAATTGCGTTTTTGTTGGGCCTATAATAATACATAAATACATGTAATTACATATTTAAATAATAATTACACCGGAAATGGAAATAATCAATTTATGAAGATATTTTAAAATAAATCCAACATTTGTTTAAATTCCATCCATTTATTATTTCATGACTTTATCACATTATTGACAGTAAATTTAAATCGTAAAGGTATACTGTTATTGATCTACAAAAATTTCATAATAATTTTCTTGTCGTGTAGCATACTTTTTTTTGGTGTACCATAGACTTATAGAATAGATAAAATTTGTTAGTGTTAAAAAACATTATGATTCATAAGGTCTACTGTACGCCATCTTCTTGCTCCATACAATGATACGTTTTGCCCATACAATTAGAGTATTACTTCTGTTAGCTGTTTACAAAATTCGCATTCATTACTAATCTTTAATGATTTGAGATGTTTCTCTGATGTGGCATGTATGTATTTGCGGGCATAATCATCCAAAGTTCATTTGATTGTCTAAAGTCTTTATGTTTGCTCCAAAGCTTAAGGGTTCTGGACTTATGAAATGTGCATTTGCTAATCTCCTTCTTGTTATAGATTATTCGCTTCTCCAATTTCCAATCGTATCAGTGTTACTATGTATAATTTAACTCAGGTAATTGGCACCAAGTGCGATCATCCTAATTACACAATTGCAGACTATTATGGAATTTATTGTGTAATAGAGCCTATAGGTTAACCACTATTTGTCATAAACACAATGGTTTGAAAATGGAAACAATTTAGCTTGAAAGATACTTGAGGTTATAATCACAATATTATGAAATTCTACTATAAAGATCGTTGTCATTAAAAAATTAAAATATCGCTATTAAAAATTTAATTGATCCACTTATCGAACAATCTACATGGAGTTATAATATCCACTCTACGACTCGGCATTATTCATTGATTTTGAACGTGCTTTTGACAGTCTAAATAGAAATATTCTTTGGAACGTTTTTACGAAATATGAGTTTCCAGAAAAATATTTTATTCTTTCACCACTATTATTGGCATCATCGTTGGCGATTGAATAATCAAATCGGTTAATACTTATTCACGATTTGTTGCGGGGCCCCATTCAAGAGACAAATTGGGATCTCGATTTTGTCATAAACATAATAGGGATGACATGCAAAATAAAGTACCACTTTTGGAACAGTATTGGAAACAAGCGAGTCTTTAAGCGTATCGATAACTAAATTGTAGCAGAGTTGGGAAACAGATTAGAAGCGTGATCCACGTCATAACAGAAATTATGGATGATGATGAAGATATATATAATTTTATTAATGATATAAATTACGGACATATATTAATATATGTTTTGTTTGTAAACATCCTTTATTTCAACATACATTTTTACAAAATATTAATAATTTTGATTTCAATTTTTTGTTATATCATTATCGATTAATTTTTTTGTTATATTTTTTATATTTTCGTCATCATCAAAATCATGAATTTTCATAATTTTAATTTTCTTTTTCTCAAAAATTATATAATAATTACAAATATTAAACAAAAAAAAAAAAAACTAATAAATTAAATGCTCGCCAAAAAGGAAAATTAATTAATTTGTAATTTATAATTTCTGCAAATAATTTTGTGTGCAATTTATTTTATATATAATAAAAAATACAAAACATTTTGATATTGATCTGTTTTATTTTTATATAAACAAAATCAAAATAATATAAACTCTTTCATTTTACTATACATTTGAAAAGCCAATAACTTTGCAGATTTTATTATAAAAAAATTATAAATTGTTTGTTTTTCTAATGAATATATTGTAAAAGATTTTATGTTTATAAATTCATTGTTTATTTTCGTTATATGTATTATAAAAAAAAATTAAAATAATCAATTGAATTCTTCTTATGCCCGAGATGTGATTAAAAGATTCTTGAAATAATTTATGCATATAGGAAGGAAGCATAGAATAAATGCTGTGTTATAATATTTGTATTGCAGAATATATACGAGTATAGTTATAAAAAATTTTTCAGATGATTCTCTTAATACACACACACACTGGACTTGACACAGCACACCGCTCGCCGTGTTAACCCACATTATACCAATGGATTGTGATATGTGAAACAGTTAAGCTAGTGTATACAACCCACCCGAAATTTATATATCTCCGGAATTTGATAGGACGAGTTCATCAGTTTTTTAGCATTAAAAGATTACCTGCTTGTATATAATGTGAGTGCGATTGGTAATATTATATATGCAATTTGTAACACGTAAATTGAGGCATAACTAATATATAATTGTCATTTTTATATCAAATACATTTACAGATAATCCGCATAGTTATTATTGTTAAACGATCTGCAAGGAACGAAAAACACCTCAGACAAAATATCTTTGGATTAATACAATTTTGCACAGTCATTCAACAATACTTGATTTCAATTCTCAATGTGTCGAATTATCTGGAAGAAGAAATTAAAATTAAAAATATTGCATTTGGGATCAAATGTTTCTGTATATGTTATATGTATTAAAATATCTATTTCAAAGACTTACGCTACTCAATAAACGCCAATAAAACTAGGATTATGTAAAAGGAAATATTCTTAAAAAAGGAAATATATGGTGACCTTATAACTAAAAAAAGATACTCAGAAAAATTTGTGGACCATAATCTGCGAACAGAACATCTGAAGAATCAAAATCAACTAATCGAAATAATGGCGGTTATATGAAACAATCATATCAAATCGGACATATTACGATGGGTGGAACATGTTACAAGAATGAACGATGATAGACTGTATGATAAAGTGGATATATAGAAAAGGTGCAGTAGGACCAAGAAAGAGGGTGGCCTAAACATAAAGGAGGGGGTTTTGGAAACCCGGAAAACTCTTACTGAGGATCGCCAATAATGAAGAACAATTAGAGGAAACAAATAATGTAAAGTTTGCTTTTGTATTGAGATAGAAAAGTGGACTACTTGAGATCAAGTAGTGTGGCGTCGCGGTACATATACATATGTATATGGAACACCGTCTCAATAAATATGATTAATCGCAGTTATTGCAAAGCCATTGTATATGTGTTTGGAAGCATAATATAGTGTGGATGAGAAGGCTTTCCTATTATCCGGTAATGTGATAGATGTATACGAAAATTATGTGTTACTTCATAGGTGAAGCTTATGATATCTAAACCAGCCATTGATTACATAGTCTAGTTGGTAAATTACACCACATAATATAGAAATATATATAACAATTCACAAATTGGTTTTGAATTATCAAAAGGTATATAGATGTTTCCTTATAATTTCATTATTTTTATGAGTATGTGATTAGCTTACAGTTGATAAATTTCATAGTATTAAAATAAATGTCATACATATAATTATAAATTTCAAAAGATAGATGAATGTGAGTGAAAAAAACGGAAGGATATGCTCTATATCGGTTAAGTAGTATAAACAAATGAATTTTGTGACAAATGAGTGGATGTATTTACGTTTTCTGAGTAAGAGGTATCAGCTCACTATACAGAAGGAATGCCGAGAATATTTAAAATAGCCTGAAATTGTGTGAATGATGTCCACATGACATGACCTATATATATGTGGTCCTATATCTCACCTATATCTGTATTTTAATAATAGAATTAAATAAACATCTATTTAGATTTTGATAATTGCAGACAAATATTAGTAAATTATTATACGGAGTAATTTATCAACATAATTCTAGCAAATTCTATATCAATCATTATTTCTCCGTATCACTTGACGCGTAACAAATGGCCATTGCTTATGAATTAAAAACTTGTCAATATAGATTTATTTATATAAATCCTACGGTCACCTTAAATTGGATCACATTATATTTTATTGTGTATGTACTCGTAAGAGGCATATTTATTCTTATAATTTCTGATTCGTTCGTTATATAAATTATTAACTATATAATTTAAAACTATTTTAAATAATAATAATTTATAAAGTCATCAGAATCACATAATATAAAAATATATATTATTTATTTGTAATCATCATAAAATTAATGTTTTGTATATAACATACGTATGCAATTTAACATTTTTACGATTTTTAAGTATATAGTATTGCAAACATTTTAATACTTGAGAAAAAAAAATATTGTATATTACCATATTACGTACGACAACGAGTATGTAAAAAGTCTATATTTTATTTATTATCTCTTCGATATAAGATACTAGAAGACATGAGTGATAACCTTTGTTTTCTTTTTCCATTGATAATAAATTTAATTTAATTTAAATTATACACATACACATTTAAACATCAGTCATGTGTTGTTTATAATTTATAAGAAATTATTCTCTGCAATTGTATGTTTGTTATCACTGATTATACACAATATAATACATATGTGATTAGACGTTTTCTTTCTATTTCGACTTCTTGATGTATTAGTTAGGTATTAAAATTTTATTTATTTTATTTTATTTCATAATTAGTATTATATATAACGACATCAACAACGACAACAACAACAACAACAACAAACATTCATAATAATATAATATATAAATAAAATATATAACAATAGCAAATAGTTGTAATGATTAAGAAAATTGTCTTGTATATAACACACAATTATATACAGGGTGGTTGGTGGTGGTGTTGCTTCCAATTATATATATCACATATCAAAAATTCTCCTTGTACGTTGTACCTTGTAAACAGAAGAAATATGATTTTAAATATTTTAGAATCCTCCAATCTCGAAAAATTAATCCGACTGGCTTGCAAATGCTCAAAGAAATTCTGCTACCAACGGATTCGATTTATTTGGATCAAGATTTAACAGAAACCGTCATGCAGAAATTACGCCGCAAAATAATAATTCAACAAATGGTAAATATATACGAATTAAAGTTTCTTAAAAATAATTCGATGAAATTATAGACCACATCTACCGTTCAGATTTTATCTCAAAATAAACAATAATTCCACACGTGTGTAAACCTAAATTGGAAAGCAACTTTAGGATTGTACTACGTGCAAAACAACCAATTCAACAAATATTAAATAAAACACTGTGAAGAATTAAAAGATATGGGTCATATCTTAACTAATATTAACATAACATTAAAGAATTAACATCAACAAATAACCGTTACCGTAACGTTTTGACATAGTTCGTTTATCCATAATAAAGGAAAGTTATCAAGTGTCTATGTAATACAAAGGACTCAACATGCATAAAAAACCCATTGAATGAAAATGAAATAAATGTGTTGGTAAAACTAAAGGAAATCATAACAGGCAAATATTTATATACAATAAAACAACAAAATTCAATTGGGTCAAGCCGATGAAAAACAACGTATTATTGTTTCCGGTCAGATAAAACACGCATACATACAGTGCTAGTCTAGTCGAAGAACATTAAATATTTAAAATATTTCAATATTATCATTCGAATAAAGTGTACATCCTCTGAGTGTACAAATGGATTCTCTACTCTATATTTTTGCTATATTCTATGAATACGCATTCTAATAATGCACTACATTTATTTCAAAAATATACTTTGGTTACTCTTAGGAATGTTTGTAATTTTATAGAGATTTGACACACAAAAGTATAGGAAATTTAAGTCTTAATTTGAAAAAAAATTAAAAAAAAAATGGCAAAATAAAGATGAAAACTCAAAGGACAAAAAAAAAATAAAAAAAGTAAAAATGATCTGGAAAATGTTTTTAACGATGATAGAGGCACACACTGCATTACCAGCAAATAAATAACATTTATTATGATCAGTTTTTTACGCCGTTGCTTAAAATTGAATAATTACTTTGACTTCCTGGCAAACAATTTAATATAACAATTTAAAAAAAAACTGGATAAAATAAATGTACTTAAACGATTATGATCCGGCGGTACATAAGATAAATGATTGCTTGTATTCTTTTGAAAACTGATTTAATTCCTAATGACTCTTACGTGGTCAAAAACTTACAAAACACATAACTGCAGAAGATGATGTATTGCGTTGTTGCACAAGAGTATATAAAAATGAATTGTTGAATTTCAAAATTGGGTTATTCAAATGAAAAAATTACAAATTTATAGATCTTAAAAAGACGAAAATATGCTGGTGTCGCAGCATCCTTCTCGTAGCTCAACTAAATTCATTATGGAAAATACAGATAATATTTACTTATGGGAAAATCATGAATTAAACCCATTGTACACATCTTAATTCAAAATTGTATCTTCGCCTGCAACCATCCACTCCAGTCAAAACAGTCAAGATGAATAGATTGAGATGGCTTGGACACGTAGTACACATGGAGGAGGAGCGTGTGCCGAAAAAACTGTTAAATAGTAAACCATAAGGTAGAAGGAGAGCCGGAAGACGTAAGGCGAGATGGCTGCAGTAAACTGTGATATAAAGATCCTTAAAATTCGGGATTGGAAGACATTAACTGCGGATAGGTCAGGTTGGAAAAGCGTGTTGGAGAAGGCTAAAACCGCACCCGGGTTGTAACGCCATGGAGTAAGTAAGTAAGTAACACATCTTAATGGATTAGCATATACATCGCTTAACACAGTGTCATTGAATCATTTTGTATATTTAATACTATTGAGATTTAATTGAGAGATTTAAAATCTGTTAAAAATGTCATTTGAGTTTAAAGTGACTATAATTTTTCATCATTTTCTTCGTCGTTGTAATTATTCAGAAGACTTAAACTTAAATTAATGTGTATTGAAAAAAATTAATTTATTTATTCTAAAACAATATAAAAAAAACCCATACACCCTATACACACTCACTCAGGAACGCGCTCCGTATAGATAGATATAGTTCGAGAAAATTTATTAATTTAAAATTATTACATATTAGTATTAAAAAATATACTTTACTTTAGTATAAATGTGTCATTCAAACAGTTTAAATGTATATATGCATAATTTCTATATACACATACCTCTAATTTAGTAGTAGAATTTAATTTTATTATTATTATTACAGTTGCGTACGATCATCTTATGTTCAATGATAAATAATAATTATATGTTTGTTGGTTTTTTTTTTGTTTTTTGATTATTTTTATAAAAACCAATTAATTAATTAAATTGAAAATGTGCGTGTGGTATTAAAAAATTATTAAAAAAAATTGTTTACGATTTTAATTTAATTAATTAATATACATTATTAATTTATTATAAAACGTTTATGATGAGTAAATAGTTTGTGAAATTAAAATGAAATAAAATTAATGTGAAATAATTACAGATTAAATTATAACAACAACTCCAACAACAACAACAACAAAAAATGTTATAGTTACTAATTGTTGTAAACTAATAAACAACTGTTGTAATATTCATTTATTTTTGGATAGTTTATATATAATTTTCGTCCAGGTAAATTTGTAATGCAATTAAAACAATTTTATATCTCTTAAAAATAAATTGCGTAAAATTAAATAATTAATAATTAATTAATGTTGTAATAAATTAAAAAATAAAGGAAAAAAAAAAAATCAGATAAAGATATCTTTTTTTTTATCATTTTCTAATAATAATGAATCAGTCAGAAATGTGTAATCCATAAATTTTTATCTTATCAATTTTATAAAAACACTGACAAATTCTTAATTGTTTTTTAAAGGAAAAAAATGTATATATTTTTTATTTATTTTGTTTTTTTAAATGTGCTATGTAAAAATGTTGATAAAATAAATGCTTGCGAAAAAAAAACCAACATCTATTTTAAAAATAGTTATTCAAAATTTTAATTATATATAAATTTAGTTTTATAAATTTGAGTAATTATTAATTATTTATACATACGAAAAAATAATAAAATTAAAAACGTTGACGGTATGTCTCACCATTACAATATCATTAAAATTCTTATAGCATTCAAGAAATTTTCCAAAAAACTGAAATGAATTATGGTAATCTATTTCTGTCGGGTGGATCCAACACAATATTCATTTTTGATTTTACTAATTCTTGTCGAATCTGTTGCAATTCCATCATTCTATTTGGTTAGTTATTCAATGTATATTACATAAACCTAAATTGATTGATTGATATCGTTTACCGATATGCTTATGGTAAAAGTTCAGAATTCCTTTGTAGCCCACACCCTGTCACATGATATCATAACGCATTCTTTATATAAATATTATGTTCATCTTGCTTACTTTATGATCTTTCTATAGATTTATATTATTTTATATAATTTTTCAGCGACAATGAATTGCAAGCATTATTGAAACACAATTTAAATGCTAAAAAAAATTTACTGCAAACCACCTATATGTTTCCAAACATTGTGCCTTGCGAAAGATCCATAAAAGAAGTAAAATGAATATACCAAGCGAATTGTCTCAGAGAAAATGTTAATACGAATCGGTATAACATTGCGTTGTGTCTTTGCTTACCATAATGAGTTTTCTGTGGCGTATTATATATATAACTAGCTGTGAAACATTGGTATACTTTAACAATCCTATAAGCAAAAAAATTATAAGAACCATCAACATCACTGTTACAACAGAACATTCACCGTCACACGGTATATATGTAATACTCTGCATTTGATAGGAACTCAGTAATGACTGGTAGACCATATGAGTTTCTAAAAACCAATTAAATTGTTATTGCTATGTAATTTTTACCAACATCAATTGTATCAATTATTGCGAAACAAAAAAAAACCAGCAATAATAGCGTAAAGTCATTCTCTTGCATGACAACACACAACGTTAGACGTTATATAGCCTGTCTGATGTACATATAGCGTTTCCGAAGTGTTGAAAAATTGGTAGAATGTATTGTCACGAAAACGATCGAAAACTAATTTAACGTCTTAATAATTCACTAAAAGACAATTAAATTATCTATATAGATTCAAACAACAATATATGTTGTGATATTCCACTGGACCCGTAAACATGTGTGAAATGTGCAATCAATTAGTAACCATCACAATATACATATATATATAAAGTCATTTATCCGTGAAATTCGTAATTACTTATATATGTTAGTTCACCACGTATAAAATTTTACAAAATAAGACCGGTGAAAGACTGATAAATCGTTTACCACTCAATTTGACTGAAATCGGTCTGATTTTTGGTGCTAAACACCCACGCATAAACATTAATTACAATCAGAAATATTGCACACTTAATAGTCAAAAATTAAATAAATCGACGGTCTGGGTTACGATGGTCTTGGAGTATTATGTCACACTAGGATCGAATATTTATTATGTATACTTTTAATATATATATTTATTACTTTTGATCGGTAATTATAGTGTGCTACATTTGTTACACTTAAAATGGAACAACATATGAAGACATTTATTTATTTTAGACATTTGATATAAATGTATACGTACGTGCACATGATCAACAACATATAAGGCACATAAAGAAGGCATTTATATTTATTTATGTCATCTAATAAACCTTTCATTACGGCTAAGTTGGTAAATTAATTCACATGGGATTATATAACAATTTACCAATTGTACTATGTAATTAACGAAAATGATGTTTTCAAAATACTATTATTTCTATAGGGGTAATCTTTGAACACCATATTTCCAAAGATATTCGTTTTTCTTTTTATTTCACGAACAATTGGTCACCCGCAGCATAAAAATTTCAGTATTAAAATAAATACCGAAAAATTTCCAATGAAAAATAGCCGAATTGAACCGGCTATATTTTATGATTAATAATATATATTTCGGCGCTGTGCAACTGGCATTTAATATTCATATTCGATAATTGTTGGTGGTGTAGAAATTATATATCCTGTGGACATTAATGCGACCATTAACATAAATGTTTACTACACATTGATATCCGACGAATGGTACTACAACCCAAAACTATGTATAAATGATGGTTTACGTGCACGAATATATAATTAATATAATTTTTATTATCAGTATAATAGTACATGAGTATCTTTTCATTATAATACGAATATTTAAAAATACTATTAAATTATATATAATTTTAGAATATATAGAATTTCATAATTCATGTGAATCAAAAATAAAATTATTATTTAAAAATAATAATATGAATTTATTACAACCTATTATTTAATATTATTATTTATTATTAATAAGATGTGTGTGAGTGTGTGTGTGTGTCTATATTGAATCAATTGTACCATAATAATAATTATAATAATAAGAATTTCACGAAAAACATTTAACAAATTTTTTTTTGTACATTCTCTATCTTAAGTAAAAATAAAAAATAACAAACAAATTATCATGGATGTGTTAAAAATTGTATCGAATATAAGTTTTTTTATGACTTAAAAATCTAATTTTTTTACTCATCATATAAACAAATGTGTTTATTTTTATCAATAATAAAATGAATTATATACAGCCGCCCCGATCGATTGTATAATATATTTTTTTCATTCATATATCCAATATCCATCTGTAACGATTTCATTTTCAAATGAATAAATACTATGGGTGTAAAAAATCAGATGATTCATTTATTTAATTATGACAATTTATTGTTAAATATGAAAATTTTCACTACGTGTACTCGTAAGAATTTATTAAAGAAACCGGAAAATTTTAATAAGAGCTTTATGTTTGTTTTTTTTTTCTTATATACTAGAATAATTATTAAAAAAATTACTATTAAATTATTACATCTATCTATATTTTATGTATATGTAAATTTAATTAATAAATTAATCTTATATATGATTTTTTTTTATGAGATAATTTAATGATATTTATGCGGATTTGGTTCATCAAACATAAATTATAAATATATAGAAAATGTGTATTTTGAAAAATAAAAATTGTTAATCAAATAAATAGACATTGTCGTTGTCGTTACATTATATACCAACATATTTTTATATATACCATAATTCGAGCATATACATAATAAAAAATTAATACAATATGAAATAAAAGTATATAATAAATAGATAAATAAATAAATAAATAAATAAATAAATAAAATGGAAATAGATAATTTTTTATTGCCTAGCCTGTGTATTATTATTTTCCTGTCATCACCGTCAAATTATTTTGATTGACATTGTAATGCAAATATATATATACGTTAAAATTTTATTATATACATTTTCTGTATTTAAAGATTAATAATAAAATACAGAATAGAAAATTTAGAATAATTAAAATAATTTAATTTAAGTACAATATATTTTTTTATCGAATTAAAATCGATATAAAAACAAACAAAAAACGTACAATAATAATTGATTTATTCTGCAAAAAAAAAATGGTTGTAAACAGAAACAGCATTAATTGTTAATTATCTGATTAATACTACTGTATACACCTAATTAATATCATTATAATATTTATATATCTGTATCGCACCTCATTTAGATCCATAGATCCAATCATTTCTATACAATAAAATAATATTAAAAATATAAAATTATAGAAATTGAAACCGATTGATTTTGGTTAATTTATTTGCAAAAACACAATATATTTACATATTTATTTTCAATTTATACCTATATATGTATAATTGAAGGAGACAATACTGACCTCAAGTTGCACAGCAACATCTTGAATTTTAAACCTTTATCAGTAATGTGTATTTAAGGTGAAACAGAAATGAAAAAACAAATAATAATGAAAAAGGTACACAGAATAGCTGAATGTCATGTGACCATAGATCAAGTGCGTTATCATTGTGGTTATATAAAATACAACAACGAAAAATAATTTTTGAATAGCAACTCATCGCTGAGTAATTTACAATCAATATAAACTTTTATACATACTAAAATACTCCAAAATTTTCTACTTAATTGTGTGAATGCAGGAATTAAAAAACTTTCAAAATAATATTATAGTCACATGTTGTTATAGTTCGATAAAAAAAAAAACGAAGATAGAATTTATACAGAGCAAGAAAGGGATCAGCAACAGTATTCATAGGAACCCGCATCTGACGGATTTCAAAATAAAAAAATACAAAAATTTGCCTATAAAAATAAATAATGTTCAAAAATATTCGAACAACACATAGCTAATAAAAGGAAAGATAACCTGCGTGTGGTGTGGTGACGTTGAAATGTTTACTGTTTCACTCATTTTACAATGCACAAGAGATTATTTCCGAAAGAGTTTTCTTAATAAATTTGGTGTTCCGAATAGAATGTATAATTAATGTATTCTGGATGCTGTATCGAAAACCGCAGAATGTGGCAAATCACATAAATGTTTTAAATGTGATTGTAAAATCAATTAAAGAAAATAAGCGGCATACAATATATTAGTGTTGGTGGTCCATCAACATCGAAAACTGATGTGAATGAGAGAAATAAAAATCAAATCAATATGGTGTTGTTTAATTAATAATTATACCGAGATGGGTGATGCAATATTGCGGAAAATCATTTTGACTCAACACCCAAATCAGTTATAGAGTTTAATAATATGGTGTCTATGTGACAGCAAAAATTGAATAAAATACTATATATTGACCAGAAAATTTACCTCGATCGATTTCTTATATTTAAATTGTAATTATTGTGTGTATTTGGAATTTAAGGAAAATTTTAAATGAAAATTAGAGGAATACGAAATGATCAATTTTAGCAGAATTTCATTGATAATTGTTTAAATAATATTAGCTCATATATTGCTTCAAGTGGAGCTTATGGCATCTTCTTAAAATTATTCATATTATAGCAAAGTTGATAAATTACTCAGCATGGGAGTGCGCATAACAATTTACCAATGTGTACGGCAATTAACGAAAGATAGATGTTTTCTTAGAATTCTATATTATTTTTATATGGGTGATTAGTCAATAGTTTAAATAATATAGAACTATATAAATATGCCTATGCACACACATACACAGACAAAGAAACACAAGATATAGTACACAGATCATATGGGAGATTCACTGCAAGAATAATTGAATTAATCGAACATCTATTGAGTTAATAAAATTGCAGACCAATTAAATTCACTTGAGTGAGCAATGTTATAGATGGATATAGTTATGCTGTAAAACCGCAGCGGAGCACTATATAATGCAGTCACTTTATTGGAGTAGGTCTACTCGCAGTATACGCGGTACAAAAAGAAATGCGAAATTAAATATTTAACAGGAAAAATTGTATATTAACATTTTTGAGTTGAGTGTAAATGATTTTTGAAAATATTATACTACGTATACGCAAATAAAACACAGCCGATAGATGAACTGATAATATAATAAATCTGCAGAAGAAAAACTATAATAGTACAAATAAATATTTAATTAATTAATTAATTTAATAACAGCACCGAGAGTTAAACATTTTTTTCTGATTATGCACAAAAAGGTTGTTGTATGCAACAAAACTAACTAACTTACATTGTATTTCATATAGTCTGTTGTTGTACTAAAATATGCATAATAAGTTTATGTATAGAGATAGACATATTGTATAATACATCTACTAAACTTAATCAATACATATAATTTAATTTTTTTTAATTCAGTATTAAAATTTTTTCTCTACAGGAAATGTCAATTGAAAAATTCATTTAAAAAAAAAAAAAAATGATTATATACATTAAAATTTTCATATATATTTTATAAAATACAATACAAAATACAACTTTATCACATGCAGAGAAATATGTTTATTACAAAAATAAATAAATATACGTTTGGTGATACATTTTATTATTTACACGTTACACACGAAAATCATCTATACCTTTTGATTTATATTTTTATGGTCTTTTGGTACGTACACGCAGCAGTAACGAACGTTCGTTACACCATTTTCGAATCATATCGAATCTATGGGTAACTGAATGTTTTTAGAACAAACAAAGCATAGACATAAAATTGTCAAAATACCATAATTTTATTTGATTCGCATATTTTAATAACTGCACGTTACTGCAGGAAAATCAAAATTATATATTATTAATTTAAAATACTATTGTATTTATAATATATTTAAATTTTTAATAATAATAAGTACTTTGGCTTAAAGAGTCAGCAATATTTATTTATTAATATTTATATTAAATACATATTAATATTAATATTAATATTTAGATCTCTATTTCTCGTCGACATAAATACATAATAATACAGTATAATAATATACATACAAAAAATTAATAAATAGTATATAATTTAAATTATTATGTTAACAATAATTTCGTTAAATCATCATTATTGAAATAGAATATGTAATATTTCTGGTAAATACACGTTAAACACATAATCGAAATTATGTATGTTACAAATCATTAATAATTAAAAAATAATAAATAAACAACAATTTTTACGATAAGATATTTTGAATGAATGTTTTTTAATAATTATTTATTTATAATTATTATTTTGTTGTTATCAGAGAGGAGGGAGGGTTTGTTTTACTGGTGTATAAAAAAAATGTATGGTAAAACCAAATCAAATATTGTACAATTTTGTCGATGAAATTGTTTATAAATAATATGAATGGAATTAAAATATAGAATCTCAGATTTTGATTAAAGAACTTTATGTGCCATTGAAAATTGCATCGCAACACAAGTTGGAACATTCTACGCGTGTATACACTGAAGGAGTAAAATCGTTTGTATGAGATCCGTTAGTATAAATTCGCATGGCATTAGCTGTGAGGTCCATTTAAACTTAGTTGAATACCTGGATTTTGTCGATGCTATATTTGTATGTTGACACATACGAGGAGTGGCATACAAAATAAAGTATAACTTTTGTATAAAAGTTTACGAAACATAGTTAACTTTATAGATTGACAAGTCAAATGTGTCTTATTATATGCGCGAATGATCTGTAAATAAATCTAGCCAATAAGTGTGCCTTCGCGAAAGATAGCTCGTGCTCGATGGCCTCAAAACAATTGATGATGAGACGCTTTCAACCAACACCCTAGTAACACTGCCAGCAGTTTGTCCGCAAAATTTCCGCATTATATGTAGTAGTCCGTAGTTTCAATCCAAGGAAATATCTATGAATTTCTTACGGATGTCCGCTGAAATTTTATATGATGAGTGCAACCTTGTCCATGGGTTTTTATAAAAAATGTTCTTGGATTATCCGTATATTTCCGACGATAATTTCTACGTATTTCTCGTTGCTATACTATTCCACAGAATATCCATAGAAATTATATTCAAATTTTTTGTGAGCAAATCCGCAGATTTTGACAAAAATATCTTTGGATTGTATATGTATTTTTGCAAGTAATACTCGAATTGCCCGTATTAGCAGAATAAATTTTCCTATGACGATGATGTCAACTCCCGGTTTGATTTATTTTTTTATAAGTTCTATAAGTACGGAATGAATATGCTGCCCGAACGATGACAAAAATTCATTGATTGTGCATTTTTTTTTGTAATAAAACTAGAAAAAAAAATTGCGGATAAAATTCATGCAAATGTCTTACAAAAATCCTCGGAAATATACCGATTTGAGTTGCTAGTTTTTTTTAAAAATTATGAAAATAAATTAAAAAGAGTCAGAATTTTATTTAGATAAGCGAAATATACAAAATTTCAATCCACCCGTCTTGTATAATTGGTGAAATAAATTATGAATACAATACGGCGCGGATATATGTTGGACATATTACCCTGACAATGCAAAGATTTCGATTGACCTAAATAAAATACTATTATATTAAGTGGAAAATCTATATGGACATTCTTTGGACAAATTTCAATATATCTTTGCCATGGATAATATGTGGATTTTTTCCTAGGAAATTTTCCTTATTTTTCAAAGTACAGACAAATTGTTACTATAGGGCAAGCATTGATATACAAATCAAACTGTGAAAATGGCGACGGATCTGTCATATTGCTTGAGGAAGAATGTTAAAGATTAGACAAGGAAATTCTTGGAGTGAAATTTATATAGTGTAGAATGAAGGTGAACCGTAATGACGCAGAACTTGCTGAAGCCAAAATCCTTAGTATATAAAAGAAAGATTTTATTTCATCTATATTTTCCCATGACATATCAGCAAATTTCTTATTATAGAACCGTACGATTAAATCATATAATTATGACAAATTGTATATTTATATTATCGTATTATTTTACAATTTTTATTCTGTTGTTGTTTGAATCACACGTTAATATACGTACTTTTTTTTCAATTGCGCTCTAAATATTTCTTTATTTTATCGTTTATTGATAAGAAATCAATTTACAAAATATTTTTATAACATTATTTAACTTTAATATTTATTATTTATTGCATTTATATCATATTACATATACGTTCATATATACAATTGAATACAAATACATACACATATACCTTACGCCATATAAACATATAATTGCTTTTAAAAATTAAAAATTATTTATCGACATTTATCGACATTATCTGCAGTTTAAAGAAATTAGAACAAGTGAGTGATAGATATTAAAGTGGAAATAACCATAATCTTATAAATAAATATGTCATATTCCTGTAAATATAAAAGCTATTTAGAATCATTAATACTTCCGGCTCACATCAACGACACTGCGTCACCATATATCTAAACTTAAAAGGATATATCCTCGATTGGAATTCACCTTTTATTAGTTCGTCTCAAGAGACGGCGAAGCACCATCGTTAAAAATTGTGCAACATTGATCATCAAAAGAACGGCGATCCTATGAGATCATATTACAATAAATGATTTTGATTTGCCATCCGAATAGCCACTCGTCATTTCTCAAAATTCATCATTTCATCAGGGAAGTATAGTACAAGAAGAGGAACTCTAAGCATATGCGTGTAATACACCATTACATTATGCAAGAAAATTGAGCATACAATAAATCTCAATGGTAATAGTATACTCTTACGAACATACCGCACTATATCCACTAATCTAATCTATATAGACTAGGTTCTATAAATTTGGTGTATTGTACGTTAATATAGCAATATATGTATTTATTATATATGATAAAATAATAAACAATTATTTCATAAAGAGCAATTGAAATACAATTATGAAATATTAATTTGAAAATTTCTATAAATACCATCCTATCCATCAACAATTTATTGGACAGTCTTTCTCATACGGTTGGTAATTTTGCAATTTTCATTTTAAGAAAATTTTGATTAATACTGTGCTATTTAATAGTTATTTATTTAACTTTAACAGACTCGCCCAATTCATACATATAAACGATAGATTTTATATGTAATTACCTATTTCGTGAATACATACAATATCTATAATAACCTAATGAAAGGGCGAAACAACAACAACGGTGCTATATCTTTGATATACTGAGACGAAGGTATGAGCGATTCTACCAATATTACACAAACATAGCCCTAATAAAAATAATTTAAAAAATCAATTGAAGTTCCCCATCATATAAACTATATACGCGCAGAGTGATGTGGAATTTCCTGAATTACTTTTTTTTTCAAACCAGGTTATTGGGATAAACATATTTTTATTTTTTTTTGACGGAAAATACCTAAAAAAAAAAAACCCCCGAACCAATAAATCTGATTAAGAAGAATAAATTATTTACCATTGGAATATTTTATTAAATTTACTTTTACACTACGAGTATTCAATACGCAAGCGAATGGTGCGTACAAATTTGTGAGTTTCATACTTGTCGATAGTTAACCGTATTGCTTTTATGTAGTTAGTAGACCGTCATCATATATGTAATGGGGTTGCATGAAAAAAAAATGACTGTACTTTAAGTAATGTTCTATACAATATTCTTGATGAGATTTTTTATGTAAAAAATGGAAGAACATATCGGAAACGTTGGGACAACATATGAAATGTATATAGGCAATCTAAATTAATTCTTAGATTTTCTATAGGAAATTACGCCAGGATGGTTATAAGCATGAAGCGAGGAATTCTTAAGAAATTGATGGTAATGTTTATATGACATAATGGTATCATCAGAAATTACTTGTATATGACAAGGAGACTGCGGCGCATGGTGTATGTCTACGTCCGGATTTTCGAAGTTGAAAGGTTAAAAGTTACTGGATTCCATCGGCTCAAGGAGAAGGATATGTTTCGGTTGACCTTTAAACAGATGTTTGATGGGAGACGGTGCGTTGTGGCAGGATGATTTTCATCATGAAATCCAACTATAGTATTGTTCGTTCGGTACAGGAAATCATAATTTATGAATGGTCAACTTTTTCGTCGATTTATGGACCATATACAAATTTAAACGAATTAGTATTTTTATTTATATTGCAAAATTGTTTCACGCGTTCATTTAGAAAATATAGCCTATTTTCTATTTCATGTATTTATAAGAGATAATTATTATCAAATGGAAAATTGACTATATATTTTCTATGAACGGCGTGAAGTAATTTAAAAAATATCTTCAATGATAAGCAATTGGAAATTAATTAATTTTTTGTAATTATTGAATATTCATATAAAATATGCGATTTTCCGGAAGATTTGGTTTCATTATTATATACATGAGCGTTTATCAAAAATCATGCACAAACACGTTCTTTAAAAGATCTTTTAAGCTGCAAAATATAATAGTAAATTCTTAAGTCAAAAGATTAAGTGTGATCATTCAACGAACAGGCTATATATACATTAAAAATTATATACTACATTATTTGTTAATGGTTATATATTTTTTTTTCTATTTACAACAATTCAATGCATAAGAAAGATCACATGTATTTCAATTTAATTCAAATATATATGATTAAAATTATTATATCATATGATGAAAATGACAATTATATACAAATCAAAACCGAACACATACAGCATTAAACAATTACACAATAATATTTTTATATGATATGAATAAATTGACAAATGGAAAATGAATAAAATTTAATGTTTTCGTGTTTATTGTAATATTCTATATTCTAATAATAATAATAATAATAATAATAATAATAATTAAAATTTTTTTAGTTAAATCATTTTGTCATATTATTATTATAATATGCATTTGATCAAAGAATAAAAAAAATATATATATAATTAAAATTAGATAGATAATTTAAAAATAAAATAAATTATTAATTTTTTATTAATTATTTTATATATCATTTCAGAATGAATTATATGCTTAAAATTTACGTTTTAATTATATTATTAACAACAATAACATCGGCAATTGATTTCATAGACAGTTTTAGTAGTGGTTCTAAAAAAAATATATGTCTTTTGGAAAGAGTTCACAAATTAATAGGATATAATTGTGCAAATATAGATTTAAAAGAAATACCAACAAATTTACGACAAGACACTGAGGTAATTAATTTAATATGTCTAATTATTGTTTTTTTAATATTATAATTAGAATTATTCGTTCGCCACCATATACCAAAAACAAATTAAAAATTATTAATTGTAATTAAAAATATGTGGAACAAAATTTTCGTCTCTGAATGGAATATAATATTTATAATAATTTATAAGAAAGAGGAAAAATATATACAAATAACACAATAAGTCATAAATTTTCTTATAATATGTATTGAGTAATTCTTTTAATTAAAAGGGGTCAATTAATGTTATACTTGCGTGTGACGTATTTCCCTAATAAATATTATACATATTTTAGTATATATATGTAACAACACAGTACTAGCTCTATAGTTATCGATGATTCTGTAGTGAATAAAGCGTAAAGTCTGTCGATACCACCACCCACCCACATATTATTTGGTTTTTTTTCTATGTATTTTTGATTCCCTGAACGTTTATATAATGCCGAATGGGTTAGAATGCTAAGACACTTTCGGACTATTTCGTTAATACTCATCCAATGTTAATGAAATTGGGATTATAGTATGAATAGTTGTTATATGGAAGTGCTGGTAAATTGATATCCAGTGCATATTTATTTGCAAAACTTATTATTGTTCAATTTGAATAAAATTAAGGATTTAAAAATAGATCAACTCCTCCTATAAAGTACCTTACGTTCTGCAAACTTATACATACTCGTTCACATATAAATTATCCAAATATATTTAAATTGGGTATATGGATGTGTTTTGAATGGCACTATATGTGAAGTGACTTTATAATTGATTATATATTATTCAAAAAACTGGTACATGTGCTAGAGTGCCACTACTGCTATTGATTATATAGTATGTGTTCTGTGTGTTTAATTTAAAACATTTATTTATCGATAGGCGACGTGCGGTATATAATAGAAACTTACATTGCAATTCTATATCTATATATTCTATATAGATTCACATGGCAAAATTTGATTATAGTAGCCAGATATACCCAGTCTATAATCGTTAGAAGTGTCCTCGATATCCATTTTCTTGAAACAAGTTACTTAACTAACCTTATCCAATGCTGTACTCACATTTAAAATTTCATCTAATTTGACCAATTATATATATACAATACAATATTATCAATAGAAATGTTCTGGATAACAAGTTTTGTAGAACCTGCGTTAAAACCTATAAAATTGCATTCTATAGACTACCATTACAAATTTACTAAAATTTTATCATAAATTCTCACAGACCGGAAATCTAATTTCAGTAAAGGTGACGTCTTGATATAGGAACTAATTTAAATCAATATTCTATTCTATGGTTCACATAGCAATTTTTTTTCAATTTAGGCGGTATTTATCAATACCCTGCGATGGACATCGATTATTATTTCTCAATTTATTTGTATAACTTTTGAAAAACAATTCCTTTGATATTATTTACATAATATTATGTTAAACCATGTAAGGCATTTTCTCGTTAAAATACAGGAAATATCTGATCTAAGGCAAAGTGTTGATGAGGCTATACATACTATAATCTTCTCCATTGGGTTTAAAAGTTTTTATATGATGTTAGTCTGAGTTCGAGATATTTTGATGGGTATTTTTTTGAAAAATCGTCGATTAGTAGTAGAGTATGCACTGTATATTTATTATATACTTACAGAATACTTCATATAAATATATAAGTAAAATTAATTTTAAGATAGACAACAAAATAAATATACAAACCAATTTATATTAATTTATAAATATAAGCGTTATATTTATTAATGATACATTATAATGTGTGTGTGTGTGTGTGTGTATGGGTAAGCATAAGAAGGTTTTAATTAAAGTTTAAATACATGTTTTAAAAACGTTATAATTAAAATATTTAAGCATCTAAATTATTATAGAAGAATATACTTCGCCGTCATATTCTCTGAATTCGGAATCATTTGAGATATTTCCTGCGGATATTTGGAAAGTACTTATTTAATTAATATGCCGCGCACAACTAAATATTATAATAGTATATTCAATGGAAAGATGATCGTTAAAATACCAACGAAAAAGAAATCTATACCAGTTACTTCTAAAGTTAGTTAAAGTCACATGGGACAATATGTGTGAAGTAATAAATATATGTATATTGAAAAGAATATATTAAAAATTAAGTTTAATCTATGTTTTAATTTTCAGTATTTATAAAACAGTATCAATCTATAAACGTTAACACATAAATGTATTCGAAATAATAAAAATAGAATAGAGGTTTTAGAATATAATTTATTAAAATTCCATTACATTACATTATATCAGAAAATATGTAAATAAATAATATTTATCTAACAACTTTGTGTGACCTTTATTATATAATAACGCACATATGATAATTAAAAATATAGAATAATATGCATTCTAATCTTCTTATATAAATTCATATGTATACGACACTCCGCATATACTCTAATTAATAATAATTCTACAATATATTTACAGATGTTGGATCTTTCTTTTAATCGCATAAGAGATTTAACAGCAAATTCATTTAGTCGATATACAAGTACTAAATATTTATATTTATTTGAAAATATGATACAAAGCTGTGAAGAAAATACATTTTCACAATTAACAAAATTAGAGGTAAATTTATTTAATTGTTATTATATTTATTAAAATAGGGTAAAATAGGGCAATTGGTAATTATAATATTTTAATAATCATTAAGTGTACATAAAAATACCAATAACAATTAATAAATAAATTGCAATATAAGAAGATTTTTATGTCACATAAACCGCATAAATAGAGACGGTGATGTAAAATAGCGATTAAATACAATACCAAAATGAACAATGAATTTGTGGCATAAGTTCAATATGTAATCTAACAACAATGCGAGTTCCTCGTAAAAAAAACTAATTAAATTACATTGATAAGCAGAGGCCACCGATACCCATATGTGACTGAATAAAAATATACATATTGATGAAGAACTTATAGAGTAATTTATTTCTTAATTAGCCTCGAAACAAAATAGAAGAATGGACTATAGTCTTCAAAATAATTAGCCAGCGATTTCATTGTGAATTGACAGAACCATAGTTGTATATGTGCACAAGGAAAACTGCATGAAGGAGCTCGATAACACCAATTTGGTGGATAAACCATCGAGAAATTCGATACAGTTAAAATAACAACAAAATGACTTACTTCAATGTAACACGCAGCGAAAAGAAAAATTAGACGACAAAGTAACATTAAGAACGTGTTTGTTTGAAACACAAGATATGATAATTCAACCAGTAGAAAAAATTGAAGGCGAATAATAATGCCGAAAATCTAATTACCATACCGTGCGTGCTGCAATAATAATAATATCGAATTATACAAGAATAGTAAAATTATTTAAAAACCGATATCTGCCTCGATATTTAGTACTGACCTCAGAGTCACTCTGTGCACAACCCATCCATCAAAATGAAGCATGTCAATTAAGAAACCATATATGAAGTTTATTTAAATAAATTACCATAGTATCACAATCATCCAAAGTATGATATCAATGTAATAATTTGTAATTTGAGTAAATCAGTAATATATATAACCGAAATTGTTACACATGGACTATCCACCAATTTCTGCAAAATATTTGACATGAATTGGAGGTCATTAACGAAAATAGCAATATAATATAACAACTGTGCGTTAAACAATGACACATTGGATGATATCAAATTATAGTTAATCATCAATGGAGCAAGAATAGCTGACGGGACAGTTAATATTAATTCAATATTATGAGAAATTGACAGTCTTATACATGCGTACCATAAAATAACCACATATAGAACCACCGTATAAGAAGCAAGAATCAATGCCATAAAGAATATAACATCAGAATAACGAGACGCAAATATTCAGTATCATTATTTCGTCCATAAATATTACCCAATTAATCACATTCACATGTGAGATGGACTGTATAATAAATGTTCATTATAAATGTCCTTCATATCACCGAACAAAAATTCATAACCCGAAAATGGAAAAATTATACATTTAATTACATGTCATTGCAAAAGTATATAGTGCAAAAACCTATCCGCAGTTTAATACTTTTATCTGCGGTGACTCATATTTACACCACATTTGCGAAAATGCAATTATGTGTTATGTTGCAGATATGTAAAGAATATCATATGAATGTCATCAATTAAATTAAATACGCACATATTCTATAATAATAATAATATAAAAGCTATGCAGAATCGCACATAATTAAAATCAATTAATTTTCATATAAAATTATTTTTTCTATAATTTGTGTCATAATTTAATAATAATAATTATTATTATTATTAATTGAATGTTGTAACATTTTATTTTAATTGTTTTTTATATGTGTGGATGTGATTCACAAGCCATTCCGTAAGGATGAATTTAATTATTTAAACAATATGTTGTATGCATTTAATATTTGATTGGTATAGTTAATATAATCACAATATGGCACACATTTTTTAATAATTTTAATTAACTAACTTTGTTCGTGGATGTGGAAGGAAGTATTAAACATGTATATTCTGCATTATCGTCTAAACGTTCAGTATTGAAGAATTTTAAAAAAAATTTACAAATCACTGCTATAGTAACAGTACAGAATATATACGATTTTTTGTTCAAAACTGACCTATATTGCAAAATTAAATAATCAATATATATTAGCGACGCCTGATTCACCTTGTATTAAATTAAGTACATATACTATACAATTATTTCATCAATTTAAATTCAATTAAAATCTATAAATTAATTAATAAATAAGTCATTAAGTAAATATAGTACATTAGAATAATTGAAGAAAATTTAATATTATATGTTAATTTTTTTAAAAAACAATAATAATAATAATAATATAAACTAATTTCATTTTAAAAGGCTATAGATTTATCATCAAATGCATTAACAACAATACCAATGGACATACTAAAATTACCATTATTACGCAATTTCTATATAGCACACAATAATTTAAAAGATATTCATGAAGATATTAAGGTATTTTATTTATTTTAAAAAAATTATTATTATTTATTAATAATTTTTATTATTTTGACATCCATTACACGTCCATATAGAGATTAGAAACACCTATTCAAGCTCCATTACAACATTTAAGCCTGGCATATTGTAAACTTAATCGAATACCAAATTTTGGTGTATTAACAGGTAAATTAAGACTTATTTATTTATTACAATTATTATTTAATAACCGACCTTGAAGTCACCTTCTCGTATGCGGTGTATGGGAAATGCCATACAGAGTGTTAGTAATCTACATACAAAGAATTTCTAAGCCATAACGCAGTGTGTCATGCTACGTGTGTCAATAGTACCTGTGATCCCTAATTTCCATAATTGTGAAATTCATCGAAACAGATTCTATCCATAGTATAATAAGTTGGTTTATTTATAAAATTTAATAAATAAAATGTAAATAGTAATAGATTTTCTTAAGTTAAATTGTTGATATTCAGCAAATATATAGATACAAAATATGAATAATATTAAATTTTTGGAATTTTTGCTATTTCTTTGTGAATTTTCATAAAGTGTTGATTAAATTAAAATTAAAATGAAATAGTTTTTATGAAGAACATAGAAAATAATAACCAGGACTACGATAATGAACCACTGAACAATTAAAATCCAAATATTATTTAATTTTTATTAAAATTCGTATGTGCGTAATTGTGTAGCTAGTAATGAGAACATAAATTAAACAGTTTTTATGAAGTCCATAGAAAAGGATAACGCAGAACAGAAATTATTTATGACATTTCTAAAATATATGATACTCTGATACCTGTCCGGGAAATTATTTTCAAGGTACTTCATAAAAATTCTTCATATAATTTCATTCTAAACATATATTTTTTAGTAAATGTACAAACACCACCACCACTTGCTTAAGCAAGTGTCGAGCACAAACTATATTATTTTGGACCAACTACAGTATAGTTTTAAGTGTTTACAGTAAATATAGTTATATTGAATTTAAACAATTTATTCTCTTAAATTTAAGTGTAAAAATGTCTTCTTCTTAATAGTCGATTGGTTCGGATTTTTTTAAAATATTAACTAATTATCAATATTAATTTTAAAAAATGTATTATAATCAAAATTTAACTCACCAGCACAGCATCACACGTACGATAGCAAATAAATTGATAAGTTTTCTTTGCAGATTGCTGTTGTAGTTGGTTGACAACTTCCTTTCATTATCATTTTATTGTTTGATAAAATGATTTAATCTAATTAAAATATATTTAAAAAAAATAAAAAATAGTTATTATTGTAATTAAAATTTTATATATTACAAAAAAAATATAAATAAATAATGTTACCATATTTTTCTATTATATATTTGTAAACAGATCTTTGGCAATTAAATATATCTGGTAATCCATTAAATGATATAAATCCACAACAATTTTCACCATTATGTCAATTAAAAGTTGTCGATTTTAATGATACCAAAATGATGCCATGTGCATGTCAAACAATTAGCAATTATTTGTCGAAGCGATCAGTGCAATTAAAAAATATAGATCATTGTTCTTTATTCGATGGTAAATTCTATATAAAATATAATAATAATAATAATATGAATAAAATGAATTCTTAATATTTTCGAGTTTATTTTAAATAAATTGTAAAATTTTAATTATTTTTTTGTGAAAATTAGAATTTAATTGTCCAAATTTAAAAAATTTAACATTGGACACCGATGAATATTACCATTGTACCGAACTGCAGACAATTAAAAAAGTTGCAAAAGAAACAAAAATTGCATGGATATCAATATCATGTGGAATTACAGGATTTTTATTATCACTTTTAGGTTATTGTTATTGATATACTATTGATGATATAATACTAAATAATTATATATATAATTAATTAATTATTTAATTAATATTATGTAGGTGGATTATATTGTTGTCATCGACGTAATGTTCGTAAAATGAATGAATCGGCACAACGTGAACAATTAAAACGAATACATTCCACAACTGTTAGTGAAGAAGAAGAAAATGAAAATGATGATAATTGTTTAGATGAAAATAAAAATAAGAATAAATTATGATACTTATGATGACACAGAAGCAGAGAGAGAGAGAGAGAATATTATTTAGGATAGGTTGTTTTTGGGTAAAACTTGATCATAGAAATTCCCGGATAAGCATATTGAACGACTCCGATATGATGTGTTTGTTAAATTGTTTTCTATACTCTTTTCTACAGTGGATATAGTCTAAAATGTCATCATATGTGGAGCGATTAACATATTGCTGCAAAACTTTTACAAATAATTCAAAATTTATTATTATCACAGTATGATGGTTAGATGCATGGTAAAATCTAAAAATTGTTGTTTATCGTTGATGCACTTCATTTCCGATTATTTAACAGCCAACATGAATTTCATAAATAGTTTGGTGTGCATTCAAATTGCATTTCATATTGTGGACGGAAGCATCATCTAAATTTGAGTTTAACAAATCTCATTATTGATATTGATAACAAATTTTGAATTATTTGTAAACGTTTCGCTGCAATATGTTAACGGCTCCGTGATGAAATTCTAGATTGTATACTATCAAAAAGAAACAAAAAAATAGATTCATTTTATAATTAATTAATAAATACACGACGGCATTGCCTATCCGAAGTTCTATCACGCTTAAAAATGCAACCTTAATATATGTGTATGCAATATAATAATAAGTATATGTATTATTTATAACAAATTAATTATAATAATATTCGCATTATCAGAACGATGATATGTTACATATAAATAATATACTAGTGGCGAGAATGATTGAGTCTGATAAAATGACCATACAATTTTCTTTGAAAATATTTGGATATTTAAATGATCAAATACACATTACGAAAATAAAAAAACACTTTTTATGGTGGTGTTGTTGAGTGATCTCAAAACTAACCGATATATTCGAGATACGAGTGTATTTACTTAATTTTTTTAATAGGACGATTTATATTTAAGGTCTTTTCGGCACAGGCTATAATCACATTAGAATTAATGCATTGAACAAGGAAGTTGTTGAACAAGAATATGGCATTAATAAAAAGAAGATGCAAATGATATATTATAATTTTTGTGCATTTGCTAAATTAAGAAACAGTTTTCGTCATTCGTATTTAATATACGCATTAACTACTTTGAGTATCGCCTGCTCATTATCATAAAATAGCAATAAATTGTAAGAGGTCACTTAGGTCAAGACCACCATAAGATGACTTGTCTTTTGGTGTAACGCAATTTTTTATAGTAATGTGTTTCATTATCTTTTGAAAATTAATTTGTTTCCGAATAAAATTATATGGTTGTCTTATCAGAATCAAGGTATATAACACTAAAACAAGGTAGTCTCATTAAATTGTTGAATGAAATGACACCCCGTTGTATGCAAGAAACAGAAAAATAATATTAGTAATAATCGAAGAAATTAAGTTAAATCCAATGCCGATATAACTCTTTCAAACCATATTCAAATATATATTGTATTTAATATATAGTTTTTAAAGAAGTTGTCGACCACTTGGGTGGCATATTACCCTAAATAAATTAATAGTTACATTAATTATAATTAGTATAAATTTTGTATGACTATTTAAAACACATATTGTTAGTGTATTTTATAATTTTATAATATGCAAATTACTTACTAATTTTTATACGATTTTTTTTTTTTTTAATTAAATTAAGTTATAATATTATATTATCAGTGGCAACGAAGCATGAGAATTATTAGATGGTAGTTTTCAGATATAATCAAATTAAAATATCACTATACGTATAGTTTTCAGGGAAAGAGATTTTTTTTTATTTAAATATGTATCAAAAGCGATCAAAACGTATATAGTCAATTCTAGGTCGACATACCAGTGCTCAGTGTAAGTTATTTAATGTTATAAGTGGCTGGAAACTGGTTTGGGGACGACCATAACAAAAATATAGTGATATTTTGACTAATAATATATTAATTCTCAAGCTTCGCCATTGCTTATTTTATATTACATATTTGCGTTTTATTTTTTTAATTTTTTTTTTTCAAATTACCAAAGATTAATTAATCCAAAAAAAAAGATTTGAAAAAAATTACTAATTTGTTATTGTACTATAACATAATTAAAATAAGTTGTAAAAAAAAAAACCAAAGAACATACATTAGTACTTCATTTTTTGCCTTGACACATTTTTATTATTATCTCAAATATTGATTGATAGATTGAACTATTAGGTGATATGGTTAATTTTAAATGTATAAATTCTGCAATGTATAATCGATTATTTGTGGAAACTATATACTATATTAATTCTACAATACAAAGCGGGTCGGCACAGTTGTAAATTGGCTATGTTGCCTTAATTAAAAGCAGTTATTGATATTTGCACCATCATAAATGTCCTATTGGACAGTTTTCATGTTGTGTGTATATTCGTTTGTTGAGCTGCAGTAAAAGACACTAACCCAAATTGTTCTTTTCATAAACTGTACAGACTCCTTTTCCATGATGACGAATCGTCAGCAGAGGTCTTAGCCTTCGGTGAACTTAACAATCTATGTTGTAAAATGAACCAAAACCTCCATTAAATGATAAAGCTTACCCAATCCAGCTGGGCTATTTTGAGGACTTAAATCCTTTTAATAAACCACTTGCACCGTTAGTTAGTTAAAGTGCACAACTTCTCTAAATTTTCTAAAAGTGAAATCATATTACCTTTAAAATTAACCATACCACTTATTAATACACATATTTACCGCAAGTATTTGTATAAATTAAGAATTTTAATCATATTCATTAATTTTCGATGGTGTGAATAAATAAATTGAATATTTTTCTATTTTTTTTAAGATAAAGATTAGATTAAAGAGATAAATTTTGTTTTAATAATTTAAAAGTAAATTTAATAATATTTAGATTTCGGCATAAAAAATTCATTAAAATCAATAATTTAATTAAATAATATTGTATATATACCTATATTTGAATACATGTACATAAGCTGATGTTGTTGTTGTTGTTGTTGTGATTGTATATATACAAATTATTTGTAAATGTTTATTGTAGAATAATTTTTTATATAAAATATTTGTGATATGTTAATTATTTTATTTTATTTTGTAAAAACATTAATGAAAAATATATATTTTTTACAGACAAAAAAAAAATTATTAATTTAACTGAATTCGTTTAATTTTTGTAACAACTCCCATTTAATAAATAATATTCTAGGAATGAGAGAGTGATGATAAATTAAATTTAGTGTATTCAGAAAGAACACAATCAATTAAAAATTAATTTAAAATTTATTAATTATATACTTTTTTTTATTATTATCAAAAATTGTAATTATACTTAAAAAAAAAAAACTGAAGAGAGATGGCAAATTAAATTAATTAAATTTAAAATTATTCATTTTGACAAATGACAGTAAATAAATTTGATAAAAAATGAAAATAATCTTCTTCGACAAGATTCACATATGATAAACCGGTGAATGTTGGTTCGATTGGTTCTAAATATTGTAAAGACTCATCATTGTCTGTTGTAGTAAAACATTGTTCATCATATTGTTGATCCATTGGCGTTGATGTTGGTATATTTAAATTGGTACGTTGTGGTGTTGAACCAGAAATTGGACTTATATTTGATGTAAAACTCAATGTTGATGATGAAGGATTTATTGATTGTTGTGTTTTATGTAGTTGCTGCTGTTGATGTTGTTGCTGTTGCTGTTGCTGTGTTGTTAAATGTACCTTACGCATAACATTTACACGCATTGAATCACGCATGGATAATTTTGATACTGGTGGCGGAGGTGTTCGTTGTTGTTGTCCACGTTGACCCATAATAATATTCTCCTTATCCCAATCCTCATTAATAGTAGTCGCATTTTCAGTATCATCATCATCATCATTATCATCTTCATCATCATCAACGACGATTACATCGTCAGTATTTATTTTTTTTTCATATTGTTTATTTTTTATTAAACGAATACCATATTTACGACGATATAATGAACCACGAGGATCTAATGATAAAATTCGTTTTTTAACAAAATCATGAAATTGTAACATTTCTGTACTTAATTCACGTTTTATTAATTGTTTTTCACGATTTGATAAATTTGTATCTTTTATGGCCAACAAACTTTGTGATGCCAACAATGTTAAAAGATATTCTAATGCAATGACACATAATTTTGTATCTAATCTTGTTAATATCTCATATGATGGCATTGTTAATGATGTACTTGTTCCACCACTACCCGATGTCATTGAATGAGATTTTAAAAATGGAGTACGTGAATTTATTGTTGAAGTTGTTGCGGCCGATTGATTTAAATTACCCTCATTTGTGTTAATATCATTGCCATCATCAACACAATCATCGTCATTTGTTGTTGACACACCGGTATTTTCAATTGTTGTAGAAATTATAGTATATGGAAGATTATTATTATCATTGTCACTTTTATTAAATATATCAGTTAATGGTATTTCTTCAAATTCATATTGTTGCTGTACGAAGAACAATAGAAAAAATAATTTAATTAAATATGGCGTAGTTGAAGAAAAAATAAAAAAAACATCAATAGATTTTTTAAATACCAAATTTAAAGATTTTGTAAAAATTCCTACAGCACTTAATAAAATACCAAATGTTAATTGTGGCACTGTCGAATCAACATTTAATTTTGGTGCACCAAACTGAATTTCAATTAATGGTTGCCATTGTGATGGTATGAATTCAATTTCGGTTAATAAATCAATTAGTTTAGGACTAAATACAAGCAAACATTTTGTACATAAAATGATGATTTCGGTGAGACTAAAAGAAAAAAAAAATCATAAATTAATTAATTATTATGTAAACTAATTTCTTTAGGAAATGCTATAATTTTAGTTTAATTATACTCATTCATTGGTTGGATTAATTCAACGGAAAATGAAACTATACCGCCATCTGGTTTACCATCTGATTGATTGTTATTAATAACTAAATCAACTTTAGAACTTTCACCACCACCACCACTACCTTCCATTAAACGTTTTAAAATTTTCGGACGATAAATTAATGACACCGAATGATCTAATAAAATTTGAACACATCTCTGAAAATAAAAAAATTAAATTATTTAGAAATTCCATTGTAATTGTAATTGTAATTGTCCATCATATATTCTGAATTATAATTAAAATCCTATTCCTTTCATACTAGTGTTGCACTCACATTTCGTCACATTTCGTTAATACTAGTTCATACTAGTGTTGCACTCACATTTCGTTAATAAAGTTTATTTCTATATGAGAAAAAAAATGTCTGCCATTCCAACAGTAGGTTAAACTACTAGGAACATTGTGCATTTAATAGAATTCAAAGATTTGAAATAATCAATAAATGATGATCGAGATTTTGGGGATATGTCAGTTCAACAAGTTTGGAAGGAGGATATTAGACCGCAAAGAGTATTTTAACAAGTTTGCTGACAGTCTACAGGGATTTTCCTTGGAATGTTTAAAAAAAATAGTGTAAATATACAATAAATTTACTAAACATATTTAAGATACTCAAGAGATAATACTGGGGACTAATCAATCGAAATTGTCGATGATACCTGCTTTCTGGAATTTACACAATTTAATACAACTGCGTAAGTATTTCAAAAACATATATGATACTTCGATGTAGAATAATTTAACAACTTGACTGTTGTGAATGTTTGATAGATGCCATAATAAGCTACACTTTTAGTAACATATCTTTAAATAGGATCTATAGGTACGATGAGAATGTATTGTATTCTCAGTTTATTGGAGTAATATAGCAAAAAAAATCATTTAGGGTTGAGTACATTCAGCATCACTAAGTAGCGAAGTGGTATAGCGCTCATGTTTATTAATCATGAAATATAGAGGGTTCAATTCCCGCTATTTACATAGGAAATTTTTCGGTATTTATTTTAATACTGAAATTTTTCAGCTGTGTGACCATTAGCTCGTTTATGGAATAAAAAAAATACGGATATCTTTGAAAATATGGTATTGGACGCTACTCAAAGATTAACAATGTCTGCACACACAACACACATCGCTGTGGGCTGATCACACATATAAAAATAAAAGAATTATAAAAACATCTATCTTTCGTTAATTGCAGTACAATTTGTGAATTGTTATATGCTCCCATGCGGATTAATTTACTAACTTGGCTGTAATGAAAGATGCCATAAGCTCCACTTGGAGTAATATGATTTTCTTATAAAAAAAAATTTTTCTCTTTCGATTTTGGCGCTTGTATTATAATTTCATAAAATAATTACCATTAAATTAATCATGCTCTGTTGATGTTCTAAACGCCATTCTTTTTCATATGGTATTAATTCATTTATTAATTCTAATGTTGATTTTATTAAAATTCTAGCTTTTTCATCCATTGTATGTTTTGACAATAAAATGGAATCAACTAGATATTCCTCATGAATACCAACAAATGAAATGGTTTCAGATAATACTTGATAACCATGTTTTTGTAATAAACATGTTATAAATTGTATACCTTTTGCATAAATTAACCACCAATCATTTGTTTGCCATTTATTTTGTATTGATGGATTTACTATAATATTTGATGATGATGTTATTGTAGATCCTGTCGTTCCCGTTAACGATGATGTCGACATCGAAGACGGCAGATCTGTTCCTAGTGTCGCTGCTGATGGTACATAATATGATGATTGAATTTGTAATAATTCTTTTGGCGGTAATAATTTTAACCATAAATAATCCATAATTGAACAATTTATTAATTCGATTGAGCATTGTCCTTTCGATAATATTATTAATAAATCTAATAATTCGATTGTTATATGTTTGGTTTTATATAATTGTAATGTTGAATTCAGACAACTTAATATACGAAAACATAAATGTTGATTAATAATTTGTCCATACCAATTTAAATTATCATTTTCGTGACGTATAAAATGTATTGCCATTTTTTTTAATAAATTTATACTTAATATTATTGATAATTTTTTATATATTAAATTATTATTATTATTAATATTATTATTATTAATAGCATTATTGGTATTATTAATATTACTTGCATCCTTACGTATACTATTTTCAATCTCCGTTAATTCAATACATAAAATTTCTGATATTGAACGCATAAATTCGGATGATAATAATTGATCTTGTATTATTTCGTTGGATAATAAATCAATAATTTTAAATGTTATCGATAGTATTGATTCACGTGCACGTGCATGCAATTCATTGTACGATATTGCTAATGAATTTAATAATAATCGAATTTGTTCGATTAATTCATTGTCTTCATTAACATCATCGGTATACTTAAATTTATAGCTAAGTATAATTATTAAATATAATTCCGATATGATAATAAATGGACGAAAATCATTTGATGTTTGTGATCGTTTGACCATAATTTTTAATAATTTATTTAATATATATTTTTTACTATCATTTGGTAAAAAAATTTCATGTAATTTTTTACGTCGTAACCCTTTTTTTCTCATTATAATTGTTAGCAAATCTTTAAATGATTGTAAACGGCTTAACCATTCTGGTACCTGATTATATATAATATCGTTTTCAATGTCACCACTACTAATTGTTTTATTGTGATTGTCATTATAGACTTCATTATTATCACTATCACCCGAATTATCACCACCATCACCTTCTTCTGGTATATTATCTAATATATTATCAACCCATTTATGAAAATATTTATAATTTAAAAATTTTTCAAATGCAACTTTTAAATGTTCATCTAAATTTTTTTTTATACGACGTGTTCGATATATTTCAATGGATAATATGTTAAATAATTGTGAATAGGCACGTATATTATTATTAATATTCTTACAAAATAATATATTTGTTAATGATGACCAAAAATCAGGTTTTTCTAATAATTCTTTAACTAATGTTTGCATATTATTTTTCCATAATGTATGAAATAATGACATTATACCATTTAACAATGGGCTAACAATTGTTTTCGGATCCTTTAATATAACATCTAAATATTCAGACATATACGTTAATATACCATCGGTTATTTGGTAGGTTTTTTGTGATTTTATTAATTTTCCCAAAAATCGTTTTTCATGTTGATAATTAATTTTAAAAAATGCTTGTGTTAGACCCGGTTGTTTAACAATACACGAATCGACAAATTCTATTATTGCAATTTTTAATATATCATTTTCTAAATAATTTGGTAAACGTTGTAAAAATATTAAACGTATTTGATCTGGTTCCATGTCTAAACAGGCCAATAATGACATTTGAAATTCGATAGCAAAACGACGTAATAGGCGACACGATAATATTGGTAAACGACGATTAAATATATTTCCCATATAACTTGTTACAACCGGTATTATACGTAATGTATCCCATTGTTTTGGTTGTGTATAAATTATTGTTTCTAACGGTGATAATATATTATGATTATTGTTAGTATTTAAATTTTTACAATTTGCATCAAAATCCATAATAATACAATTTCTTAAACGTAATATTTGCATTAATATTGTCATCGATAATTGTACAATTAAATTTAAACCAGATTGTGATGCTACCATCCAATTAATTTCATATTGCATTTTATTTTCTAAGTATGCATTTCCCATTGCTATAAATCTACAAAATAAAATAGAAAAATAGAAATTATTTAATGGTCTGTAAAGGCGATAATTTGACAGTGGGTTTCATAACCATTGTGTAACCAGAACCAATCGATTCGCCATCAACAAAATGGCTCTACGAACATGTATTTTATTTGTTCGTTTATGAAATATATAAAAATATATAAAATACATTGTATTGAAAGCTACTCAAAGATTAATAATATCTGCAGACAAATTAATCACTCATACAAAAATATAGAATTCAAGAAACATCAATTTTTTAATAAACGAAGACCAATTTTGTGAATTGTTATGTACTCCCATGCAAAGTCATATACCGATCTGGTTGTAATGAATATTTGGTAAATGTTATAAGCTCCACTTAAGTAACATGACTTGCGGGTGTAATAAAAAAATAAATAAATATATAAATATTACCTTAATAAAATCATTCCATTATCCAATTGTAATAAACTATAGGCACAAACATTTCTTAATACTGTTCGTTGTTTATCATTACGCAATTGTTCCGTTGTTAATTGTAATATATCAAAAAAATATTCTAATATTTGTGTATAAATTGTTTGACGATGATCTTCACATTCGAAACGCCATGAATGTATGTGAGGAAATATTTCACGTAATATAAATATAAGACCAGGTAATTCGATAGCTGGAACATTATTTAATGAAAGCTAAATTGAGAAAAAATATTATCTCATTAAAATTTTATTAATTAATTATAAAATAATAAAATTAATTCGTCTCTTACTTTAAAATAGGTTTTTAAAAATTGTAAATATGACATTAAAAAATCATATCGACCATAATTTTTTTCATAATTTACTAAATAATAACCAATTAAACTTGAATCAAAACTAATACCCATCGACAATGATTTATAATTTAATTGTAAATTTGTTATTACCGGTAAAATTTGTAACGTTATAATACGTTGAAATATTTCATTTTCAAATAATGGTAATAAACATGAGCAAACTTCAAAACATTTTGTGAGCAATTCAATTGGTGGATTTTGTATTAATTTAAATTTTTGTAATATATCAATAACCATTTCAATTGGATGTACCATTTCATTTGTTATATCATTGGGATTTTTTATAAGTTTTATTTCACATGCTAAATATGTTAAACCAGCTACGATACGACGTTTACGCATATCATTTATTTCGGTATATTTCAATGTATCACTTAGCAGTACATTTATTTCATTATGTAAAATATGAAAATAATTAACTGTTATACGAAAATGAATTGTTGTCTGCTGTTGTTGTTGATTATCTTTTATTAAAACAATTGTACCAGCGGGTATTGTCCAATTAATTTTATTAAATGGCATATAATTTGCCATCAAAATAAATTCATTTTCATTTGATGATGACAATTTTAATTGTATATTTTCAGAATTATAATGTTCTGAATAAATTGGTAAATTTTCTAATAAATTACGTATCTATTTAAAAAATATATTGTAAGAATTATTATAAAAATATTAACATTATATAATTTATTAATTTTCTCACATATTTTCTATTTAGTTCAATACCAGTTGAACTTATAGCATAAGCAATTTCTGATAATGATATAAAGTCAATTGGAAAATTTTCTAATGCTGTATTTAATAATGATCGACAACCATAATCTTAAATTGAATATTAATTATTAATAAATTAATTAATTTGTAATTGTTTAGTTTATATTTATATACCTTCTTTTGTACAAAATTCTTTAGCAATTACAGATGTTGATAGTAATTCACATAATAAATCATAAATACCATTATGTTGTGCTAGGGCACCGTCATTATCAAATATTTCACATAAACGTGATAAATTATTGTAAATACTTTGTCTTACAATTTTTGCAACCATATTAGAATCCTTTAAATGAAAAAAATAAACATTAAACTAACAAAAATTGATGATTGTAATGTTAAAAGTATAGAACATTATAAAAATAATTAAATCTATTTTGTGTCAAACAATTTCTCTCACACTTTTTAAACTAAAATTATCATTCATTGTAAACATTACTACACATTTCCAACACCAGTAAAATTCGTGTTAATAGGTGAATTTAAGTGAAATGAATTAGATTTGAACATTTACTTTTGTTAATTGTCCTCTATACACACACACAATTAATAATTAATATTATAAATATAACTTATTACCTTATACATTGGATGGCAAATCATTTTTTTTAAAAACGTAAATACCCCTAATTGAACAGATTTGATAGCAAATTGACGACATTTTATAAAATTTTCATCATCTTCTTGTAAATTTATAACATTTAATTGTAGCATCATCCATCCTAATAAAATTGGACCATGTTCAACATTTTGATGCATTGTTATAATATCTTTTTCAAGTAAATTTATAGTATCAGTTATCCAGGTTTTATTTAAACTGAAATAAAAAAGTACATATTCCGTATTTAAATTCAGTTAACTAAAAAATTTTCAAAAAAAAATAAAAAAAAACAATTTTTACAAATTTAATTAAGGTAAACTTACGTTTGCCGAACATCAAAACATTTTAAAATTATTCCAATTTCATTGTACATAATTTTTAATTTTAATTCCTTATGAACACTATTAGAATCATCTAAAAATTGATGTTGTTGTCGTCCAAATAAATGTGATTTAAATACATTTATTAACACTTTTATTTCACTTGGTAATATACCACCAGAATGTATAATTATAATTAAAATTTGTAAAATTTCATTAATTTCACGTAATTTTCGTTCGGCGTGGGCTTGTAAAATTTGATGTTTATTAAAAAATTCTGAATTTGTACAATTTGCGGTTTCACCAATTAATAATTCTAATTGTTCGATATATGATTTTCGTAACAATGGCAATTGTAAACTATCAATTATTTTTTTATATTCTTCATTATATGGATGTTTTAGGGACTTATAAAATACCAATAATGTTTTTGCAATTTTTAACATTATCATACGTTCTAACGTATAAAATTCCCACATATCATATAATAATTTTATCATATTTGATTCCGTTGATAAATAAGTTGTTAATGTATTTATTGAACCACGATATTCATGTATTAAATAATAACAAAATATTGACCATGCATGTAATATTTCAATGTTGAGAAATTCTTTTAATTTTTCAATAAATTGATATAATTTTCGTGGACAATTTGACTTTACAGTGTTTTCATCAGATTTTTTAGTTGCCGGTTCCAATGCATCAGCTTTTATACCATTTAATAATTCATTTGATATTTCATTGAGTTTTGTATAGACAACATCTTTTGGTGTTTCATAATAAATACCCGATATTAATTGCCAAATTTGTTTCCATTGGCTAAAACAAAAGAAAATATTGAAAATTATTTAATTTTTAAATTTATATCTATTTTTAAATTCTATTAAAACAAAAGCAAGGTTATGTTGCAAAGATAATTTTTTTTTGTTTCTTTTACAGATTTGTTGCACTTACGTTTTTCTTCCAACTACAGCATCCATTTCAATTACGAAAAATTATATTAATCATAAACAATAATTTACAAATTTATTTTAATTAATTAATAATAAAATTGCATTCACTAAACTAAATTCTAATAATTTAATTTTGTACAAGTAAAAAAAATAAAAACTAATAAAACAAGAAGACAAGAAAAAGCGGTAGTGATTGACGTAAGAGGGCGCAACAAAAGTCAAACAAGTTAGCACAAGAGAGAAATGCAATATAAAATTTTTAGGACGCGTTTCTGACTTTGACTTTTCAATAAATTTTAAAATTGTATAATTATTGCTCCGCACTTATTAAAGCGTCGTTAATTACGATTTGCAATTGCGAATAATTAAATAATACAAGTGTTTTTTATTTTATTATTTCATGAATAATAAATTATAAAAATGCATCTCCAGATGTTTTTTTCCCAACAGTAGCACTGAAATACTGAGAGCTGAAAAGTTACTTCAAGTGTTTTATATTTAGTAAAAACAAATTCTTATTTGCAATAATTTGTTGAAAACATTTATATTTCTGAATTTATTTACAATTTCATGAAAGTCGATTAAGGTAGTTTTTATGCGGAAACTTGAAAACTTCAGCGTATCGTTTTGTCCTTTCGTATAAACGGTATATTTTCAACAATATGTAAAGTGAGCTTAATGGATTTGTCATTATAGTTATCATCCGTTCATTATAGATAATTTTATGAACAGATCCACATCCAGGAGGACATATTGATGTGAAAAATAAATGCCTACATCGTTCGGCGCATTTCCATCATTCATATTCATTCCAACCTCACCCACTGTTCGCCGACTCAGCCAACATTTAATTTCTATTTTTCACCTGTAAAAGATTACAACCAAGCTGGATTATTGAATTTTAAAGTTCTTGGAAATATTTTAAATTCTTAAAGTATATATTATATAATGTTCATAATAAATATTCATCTATAATTTTACGTTTACGGAAAAAAAACTAGAAAAAGTAAAAATAAAAATCGTGAGTATAATTTCATTTCCGTACCGTAATTAGTGAATCTCAACCAAAAAAAAATGCTATTTCTAAAAATAATTCTTTAATATATTTTCTATTTAATATTTTAGTATTTGGACACTTAAAAAATATATTGTAAAAGGAACATTTTATATTCTAATAAAAACATACGAATTATAGAATATCACCACGTGGATATAAATTATATATAGTGTAGAAAAAAAACTAAATTTCATTTTAGTTTGTATTACGAAACGATAATTAAAAAGAAAAAAAAATGGTATTTTTTACTTGCAATCATTGCGGAGAATCTTTAAAAAAGAATGCTGTAGAAAAACATTATTTGCAAAAAAAATGTAAAACTTTAGGAATTTCAGTAGGTTGTGTTGATTGTCTACAAGATTTCCATGAAAATGAATATGTAAGTCACACAAAATGTATTACTGAAAACGAAAAATATTCAGCTAAAGGATTTGTTGCAAAACCAGATAAAAATAAAGGAGCACTAAAACAAGCTCTTTGGACAGATATTATAAAAGATGTTCTTTTAAACAAACCAGCATTAGATGGACAAACAAAACAAATTCTCCAACGTATTAGCGATCAGACAAATGTTCCACGTAAAAAACCAAAATTTATTAATTTCATACGTAACAGCATGAAATTAAGTCCAAATATTTGTGAAAAAGTTTGGAAAATAATTGAAGAAGGTTTGGCAGAATTTGCGAAGAAAACGCAAGAATTAAAGGAATCGGTGGCGGTAACTAATGGCAATAGCAAAGCTAAAAAACGTAAATCAACCGAAAATGATTCCACTGAAACCGATGAAAAACCATCGAAAAAGAAAAAACAAAAATCTATAGAAGATGCTTCTGAAACTAATAACGAAAGTGCAATGGAACTGGATGACTCTGTGGAACATGTAACTGGTGAACCCAGTGACGGTGCTGTTCCAGCAAATAATAAAAAATTTAAAAAGAATAAAAAGAATAATTTATCAATTACAAATGGTAATGCAAAAGAAGTCAGTATTGCGGAAGAAAATAATAATGATCAAACTGAAGCCATTACGTTAAAGAAGAAGAAAAAAAATAAGAATAAATTAAATAAAGTGTTGACAGATAAAAGAATTAATGATACCAGTGTTGTTGATAATACGGAAAAATCCAAGAAGAAAAGTGAACCAAAAGATATAGTTGTTGAAGAAGCAGTTGCTGCAAATGAAAAAATTGATGTTAAAGTTGCTGGTGAAAAGAAAAAAAATAAAAACAAAAATAAGAATAAAAACAAAAATAAAAATCAAAATCAACAACAATTAACAACACTAGATAAAAAATTAAAAATTGAAATTGTTGGAGCAGCAGCAGATGCTGCTAACCCAAAAATAAATGTTGGTGAAAAGAAAAAAAATAAGAATAAAAATAAAAATCAAAATAAACCACAATTAATTACCACTACTGATAAAAAATTAAAAATTGATAAACTTGAAGGGAAGAAATTGAAAAAATCAAAGGCAATGCAGAAAAAAAATTCTCCGGCTAATTAAATTAATTCTATAATTCTATATTATTAATTTAATTTAAATATGATTTTTACTTTTTAATATAAACAAAAAAACAAACATTGTTTTAGATTTTTACATGAAATTTTCAATGCCGCCAGTTATAAAATAAATGGTATTGAAGAAAATGAATAGCCCACAATTTGAAAATAAGGTTACACTAAAATAATTTAATTTAATTACAAAATTTATAAAATAAAATTCGTTTTATTAAATTCATAAATAAATATTGAAATTTTTAATTTTATTATTAGTTTATGTTCTTGGATCTCTTGCAAAACTTTACAAACGAAAAATGTGGCTTTTAAAATACCTATCGTATTATCTCGTAAATAATAAGAATGTAGTGTCTGATAGACATTTAGAATCGAATCCAGGCAGATATCCAGGTTAATTTTAATTAAAAATTTTTATAAAATTAGTTTAAATATCAATTGTTGAACAACATATATAATTATAACCGTATGTCTGATGAAGGCTTAATCCATGTAATTGACGGGACCAAGTTTGAAATTGTACGTGTTATGCGACTGGTGGTACACACAAAATCCTATTCCGTTTCATTTGGTTCGTACATAATAACATACTTCATACAAACAAATTATTGATAAATTGTGCAGTACTCAAAACCAGATATACCCATTCCCAATCCTATCCCACTCATATTACCTCAGAAATATTACATTATTACAGATACAGAAGCCAAAATTATATGATGTTGCGGCGGCCGTCCCCAATTCAACAATTAAACATTGAAATTTTGAAAATGGTCAGAATCACAATTGGTACTATAAACGGATAACATTCAAATGATGTATGTGTGTAAAATGTGAATAAAAAAGAAAGGTAATTAAATAAATTAATTTGAGTATAGAAATAATAGAAAATACTAGAGGTTTTTCAAAAATTTTACAGCAACTTCACAAATTACTACTAAATATTAATGTAAGTAAACTAGCCCTTACGTAACTAACGCAAATTCTGCCACATGGGATCAAAAATATATCACCGCACTCATGCCGCACTCGCACTTGACCGGAAAAAAAACTTGTTGCGCGTTATTATGCCTGGCGGGCGTCGATGTTACTTTATCACTTTTTCAGTCGAAGTCAAACTCACAAGCAGAACACTTAAACCGACAAGTGAAGAAAAATAAAAATAAAAAAATTATATATTTTTAAATCAAAAAAAGTAAAATATTAATAATAAAAATAAAATTTACAACAATGGATCCGTGGATAAGTGTAGCTGTAATTACAAGTAATATGCACACATTTATTACCGATATAGAATATATAAGAAAAATATAGAATATAAAATTTTAACAAAAAAATGTTTTCCAGTAAGCGATCGATGTAGTCAAGGAGAAGCACCTGATCTCAGTGGCCTACATTTACAAGATTTAGTTATAAATAAATTAAATACAAATGATATTGATTATAGAATTATATCAGATGATCTAGAGGGAATTAAAGTGATAAAAAATGATTGTCTAAAAAATATGTTTTTCATATTATTTATATTTAAATTTAATTTAATTTTTATTTTCTTTTTTTTAGGCCTGTTTATTTGATTTATGTGATGTTGCACAAGTTAATGTAATCTTTACTACTGGTGGAACTGGTTTAGGTCCACGTGATAATACACCAGAAGCAACGAAATGTGTTATTGAAAAAGAGACACCTCAAATAACATTAACGATGGCATTATGTAGTTTAAAAGCTACAAAATTTGGTGCATTGTCAAGGTAATTAATAAAAGAAGGTTGAATTGAAATCCTATTTAAATGTATATATTTATTGTTATTATAATATGTATTTCTATCTATTTCTGAAGAGCTGTAAGTGGAATACGTAAACGAACACTTATTATAAATCTACCAGGTAGTAAAAAAGCGGTTGATGAGTGTTTTATGGCAATATATGAAATTATACCACATGCCATTGAATTGATAACAAATCAATTAGAAAGGGTTAAACAAATACATGAAGATATATCTAATAGTAAAATTGAAAAGAAAAAATTTCCTAAATCTAAATTTATACATAAATGTTCACATGGCACATCAACGGATGTAAATGATCGTAAATCAAAGTATCCAATGATAGATGTTTCACAAGCTTTACAAACAATATTTGATAAAATCGATAAACATCAAATACGGCGAAGTGTTCATTATAGCGTAAATAGTCCAATTAATCATCCATCATTTCGTGCATCTATCAAAGATGGTTATGCGGTTAAAACAATTGATGGAAAAGGTAAAAAAAAAGTGGTAGGATATATTAATGCCGGAGATTATGTTTTATCGAATGATTTTGGACCAAATGAATGTTTTAAAATAAATACTGGTGCACCGGTACCAGATTTCGCCGATTGTGTTATACAAGTTGAGGACACAAAAATTATAAGTGCGAATTTGGGAGATGAGTTTGAAATTGAAATATTGGTTGATCCTGTTGAAAATTTGGATATAAGGTATTTATTTTTTAATTATTTTCTTTTTTTTTTTTTCATAATATAGAATTTTTTTTTCTCTTAAATATGCAGACCCATTGGTATGGATTTAAAAATTGGTGAACCACTTTTTACTACCAACGATGGACAGTATATGGGTGAGGTAGCATATTTATCAATGCTTGCTAGTGTCGGATTGGAATCGCGTTCTAATGTAAATTATTTACAATTATATATTTTAAATTTATTTATTTATTTATGCATTAATTTATAGAGTCATTTCAAAATTGGTATAATCTCAACTGGAAATGAATTAATACCTCCTGGAAAACCATTAAGATCAGGTCAAATATATGATTCGAATACAATTATGTTAAAACAATTATTATTACAATTTGGTTTTAATACTATACATTGTGTAATTGCTAAAGATAAGTAAGTCAAAAATTGTTATTGTCAATTTGTGATTTCATTTATTCAAAATGCATAGTTATAGTTGCTATGTACTGTAAAAATACACAGTTTAATTCATTATTTGCGTGCCAGTCAGAGTTTTTGTGTTTTCCTGATCTGTGAACATTTAATATTAACGAAAAGAAATCTGATTGTGAGCACCGATCAATTTTCTAAGATTATCTAACGATAATTATATCCTCGGAAATGTTCTAAAGAATACTTGAAAAATTAAAAACATTGTTCTAAAATTCAAAATGACTAATACATATACATATAAATGATATAATTGTTCCATGATGCACCTCATATGAAGGTGTTCGAATGAGAAGAATTTAAATGATAGGCATAGTTTAAGGAAAAGTGTTATTAATTTAATATATACATTGTTTTAACGGTTTCTCGATCCGCTAATAGTTATAGCGTTATACTATTAATCAAATACGATATTATTAATTTTAATTATTTTTTACAGTCCAACATCATTGGGTGAAATGATAACAGAAGAATTGAATGATTGTTTATTTATAATATGTAGCGGTGGTGTTTCAATGGGTGATAAAGATTATGTTAAAGATGTTTTAATTGAATCAAATTTTAACATACATTTTGGACGTGCTAATATGAAACCAGGGTATATTTTAATAGATTATTAACTAATCTAACGCCTATAAAATATATACAATTTATAATTTCATATATTTTGTTATAGAAAACCTATGACATATGCATCCCACAACACCTATGCACAATATTTTTTTGGTTTACCTGGAAATCCAGTTTCAGCATATGTAACATTTCACATATTTGTTTTACCGGCATTACGTTACTGCAGAAAATATCCAATAGAAAAATGTAAATTACCCTCTATCACTGTAAAGGTAATTTTTAATTTAATTATACCTAATCGTTGTTTTTTGTTTTTTGAACAAACAAAAAAAGAAGATGCGGATTATTTATATCTTTTTTTTTATTATGAATTTTTAGTTAGAAAATGATAGCTATGAATTAGATGCACGTCCTGAATATGCAAGAGCAAAAATTATTTCCAAAAGTGGTGTACTTTATGCTTATATAACTGGAGATCAAGTAATTTCTATATGTGTTTTATAATATCAATTTTGAAAATTAATTTGATTTTATTTTATAAAACGTAGATAAGTAGCCGATTACAAAGTATTGTTGACGCTGATGTTTTATTACAGTTACCAGCCCGTACAGAAGCAATGCCTGTAATATTAAATGGTGCTTCAATAGATGCACTCGTTTTGAAACATGATTTTATTTCGGAATATCGTTAAAGATAAATAATTTAAAAATAATAGCAAAAATTAAGTATTCAAAGTAAATTTAATTAATATGGGTATTAATTTTAAGGTATTTCAATTTTATTTATAGATTTTAAGCATTTATTTTTTTAATTGAAAATACTAAAATAATATCTTTTTTAATATTAATTTGGCATCATAAAGTTTTAGACATTTTTACGCAATTAATTTTTTAAATATTATTTTATTAAAATCCCAACATCGTGAAACACAACAAGATGTACCGGTTCGCAAAGGTATTTTCTGTTAATTCATGTGGTAGCCATTGGCCTTTTTTTGGGATCGTTTTCAATGACATGGAAACATTTGAAAAAGTTGCTTCATCCATTATTAACTCTCGTCTCTCTTGCAGTGTTTGAGCAGAATTTTCGTTGCATTTTTTTCAGCTATCCAGTGCGTCATTAGTCACAACAAAATCAACTCTATTGATGTATGCAGATGTAGCTTAACGTAGGAGAGGAATGCGCTTCTGCTAGATTTATTTTGAGTTTAAGTTAATGGGTAGCACTATACCCCCATTTGGCCTATAGCTCATCCCAAATAATATATGAACGCATACAATAAAATATAAAGGTCATGCAGATTTAAAAATTATTAATTTTAATTTTTTATATTTTGTACTATACTAATAATACTTAATTATAAGTAAAATAATATATTAGTAAATCTTCCATAACACACTATTATAATAACCAAATTATATCATAATAGTAGGTATAGTACGATTATATTATAAATGAAATTATTTAGAGATCATGTTGTAGAGAGACTTAGTTATTAATATCATGTGTGCGTTGTCGTCGTGGTCATGCTTATGTTGGCATGAAAATTTGAATGAAAAAACAATTTTCTATATAAATTTATAATTATTGATGTTTGCGTGTACAATAAATAATATTATATTTATTTTATTTCTCATTATTTGAACACAATTACCCACAAATAAAATTAAAATACAAAAACTCTATTTATTATATCTGTTTTTGTTTGTTTTTCGCTGGTCTTTAACATTCTTTCTTGCACATTTGTATTATATACAAAAAAACAACATAAAATCTATTGTCATTTGGATGATGATAAATCTTTAATTTAATTTAATTTAATATAATTTGGTGAAAGTGAAATTGAAATTGCGATGACCTTTATATAAGTACCTGGCTGCGTTATATATATATATATATACAGATATAGTATATCTTCTTAATTTTTTATCGTTGCTCTGTTTTATCTGAGTGTGTGTGTGCAAATAATCAAATAATTTATTGCAAAAAAAAATGACTAGTAAATATTTTTATTGTTGGTGATTTGCTGGTGGGTGTTACAAAACAACTATACACTAAATTCACCAAAAGGACAGGGTAAGGTTGTTTGTAAGTAATTACATGACTAACATATTTGGGTATATAACAATGGAAGCAATTAAATCCTCTGCAATGGAATTTCTATTAAATCTACCATCACGGTGAGGTGATATGCAAAACGAAAGGAATAACTTTGAGTTTTAAAATTCAATATAAGTCGATGTCTTATCCTTCTTATCTTATAAATGAACTCGACGATTGGCGATTGAAGATTCAGAAAATAAACGTGTAATACGTGTAGTAGAGGGACCCATGGTTGTTGTTATAAGCACTAAATTTTGTATCCATTCTTCTTGCAGGTACAATGTTCTAAATCATTAGGAAATCAGTTGGGGAATTTGCCGCAACTATAAGCACAATGTAGATCCAAATAGTGTTGCACATATAGATTTTACATAAATACGCGTATAATCGAACACAGACTTTCATGAGGAGTGTGGGGAACTTAAACATATGAAATGCTTTGAGTAGAATCAACAGGAAATTAAGAAGGTATGGGTCGACAAAGGGGTCGATGACGCGAATGTGTAATTTCCAAAAGCAAAGTGCCTATGGTAAAGACTGGAGAAAAGTGAAGACTATATAGATCAATGCAGAACAAAATATCTAAACGGTTTAATTGTGAAGCTCCATGCACTACCAATGTAAATTGATAGGAAGTTGTCGCCGCTGTGTTTTTTCATTTCTCCAAAAATATTTTTCTATTATAAAATATTGAAATTTTTGAAAGTTTTATATTAATTAATATATTTTCATAGTTTTTATTTTATGTTTAATTATATGTTTAATATTTAAATACGCTATTTTCTAAATGCGTTTACTTAAATTTTATATTCATATATCAATCAATATAATATAAATAATAAAATTAAATATTAACAATTTCTTATATTTAACCTATTTGTATTCTGCTTGCGTTTAATTGTCAATTAAATGTAGTAGTAGTGTTAAGTCACACGCCGTTTAATAAAATTTCAATGCACAATAACAGGTTAAATAAATCCAAAATTAAAGATAAAATAATATAATTAATCGTGCGTAAAATTTTCACACATTTTAATTATATATTATTGATATTTAAAAAAAATGCTTGTATAGAAATTGTTTTTTTGTAATCGTCGATAATTGATTGATTACTTAATTGTTGTTTATATTATGAAAACCATTAAATTCTCTAATATAGTCTAAGTCTAATGTTTAATACACAATTTATATATTATATAAGCTATAGATATGGCACACAACGTATGCGGAAAAAGTTACATAGATAAATTAAGTGTATCCTGTATTATTCATATGATGTTTTAATGTTTACTTTCATCAGTAACAAAGCATGAGACGAAAATGATAACTTAATGCGACTATTAATACCATCACCATCCATTTTTATTGTTGTACATATTCACGATACATTGTATATAGTGTTGCGTATGCAATCGAATAGTCAGAGTTTTCACCATAACAAAAACATCAGTAATAATAAATTATTAGTTTTTGTTCTGATACAGCGCACGTATATATACGTGTTTTGTTAAAATATATTCAATGCCTACCCGATGTGACCGGTTATGTGCGTTATCTTAAATTGTTTAGGAAGCATATTTTTTGATGTATCTTTCAATGGTTTCAACTCTATTGCCTCTATATACATGACTGTATGTATGTAAATTAAATCAGAATCCATCGGTAAGTGTCGTTGGTTTAGTCGACCTTTCCGCATAATTATAAAAATATATAATAATTATTTCTTGATCGTTATTGAGTACTTTTTACTTTCCTTTCACAGTCATTTTCATTATATTATTATGAACAATATAATGTAAATTATATAATGAAATTTATGAAGTATTGTATTTCTTATATACTTGCCTTTTTATATACTATCATTGTAAGCGATCATGATCCTCCCATTAATTATTTATTATAAGTAAGAAGAAAATAAGAAAAAAAAACGTTCGCAAAAATATAATTTATGATTATAATAATAAAAAAAAAAAAAATTAAAATGTTTTTTAAATATTGAGTGTATGCCGATGATTCTTTCCTTATTTTTTGAGTAAATAATATAAAACATTTGCATCTTTCGTACAATAAACGGATTCGCTAAAAGTAAGGAGTTATTTTTTGATGTATATATTCATCGATCGTAATAAATTGGAATGAAGTCATGCCTATGGTGAATACGCGCTGCGGGTGGAATAATACTTCACAGGCAAATGTTTTTATATATTTATTGTTTCCTAAACCGATTTGGTATGCTGAAACTTATGGTATGGTTTTTCCTGCTCTATAACGAAGTCATTATTTTTGAAACAATACTCTTTACAAATTGTATTCGATGAACTATAATCACCGTAAATTTCTGCAAAGAATTCGATATTCGTTGCCGCTATAATTCTTCGCAATAAAATAATGAAGTAAAGCTTTTCATAAATTCAATATTATATTTAAAATTAAATATACTATAATTATTATATTGCCGGCAAAGCCAAAAAGAAAGGTCGGAATCATAGGTATACATGCTATTCGTATATAAAAAGTATATATTAATATATAGAAAGTAAAAACTTGAACTTGAGAAATATAATTTATTTTATTATGTATTTATTAAAATTGAAGCGACGTAAAAAAAAAACCGAAATCTCTTTTGGTACATACAAAATCTGGTGGATGGGTGAATTGTTCGAATATACAAAAATATTTTATTATATATTTATATTCATATTATGTTATATATAATATATGATGATAAGTCTTTCTACTAATTATATATATTATATTTTACCACAGAAGATATTATATGTATGGACTCGAGTGGAGTATATTATATACAATTATATGAAACATGTATAGCTGTTTGTATATTATACCTTTTTAGTTTAATAATAAGTTTCATATTAATATCATATAAGATTTTTGTAGTGTTATTAAATTATATACATATATTTTTCAGATTATTTATTGTATGTACGCACTACATCAAGTCGCGCTTTATACAACAACAGTCGTTTAAATATAAATATATGAGCAAAAAATAATATGTGAAAGAAGAAATGAATTGTGTATGAACTTTTATCCAGTTTATTTGAAAGTGTTGTCAACAATTGACATGATGAAAGGATGAAATTATAATCTATTATTTACAATAATTGATACTATTTGACGCTTGTGCTTTGCTGCGTGCAACCTTACAACTGCATATTGGTAAATGCTAAATTTTCGTATGATATCATTTACAGACAGAGCTAAAGATAATTACAATACACACTAGCATTAGATTAAAAAACTATGGTGTAAAGTGTTCTGTGATCATTATGTGGTAAGTTACCCACATATATTCAGGGCGGATCATTCATCTCCAATTCCTTGATGATTCTACAGTGGATTCAATGAAGACATATGATCATTATTTTTTGCACTATGAGAATGACCGCATGACGTCTTCTTTTTGACGATTTTATGCATTCATAATCAAACAGCCGAAATATTTAGTTGGTTTTTTTTTTTTATGATTTATTAGTAAATTATTTTTTCATATACTAAAAATTATTGAACTAAAAAGTGTGAGTCAATACTGCTCAGAATCTATGAACTATAATGCAATCAGAGTTAGAATTGAATTTATAAAGGGTCATCGAAATCGAACTCTCAACTGAGTATTTTTACTTAAAACTCAATTGGTAATTGTGGTAATGCAGAGGGGAAAATGAAATAGTGGTTAAATGCGTTGTTTTACACATTCAAATAGAGATGAAAATGTACTAACATATGTATATTTATATAGTATATAACATTGGTTTTGTTGGGAACGGTTGACACCAAATCGCCTAAAAAAGATGCATAATAAGTGATTGGTCTGTTTTTGCGATGATTAGCTCTTATATTGATCAATAACTCAAGCGGGTTTTTAGATGCGATACTTCATTTCCAACCACTCGAATTTTTACAGAACATCGCATCCATCGAGGTGCAATGAGTTTGTTGCAACAACGACTTTACACCAGAACGGTCAGTCTTCTCGGGGTATTTATACATCAGTTAATTGGACTACAGCGACTGACCGCGACTATACAGCATTAGTATTTCAGACTAAAATAAATCTATGCAATAAAAATAACGACATAATTCTTACAAAACAATAGACTTAACCTTTATATACGGTTAATAAGATAACGATTTGTGTGGACATAGTCGTGTACAGTGTACTATACATTCTAGAAGCACTTAAATTAAACTTAATAATATCGTGGTTGTGTCAGGAATTGCCATATAAGACAGTTGGAGTCGTACGCTTCAACATAAAAGATAGTTTACCGCTTTGACGAAATAATATTTATTAAATGTGTACACGATTAGCGGGTACACTATATACATCAGATGAACTAACGAGACACATTGGCTGCGTCATTTCTTATCATTTTTTTGCGACAATGGGATCGGTGGATGCGGAAACAATTATACTTAAATATACATATATTACATTCACATTCATATACACATTGTAATTTGTAATAATATATAATATTTAAATATGAAATTGTATAAATAAAGCCTAAAGTAATTTTCACTGAAAATCAATTGGATATTTTTATAAATTATTGAATGAACGAATGATGGAACACTTGTTTAATTTTATATGGTAAAAAAAAATGAAGATAAATAAGTAAATAATTTTCATATTGAGGACAAACAAAATATTTTAATTATATTTTTTGTGAATACAATTTAATAAATAAAATACATCGCCTGTTCAAAAATCGCGTCTCGGCGGATATTTTTTTGTGGTTTTCTATACATATAAAATATAAACAATATGAAAAAAATGATTCAATCTTAATATTATTATTATTATTATTATTGTTATTATTTACTCGTTGTCGTACATATACTCGCGTATATATAAACATATTCAGTAATTTTTACGGAATTTGAATTTATACATTTATGAAGGTGGAATTTTTACATATATGGAGAAATTTTATCATATACAAAACATCTATAAACAAAAATGTTGGCTAAATATTATTATTTTGAATAAATTATATATGTGGAATTTGTGTGTTTATATAAAAATAATATATAATTTAATTAATCTATTAACACACTATTGCAAAAAAAAAATAAATATATAGTTTATTTGATAGACACATTGTCTATATAAATATTATTTAATTGACTTAAGAAGCACACCTTGAAAAATCTTATTTTAAATTTTAATTGCAATTATTAACTGAATTAAAATTTTGAACATGTTCAATCACTTTTTTTTTTGTTTGGTAGTAGATACAATTTAATTATAGTTCTTCAGAATAGAATAGCGCTAGAGAGAGAGAGAGTGGTGTACTTGAGGTGTTCTATCCTCAATGTAATGGATGGAAATTATATAATATATGCTTGTTGTTGTTATTTTTTTGTATATATGTAAATCAAATCAAATTATAATATTAAATTATATTGATTTAATATATAATTAAAAAAATATATAAAAAAAAAACTTTCAAAAGATTTCGGTTTTTTATAAATTTAAATATATAATTAAAATGATTAAAAATTAAAATTAAATATTCTATGGGAATTTATTTTCACATATTAATTTTAGGCCACCCCACAAATATCAATGTTAAAGATGTCATTAACGCCATGTTACATATATAATTTATTTTCAAATACAGTAAAATCTTCACAAAGATCTGGTCCCCGAATTCGTATGAACCCACTAAATTCCATTATTTTTTATATTCATCAATTTCACTACTGTTTTGACTTCGTTTTGACTCAGCTTCAGTCAGCCTATAGATAGTGAATTTCATTTAAAACATAACATACATTTACATTAACTATTGATTAATTCAACATATTCTCATGTAATCGACTAATAGCTCGTATTTGAGTCAAGAAAACGTATTCAAGTCGAAAATTGGAAATTGGTGTAATTTTTATTAAAAAGCTTGTACCTGTTTATGTATTACAAAATTTTACTCATATAAATGTACACACAACACACTGATCAGGGATCGATTTACAATGGAATCTGAGATATAAGTTATCATTCCGAACATATACGTAATTTATTGCGATTGAGCTCATTTCTTTATTAAACTACAATCACTTATTATCACACTAATATTTTTTTCATTCCTATTTATTTTTCACTAAATAATACCATTTTCAGTATTTTTCGATAATTATATTGTAAGATCAAAATGTGTGTGTTAATTTAATTTAATGGTATACAAATTTTTAAAATATGATTATAAAATACAGCAAATGTATTTAATAATTTAGTCAACAAATTGTTTATGATATTTATTGGATGGGTGAGATAGTAGAGATAGTAGATTAGCCGGTATGGGAAATTTCTGACAAAATCATGTAAAATTATTAAGTATGATAACTTAGTACCATTGTCACAGTTACATGTGATCGCATATACGACTGCTGACTATTCCGGTGGATATAGATCCGAAAATCATTGAGAAAAGAAATTTTAAAAAAGGCTTTGAACGAGGGTTGTGATCAGGTTCGATGAATCTATAAGAAGGCTGTGACAAACGTCCATTGAAATGTCCATCGGGTATAATATACAAAGGCTTCCTTGTTGTTATTTGTGGTGATCGAGACACACGGCCCAACTCCATACAATGTAAAATATTCGATTACTATTGGAGGAAGTCAAACTTCCAGGATTAACTAACTAAGTATAGCGTAGTGGTGTAACGTTCATATGTTAATCAATTGTGTAATATATCAATTGCCATCATCTATTCATTGATTTGTGTGTGAACCATTATGGGCCAATCACCCATATAAAAATATTGTAATTAAGGAAACATCTATATTTGTCGTTGTCGTGGTGAATTGTTATATATACTCCCGTGCCGGCTATAATTTACCACCGTGGCGGCTAATGTATGTTTGGTAGACGCCATATATGCTTCACTGCGAGTAACATATGACTTGCCTTATAGCAATAGATATCAATTATAGAAATTTAAAAAAAATGTCATATTAATCTTATCGCTGCGGTAGATAAGAATAATGTTTTAAGGTCAATTCGAAATTAAGTTAAGGAACGATAACGCGTGGTTCGTTAGAGAGTTACACGAAAACTCAAAATTAAGCGTAATATGTGGACCGCATTTAACTCGATTGTGATTATAATGTATAACGCCAGTGAGAAATTTATGTGCTTTGATTTGCAGATGATTCAATTCAAGAGAGATGTCCATTTTCGAGGTTTTACTACACATTCAATTAATTTAATTTACTAATTATAATGCAAAAAAAAAAAAAAATAGATAATTGTTTTAGTAAAAATAAAAGTAAAATTTCTTTTGTTACATTGTACGAGTATAAATATTTTGGATTCAATATCTGTTTGTTTCTTTTTTTTTTCGTACAGCATCAACACACCACACCGTCACCGATTAAATTAAATCACAACACATTTTTCTCACACATATAATTTTTTTATTGATTGACTAAATAAGATAAATTTTTTTGTACAAATTTTATACCATTATAAAATATAATTATAACTAATTAGGAAAATGATATTCTAAATGTGATGTGATGCTGACGTTTTACTATTATTTTATCGTATTTTATTATAAAAATTAAAACAGATCGTTTTTTGTATAAAGATCTCGTAATTGTAATTTTTTTTTCACATACATTATAATTTATAATAAATTATCATAAAATACATTACATTTACATTCTCTGTTGTAGCCGTAATATGTGTAAAAATAAAACAATCGCAAATTTGATGTAATAAATTATATTTTATTATCTCTACATCAACTGTGTGCTGTGTTATTAGTAATATTGACCACTTTCTATGTGCATAATTAAATCGTTTTTTTGTGTGTGCTTATAATAATATTTTTGAAGTTATGGTAAAAAAAGTATGGTTGTTTACAATAAATTACAATAAAATAAAAAAATTAATTTCAATTTTGATAACAAATTCATTTTTAATTAAGTGGAATTATGAAATTTTACTCTATATCTTATGTAATAATTTTCAAATTGTATTTATATGTAATTAATTAATGTAATAATCTGTGACCAGAGACGTTGTGTCGTTTATTTGAATGGTATTTACTCTGATACTGCTGATGAAAAGGAACCATTCTATAATAATATAGCTTTCGCATATATACACCTATTCTAAACGATAAACCAGAAATTTTAATAGTTATGAGTATTCCCACATATAATATGATAACATTCGCAAGTATATGGCAATATAATAGCGAGCGAATTAGAAACCAAATAGACCGTATTGCAACCATAAGTAGAAATCGAGAGGAGACGTTTACTGAATGTCCGTAATCTACGCGGCGCTAATGTATTCAAATATATAGTGACCATATTACCTTCTATATATATAGTTGGAGAAATTCGGCTATAAAAATTGCTATCACTATCTGCAAAAATAGTATTGATCCAACAAATTTTGGGTAAATTTAATATGCAATTAAACCTGTAAAACTGTATCAATAGCGGAGCTGAATTCACTTGATGCTTATATCGGATAATAATTTATTAAGTAAATGTAATTCGATACATTGAACTATTTTACGGAGTGAACGAATTATCGAAATTGAATAGAAATGGGATATTACACGGATGCAATGCAGAAAGGGTTGCTGCATTTAGTCAAATGGTAACAGACCTACAGTACGCACTGATTAACGATTTTTATTATCATCTTTTTTTAAAACTATATATGGTTCGTTTGATCGAATTATTGCATATACCGAATTGTAATTAATTTTTATAATATTTCACAGACATTTTTCGCATTCTCGGAGGTGACCCATGATTTTCTGTGTATGCAACGCGTCTGTAAATTATTGAATGAATAATATGATATTTTATAATTTCGTTTTGCATACCATTTAAACCATTAATTATTTATACACAAATTTATTTATATTTTTACGAACATCTATTGGAAAATCGATCATATCTTTTAATATCCACAAAAGAAGTAGAAAGTTATATAGGACGTAAATCAGCAGATGTTCCACTGTATAACTGGGTGATTTTTGCATATATCGCAGATATTCACATTATTCAGTGTTCGTAAAGCATCTATATATTGTATAATCATACACATATGGAGTAATTCACAAACTTTACTGCAAGATAAGATAGTTGGACGAAGGGCACTATTGCTAATGGTGATCTTTTCTGATATTCTCGCAGAAATAGTATTTAAATTAAAATTAAATTTAGATTATATACTCTGTAAAATAAGTAAAAATGATCATTTTGATTTATCTGCAGATATAGTTATTATAGATTATTTTAACTATTTAAAGAAATCATACTGTTAATTATAAAAAATATTATATAACAATTTGTTATATCGGAAACTTCGCATACTTTTATACGTTATTGTATAATAATAAAATGATGATAAGTGGCATTTGCGTGTATTTATCACAAATATATATGTCACAACATTATAATTTAATATCATTTAATTTATATTTATTCTATTATAATAAATATATATTGTGAACTACGCACAACATTCCATAATTAATAATTATGTAATGAAAAATGTTAAATATTTATTTTTACGACATATTACATATTATAATAAAGTATAATAATACAATAATTATATATTTGTAGAACAATTGCATTTGTTACATATCCATATACAGATAAAAATAGTTGCTTGCGATGCTGGTCATGAGATACATCGCGTACTTAAATAGTTTATAAACAATAAATTGTATATAAAAATCGACTCTTATAATTTCATGTATTTATTTATAACCATCACATGCACCAGGCGCAGCAGTACGGGCAAGTTGTTAAAAATTGATTATGCCAATTTAGTTGGTAATAGTTTTGTATATCATATATAGGGAATTTAATCAATCTCTTACATATATTACATATAATTATAATAACAACATAGATATGTCGAAAATCGAGTAGAAAATATTCATCTAATAACAACGATACGCATAGTGCAACCCAATGAGTGCATACACTACTATACCATAGAATAAATAATTGGACATAAACATACACACAAACGACACACACCTTTTGCTATAAGGTTAAACTAAAAGTACGTATTTTTTTATTTCACATTTACATATACTAACTAAATATAGTATACCTTTAACATAATATTATATTATAGCTTAAAATCCCCCAAAGGTATTATTTTCATAATTAATATGTACATAAATATTGTATAACAGAAAATATGAGAAAAGTTTTCAAAATTATTCGTATGTAAATTTTATGCAAATTATCTCATATTAATAATTGTAATAATTTGTATTATTTATTATTGTATAAATTATATTTATATACAATAAGCCCTTTGTCCCAAAACTAATAGGAATGACTTTCTAAATATATGCGATATAACTCCAGATATATCCATTGACTGCTGATTGATTTATTTATTGTGAACCGATATACGTTTACAAACAGTCAAAGTTTTACTACATTTTCATCCGTGTTTAAACCAAGATGTAATGCATAAACACAAGTTTTTGAGTGGCATCAACGATTCAATGTATATTCGGTGCGGGAGAATAAATGCTTTTGTTATTGTAAAAGTGAATTAATTGTTTTTAATCCATTCTGGATATTTTCCGGACAGTGAAGATGGTGTATAAATTAGACAATATGTAATAACGATACATATTTTGTTATCATTTACACATAAAAATGTTTATATTATCATTTTATCTATTCATTTAATTCTCTATACAGTAGATTTCTCTATAAGTATATGTCCCTCATATCTATCAGTAAGCCAAAAATTCTTAGAAACAAGGAAATTATACAAAAAACTTTAAATATAAGTAATTAAATATGAATCGCGCTAGTATTTTTCTTAATAATTTATTGTTCCTCTTATATTACTTAATTTTATAATTTAGATTTTTATGAAATGTTTTTAAATTATTATTATTTATGTACGTCAAATCCTGTTCCGGATTCTCTGAATTTGCTCAAGTTATGATGAAATTTTTAATGTATATAATATGACCAATGTCTAAGAAAATGCAGGGGGAATTCGATACCAAGATTAGGTTTATCTTAATCATACATTTTTATAAACGAATTATAAGACCAGTGGGTAAGACAATTCTATAAAAATAGAGATATCCATCCTTCATTTGTAGACATACTGAAGGACTTATCATCTATAGAAATAGGTAATTTATAATCATTTTTCTATGAAATTTTGTTAATTTTATATATAGTAAGATTAAGTTAGACATATAGTTAGTAATAAGTTATAAAATTTTATAAAATCAGACCATATTAATTTCCCAGATTTGTTCTCTTATAAACCAACTATGCACGCTCCATAAATTTCTATCAAAAAGATATGACCAAATTGACCATAGATTTAAAAAAAAACTATGTCCAGTATAATGGTATATACCCCGCGTGATATTTGATTTCCCGCAAACCACTTCAAAATATAGAATCTCATTCTAATTAAGCGCACATATTTAAAATTTGGTATTGGATAAAAATATATAACCAAAGGTAAGTCGTTCCTTAACAAGTTACTTATATACACATAGAGCTAATCCACTGTATATTTAATTATTTACACACGCACAAACAATGGAAAAGAGAATATACGCGGTAGTAAAAATTTTTTTTAATAAATTCATATTATGCATTTTCCTTGATTCTTGCGATATATATGCGAGCAACAACAATTCAAAATTAAATATAATTTATTATGCGATGGATGGATGATATATGTTATTATTATTATGATAAAATATTGTTAATAATATTATTTATACATTTATAGTGTTTAAAGAAATTATATCGTATATTGTATATGCGTTAACCACCGCATATATGTGTACAGAAGGTTTTCATTGAATTTAATGCAATTTTATATATAGTTAATGGGAAATATATGAAATTATATGGAATTTGCTGTTAACCGCATAAAAACGAAAATTAAAAATTTGCACAAACATTTTGAAACGAAAACCATTTGTGAAACGATTGATTATACAAGCGATGTAAAATGAACTATACGTACTCGAAAATATTATGCGAGTGGTGCGAACCTTCAAAACTTTGATGATTTTTTCAACAATAAAACATGAATGTCTTACACTGAATGAAATGAAATGGACGTTCCCTCTAAAATTTTACCATTAACTTTATCATTAAGTGTGCGTCTAATTTAATGAACACCATCTGTAAATATATAATATTATCTAACTATGGATAATGGATGTATGTGAAACATATGAATTTTAATACCATATATAAAGTTATTATAGTACTATGGCAAATTCTATTAAATTATATCATATGCCTAATATAAGTTATGGATATAATATATAAAAATAATATATTTAAAAAGATTAATTGTTTTCGTTTGAGTAATTTTTAGTGAAAAATTTTGAAAAAGAAAAAAAAATGTTGAATAAAGTCCAAAATGAAAAATTTATATATATATAAAAATGGTACGTATATAGAATAATATGTAATTTTTGTGACCATCAACCGAAACGAAGAATTTTTATTTTATAATAAAACACAAATAATTTTGTTTTATTAGATGTTGTGCAGTTTATTTCAAATGATGTGTTGAACACTTTAATGTAATATGGTTTAAAAAATTAATCAATGGAAAATTTATGTATTATTGCCGATGATCATTACTCATAATAACTATAAAATAAATTCAGTTAATTAAAATTATATAACAATTATTTATACCATATATATATGGTATTTAAGTCATAACACTGAGAGACACCACTTGCAGTGGATATAGAGCATTTATGATATAATTGATTGTGAAATACTTCAAGTTAAATTCTCTATAGATATACAAATCAACCCATTCTATATAAAAACCATATTGTTCTTCTATAGACAAATAATTGAGTTACTATTAATTTTGCCATAGTTGTAAATAAAACAACCTTTTGGCAACTAGAGCACAAATAATTTTGGAATCGACGAACAATATATAGAACGAGATATTTCAATATCATGCTGAAAGAAACATTTTAAAGAGTATAGAGTAAATTTATAGATAATAGATGTGTCGGAAAAAACGTACAGACTACCTGCATTATTTAAAAATTACGCCTAAACATTATAATTACGAGAAAAAGTTCTTAAATTCAGAATCGAGTAAGTTGCTTGCCATATACATATATCAAATATATAATGCCTATATAACCCTCAAGGCGTTGATAAAGAGCGATAGGTAAAATGTCGTAATTTAAGTTATAAGTTTAATATTTCATTTCTTATTTATAAATATATATACGTTAGGCAAACATTTAAATTTTTGGTTAAATTCAATCGAAACATTGAATAACAGTTGAAACTATCTATGATATAAATTAAAAAAACACTAAATTCGTAATGTTAAAATTGAAATAAATAGAAATTTTTCTATTAAATGTCAAATTATATATACGTTTTTTCTGAATTTAATAATAAATTAATTAAAAAAATTAATTAAATATAATTATAAATTAATTAAATTAATATAATGGATTTAGTTAATGCAATAACCATAAAAAGAAAAAGTCTTCCAAATAAAATTATTTTACACATAATTGTAAAGGTGTGAGAAAGTGTAAACACCTTCGCGTTTTTAGTCCATCTGCATTCAAAAATTGATTTTAGTCCATTTGCATTCAAAAATTGAAATGGTGCCTTGAAATATATGTCCAGCGTAAGTTGCTCACCACAGTATTTGTGCGCTAATCTTTTGAACAGAAAATTTGAAGAATCAGATCTAATATAGAGGAGAACTGATCGATTTTATTAGTTTGGCACGAATTTATTGCTATATTTATTTCTTTAAAACATACCAAATTTATAGTTAAATCTAAATCTAAGTGAGTAATTTCGTTGATCGTAGAAAATTTGGAGAATCAAATCTAATATAGAGGAGAACTGATCGATTTTATTAGTTTAGCACGAATTTTTTACTATATTTATTTCTTTAAAACATACCAAATTTCATTATTGTATATACTACAATATTCTACAATGCATCATTAGTATATATTTGGAATGATCACTGCACAATTTGAAAATGTATAATAACTTCAGAAAGATGATGCAACACACACACACGATATGTATTTGTTTAAAATAAAATGAAATTATGGAAAGATCTTTCGATAAATTGGGGCTAATTGATAAATAGTTAAAATGTATATCGTCTCGCGTTGGGTGGCGTAGCGACTTGATGATGATATCAGAAGAAAAAAAACATTCTCGCACATTAATTAAACGGTTAATATTCAAATGCAATACTCGCGTGAGTATATATAACACGAACATTATAAATCGGTATATAACCTGGATTAAGTTCCGGATATTTTGAAAATATTTGATAAAAATGTCAATTTGTCATCAATTTAATTTTATACATATATTCAAGATAATATTATATATACACAAATTCTCAATTATATATATATTTTTATTGTATTGTATATATATAATATATAATTTCTTATAATATATTCATTTATTACAACCGCATGAAATAAGTTTTTCAATATACATTCATAAGAAATTGCTTTCTCTTTCACAAATAAAACCAAATTCCATATATATATATATTTACTACTTGTAGTTAATATAAGTAATATATAATGTACTCGATACTACTTGTGTACAAACGAGTAGAAATACATATAGCAATCATCATCATCATCATAATATGATTTCATCGCACATATGCAAACAGATAATAATAAATATATGATATTATTTATAATAATATTTAATAAATTCATATATTTTGATATATCGCGTAGTTCCATTAAATGAAATAATAATATATACCTGTTTTTATAAACAAAAATTTAAAATTTTATAAATATTAAAAATAAATATCTACCTACAAATTTATCGTATCACATCTCGCACGCACTCACATATAAACAACACACTTTTATTTATATACACCTGATTTATGTCAAATCACGTCAATCTTGGTTAATATTTTGTGTGTGTACACATATTTATCTAAGGTATTATATGAATGAATTTATGTAAATTTAATTTTATTGTATATATATGGATATAAGAAGTTTTATTATGTGCTTTTATAATAGATCATTTTTTATATACACTCTAATAATACACCTATGTACAATATATGATGGATTTGAAGAAAAGACCAAAAATCTTACTTTCGTCATACATATTTAAGTGTATACATTCAATTTATATTATATTATTATATTTATATTTTGTGATTTTTAAATAATAATACAAATAAATCAGTGGCACGAATCGTTGATCGCACACGATCACTTCTTAAACTATTTTATTCGTTCTAAAAAAATTGTCGTGTAACATTTAAATGTAATTAAACTATGGAATTTAATTTAATTTTAATTAGACAGCATCCAAATTTTTGCGGCAGCTATATATAAAGTGGAAACGAAGCAGTGTATAGTATATCTCACATCAAGTCGCGGATGTCCAATGAGAAATCAGAGATTAGATATTTCTGAATATAGTTTCATTTAATAATGTATTCAAAAAAAATCTAAGTATGCAGTCAGTTACATTTTTTAGATGTTTCTTAAATATTTTTTATATCGCATAACTGGAGATTTTTGAAAATCGCTTTTATTTATATATATATTCAAAAGATATTTTTTTGACCATTAGATCCCTCATTGAAATTTTCTGTATGAAATAATAATAATTTATTGTAAAATCGGTTATATATTCTCTGCGATTCTAAAATAACTCCACTCTACTAAAAAATCATTTTCATGTTATTGTTACAAAATTTAAAAATCTATTAGCATATATTTTAAAGTGAAATTCAAATGTATTTCAATAATCATATAAAATACAATTTGCCAGCCAGACAATTAAGTTCGCTACGCATCCTTAGATTTTTAATATTTTTTTTTGCATAAATTATTTATTAAATTATGTCTTTAAGATATCTAATTAATTTCATGATATTTACACGATGTGTCACAGTCGTCCCTGATTATAGTCAAAAGGCGAGGTGGCTTTTTTAGAATGTCACAATGTTGCCGTAGGTTTTTAGCTGCACATGTATAGTTTGGCTGCAGTAAATAAGTTTTATGATGTGAAAACATCTTAAATCTTCATAACTGCCTTTTAGGCATAAACATTGTAACGCGTGACTTCGAATAAAATATGTATATATGTCTGGAAAGAATGTTTTAAATATAGTACAAATTTAACTATTGTTTAAAAACAAACGAATATAGAATTTATATTTCACATTAAAGAAGTTCAATTAGAAGTTTGATTGCTGGTCGTTTCATTTTACAGAGAAAATATTTACCCCACAAATGCAATATCTCTCAACTAATTTGCCATATTAGTTTGTTGCTGCTGTTATTATTAGTTGCAGCAATTTTTTAACTAAATGAAACTGATCGTATATTAATCTTACTTACTTACTCCATGGTATTAAAACCGAGGTGCGGTTTTAGCCTTTTCCAAAACGCTCCTCCACCCCAACTTATCTGCAGCTAACGTCTGCCAATCCCAAATTTTAATATCACATAGTTCACTGCATAGCGTAATGTAAAAATACATGACACCTATTTAGTTGAATTGCTATAGCATCAAAGAAATCTAATTTGTGGTTGTTTGTTGGCGAATAGTTATTAACTGGAAAAACTGATATTTGTATAGATTCCTATAGGCTTTTTTTTTATTTTTGAACATTTCCAGAAGATATTTTTAGACCGTCGGAATGGCTCTTGATCGATTGGCATAGAGTATTCGTCACTGCGCGCTACATCTACACACATATGGTACTATACTGCGTGCGTATACAAGAAAACTTAAATGCATAAATGTAATACAAAATTGGAAATTAAATAAATGATATAAATCAGTTCAAAAAACCTCTTGTATTCATTTGTTTACACATAATTTGTATATTTACTTTAAGCAATAAATATGGTAATAACAATAATTAAATATCATATAAATTACTTACAATATTTACTATTATTTGAATGGAAATGTGTTATTTGTTTTTTACGTGCGTGGAGGAAGATTGAGTAATTTATATTTATTTTTTATTTAATGTTTTAAGATGAATTTTTGGTAATTTTTCAATAGTTACACGTTATATCTGAACGAATTCATATACACAAAATTACAATAAATTAATTTCTATAAAACACATTTGCAATAATATAGAGATTTATAATTTTATTTTTGTATTACATTTTTAAAAAGTCTAAAAAAACACAAGCAAACACACACAAATACACACACCTTTAATTACAATAGTACACCTTTCACTAAAAAATTAATTTTATTATTATTTATTTTTGCAAATTTAAATTATAAATATATAATTAATATAAAATAATATACTCGTAGCAATCGTAACAATCCATGCTAAATAGTTACAATAAAATTACAAAATGTGGTTGAGACTCACACAATTTTGTAATCATTACGTGAAAGTGAATGCGGTGGTCACCGTTTTTTTTTTGTCAACAATAAATTGAATTGTTTTTACAATTCCGGATAAAATTTTATGTGTAAAATACAACACAAATATGATTTTCAATGTGGACGACAACAATTTAATGTGGATTTTGGTTTGGTCAGGTATTTTATAAAAAAAATAATCTGTACAGAAATTATTTTATAACTTCTTATAACTCCATCTCTTCACATATTTTATAATCGGATAATTAGTTTTCATATATTTTAATTTATTTCTATACATATAAAAGAAAATATTTTTTTCAAGGTATTTTGCTAATAAATATTTGAATATTATAATAAAAATCTTAATTATTATTAAATCTGGTTTTTTTTTTTTTTAATAGAGAAAGGATAATTATTAAATATAAAAGCACAGGGCCGCCCAGATATACATAAAATAGAAAATGTATAATGCAATCGATGCATCGCATAGTTTATTGGGAGGAGTGGCACAAGTACGATCATATAATAATTCGATTTTGCAGTTAATATTATCATATTGAAACACGCATTACATTATCGGATATAGGAAATGATTTTTCATTATAAGATCATCGTCGATGATTGTGTACGCTTTTATGCGACAACATGGTGATGAATATACTGCAGGACTTATCTATATTTGCAATTTCAAACAACTAAAATGTTTTTGATGTTGGTTCCCTTCCGGGATAATGTAGTCATTTTATGCATTTATTTTATTTATTAACAATTATAATCTGATGTTTAAACTTTATAATGAATGTGTGCGTATGCTGCGGCGATGATGTAAATTAATTAATTATAGTGTTGGTGCCGATATCTGATTATCGTCCTTTTTAAAATTGTGTAAAATCAATCATATATCCTATTCTTCTATTTTGGCTCACTCAGATCCCAATATACGCTCTTATGAAAACAGACTCCAATATTCCATATATATTTGGTTAAACAAATATACCAACTCTGCAGCAACATAGAAATTATTTTAGATTAACATTTTTGGTGAATTTGTTAAATATCCAAAAATTAATTGCTATTATAAAATTAAATCAGAGGAATTATTGCCAGAAAATTGACTATTCTATAATGAATTTATATATTGTGACGTATATTAATGTTTATTGATGTTTAACTTTTATTATTTAATATGGCTTTAATAGTATGATTAAATTTAATTACTGTTTTATTAGACATTAACACATATGGTATTTAACTGTAACTAAATTAATCAGTTTTATGTGAGTTTTATTATAGGGTATTAGGATTCATAGGAAAACCAGAACCACTGAAACTATAACAGAAATATTTTGCAAATGTTTAATGGCAAATTATTTCATCATGTATTACTCTAAATTCCATTAGATAACTGCCTGTTTTGTTCACAGGTATCCATAATTATTACTGTTATGTCCTCTTAAGTGCCGTTATTATATATATAGATCAATGTCTTTTCGCAAGTAACAATTCTGCAGTATATATGGAAAAAATGATCGTGCCACATATTGTCGATAATATAATAAGTAAAGTCACTTTTTGATCTTTACAATATCTTCTTAAACATGGATAAGTTTTTTTTATGGTTACAACCAATTCATTGTTATAATAATTCAGAATAGCAATCCCTATGCGTCCATTTACAGTGCGTATAGTTTTTTAAAAATATAACACAATATAAAAATCTTAAATATCGATCACCAGCGTAATTAATTGTTCAGATATACACATGGGCAGAAAAACAGTGTCTAAGTAAGTGTATACCTCGTACATACTTTCTTTTAATTTGTCCACCATTTCCGTTTATTTTTCTATATTTAATATATTCAAAAATTAATCGATAAATCCATTTTAAAAGAGTGATTACAAATTCAAATGCTTGTTTTATTAAAACCATCAAAAATATATACATTACTTTTAAATCAATTTTTGTCGAAATCATTAAAAAATATATTTTGTGTCACTTTTTAAATACATTTTGAATAATACATAAAAGTGGAATTTAAATTTTTAACTATATTAAAAAATATGCGTATGACTAATATTTTAAAAATTTAATACATAGTTAAAATAATGTCTTTTGTGTTTTAGAATGTATTTCAAAATGCATTTTTAGTATATATATTTTTCTTAGTACAATCTAACTAAAATATCATTGAGTATACAATACATTTTAAAAGTGTATACATTTTAATATTCTAGTCAAGTAATTTTTGTATAGTGCGAGTGACTGAGCGATTCAAAATAGCAATTCCAATTGTATAAATATATATATAAAAGAAGATAAATTTATATGTATCTTCTTCCATATCTTATAGATGTTCACGAGTATATGTATTTTTGAAAATAAAAAAATAAAAAGTAAAAGTTGTTATTCATTATTTTTAATTTTAATGTATTGATGGGTTACATAAAATATTGGTGCAGAGCGATATATTATTTTTCGTTAATGTGTGATTTTATTGAGTTCTTCTTATTTTTTTTTTTATTTTTGGCTACATTAACTGATTTTATTAAACAAATAAATAATACAAATTAATGTATGTATGTGTAATACAAATTTGTGTTTATGTGAGCGGTTTTATATATGATAATAAATTATTGCAAAAAAAAAATTATAATATTATGCAAAATTTGTTTCTATATAATAAGAAATTAGCAAAAAAAAACGATGAGATAAATACAAAAAAATTTGGGTCGTTTGTTTCGATAGATAGAAATAAATAGATATGTTAATTAATAGAAAAAAAAACCACTAAAGTGTTGATTCCAAAATAATTATAGAAATTTTGTATATTTTATAACTATATTTTATTGCATTTATCAATGTATAACTAATATTTTGAAATCCATATTAATAATTATAAATATATAAATAATTTTTGGGAAAATAGATCATTATTTATTAATTATTGTTTGTTATTCAATAAATACCGGCCGGTTCTTAAATTATATCAAATGTAAATAATTAAACAAAAATAGTAATAGTATAGTATTGAGTTTCTTTTTCAATATCTAGGAAAACTTATAAAATTGTAATTTAAATTTAAAAATAAAATGTTTTGATGAACAAACACTTTTTCATGAATTTCTACTTAAAATCGTCATAATTTTTTTTATTTATTGATGACAATTCACAACTTTCGGAGTTAATGCCGAAATAATGAACTTTTTATTATTGTGCAGATTTTTCATTACAATCTCTATTAACACTGTCTGTAGTTTTTCCATAAAATTTCCGCATTATATGAAGTAGTTTGTAGTTTCGATCCAAGTATATGTCTATGGATTTCTTACGAATGTCAGCTGGAATTTTATATGAAGAGTGCAACCCCGTCCATTTTTATAAAAATTGTCCTTGGTTTATCCGCGTATAATTCCGATGATAATTTCTACGGATTCTCCTTAGACGCAATTTCTCGTTGCTATTATTCCACACAAAATATCCATAGACTTTATATTCATATTTTTTGTGAGCAGATCCACGGATTTTGACAAAAATATCTATGGATTGTAAATGCATTTTTGCAAGTAATACCCGTGAATTGTCAGTATTAACAGAATTAATTTTCTTATGGCGATGATCGCGGTTTTATTAATTTTTTTACCGATAGAACAGAAGTTCTATGAGCACGGAATGAATATGCTTCCAAGAAAAAAAAAAAAAAACCGCGGATAAAATCCATAAAAAGTCTTACAAAATTCCTCGAAAATATATAGATTTGCGTTGATGGTTGTTTTATAAATTATGAAAATAAATTAAAAATAGTGAGGAGAATATCTAATGATAAGCGAAATATACAAAATTTGACCCACTGTCTGGGATAATTGGTGAAATAAATTATGAATACAATACCGTGCGAACATTTGATGGACATATTACCCTGACAATGAAAAGATTTCAATTGACCTAAATAAAATACTATTAAATTAAATGGAAAATCTATATGGACATTCTTTGGACAAATTCCAATATATTTTTTCCATAGAAAATATGTGAATTTTTTCCATGGAAATATTCCTCTTTTTTCATAGTACGGTCCAATTGTTACGAGGGATTGGTATTTGAAACAAGTAATTTATCGTACTTTTCAATATATTTTTATACTTAAATGTATCGGTGTACTTATATATAAGTTACAAACAATTTATATAGCGTTGTTTCAAAATACATCACTAGTTTATAATAACAACAATTTTATTCTTTCAAAATTACATAAATATTAAATTAAAAAATTAATTAATTAAAATTCATAGAACAAAAGATTATAATTATTAACATTTTGGTTAATAAAAAAACAACTCTTTCTGTTCGTATATTAATAATAATAATAATAATAACAATAGAATGACAATAATATTTATAAATAAACATTGTTATTAATTATTAACATAAAATTAAATGGACTACTAGTTTTAATGTAATAAAACAAATTCACTTTCTATATGAGCGCGATAGTGGAATAAAGTGATGATAATATAGATTTTATATATTACAATAACTTAACCTTTTATTTATTTAGCAAAAATACTTTAACTTCATATGATTTTATTTATAGGTACATAACATAGAATTAGATCTTCAGGTCGATGGTATAATAACTCACTGATTCCTATATATAATATATATATTTTATTATATTATTTGAAAGCTTTGGCAGAACTTTAAGGATTGCTTTTTCGAAGTTAAGCCATAACAAAAAATACAAACGAACCATAAAAACGCTGCGTCAAAGTGCTAAATAACCATCACCATTAAGATGAAGTAAAGTCATGTCATGGTGATCAAAGGAAACCGCTTTACATATCAACAACATTTGCCAAACAAAAAGTCACTTGTTAAACGTGTACAAAATACGGTGTATTTCAGTTGAGCAAGAATATTTTGCATAAATACAATGTTTTTTGTAAAAATTAATTAAGTGTTTGCTTTTTCTCAAAATCCATTCCGGTTAATTTTCCGGGACAGATGTGATGTTTAAATTATAATACGCTATATAAAAGCAAATATCTCATCTTAATATATAATACGATTATTACTAGCTAATGAAATCGAAATAAAATTGTGGTTTTTCTATATAATTTCTGAATTCTAATTTTTGAATTTGAAAGTCTATCCAAACGCTGTCTATAACAGAAATCTTTTCGTTGTAGGTATTTAGTTATAAAATATTAGAGAGCGTTGAAAGAACGAAATCACAATTAACATTACGTTAGCTGTTAAGTTAGAGCTATGTATAAGGTGCAACTGCATTTTGTTTGAACGAAGAAATTATCCGCATACATTTTCCAAATTTGCTGTTTTACCATATACATAAAGTTCCCGCAGTTTATTCATCAACAAAGAGAACAAGATGCAAAATTGATTGGATTAAGTAATGAATTGCACCGGTATATGCTATAAATTTAGTACCAATTAACTTTACACGTATATTTCATGTATAGAAATGAATAAAAAAACATGTGGAATGTCGCGAGGTAAAAGTATGTAGTAATTTGTTGGCCTTAAAATAAATCGAAAATATTTATGGTAATTTATCGTCATCATCATCTCATCTCTATATATAAATTCCAAATATACATTATACAATCAATTTTATTTCATTATTATTATTATATGCGAGTAAGATTAGCGATTATATAATGAATAATTAGATTATAATTTAATTTAATTGAAATTATGTCATAAAAATATAATAGGTGTACAAATATTACTAGTCGAATAAACGGCACATAAATTATTTTCGCCTCACCAGAGATCGATGGTGTTATCGGCCGACAAATATTTTATATAAATGAAAGTACACGCAGTCATTTTTTATTACAATGTGCGGCTGAACAGGTGACTTTACCACAATTATGTAAACAACCACAATTACTCGTTTTCACATCATGGATTTGCATCGAAAAAGAAGAGAATTTAATTTTTTAACATATAAATTGTCAACAATAAACCGTCAAGTCATATTTGTACACCCATGTATTAATTAATAAAATTTTTTGCGTTAAACATTTGAAAAAATTCTATAAAAAAAACTATTACTTTTATTGTATTCAAATGTTTTATTTCTAAAATACGCAACTATAAGCCGATGAATATTTTGCAACCGAGAGTTTAAAAATTTAATCATCAAATTATTATTTTTAATTATAGCATCGGTTAATATCGCACATTTTTTTTTGTTAAGAAAATAATTAAAATTTAATTAACATATTTATTTTTTTGTTTTTTTTTTTCAAAATGTGTTCGTGGTTTTTTGATCTTTAACTGTGTTTATAAATATTTGACCTGGAAAATTTCCAATATTATATAAAAGTGAAATGCGGTCATAAATTTTAATATGAATTTTATATTATATCAAATTTTATTTTCGATATATTATTTACAAAAATTATCACGTACAAATTTTTGAAAAAGATATATAAAAACCTAATTTGGGGAAACGCCGATGGTGCACCAAAAGGTATTTTATTATTGTTTTAAATATACTGTTTGTATGTAAAATTTTAATCCAATGCTTATGGCAAACCGTCTAATTTTTTAATATGTGTATTATTTGAAGACATTAAAAATATAGGATTTTTGGGAAAATTTAAATAATATGTTAAGTTTTTTGGAATTTGACTTTAAATGCTGTTTAAATGCGAGACATAGACAATAAAAGTGATGATGGAATAATTTACGATTCCATAATCATTTCTATACATATACCGAATGGATTACACATCCATTCCATTCACAAACAGATATCACAGTTTCATCACAATACTTTAATGATATACTACAAATATATAAATTAAAACGATCAATTGTATAATTAGGTTAATTAATAAAATATTTAAATGTAAACCTGTTGGCCGCTGCTGTCAAACAATTATTATATGTTATGCAGAAGAAATATTGAAATTTAACATTTTAAAATGATATGATGATAATTTTCATTAATTTTGTCTTATTTATAATTTTCTATATTATGATTTTAAGTTTGTGGTAAAAGTTTTAATTTTTCTTATATCACCACACCTATAATTTGAAAAATAAACACTTCTCTTTTGATGCACGCAATTCAAGAATCGAAAAATTTTTTATGGATTCATTATTGTGGAAGCGGTTATATTCACAGTGTTTATATACAAATTTACCATCAATTTGAACAAGTGGTAAAATCGTGCGGGTACGGAATAACGCATCCCAACCAAATGCTTCCAATGTTTACTGCACTGGTCTTGGAACATGTGAAAGCGACATTGTAGTCTGAGGTTGTCATATAATTTTTTTTTGCACGGCACGATTCAATTCAATAAATTATTGCGTGCTGTAGATCACTGCTCAGTGATAGTTATAGAAGTAGTTTTTTAAAACTCATAATACAACACAAATTTTGTATGCCTTGTTTTCATAAATGATTATAGTTCGTTTTAGATAGTTAGTTTATAGAATTTTTAGATCATTTAGGATTATCAAAATAAATAAATTTTTTATTTCAATACAAAAACGAATTCTGTTGTCGTTTCAATCAAAATGGAACAAATAATTTTTCGCTTTTCTCTGCCTTACACACAAAATTCACAAAAAATATAGACCTTTCATTTTCCTTCCATTCTGAATCTTTTCCATTCCATTCGCAAAATGTTTACTATAGCGTTAACTTACATACAATGCGGATAATCTATCTGTTGTTGTTTATAGATTGTGCATCATCCCGTCTTCATCCAAATAATTTTTTAAGTGCATGCCCGCATATCACTTATTACACTTAATGATTTTAAGTATACGTTTATGTTTGAAATTTCAAGAAAATCGGATATATATAGAATAATCCTATTGGAAATATTGGGGTTCTATATGAGTGTGCCTGTGCGCACCTATATTTCCTCAAATTTTAGAATGGCTCATAAAATTCATAAAAAAAAACATCGGAAAAAATGTTTTTATTTAGTAATACGGGAACAACATTCAAGTGTGGGATGGAAATAATTAGTGTGCGGATAAGAAAATTATGGAAAAATTTCAGAAGAAGTTCATAATTGTAATTTTCAGAAGTGTTAAAATTCACATGTGGATAGAAAATATATTATTATTATTATTATTAATGTTCGCCCGGTTATTTTATTAATCGTGTGTGGCTGTGAATTAGTTGTTTAATTTATTATTATATGTATGCATTGTCGTGATATAGATGGTATAGAAATATATGTGAGCATAGGTATAATAAATACAAAAAGGAGGTTAGTGGAATCAATACACGATGACAAACCCATAAGATTTTCTATATTTTATCTTATTTTTTTTTTTTTTCATATTTACCATATTTATCAATGAAAAATATAATATCAAATAAAATATTTATAAATAAATAAGAAATAAAATTATATTATCTATATTTAGCCAGCGTTATAGTGTAGCTGTATGGTGAAATTTTGTATAATGCAATGATTAATATATCAATTTTTATTAGTAAATATATGGATTCAACTTTTCTTTTAACATACAAACATATTTATTTAAATTTGAATTGAAATTACGACAGATTTTATTGTGCGTATATAAAAATATGTAAATATACTATTATCAATTCGTCAACGCATTATTTGTATGGTAATTAATTAAGAGTTAACCTCTTCTTGCATGTATTCCATTTTTCTGAATGCCCCCACTCAAGTTTTGCGTTTGCGGCACCGGCACCAATGGCATTCCAATAATAGTTATTTTACGCTCATCAAATAATATAACACACTTAGAAAATAATATTTTAAAATTTATGCGATTATTTAAACAGAATGAATTATGTTATGGTACAAATGTTCTGTGTGCACATAGTTTAATAATTCTATTAGATCACACGCCACACACGAGGTTATGGTTGTTCACATATATGTGCTGCTGCAAGAGGTTAACGCATCTAGTATTATTTGTAACATATTTTTATGTAATATCAAATTAATTAATTTATGCATGCGCATATTCAAAATGTCATAGTTATAAATAACATAAATTTTTGTGAAATATGTCTAATATACTTTAATAATTGAAATATATTATTGATATATTACTTATTTTATCTGTGTTGTTTATTATTATGTTTATTGTTTTGCTAATAATATAATATTAATACAGGTTTGGCTTACAAGATTGGAGCGATAATTAAACGCGTATCGCATATAAAACCAAAAACCGCATAGGAATATTTTATGGAAACAAATAAGGAAAATTTGTTTATTTCTAATTCAATTTTTTATTAAAATTCGTATGGTTATATAGTTTAATGAATACATTTGGTATATAAGGAATTTCTATAATAGAATCTGAAGCCATCATCAACAGTACAGGTTTGGTAAATGTCGAAATTTTAAAAATCTAATGATAATTTCATATTCTTTAAATTTTGTATTTATATCAAGAGATCATTATAATGTGATATTATATAAGATAATAATGGAAAAAATTTATGTCACTGATTGAATGTTATTATTCCATTTTATATAAACTAAATTACCATCTCAGTACAATAAGTGGTATTGCATAGGTGCTGCGACTGAGACTTATATATGCAGTGGTTATTCATAATTGGATAAGTGTGGGTTCATTGCTAACAGGCGAGTTTGTACACGAAATGGAAACAGTGTGGTATATAGTTGTTTTTGTTTGTGCCTAGATTTCTACCCTGTAATCTCCAGTGTTATATTGAAACTTTCATATAACTCCATTTAATAAAATTCGACAAAGTTTCAAATTTTCTAGATACCGGTTCAAAGAAATTGTCCATCAAAGAGCATCAATTTTTCGTATTGAAGTTGATGAGGATCAATTCATATATATGTGTTGAGTCCATTGTACATCGCTGCATACGCAAAACATTTTATTAACATTGGATAAGAAATGCTCTACTTTTTATACCAAAACTGCCAACAAAATTTGATGGAATATATAATATAAACTAAAGTATTCAAAACTTTAAAATGCCATTACGAGTCTATATCCATTGCTGGTTGTTTAACACAAATTTATAATAGCATAAATTAAGTACCTCATTCGCATATCTCACGGGCCTGACTGTACCAATTTTTATAAATAAATTTGTTAAATTTTTTTTATAATAATAATACGTTATAAAATACATCGCGATATGGTAATTGTAATATGTTATTTATAGGATTTTATAAATTTGAAATTTGTTTGCAACACAATTATTATTTTGGTTCTCATATAATATTTGATAAAATATAATCTATTACTGATAATTCTATAGTATATTTAATAAAATTAGACATATGTTTCAAAAGATTATATAAAATAACACATCTATCTATCTATCCTAAACTATGTAAGATATTACATATGCAAACGAATATTTGTAAACATTCACATATCCAATTAATATTCAAATGAAAAGTAAATTGAAAACAGAAAAAAATAAAAATGTTGTAACAAATTAAATCGCGCGGATATAAAGAAAAATAAATACATCTTCATGATTTATTGATTAAAAATTATATAATTATGTGAATTATGAAAAAAAATAAAAAATTGTTAATGTGAAGCAATTAATTATTGTTGATTTTCAATAAATAATAAAGTGTTATTTAATAAAAACTACAAACCGCTTGTGTTACGCGTACACACACACGTGATTATACAATATATTTATAAAATGAATATTTTTGTGATAATGCAATTATATGCGCAATAATAGAACAGCATGTGAAATTATAATAAAGTAAATATTAACATTATCAAAATTGTTAAAGATTCAAATATGTAATATTATATTATTGAAAAAAAATTTACTTATATAACTATTACTTACCCAATAAGAAATGAGTAATTTACACAACAATGTTAAAATTTACTATACATAAATATTTACATTTTATTAATATTATATTATTGTATTGTATTTATTCATTTTTTATGTGTAATGTAAAAGTAAAAGTGATCGATTATACCTTCGAAAAAAATATATGGAAAAAACAAATACTGTATGTGATATATATGAAAAGAATGTGACTAAAATAATAATTTTTCAAACGTTTTATAACACCAAATATTTTGGTTTTGTTAAATAAAATAAATATTTAATTATTATTATTATTATTATTATTAATATTATGCGAACGAGAATGTATATTATAAAAATTATATTTTAATATAGATATTTGTATACTCACTCGTTTGTGTACACCTTTAGGATTTACATTATATAAACGGATATGTACGATACGCATTACTTTCACTTGAATAACGCGCGAATAGTATATATCAAAAATAAATAAATATATATAATTCAAAAAATTATAAATTATAATATTTTTAATTACTGGTTTGTGAAAAATTATTTTTTTTATTAATAAATATATGTGAATTTTATGTGAAATGCAAACTTACAACAAAATTGTATATGAATAGCACGTATGTTACATTATATCACTAATAATCGTGTGGTATTTAAAAATATAACAAGAAACAACCCACACATAGATATCCTTATATATATATATAAATGATATCCCATAAATGTTCTATTCATGCCTGCAATATTGCAATATCCTTATGGATATCTCGCAAAAATTACAATTAAAAAACTGTAATATCCTTTTCATGTCATGTCGTAATATATCAAATACGAAATCCCACGAATACTTTATAAATACGATATACATATTGTCACAATGTTCAAATATATTGCAATGACCATTAATTAATGGAATACGCAAGTAATATCTCTGTGATATCTTTATATGATAAACATCTGTTACGGTAATATGCCAGCCGAGATATATGTTTAAAATATAAAGTCAAATTATGTTATAAATTGGCCATTTTATTGAATATAACAGGTGTAGAAATATGAAATTATCGGTAACACAAATTTGGCTCGTCAAATATATTTTGTATACGCAGCCAGTCATTGTGTAAACAACATTATATTTTTTTTTTTGAAAGTTAAAAATGAAAAGTTTTGTACCAGAAAATCATCAGTTGCGGGAAGTTTTATTTCATTATTTTTCTTTGAAGAAAAATGCAGCTGAATGAAGCACATCGAATACTTATCGAAGCTTATGGTGAGCATCCTCGTTCAGAAACAATATGTAGAAATTGATTTCAACGAATCAAAGGTAATGATTTTTATTTGAGAAATGAAGAATGTGGAAGACCACCGAAAAAGTTTTGAAGACAGTGAATTGCAAGTATTGTTGGACGAAGCTGCGATACACAAAGTCAAAATCAAATGGCAGAAATGTTAAATGTTTCATAAACAAAAAAACAATTTACAACCCTTTAAAAGATATGGGAAAGATATGGGAAAGTGTGGAAAATGGGTTTCTCATTAATTGACTGAAAGACAAATGGAAAACAATCGAAAAACAATCTGTGAAATTTTGTTTGCCACACAGAAAAGACAAAATTTTTTTTGCTTCGAATTGTTACTACAATTTACAATTTATTTATTACAAAAAATCATTGGTTACACCAGGTCGACCAGCAAATTCGACTGCAAAACCAAATCGATTCGGTGAGAAGAGAATGCTTTGTGTTTGATGGGATCAGAAAGGTGTGGTGTACTATGAGTTTCTGAAACCTGCTGAAACTGTTAATACTGATCGCTACCGGCAACAAATGATCAATTTAAACGAATTGCATTAAACAAAAAACCACCAAAATGGACAAGAAGACATGGTAAAGTAATTTTGCAACATGACAATGCACAGTCACACAAATCGAAACCAATTCAGGATACGATCAAAACGCTTGGCTAGGAATTTTTACTTCACCCGCATTATTCACCAGACTTACCTCCTTCTAATTACCATTTGCTTTGATCGATGCAATGACTCTCTTGCTGACCAGCACTTCAAAACATCAGAAGAAGTTGAACATTGGCTCTCTGAATGGTGTTCATCAAAAGAGCGAACAATTTTTTTGTAAAGGTAATATTTTTATCTTTTCCCATTTAAAATAAGCGTTTTACTTTCCTTAAAATACGATAATTTCATATTTCTACACCCGGTTTAAATACCATAGTATTTCGTCTTATTGGTTCATTTTGAGGTTGCCCAATATAATCGCCCTCCAGCCGATGAATAATATGTGGTTTGATTACCAGTAGTCCATGGATTTGTTTCTTAAGAAATTAATAAAAATGTCTGTCTGACATAATGGTGGAATAGTTACAAAGTTACATATTCACACATACCGAGTAATTTACCAACTGAAATGTTGTCCTTCGTGTTTTACAGCATAACTATTTAACATTGTAGTCAAGTTGGTAAATTACTCCGTATTATATAATTCATCAATTATAGTCTGTATTTATATTTCGATAGCTAATGCTATATTAATTAAATTATTGTAATGAGGAATCACCCGTCCATATTAACACCATATTTTTTTAGGGAAATTAGCTTTTTGATTTGAAATGTGTCTTAATATTGAAAATTAAGACTCCTAAGATAATTACCGCAATATATTTTTACAAGTTATTACTCGGAAAAAAAACTCAAATTCTCATCATAAATTGATCGATATTTTAACATGCAACTTTAGAAGAATATTGTTAATATGAATTCTATTTCTTCCATAATTCACTATTCAAATTTATATTCCTAATGAAAATTTTCAAAAATAAATTAAATTATTCAAATGGTTAATTTATATTCAATAAGTTTATGATATGGTTCAATTTTAAAAAGTGATGGATGGATAGAACATGAAATAAATAAACATAAAATAACAAATAGTGTCCCATACATGCAGTCGCACAAGTATTTATTAATTCATATATATTGGTTTGAAACTGCCGGCGGATAGTTGTTTCGCTTGCGATCCTCCCTCTGACAATACTTTCAGTTCATTTTTAGCTATAACTTCTTATGTATAGTTTATGTTGACCACGTATCTCTAATATATCCATATACACTTAATTGAAACTATATATGCATATAATGACTAAATGTCTAACATCTCTACCACGTCCTTATGTGTAACATGTATATTCTCACTGACTGTGTAATAAATAATTACAATGTGAAGAGTAATCTTATTTATTTTTTTTTCGTTTTAATTATAATTGTTAAAACTTTTTATTTATATTATTACAATATCTTATTTATATACAACACAATTAAATTATTGATAATTTAATTTCACACATAATTAAATTTGTAATGATGTAATGATGAATGATATTATTATAATTTTATAAATTGTAATTTAATGTACCATAACATTATAGTGTATATAACCATTACCCATATACATTATTTAATATAAATTGCATAGTTATATAGACAGTGAGTGTATTGTTAATCACTTAAAAAAGTAGTTTTTTATTCTATGTAGCTAAATACAATTATATAATTTTGTAATTTTGCATGACACATAATTAACGCAAATATATTTATATTATATAATTTCGTTCCCATCCCATATTCATGAGCTTATTTCAATTACACATGTGCTCCACTTAAAAACACAAAACGTAAGTAAGGTGTTTTATGAAATTCATTCTAAATTAATTTTACATATAATTGATATATAATATTGTTTTGATTTCTTATTAGTGAGCAGTGTAAGCAAACAACTTATCAAAAAAAAAATTAAGTCATGAATAAATAGTTATCAAGGTTAAGTGATCACACACTTTTATGCATATTTAAATTTAACAATTTCAAATTTTTTTCAGGTGATTTCTTTTTATATATTATATTGCACATACAATATATTGTACGTTAAGTGTATATTGACTCACTCACAGCAGCACTCAATGTATAGTACTCAATAAGTCAAATAAATTAAATTTCTTTAAATGGTTACAAGCCTCAATTATGAATTATTTAATAATATAAAATATTAGAATATTTAAAAATATACAATTTGTCATGAAAAATGTCGATATATCTTGAATAAAATTAAATATGGAATCATCATGGCGGAGCGATGTTTATGCAAGAACTAAACAGTGATAATAAAACTTTATGGGTTTTTAACCATTTGCTGCGGATATAGATCTAAAAAAAAAGGTAAGTTCGATATGCTTTTTATATACCAAAATTCCATTGACGAATCACTGCCCAGTTGAAACGTAGCTTAACTCAATTCTTAATTTCTAAAGAAATTGGTCGGCATTGAAATATAAATTAATTCGTAAAATGAATTATAATACTCTGTGGTAAATATTCACTTTCATATATGGTTTTCTTGGATTTTTTGTCATATTTTCTTTTGATGTTCCTCATGCATTGGCGGTCTATGCTTCCACCGCATATGCATTGCTATATAAACATTATAAAAAATTCTCTCTCTATGCAGATTTCATACAGGATTATATTTATATTTTATTGTTTTTTCGACTATATCTGGTTCTGGCTGCGGATATTATAATTGAATTGAATTTTAGAAGGTTGAGAAATTGCATAGCCTCCTTTGGTTGTCTCTATATAGATTTTTGTGTTGACACAGAACCAGAAACAATTACTTTGAATTTTGTATATTATATATGTATATGTATTATATATGTATATTTGGTCCCGTCAAAGAACCGAATGGTTTGAGGCGAAGATTAAATTTTGAATTAGACAAGTTGTACGCGGTCAACCCAGTTGATTGTCAAAACAATAAAAATCAATATATTAAGATGGGTTGGACACGAGGAGGAGGGTGTGCCAAAAAAAAACTGTTGAATGGTTATCCAGAAGGTAAAAGGAGTGCCGGAATATCTAAGACAAGATGGCTAGATGCAGTAAACTGTGATATAAAGATCGTTAAAATTCGAGATTGGAAGATATTGATTGCGGATAGGTCAGGTTGGAGAAGCGTGTTGGGGACAAGGCTAAGACCGCTCCCAAGTCATAACGTCATGGAGTAAGTAATTATTTATATAAATCCATAAATAAATATATATGATAATAAAATAAAATTGCAATTAAAATAAACATGCGATCACTTCGACTATGTACAATATATTACAGGCACACATTTACTATAAATATGTGTTTATATTTTGTGATTATTTAAAGAAAAATTAAAATAATTTTGTAAATTATATGTTTTTTTAATTAAATAATTTATATATAAAGATTTTTTTTATAATGAATATAATTTTGCCATCGCATACATTTTTCAAAATACTTGTAAGAATTTTTAATTAATTTATTGTAAATATTCATTCATTTAAAATAAATTCCTAATTATATGTATAAAATTTCAAAACAAATTTAACAATAAAAATTTTATGTAATACTAATTATTATCATTTATATTCGCTGGCGAACGCGTTTGTAAATATTGCACATAGACAAATAATACATAATATACATTAAGACGAATTAGAGAGGTGTTTGTTTATGTGCAGCTTCCTTTATTTTATTTTAATTTTGTGTAAACGTTAACATTCTATAATTAACAATTATATTATAAAAATAAAAATGTATCTCAAGGTTTTTTGAATGTAGATCTTCTTTAATTTATTTATTTTTTTACTCAATCGTATACATTTATATTAAACTATATATATTATATACTTATGATCATATGATGATGATCAAATACAGCTGAAGTCGTTTATAATTTATTCATTACATTAAATGTCGTATATAAAATATATGTTTGTTCGATCGTTCATTTACTCAATAGATCGTGTAAACAATTTTACTTTGCATGCATATTGATTATTTTGAATGTACAATATATTCAATTTATTTAAATTACAATAAAAATGAATGTTTTATTTACATTTATAATTAAATTTTTTTGACAATGCGACTACAATAAATATACAAAAAAATATATACAGTCTCTTTGTATACTTAATAAAATTCACGATGCTCTGTTAATATAATGGTTACATTTTTTTTTCCGAGAGATGGTCAGTATTTATTTTTACATTTATATATATTATAGTTACTATTATGTTTGTCTAAAATATAAGCTATATATAATTTGAGATGAGTATTAAATTACTTTCTATATTTCTAATAATAGTATAATTTTTCTTTCGTAATATAATTTTTGAATTGTATAGTTATATTTTTAATATAACGGCGGCGGAGAACGGTGATGGTTTGGTTTGGGTATTATAGTATACAATACTTTTAAATAAATATTGTGTTTTTTTTGAAATAATGAACAAGACATCAAATTTTTATTATTATAATTAAATGAATTTGTGGTACGGTATACCATAATAATAATAATATGCAATTTTTAAGTACAATATAGTACATTATAAAATGAATTGTATATACAATAAAATTTGTACTTATATTGATTGCACCAGAATTATTTAGTAATGAGCGTAAATCATCACGCATATATAGAAATCATTATGGACCTGTAATTTAAATATGTAAATAAAAAAAGTAAAAAGATATTATGTATTTATTGTGTCGTTTATGAGAAGAATAACTTTCAATTTTTAAAATTATTTTTAATATATTTATTTCATTTGCTTAACTATTGTATATTTATACAATATATATATTTACTTTATATCAACATATAAGATTAAATACATAAGATGACAATATAAAAACCACAGAGTAATTTATTTATTATATTTTGTATCCGTTTTAAAAATTTTGATTGTTTATTTTGCGGCACACGTTGAATAGTTCTCGATCCGACACAACTGAGTAATGTATTGTATTATGAAGTTTCATCTTTTTGATTTATATAAAGCCACAAGTTGAAATTTTATTTTGATATATGTCAATTCAATTCAGAAATAGAAGACTGTGCTTATTAACACTAAAACTACCAGAAGGGGTCAAATGACCCATTTTAGACATTTGCTTATTAAATTTCTTTGAAATTAACATTAAAATCAATTATATACCTTATTATACCACTTTTATTGAAAACATATATACAAGTTTTCTTCCAAATTGGCTTCTTTACAGGCTACTGTTTATTGAGAGACAAAAAAAAATGACTAAACTACCACAAGGCCCCTACGAGAATGAATATTAAACATAAGGATTTATATCTGTCGGATAATTATAAATACATTTTTTTTGTTTTTGCATTATATTCTTTCTCATTCTTACATGTTGCAATAACTATATGTTGACCATAATTTCCTCTTGTTCGGTCATTTCCTATGGAGAAATATCAAAAATGATCAATCTGTGTACGCATATGGTCTTATAATTTGAAAATGGAGTAATTTTCCACTATAGTCTAGATTTTAAACATCTCATTTTTATGGAACAAGAAATGGGGTCCAGAATATTTTCATTCATCAATAACAATCAAAAGTGTTACAAGCCCAATGCCACATGTAACAATCGATGAACAACTTTTTTCAACCAAATTGAGGTGCAGGTTTACACAAACCTGATAAGTTTTGAATTAAGTTCTGGTTTGCGTCTGATGTCAAAACGAAATATATTATAAAAGGATTCCCATATTTAGGGAAGGATGATACCAGAGATTCTTCAGTTCCGCTTCAGGAATTCGTAGTTCTAAAACTATTAGAACCATTCACAGGTTGTATGGAAGAAGTGTTACAACTGATAATTTCTTTACAAGTGTATATCTAGCTACAAAGTTACTAAAGAAAAAAACCACTATTGTGGGAACCATTCGAGCAAATAAAAAAGAATTACCAAAATTTGCCAAACAAACGAAAGATAGTATGCCACGCTTTTCAACGAAATTATATAAAGCTAATCAATGTACACTTACAATTTACAAAAGTAAGTCGCCGAAAAAGGTACTTCTACTTAGCTCAAGACATTCATCTATACACATTGAAAAAGAGGGGAAGTTTTTACCCGAAACTATTAGATTTTATAATAGCAATAAATTTGGTGTAGACATGGCAGATCAGATGGCAAGAAAGTACTCCGTGAAATCGAAATCCCGAAGATGGCCTTTACAGATTTTTTTTCAATATTCTTGACCTTGCTAGAATTAATTCATGGGTGCCAGATACAGAAACAACTGGCGATAAAATTTCTAGGCAACAATTTTTACTAAAATTAACAGAAGAACTTGTAGAAGATTTACAACAAAAGCAACAGGAAGAACAAGAAATTATGCAGGAAACCTCAACAGATTCAGGATTAGTTTCATGTGTGGAAAAGAGGAAAAAGTGCCAAATAAGTTTATGGAAGGGAAACAAAACTACAAAAATTTGTATGAAATGTATAATACAAAATATGTGTGTGGAAAATGTGCCATCGAAGACTAAGAATAATTTGTAAAAAATGTTATCAAAATAAAAAAAGAATCGTGTAATATTAAAATCGAAATTAATTATTATGTTTGAAATTTGAATTGTGTTTAGTGTTAATATTGACGTATCATACATTTCTTTTTCTCAAAACAGGAAAGAAAATTGAATGTCATACATTTCATTAAATTCTTTGTATTGTATGGTCAACAAAAAAGTATTACAAAGTGTGTATTTAAGGATGCAGCGTATAATTTTCTATTGAAAAAAAAAATGTTCTAATTTTGGTTGCCTAAAATCGTTGCAGATGATCCACACACACAAATAAACGAAGATCTTCCGATAACGCGCAGCCATAACACCACAAATAACAATCCATAATTATATATAATATATATGGTGTTAGATTTGTCAGTCGTGGATACGGTTATTTGGCAAACCTTGCGGGAATTATTGAAAAAATTTTGAAATAAATGTATTTGAATTTCACACACCGCACGGGCAATTTTATTGAAAAAAATAAAATATATTGCACAAACATATAACAAAAATTAAATTTCATTGTGGTTAGATGGACGAGAATTTTTCAGACATTCCTCGTAAATTTAAATACAAAAAATGGAAAATATAGAGTGGTTAATGATAATAATAAATATTTATATTATGAAATTTTATGTTAGAAGAAGAGACAGTGTATAACAAAGATTTCTTGTATAATAAAATATTAAATATTTTTTTTATATAACAATTACACCTTTTTTGTAGACTCTGTATTTTTTTTGAGCATGATTTAATCGCGATCATATAATATTTATTAAATTTGTTTTCTTTCTATATATACATTTTATTACAATTTTTAATGAAGATGTAAAATTAAAGAATATTGCCAAGAAAAAAGTACGCTTTTATTACGAATATCCCTTTTAGTTTTTTAATACTATTATTATTATTATTATTATTATTATTGCTCTTAATCCATATAATTATTACAAATTGTTTTTTTATTATTATTTATAAACACATATAATTATTAAGAAATATAGAAAATTTAAAATGTTTTTTTTCCATAGATAATATTATTATTGATTGCATGCATACAAGAAAAAAAAAATTCGAAGGCCTATATTATAATGATTTTTAATATGTGATCAAATTCAAAGTATTACGAAAAAGATAACACATTGTATTTATTTAATAATATAATAAATAACTAATTATGAAAAAATAATTAATTAATCGATTTATGGTATATAGAATTGCTTGATTTTATATTTATTTTCTTTGTCAATGATGCGATCTTATCAACATTACGACACAAAAATACTCGATCAAAATATATTTATAATAGTTCAAAATATATATATATATATGTTTAATGGATTTTAACGCTCGCATGTGTGTACGCAGTACCAACACTCACAATCAGTAGAAAAAACGACGTCAAATGGTGGTGTATAAATCCAATCTATTTATTTTTCTTAATTATTACTAGTTTTATAAAATCTGATCTTAAAAAAGTATGAAATTTTAAATAAATTTTAAAAACAAAATAGAGTTCTAATATTAAAGAAAAATAAACAAAAGATTTAAGCGACGAACCTACAAAAAAAAAAAAATAAATTCTTAAAATATTAGAAAATTATATTTCGGCATGCACATATCAATAATTTTTATCGGTGCTGTGTGGTAATAAATTTTGTTCTAAATTATACAAGGTTTACCAATAGAGACGCCTAGTTGACAACATTTTTTGCTTGAAATTTTTATCAATTTGTTTAGAGTTTATTTGACAAATTTAATGACATGGAGCGATATATGGACAAACGAACAAGAATAATTAATCAAATTAATCGGTAATACAAATATTAGAGAAAAAAAAAACAATTGGACTCCATCAAACTTAGGCAAATCAAATAGTATACGGCGTAAGATTAACACTCAGTACTGCAGTTGTATGGTGGGTTCAATTCCCACTATATACAAGGGAAATTTTTCGGTATTTATGTTAACACAGAAATTTTCGACTGCCAGTGACCATTTATTCGTTTATGGAATAAAAAAACGGAATACTTTAAAAATATATGGTGTTGGACAAAGATTAATAAAGTTTGAACACACACCATAATTTGGTCTAATCATCCCTATAAAAATAATAGATTTAAGGAAATATTTATATTTTTCGTTAATTGCAGTACAATTGCAGAATTGTTATATACCCCCAATGCGGAGTAATTTATCATCTTATGGCTGCAATGAATGTTTTTGATAGATGTTAATAGCTCCACATGGAGTAACATATATGACTTGGTGCTACGATTAACACAAGAATTGTGACTGAAAGACATTATTTACAGTGCAGACATTTCAATATGATGGAATATTATGGGGCAACGATCAACATATAATTACATAATTGAAACCACAACGGTGGTAACATAGAATTTCTTTTCATATCTATTTTTTTTACTCAATATACTTTTTTTTTTCTTATTTTTATGAACATACTGAACAATTGCAAAACAATCACACTCTGCATCAGTTTTTTTAATTCTAAAAAATTTTGTTACACACCCACACACAAGTTGCCGTCGTTATTATTCTTAGTCAGCGTTTTAAATATTAGATTAAAATATACATTGCATTTTTGGGTGTGGATTTCTCAGCAAATTAGTTTTTATTAACTATATTTTGTTTAAAGTTTTGCATTTAAATTTTAATTAATAAGAGTTCTATGTAAAAAAAAAAAAACAAAAGACTTAAGCGACGAACTCGTAAAAATAAAATTTTATATAAAAATTACTTTATTACATATATTCAGTGTATTAAGTATTACACATAATGAGAGTGTATCTCAGTCAGTTTACTATTTTGGTAATAGTCCTAGTAACACAGTCCGTAGTTTGTCCGTAAAATTTCCACATTATATGTAGTAGTCCGTAATTTCGATACGAAGAAATATCTATGGATTTCTTATGGATGGCCACTGGAATTTTATATGATTATGATTTTTATAAAAAATGTCCTTCGTTTATCCGTATATTTCCGATGATAATTTCTACGGAATATTGAGGATTATATCTACAATAGATAAGCGAAATATACAAAATTTGACAGCACTGTCTTGGATAATTGGTGAAATAAATTATGAATACAATACCGCACGGATGTATGTTGGACATATTACCCTGACAATCCAAAGATTTCAATTGACCTAAATAAAATACTATTAAATTAAGTGGAAAATCTATATGGACATTCTGCGGACAAATTCCAATATTAATAATAAGTACGGACAAATGGTTACTAGGAAATTTGCGCAAAAATTTCAATTAATAAGAGTTCTATTGATAAAAAAAAAAAAAAAACAAAAGACTTAAGCGACGAACTTTTATAAATTAAGTTTTATATGAAAATTATTATTTCAACCAAAAATAGTTCTACATAAAAACAGAAAAAAAAAATAAATAAACAAAAGACTTAAGCGACGAAATCGTAAAAATATACAAAAATTAATTTTATTTTTAATAGAGGCTCTCAGTTTAAATAGTTTTGTTGAAGTATTTTGGTAAAAAAATTTCAAACAAAAAGTGTTCTATAGGAAAGAAAACCACAGAAAAATTAAATTTTACAAACAGCAAGGAAAATTATGTTTCCCACACATACATACACAATAATTTATATATAAATAATGTGCAATTAATTTTTTTTGTTGCAATTCTTTAATATTATATTTTTATTGGTATATAGAAAAACGGAATGCGGTGCAGCAGTGCAACGCGACATGCATATAATTATATTATTATTATTATTATTATTATTATTATTATTTTCTGCATTTTCTATACACGTACGACTATATCTATTCAATATATTTATGCATTGGGATGATAATGATGATGAACATGATGATGATAATTATTTAATTAAAATGATGTAATCGCAATTATAAACTATATGTGCATTACAACGGATTTGTTGTGTTGTGGTGGTGCGGTGCGGTGCGTTATGTGTGTTAATAAAACATATATTCTATTATTTTTTAATTTTCCTTTCATTTTTTCCATAAAAATCAATTAAAATATTTCTTGTTATTATAATATGTTAAATACATACAATACATACGAGCAAGCAAGTAAAAGTAAGTATATTTATTTAACAACATTTTAAAATGAAACTTTATTTATTTATTATTTATGTACAATATGTATAGTTTTTCTATGTGTAATTGTTGTGTATTAAGTACTATTTAAGTATGAAATATAAAATAAAAAAATAAAAATTAGTGTTAATATATTATAATACTTCTTCATTTTATCATTATTTCTTGTTCACAAAGCAAGCTTTTATGTATTATTATTATTATTATTATTATTATAATTTATTATTGTATCAATATAACAATATAATAATAAAAACTATCAATAGAACCAGAGGTAAGAAGAATAAATAGTAGGTCAATCCAATTGATATTATATCCATGTGGATATATGTTTGTGTGGAGAAGAGATAGTAAAAGTCGTTTTTTATATTAACCATACATTTAAAATATAAACAAAATATACCAATTTATGCAGAATATATTGTATATAAAATATTATATGTATTTATCATAATCTAATCAATATCATATCAATATTGAATCGATAATATTATTTTTTATTTCATCCATTTAATATCAGCGCACAGCATGTCATTATTTTATATGAATATGTAATTTATTATTTTTTATATATGTATCTTTTTATGTTCATTATTTTATATTTCTACAAAATTTGATTTGAATTGTAACAAACCCAATAATAACAATATATGGTATATATACCAGTACAGGGTATTGTTATAATTTTAAATATTAACCTTAAATCATATATGCGTGGTGTGTGTGTGTGGTATGACTAGACGAAATAAACGAGGAACCCATTAAAAATATATATAAATATTATAACAATGATATAAATCTAATATGTATTGTATTTTTTTAATTTATTACACAGAATGTCTTAGATTGACCGATGGCCATACGGCACCTGCGGGTTCATCACAGAATTTGCTGGTCGAAAATGTTGTGTCAAAATAACCGAACGTTTTATTATATTTTGTGAACTCTTAATATGACATAAACACGTGACACGTGTGCATTTTGTAATATAAAAATGTTAACTAAATGGGTAACCAAAGTTTTTTTGTTATAGAAATTTTGAAGGACATTGAAAAAACCATTTATGGATATATTTTCTTCTGGATTTGAACATAATTTACATATTTGTGATCTCTTGAAAAGCAACATACTATATTTGCAATACAACGTTTAAGTAGACGAATTTATAGTGTTAATGAATACGGCATTACTATTATAATCACATTGCACACATTACATTATTGGTCCCTATTTTTATGAAATTTATTCACGTGAAGAATTGACGACTCCTATATGCATGCACTCAAGAATGTTTCGTCACATTTTTTTAATAATTTTTTAAATTCATTTGCGTATGTTCTGCGATATGTCGATGCTTGTGCAAAAATAAAAATTAGTGACAAGTTATTCAACTTATTGAGACAAAAAGTTATTAGGATTGATTCAATAAAGTGGTGCGGTAATTTTTGGAGATTGACTTGACACCTGTTCAATCAACCTTTATATAGTTTTTGTCTTTAATGGGACGGAGGAGAGATTTATGGTATGACACAAATGGGCTACTAATATAGACTCCCGAGAGTACGATACTATATAGAATCTCATGGATATAGCAAAAATTCGCTTATTTTCGAGTTATACTTTCTCAATAATTTAAATAATATAGTTTTATCTAAACATGACTTAAAGAACTTAGTATATCGACGTATATATATATGTAGAGTTGTAAAAATCTGAGACATCATGTATATACGATAGAATCACACGTTAACATTGTGGTAATAATTTTTTATAAGAAAATTTATAAATGCTGTTGATTCACCTTTCTCTCCTTCTATATATTTAAATATAAATATATATGTATTCTTCAACTTATATAAATATTGAAATTTACAATATATAACTCATATGTATATATAGATTAGTAAATATGGTATATTGAAACATGTTATATACAAACGTGTAGAACACTTATCTTCTAAACTATATATATAAACTCTACATGATATATATAATAAATATACAGTGTACAATCCATTATAAGTACAATTCAAAGGGACAGCGTACACTATGTGCTCATAATAATGATTTTTAGGTATGAAATAGTTATAATGATTATTGTTTATACATTCAGTACACTGGATACTATGGTGACTGGATTGACTTCGGAATTATAATTTATATGCTGTCAAATCTACTATATTTTACTGGTTTCTGTTCGCCTATATATGTGACATGTGACCGTCGTACAGGATCTTTTTCAAATAGACAGCTGACAAAAAACGATATTCACATATAGATTAAATCCAAATAAGAAGAAGCAAAATTCGTTTATCCGTGTGGTGATAAACGAAAACAAACGGAAAATCAGATAATACACTTTATTGAGACAATATATACTCTACAATCTGTCCAATCTCCTATGTACCATTATATATATACAATTTCTTTTCGAAACATATAAGCAGAATCCGGGTCAGGAAATAATTAAATAATATTGTATTGTTTATTCCAAATATTCTTCTGAACGCTTTCAGCAACAAATGATTTTTTTTTATGTCTCTGATTGGAATGTTATTGAGAATGGCGAGCGATCGTTGTCGACGTCGATCGATAACTATTTTTTTTTTTTCAAATTTTTAAATAAAGTTTATAGAATAGAGAATAGTCCAATGGAGCTAATTTGAATGTAATTTTAATAAAAAAGCATTATCGTTCAAATATTGTTAAAAATTCCTAGGGATCTTCTCGATATTTAGGGCAAACGGTTAAATACATCAACGTATCTCATCGTAAATTGATCTTAATTTTTTTTTATATATACCCTAGTAACACTGTCCGTAGTTTGACTGTAAAATTTCCGCATTATATGTAGTAGTCCGTAATTTCAATCCGAGGAAATATCTATGGATTTCTTAAGGATACCCGCTGGAATTTTATATGATCAGTGCAAACCTGTCCATGGATTTTTTAACAGAAATTTCCTTGGATTATCCGCTTATATTTCCGATGATAATTTCTACGGATTATCTTATAATCATTTTTCGTTGCTATTATTCCACAGAATATCCATAGAATTTATATTCATATTTTTTGTGAGCAGATCCACCGCTTTTGACAAAAATATGTCATACGACAAATACACTCGTACAAAAAATATAAAAAAAGTTATAAAAAAAGGTTGAAACTTGTTGAAACAAAATTTAATGTAACAAATGAATAATAAAGAAATAAAAAGTATGATATTTTCTTATGTAATAAAAAATAATTTAATTGCAAGTTGATTGCAATTTATAAATTCATAGTATAAACGCTTACATAAACAAGAAATAAAATGAGTGAGAATTATATCAATAGATTAGCGAAATATACAAAATTTGACAGCACTGTCTTGGGTAATTGTTGAAATAAATTATGAATTAAATACTGAATACAATACCGTGCGGATATATGTTGGACATATTGTATTACACTGACAATGCCAAGATTTCAATTGACCTAAATAAAATACTATTAAATTAAATGGAAAATCTATATGGACATTCTTTGGACAAATTCAATATACATTTTCCATTGAAAATATGTGGATTCTTTCCACGAATATTTTCCTCATTTTTCATAGTACGGACAAATTGTTATTAGGGTGGTTCAGTGTCGAGTACCGCAGTGTTACTGGTTTTATATGGTAATTAAAAATGTTCGAAATTTAAAGAAATTTTCCTACAATAAAAGACATTATTAGCTGATGTAAGACGATACATATTCTCTCTAGCTAACACATAAAAATCTCACATTATATAGCAATGAAATGCGAAAACCATATACCTTATACCATATAACAATATGCGAATGCTGTGCTTATAATGAATTGTATACTGTGTAATGTAAATATGTGAATTAAAAATTTTAAAAAAGTTTGTATACAAGAAATGAACAACTTTTTATATGTTGAGTAGACACACTTTTTTATTTTAATTTAACCACATATATTTTGGTATGTAGATACACAATACAATTGCGAGCATATATATTTTTATTTGATTATAAACATCACGAAATACTATAATAAGAGCGGGGAAACTTTTAAAAGTAGTTAAATTATAATTTTTATTTTATAAAATTCATATATCGTCTCGTTTGTGTGTGTGTGTGTGTGTGTAAAACTGTTGTGAATCTTATGAGAAAAAAAAAAAAAACCACAGAAGAATATACAATTTTTGTATGAGTACACGATGCAACATGTATGATGATGGTACACGGTTAATATAGGATTTACTATTGTACATCATTTTAAGTAGTAGACCACAAATATTTCAACTAATCGGACGTTTATTTATTTTGTATTTTATATTTTTTTGTATTTTTTAGTCGAGTCGAGTGCGTTGTGTTGATGGTAATAAAATAAGTGAAGAATTTTATAATAAAAATGTGAATTGCAGTTAAATTTTAATTGTGTGGAATTAGTGAAAAAAAAATATTTTGTGTTTTATTAAAAAAATTGTCTTATTTATTTTTTTTTTTCTCTTTTTTACAGATGCGATGTGGATTAAAACAGAATATTATTATTAATTGTATAGAATTTATGGATAGAAAGTGATTTGTTCGTGTAATTTTATTTATTTATAATAAGAATTAAAATAATAATAATAATAATATTAAAATAGAGTGACATAAATACATTGTTTTTTTTTTGTCAACAGTGCGGGTGTGTTTCTTAATAATTTTATTATTAATTATTATTAAAAGAAATAGAAAATCTCAATGTATATTAAATAAAATAAAAAATAAAAAAAAAATTAGTGCAATTAGTTATCTATAAAAATATACAAAAGTATAAAACGAAAATGAGGATATTAATTCCAGTAAGTATATTTTTTATATGTCAACAGTTTTCACGTAAATACTTTCATTATGTTTTCTTATGTAGAAATACTAAAATGTATTTGTATGCGAAGAATTTTCATTTAACATCATTTCATTCGAAAAAATAAATATATTTTATATATGTTATATTCCCTAGTAACAATTTGTCCGTACTTTGAAAAATGAGAAAAATTTCCGTGGAAAAAAATCCACATAATTTCCATGGAACAAATATATTGGGAATTGTCCAAAGATTGTCCATAGATTTTCCACTTAATATAATGGTATTTTATTTAGGTCAATTGAAATTTTTGGATTGTCAGGGTAATATGTCCAACATATATCCTCCCGGTATTGTATTCATAATTTATTTCACCAATTATCCAAGACAGTGCTGTCAAATTTTGTATATTTCGCTTATCTAGCGATATAATCCTCACATTTTTAATTTATTTTCATAATTTTTAAAACAACCAGCAACTGAAAAAGATTTCCGAGGAATTGTGTAACACTTTTCATGGATTTTATTCGGGGTTTTTTTTTTTTTTTGAAGCATATTCATTCCGTGCTCATAGAACTTCTGGTCTATTGGTAAAAAACCGAATCAAACCGTGATTTGACATCATTGTCATAAGAAAATTTATTCTGTTAATACGGGTATTAGTTGCCAAAATACATGTACAATCCAAAGATATTTTTGTCGTAATCCGTGGATCTGCTCACAAAAAATATGAATATAAATTCTATGGATATTCTGTAGAATAATACCAATGAAAAATACTTCTAAGCAGAATCCGTAGAAATTAGCATCGCAAATATACGGGCAATCTAAGGACATTTTTTATAAAAATCCATGGACAGGATTGCACTCATATGATAAAATTCCTGTAGGCATCCATAAGAAATCCATAGTTGTTTCCTCGGATTGAAACTACCGACTACTACAAATAATGCCAGTGTTACTAGGGTTATTCGTATATATTAATAATAATTTTCTTCCGCTTTATTATATTTATTCAACGTTCATTCATATGTGAACATATATGAAATGAATTGAGTAGAAAAAGGTCGTGAGATTTTTTTTTCTTTTACTACCTATAGCCTATACCATACCATTTGTTGTTGGATTTATAATTATAATGTCTATATTTTTTTGTACAGATAATAAAAAATGTACATACCTCTGTTTACACATACAATTTTTTAAAAATATGTGTGTTATGTTAATAAAAAAATTGTTTTGTGTAAAAATGCATTTCTCTGTTTATTGTAGTTAATTTTTTACGTAGATTTAAATTTAAATATTAAATATTTTTTTTAAACTTTATTGTGCGATAACCTTTTTTTAATTTATTTTTAATAAATAATTTTTTCGATGATAATTCAATGATGATTTATTATTTTTAAAAATAAAAATTTATTTCAAAAATTTTGTAAAGTTATAATTAAAACAAAAAAAACACACATTTAAATTAAAAGAAAGTTAAGAGTATGCTGCGGCGCGTTCAATGTAAAATTTATGATATATAATTATATGACAATCAAAAATTTATTTATTTTTTTTCATATTATTAATATCTGCGTTTATCAGTTGTGTTGAGTTATTAAAAAAACAAGCAATAATTAAAAAATTTATGAAAATTTGAATACTATTACCATATACATTTTAATAATAATAAAACAGCAACATAATAATAATAATAATAATAATAATAATAATAATAATATCATTATTGTAATTTTATTCACTTTCACTTATGTTTTTGTTTGTTACCAGATTATTGCCGTGCGTTGTATTATAAATTTTATATTTTGTATACGCATATATTTACTTTAAATTTTATACGATACGACACAATTACAACCAACTGCGAAAGTATAATACTTTTTTACTTTTTTCTTCATTTAATTAATCATTTACTACTTATACTAACTAACTAATAATAATACAAATATTCGCATACAATTGATGATTCAATTTTATTTTTATGTATGTCAACAGAATTTTTATTTTTATTTTAAAAAATTCCAATGGTAATATAGAGATTTTTATATAATTTTTACATATGCAAAATATAAAGTTGTCGGCAAATATAATTAATTTTATTTACAATAAATATAATATCAATAGATATTATAGATTGATTCTGAAGTTGCTGCTGTGTATAAATAGATATAATAGGAATAAATTATATGTTTGGAGAATGCCAAATAAGACCGTACTAATTTGAGTAAATTTTCGTCCCCACCTACCGAGTGAACTAAATCGTGATTGTTTGTGTTGTGATAAAAATCTAGTTATTCTTAAAACCCTGCTGGTGCGGTGTTTTTGTATCAGTATCTGGAAAACCTATAACGCAGAAAATTTTAATTGCCATATACGAGAGGACACTTAAATATCATATCATATAAAACTTATGCATACATTTGAAATTCAAATTTTTATTTAAGTTGAATTTAAAAATATTTATATCCTTTGAGCAAAAAATATCATTGCCAATGAAACACGATGTGATTCTAATTTAATTTTATAGCAATTATCGTATTCTAAAATTTCTTGTTTCTTGCAAATGGTTCAAAAAAAAAGTCATAATAATAATATTACTATATCGAAGAAATTTGTTATAATTCTAAATTTTTCATGTTTATAAAGTTAATTGTTAATTAATTTATTAACAGCAATTAATTAATTTACTTCTTGCTAATATGTGAATTTGTCGTCGGTGATTTGAATGTATAGCAAATGAAATGAAAAATATGTAAATCAAAAAATTATAATTATTATTAATTGTTTTGCAAAGATTAAATACTCGTATACGAAACGTACCTGCGAAAGGTATGCGGTTTATTAAATGTCATTTCATTCTCACATTCATTTATGAATAAACTTAATATTTGAATTATACACTATTAATCTATATATTAATTAATTTTAATTATATGTATAATTAAATATATAATTAATATAAAGGTTTAGATTGTCTGCTGTTGATCGGTCGCATATAAATAAAAATTTTACTATATTTATATATATTATCGTATCCAAAATTGAAATTACACCTAACTACCGAACATTGACATTATTCTGACATTAATTGTGGTGTAATTCGAGTCCTAGCCATCCCAGTTTCAAAATAAATGCATAACATAATTGCTACATTATGGTAATGTAACAAAACTAATCGCGTGCTGTGATAATTTCTATACAATTGAAATGAAATTTAATAATGAAAGAATTGATGAAGTATAGCGAAGCCCTAGTAACAATTTGTCGCCGTACTTTGAAATATGAAGAAAATTTCTGTGGAAAAAATCCACATATTTTCCATGGAAAAGATATATTGGAATTTGTACAAAAAATTTGCATAGATTTTCCACTTAATTTAATAGTATTTCCAACATATATCCGAGCGATATTATATTCATAATTTATTTCATCAATTATCCAAGACAGTGATGTCAAATTTTGTATATTTCGCTTATCTAGCGATATAATCCTCAGTCTTTTTAATTTATTTTCATAAATTTTAAAACAACTACCAACTCAAATCGATATATTTCCGAGGAATTTTGTAAAACTTTTCATGGATCTTATCCGCGGTTTTTTTTTCTTGTTTATAACAAAAAAAAATGAACAATCGATAAATTTTTGCCATGGAGTAATAGCAACGAGAAATACTTCTAAGGAGAATCCGTAGAAATTATCATCGGAAATATACGGATAATCCAAAAATCCATGGACAAGGTTGCACTCATCATATAAAATTCCAATGGACCTTCGTAAAAAATCCATAGATATTTCCTACGTACTACTACATATAATGCGGAAATATTGCGGACAAACTATGGACAGTGTTACTAGGGAGTGTAGTTGTGCGATATATTATTTCAAATTCAAGAATTTATAAATTTCATCAGATGTTAAAAGTTAATAATTCGCAATAATATTTGCACTGTGACCAACCGCAAATTGTTTCTAAAACATTGCATTGAATTAAAATGATTTACCGGAATGGCTTTGAACTTAATAATAAGTAATTCTCATTGGTGAACATCTTTCGGTAATTCCATATATAGTGTTGACCAAATTATAAGGATATATAATTTCGATATATCATCATCAAAAAATCTGCGTATTTATTATTTTAATATAAATATTTAATGTATTTTATAGCCATCATTTGTTTTCGAAATAACATCTTCTTTTGGCATTGAATCATCAGCTCAATTTTTTATCAGACACTTTTTGCGCTTTTGTCCCAGCAATATTTATCCATTTCATTATACCATCGCAGTTATATTGTCGTTGTTAAATTTTCTCCGCACAGTTGATCTCATATAAATTATAAATGTGTGCTGCAGTCAAAACAATCAAAAGCAATTGTTGTGTTTCCTTGTAAACGTGTCCTGGCACACATGTCAAATTACTATACAATATAAAACACATATATTCAATAAAAATATATCTGTTTTTTTGGTAAATAAAATATATTTCTTTATCAAATTGTGATCGAAACCATATTGACTATGGAAAATATAGAAAATGTATTAATTTTAACCGCATCATTGAGAACCCTTGTGATACACACAGAAATTATATGGCTCATTATAAATTTAACAAATTTTATAAACACTTGTATTCCAATTTGAAAAGTTATATTGTGAACTAAATTTAGTTAATTATTTAGATATCCTCCTATATTTGCGATATGATATAAAATAATGAATATTTAGTGGATTTAAAACAATACACTTAATAAAACACTTTTAAATAACATTTCAAATTAAATTGTCACGTATTATAAATGTGCATGCGTACATAGATTTTATATTTAAACAATAAAAATAATTATTAAAAATCGAAAGGAGATTTATTATGTGCAATAAAATTATAGCACTACCACTGTGAATAACTTATTTCTTATAATATTTGTAAATATTGCAATACAATAAAGCGCTTCATTCGCCACCTACAATTTATCAATGGTATAATGCAAATATATATATTGTAATAATAAAAAAAAAGGTACTTTGTTAGAGTTTTATTGAACCCGGAAAATTTTATTTAATCATCTATTTGTACATTTGTATTTATTTGTGTACCTTTTATGTAAAGTATATACACCGCAGTTAAATTGATAAATAAAATTATTATACAAATCAAAAGAAAGTTATACTATTATAATTTATTTTTAAATATAACATTATAACAAATCAAAAATAAATATAAAATTTGCACTAAACTTGTTTCTTTTAAATGTATATCAATTCATAATTTTGCTTAACATTCAACTTTGAATAGATCCCCAAACAATATATTATAATATTACATTTTTAATTTGTGTTTGTTAATGTTATTATCGCACATCTGTTATAATGTTTGTGTATTTTGTATAAATTATATTAGAGATCTACCTACCTTTCTCCATTCTGTACAAATAAATACAAAATAAATATGTATAGAGAGAAGGTATTAATTAAATAAATGAATATAAATGGGTATATTATTGTCTTTGTATGAATATATAGATTACGGAATAATAATCAAATTAATCTATTTTAAAAAAATTTAAATATATTGTAGATATGATCATAAATGCATAGTGAATAAATTTAATAATATTATTCATAATTTATGTATAAATTTAAATATTAATAAAATTACCCAATAAATGTATTATATAGTTATTAAATAAATATATCAGTTTTTTAATAGTATAAATATTATATTATTGCAATTTTATAAATTTATAATTTGTGTATAATGAAATATATGTAATAATAAACATATTTTATTATTTATTATTATGTAATTATCTCGTTGTTTTTATTTATATATATATATAAATATTATTAGTACCACCACCGGTTATAATTACACATATATACATTATTGTGATTATTTAATAGAGATTTTTAACATTTAACATTTAAAAAGTTAAAAACAAAAAACCATCTGCGCGCAGCATCTCATATTATGTTACAACAATTTTATACTTTTATGTTTGCTGCATATGTAAAAGTGGAGAAAATATTTATAATTTTATATTTTATTTTTATTGTAAAATTAAAAAAAAATTAATTACACCTACCATATAATAAATATATGTAAAATAAAAGTCTATATATATAAATAACTTATATACTAAAAATACTACAATATATGTACAAGAAGAAAAAATATAAGCAAGAGTAAAATTTATAATTTTCCATATTACGGACATTCACTTTATTATTTATAAATATACACTTGGTTTTTTTTGTTTTGTTTTGGTGAAAGGTTTTTTCTGCAAATATATATTCGATTGCACAATGTATAAAATTTATAAAATTATTAATAAATATGCGAGTACATAATAAAGTAATGCATTTGTACAATTTGTGTGTAATAATATACATAAAATGGATGATTCATATTATTCATTTCTACTTGTTTTTATATATTAGTTGAAATAAAAACATCCACCTAAATTGCATTTTTTGTATAAAATACCAAAAACAGTATTTTCGTATTTGATTTTTCAAATTATTAAAATTTGTATGTAGAGAGAGCGCAGAGGTGAATGAGTGTATGCATATTTAACAATTAATTAATATTTAAATGTAAAGTAACAGTTATTTTTCATTATAAAATTTAATTAATTATATAAATCACAAACAGGCGATCTCACTGGTTTAATATATTATCCTTAGTCACACCGTCCGTAGTTTGTCCGCAAAATTTCCGTATTATTTGTAATAATCCGAAGTTTAAATCCGCAGAAATATCTATTGATTTCTTACCGATGTCCGCTGGAATTTTATATGATCAGTGCAACCGTGTCCATGGATTTTTATAAAAAATTTCCTTGGATTATCCGCGTTATTTCTGATGATAATTTCGATGAATTCTTTTTAGAATTATTTCTCGTTGCTATTATTCCACAAACATATACGTAGAATTTATATTAACAGTTTTTGTGAGCAGACGTATTTCCACAAAAATACCTCATGCGACAAATGCACTCGCACAAACATTTTGTTAAAACAAATTGTACCTTGTTGAAACAAAATTTAATGTGATAAATACGTAACAAATAAATAAAAACTATTGTATTTATATTCCCTTATGTAAAAAATAATTTAATTGTAAAATTAAATTAATAAATTTATAGTATAATTTTGTAGAAATATGGCAGATAAAGTGCTTACATAAACAAGAGACAAACCGCTGATAAAATTCATTAAAAGTCTTACAAAATTCCTTGGAAATGTATCGATTTGAATTGCTGGTTATTTTAAAAATTATGCAAATAAATTAGGAAGAGTGAGGAGTATAGCTAGTTAAGCGAAATATCCAAAAGTTGAACCACTGTTTAAAATTGATAAAATAAATTATGAATACAATACCGGTCGGATATATGTTGGACGTATTGCCCTGACAATCCAAAGATTTCAATTGACATAAATAAAATACTATTATATTAGATGGAAAATCTATGGACATTCTTTGTACAAATTCAAATATATCTTTTCTATGGAAAATATGTTGATTTTTTCCACGGAAATTTTCCTCATTTTTCAAAGTACAAACAAATTGCTACTAGGGATTTTAGGAAAAATTCTCGACGTTAGGTCTTTTCTTTTTTTAATATATTATTTATTATAAAATTTAATGTTTATACAAAAAAAATGCGAAAACTTTGTAAAATATATACATATTTAGTCTTAGAACATCATAGATGCGCTCATCTTTTTCCGTTCTATGTGTGTAAAATGTATTAGAGTCAACATCTCGTCATGATATACTTAGGTGTATTATCCCATGTGTGGGTTATATGACAGGACGCATTAAGATTAACATTCTTGGATTTTAGATTTCAGCAGCCGCTCTATTCTTCATCAAATATCAATCTATAAATATTACGATTCCCTTTTAATTGCCATTATCAAAGAGCGTGGCCCATTATCAATGAGAGTTTTAGTTTTTTTCTACAGAAACCTCAAATACCCATATATAGTTAGCCATCCATTTTGATGCCATATACCATTCCATATAATCACCATTAAATCCATACCATGAGTCTTTGTAACTAAACAAATCCAGTGGTATATCAGTTTGCATACACTTCTATTGTAAACTTTGCGTTCCGTTATTGGAGAAAAATTTTGACTCTAGGAATGGTTACATGACACTCAACTGTTATTATAGTTATAGTGTTGTACCATTTCTCTGGTCAAACAGAGTGCGTATAATATCGACAACGTGCAGTTTGCATGAAAGTTACAATTATCGCTCTTTATTAATTATCCACATTAATTTGCTTTAATTTTTATCTGAATGTGCTCTGTTGTTGTTTAATTTGGAAATTGTATAAAAAACTATATATAACACAAAATTCCTTTTTCTTTTATTTCCAAATAAAATACCAACAAAATGTAAAGGTTTACTTACACAATAAAGAATGTAATTATAAATATATATATAGGAAGATGAGGTAAACTATCCATATAATTATATACTCGAACTATTAAATATATATTTACATTTAATTGATGGTTACTCGTCTCGTTTTGTTTTTTCTCGGTTTATAAATTTATTAATTATATAATGACTGATTTTCTTCTTCATATTTTAAATTTTTAATTACATATAAAATATAAAAATTATAAATTTATAAGATCAGATAAATTATTTATGGACATATAATTTCCTGGTATTTTTAAAGTTAATATTATAATTAATAAATATTTCGATGAATATTAATTAAGTAGTGAATACATGAGATTTCCTTTAATTTTGCAGAAAATTTATAATACGATATGAATTTATAATTAGATGAAAGTGTAACAAATTTCAAAAAATTAATAGTTTTTTTTTAAATATTTTCAAGTGCATAATTTATTTCATTACCGCATCCATTATTTTAGCAAATATATATTTTATTTGTGCGTGGTTAAAATTTTAAATTGTTATTATTATTATTTATTATATACATAATACGATGACTTGTACATATAGAGACAGTGATTATACATAAGATAAAGACATCTTGACTATGTGTATATAGAATTGTGGATTAGTTAAAAGTATTATGTATATCAATAACATTGAAATGACCAACATTCCTGTGTACAATGATATCATCAATTTATCAATGACGGCAACATTATAAAAATAATATCTCTAATTTCGAATATTTACATTATTCAAAACAGTGCTGAACAGTCTTCTTCAATGAGCTCATTCATGACACGTGTCGGTTTTTTTTACATAGCTGCTTGAAATAGACACGTGTGTCTGTGTGTCAGTTGGATAATGGATAATAATGCAAATAGTGTTGTGATTATAAACTCTTTGTAAAAAAAAAAAGGTTTTCAAGGATGCGTTGATGCAGAGATAGTAAATGCGTGTTAGTTAGGAGTCAGTTCCTTGCATTGAAAATGATCCACATAGTATTAAAAAACTATATACATTTAAACAATAAAAATATAATATTGGACGACCGGCAATTATACAAGTGTGTTCGATTGTTTAAGCTATATAGCATAGAGGCATTTCAACTGGATCGATTAGCGCAGATGAAATTTTCTACTGAACATTTGGGTATTGAAAAACTATGTGCAAGATGGATGTTGTCCCGTATGTTTACCAGATCAAGTAATCAAAAAGTATAATTCGAATCAAATTGTCTGTGTAAAAATTGACATATTGATCGAATTTTAAATGTTAACCCTCAACTAATATATTATGAGGTCGAAGCAATTATTTCTACACAAAAAATGTCTATAAAAACTGCAATGTTTGAACAGTTTAAAGAAGAATTGATTGCATTTTTTCAGTCAATTTTTATGTGTACGCGTGGAGTAGTGTAAGGAGCAATCAAAATAATCAATAGATTCTGTTCGAAATGCACTGAATAAGATCGAAACAGCATTTAACAAAAAATATTATGGATTCGGTCACTGCAGTTTTATATATAGGATGCACAAAAGGTATTTTATATTGATAAAAGATATCTTGAAGATGGTAAAAAAAAAAAAATAACCGGCGAATATTACTTTAAACTTTTTAAATAAGTGAGACAAGACAATACACAACCGCACACCCAAGTCTCTCGGCAATATGGGGAAACAACGAGATTTGATTCATTATACCGACTTTCATTTGTTTTCATATATTAAATTAAAAAATGATGATGGAAATCCTTTTTACATCAAATGAAAAAGCGATAGTGCAGCTATAAACAAATGTATTTCGTAGACCATCCATACGGGAAAAATAAATGAGTAGGAAATTAAAAATCACATTGAACTATGTCTTATTGCCTTGTATGTATGTTATGGAAGAATTGATTGAAAAGTAATTTTTTTTTGTAAAAGTTATCCAATAAATATACTGAAATATTACAAAACTAGGAAATTCACATAAGAAAAGGCATTTAAAAAATATAATAAATTATTATCTATATAATTTTATAATGCTCTTTAGAATGCTATAACAAATGATTAATCGTAATTTATTCGTTTGTTATTATATTTTATAATAAATATATTTTTAATTACAACATTTTTGTTTATATATGCACAACACCACACTGCACGTCGTTTATAAAATGTGATGTGCACTTTTAATGTGTGCTATTGGTGCGAGTCGTTGATGTGTGCACGCTCCGTTTAATATACGATGATTCAAAAGAAAATCAAGTGAATAGAAATTATTGTACAAAAATGTTAAATTATAGTTAAATAGGAAAGAAACAAAATATATATTTATATATTCGATACAAATGCCGATGGGTGGATATCTAACAATTATAAATGACCATCATTTATTCTCTAACCACAACAAAAACCATATCATCTGTGCTGCTATATTATACGAATGAATGTATGAATGACTGACTGAATGAATGAATGAATAATTATATACGCATTGACTACAGATGATAGAAATGTTCTTTAACCAAATAAAGATGTAACTATATATTGTGTGTGTGTGTGCACGGTTCTATTGTGTATATTTAAATTATATATTGTACCATAAAACATTTTAGTAAAATATATTTTATATTTCTACTTTTTTTTAAATTTCGAGATGATCGTAAATGATCGTAAATAAACTTTTCTATATAGATATAGTTTTTCATTTAATATAATTTATATTATACATTTTGTAAATGCATTATTCTAAGACTAAGTGCGTGTGAACCAAAAGAAATATTATGTTTATAATATATTGAAGAAAAATGCATATAAAATGTTTTAAATAAATGACCGTATCTTAAATTATTACAGAAATATTCTATTTAATTTGTTGAATAAAACTGATAATAATCGTGGCATAAAAAATGTCAAAATACATTTAATGTAATTCATTAAAAAAACGCATGTGTTATATTTATAATAATATGTGTGTGATTAAACATTAAACATTAAAGCACATCACCTGCATAATTACCACATTATAAATTTGTTTTTATTTTCAATTCAACAAATATACATAATTCATTCATGCGATTAATTTGATTTAACAAACTCGTTTAATCTGTTTTTTTTTTTATATATGTAAAACTATTTAACTACTCGTATTTATAATATTAAATATAACAAAATTACACGCATGTACTAATATGAAATCAGTAAACAATTTATAATTTTATATAGTACACACTGTGTTCGAAAAAATAACCGCAAAATATATGGATTCCGAAAAAAAAGCACACAATTAATTTATTTTTATAAAAACTATTTATTCAAAATATTGTATCTCGCGCAACGCTGAAGAATAACATAATTAACATAAATATACAAATATTGTTCTAGATATGGTTCTGGTCGTTGACCGTTATCAATATGACTTCAATTGATGCAAACCTGAATTCTTTTATCGTTAAATGAAGTTTATAGAATAGAAAATAGTCACATGGAGCTAAATTTGATGAATAACTGACAATACAACAAGTTAATAAAAAGCATTATACCATTTGAAACAAATTCTATGTGGATAATATAGCTAGGGGGAATTGTAAAAACATATGATCATTTCTTTAGATCTTTTTGAATTTTTTGAAAACACTACATGTTATCATTAGTTAGAATAGTTTCGAGTTTCTTCCAGCGTTTTTAATGATCAGGTGTTTGAAGTGATAGTTTTTGATTATCAGTTAATAAATGTAGAACAAACTTAGTATACACCAATCGTAAACGAATTTTTTCATTTAAAATCTCATAAATTGTTATGTTTTTGGTATACCAAGTTCCATTTCCATGTAACTTGCGGAAAATTACTGAAATCACGCTTGTCTTTAATTGTTTTTTTTTTCGGTAATCGTTGTTGATGTTGATGACATATTATACCAGATCCATATATATTAGAAATCCATTTCGGTTATTTTTTGGACACAGGGTGTATATATTAATAAAGTTACATTGTTTTTTTTTAATCATAAATTATATAGTTAAGATAAACATTGTTTGTTAATTTTATTTTATATTTACACATGTTTTTATACGCATAACAAAAAATACCACACCTCCGCCTACACACATCAATATCTATAAGTATTTAAATTAAATATTATAATTATTAGATTTTCTTATTAGATATACACATACGATCGTCGATACGATATAGTTATTTAATATCTATCAGATTAATTTAATGTTGGTATTTTAGAATGGTATATATATATTTATATAAATATGATATGATCATCTGCTATAGGTATGTGCCTGTGCGACGATAAAATAATAAATTGATTATAGAAATTGTTTGTTTGTTTGTTTGTTTGAGGTTTTTAATTTTTTTTAGAAAGTTAATTTTATAATAATAACAATTAATTATTGGATATTCTTTCTTCTTTTGATAATAATTTATATATTTATATTAATTTTATAATGTTGGATGCGTGTGTGCGTGCGTGCGTGCATATATTATTTTTGTGTTAATTTTATAAGCACATCAAAAGCAGCAGAGTCGAATTTAAAAGTATATCTAAATGAAAAACTGAAGAAAATAATGTTATTTTATAGCTTTTGAAATATTAAAGAAAAATCGTTTCACAATATATATTTTGCGTAAAATCTATGTAATAAAATTCTCGATGAAAATTTTATGCTTTCGCAGATGTTGTTAAAAATGAAGTTTATTTTTGTTATTATTATTATTACAAAAGTTGCGTTGTGGTATAAAACAGATTCTTTTTCTGGTCCAGAATTTAGTAACCGAAACGGAGTGCTGTTGCTTGTGTATAATTCTGCAATAGAAACAGAAATAATATTTCAATATCACTTATTTTGAATCAAAAAAATGGATGGTACAATGCATTCCAACAGTTATTTTTTATTTTATTTGATTTTATTTTAACAAACACAACAAACGCACAATGCAATCAAATAAACTACTTTGATATTCTGGAATTACCTTCAGAAACAATTTAAATTGAATTGTTCTTTTAGCTGTCGATAAAATTACGATTTAGGTAGTTAAAATGGAGCTAATCTGTTGTTTTCTGCACGGTGGATAATTTTGGATTATTTTTGAAACTATTTTTGGTTACATAACGGTCCACACCGAAATTCGATTAAAAAGTAAACACTAGAAAGTTTAAAAATTAAAATCAAACAATTATTGATCAAATTTTAAACCTAAGAAGTTGTTGCCGAACCGAACCAAACTGTTTTTTTTCGGTTGTCAAAGGTGTTTTAATCTTCGATGGTTTAAAATATTACAATTTTAATCCTAAAATAATAATATTATTACTTAAAAATAATACCAATAGTTTACAACATTGTACAAATATGAATTTTGTTTGAAAATTAATCTCAAATGGTTTAAAAATCAACGTTGTGTTTTGTTAATTAATATTTCTTAGTTTATAAAAAGAAAAGTTGAAAACTAATTTTGGTTAATGGATTAGTCCAAAATTTTGTGGTACAGAATTTAGCAACAGAATCTGGGCCAGAATTTTTCTGGAGCTATATTGTATGAAATTCTAAACCAGAAAAAAACTTCTGTTTTATACCACAACGCAGCAGCTTTATTTGTCATACGGATATATATGTAATAACCCCAACAAACAGTTTTTTTGATACATTTACAGACACTTTTCATTGCGACAATAATTACCCAATGAGTTCTATATATATATATATATATATAGCTAACAAAAATCCTCCTACACAATTCATCGTCCATAATGTGAATAAATTCAGTGGTGATACTGTTATACTGCGATACCACAAAGTGTCAGTGAGGAGCTTTGTAAAAAAAAATAAAACACGAATAGTGAAAATAAGTGAAAACCGAAATTTATCAATTATTATGCGTTTTTTTTTCAAAAATCAACATAAAGTATTTCGCATAAAGATTTGAAAAATTACTCTGTTGAATCCAAAAAGTAAAACCCAATGATCATGAAGCAGATTTTTTACTTTAAATCAACGTAAAATTGATCCTCTTTTTATCAGAAAAAAAAATCATCTTCAGTAACGACGAACTAGCACATTTCTGATTGAATGGTTTTGTTAACAAGCGAAATTATAGAATTTGGATTAACAAAAAATAAATCCAGACAAAAATGTGTTTGTTTTATGGCTTTAGAATTCAAGGATCACTATGCGATTAATGGAAAAGAAAAACCTTTTTATATGACATTTCAAATACATATAGTAATGTTTTCGCATATATAGTAAATAATTAATTTTTCATATAAAATCGGCATATCGACAATACTAAATTTACATAAGATTAGTAAGTGTGTCAGTAGTTAATATTGTACAGATGTAATAATAAAGACTATTATAATAATTTATAATAATATTTGAAATTATCTGCTATCTAACAATAATACCATATATTATTTATTTATTAACATTAATTTATACATAATATAATTTATGTATGTTATTAAAAGAAAAAGCGTATCGATCTTTGACAATACTTTTTGTACGTGTGTGTAAAAAAAAAATACAAAATATGTTTTAGCATATTTTTTGACATTTTATTATTAATATTTTATTAGGACAATATATTAATATACATGTGTTAACAAACATGGTATTTGCGGTATTACCAACATTTAACACTTCTATTTTCGAAATTTATTTATTTATTTATTTTTGTTAATAAAAATATTATTGTAATAATGTGTGAAAAAAAAAAAAACGAAACCGCTATTTGTACTCAATAATTATTCGGAAAAAAAACTAAACACCTATAAATATTTCAATTATCATATCGACGAGATGAGGTAAAAAAAAATATTTTCGATTATTTATATTTGAAAAAAGAAGATTATAATATTTTCAATGCATTTTACCCACCCATACAATTTCACATAATAAATATTTTCTGGTATATATTACTCGTACAATATTTATTTATTTATATTAAATCCGGTAAAATGTAATAAGTTATACAGAAATGCGATATTAACATTAAGCAATATAATTGTTAATGTGTGGTGGTGGTATAGTTATTCTACTATTTTATATCATGTTTAAATAATTAACATATAAAAGTATTACTATTTTTTCTGCGTTATAATTTCATCATATTAAAATATAATTTATGAATATGATTCAAACATTTCAGTTTAAACGTATACGTATATTATATTATAACACTTTAAATAATAATATTAATATAGGTGTACAATACAATATAAAAGATATGCCTTTCTCATCTTATACTCGTACTGCAGCCGTACATAAAATAAAGAAGATTTTTAATTTATTTATAAATGTAATAGTGAAATCAGAAGTGGAAATAATATATAATCGTACATTTACAATATATTGATATGATATTGACATACAAAAATTGGAATATCTACATATAAATTTATAGTTTCAAAATATATATTTATATGGAATGAATGTTAAATGTGGCAGTGTGTGCATGTGTGTATAAAACATTTATTGCTAAATATTGAAATTGTATATAAATATCAAAATAAAGAGGTACATTTGTATAATAATAATAATAATAATAATATAATATAATAAATCGGAACAAATAAATAATATTTTTAAATTATAATTTATAATTATGTTGCTATTATTATTACTATTATTATTTCCATTAATAATTGCGTTGATTCAAATCACTTCTTTATAAATACCATCTATAAAATTATGTTATAAATATATATGATCATAATTATAATGATGATGAAAGTATGTATACACAAACTCTTTGTACGAAATATAATCGGAATGAATTATATAATTAAACAATTATATATTATTTACAAAAAATAGTCTCATATATATTATGCGAAATATTCCCAACGGTCAACTGCTCAGCGACGTTGAACAACATAAACGCGATTTACTATATTTCGCTGGATGATAAGTTGTGCATTATCGAACACGACCAATATACTGTTTATAGCAAAGGTTTTAATTCACCAAACTAATCCAAAAAAGCATATACCACATGGAAAAAATTCTTTGTTGGATATTATGTTTGGATTCATAAAAACTAATGAAAATTGTTTTCTTAAATTGCCTTCATCTATGGTAACCGATCATTTAGCATTTTAACACTGCGATGTTCTGAATTCTGTAATATATAATGAAAACATGATGTTTTTTTATTGATATACAAATTTCCATTTCAAATTTAATGTTACTGAAGATTTTGTTGCTAACTTTTAACAAAATTACATATTTTTTTTGGTTATTTTCTTCGGTAAATCGATGTTTGACAATCTGGATATCAGACAGTAACTCAACAATGCGCAATAGAGGTAACCCAATACATTTCCAAACGTGATGCGAGGAGTCGTTGGTAGAAGCTATATATCATACGAGGTTGTATAGCAGAAGCAATCACTTTCTGATCCAAGAAAGAGAAAATGTTTCAGCGGAATTAATTAGCTATAGATCAAATACCGCACAGATAGTACAGACAACACAAAAATTGATAGTAAATTTTTTAGGATGAGTAAAGTTTATACCATATATCGGATATACTGATGGGACTGATTATATTAATTTTTAAAAAACTACTATATAAAGTATTGACAGAAATTCTATATAGAAACACCTAGTGATTTACATTTTTGAAGAATTGATTGGCCACTAACAACGTTTGGTACATAAGAATTTCATTTCTACATGCTTTAATAAGTTATTTATTTAAAAGCTCGTTATTATAGAAACGTGTATGCAAGATACAAGACTTTGGCACTATAACCATAAAACAAAACATATATCATATGAGCAAGATGAGATTACTATATCGGTAGATACTTGTATATAGATTGTGCATGGAAGATGAGGAATATGTCAATTCCCGGCTATGACACGGTTGAATATTACTGCGGTTTTAATTAAAGAAGCCGATATACTATGTGTTTTGGTTGACCTTATTCAAACAGATGCTGGAAATTATATTAGTAATTAGCGTGTTTCGAACTGCGTTTACCACATCCATACCATATATAATTAAAAAGTAATTCCGATTATTTGTCGGACAGACGGCGGTGTATATAAAAATTTACACATGCATTTTGTGCATTTTTTTAACCGCATATTCTCGTGTTTTATGAGGTTAAAGGTTAAAATTGGAAAAAAAAAGTAATGTTATAGTAAAAGTTATTACATTTTTTATTCATTAATATTAAAAATACACACATGACCTTGAAATTCCATTGACATTCTGACACATTATATTATTATTTTTATAATTAGTACAAACATATAAATCGGAATAAATTTGTATTTGTGTATACTTTTTATTTTAAAATGCTGCGATGATGAGAAGCGATCAATATTTGTTTTATCGATGGTATATATTTTTTTATTATTATAATAATGAATGAATTTCTTTTCATCTAATCTATTATTATTTATTTATACGATATTAAAGAGTTTTTAATTATTTTTATTTGTATAATACTTTTTATAGTAAATATGTGAAATCAACAAATTTTAAAATTTTATATTATTAAATTTTGTTGTAGATAGAACACCGCTCGCGTATAAATATTAATATTTTTTTATATTAGAATGATTTGTTTTCTTTTATTAAATTTTTTAAAAAATTTATTAAGTGCTAATGGTATATTTAATGTTTGTATATGTGTGTGTGTGTGTGTTGTGTGTATACTTTTTATTTATTTAAAGAATTTTGAATGAAATTTAATGTTTTTTATTTTTAATATGGTACAATGCGTCATTTAATAACACATTAAATTAAAGTATGCAGTGCAGTCAATAAATACAAAAACCTCTTCAAATATGTGCATAAAATATTGCTATAGGTAGAACAAGAAACATAATATTATGACAACGTTTCTTAAACTTATGTTTCCATATCACGATAAACGTCAACGGAAAGTAGTGGCGCGTATTCATCAGTTTGTAAAAATTACAAACACTTGTATTGTATTATCAAACTTTTAAATCAACCTATAATAAGCCAAAATATCGATAATTCTGGTGAATAGTTTCCAGTACAATATGTGTCTGGATACAACGTTCATGAAACTTTAAAATTGTCACATTGTGGTGGTCATCATTTTCTAATTTTGCAAATTTTAATAATTTACGGACCTGTCAACCTATTAGATGCCAGAACAGAATTCTGGTAAATTAGTAAGAATTTTAGTATTAAGATACATGAATTTTAGAGATACTTTTTCTATAAAGTTTCTTCAAGCAAATTTCGATAGATGCATAAATTCATCAAATAGCGTTATAACAATGCGTTAAACTTTAACTATCGTCCAACATACCGTATCACATTTTCAAAAATATTCACATTTTATGAATGACATACGATCTATTAAGCACTGCACATTTTATGTGAATATTATTAAACTTAAGAGTTATTGTATTCAGTTCAACAGTTAACATTTACATCATCTGCATTTTTATAATGCATTTTAGATGAAACAACTGAAGTAACATTTTTAATTATAATAACCGATTTTTAATTTTTTATTTCTACAAAAAACAATAAATATAAGTAAAAATTATAATAAATTATGTGAATCACATTTGTAAGACATCAGTGTCTGCATATACTCATATTAATTATGTACACGAAAACGCGATAAATCTTTTAACATAATTTAATTCATTATAATAATAAATTAAACGATTTAATATTAAATAGAAATTTCTTTCTTTATATTATTCTCGTTCACGTTAATAAAGTCAACGTAGGTCTTGTCTTTAATATTATAATGTGCTTGTGCCATGTTACACGACATAATACATTTTTTTTATGGAATAAAATTATTGCTTAATAAAAATAATTTGAAAAGAAAAAAATACGAAAATATTTATAATAATTTCATATGAATATAATAAATATAAATTAATTAACGATATAATAAATAGTACTTTAATTAATAACTATTGGTATATTTCTAGTATTTCCGGTTTGTTCTTTTTATTTAATTAATATATAAATAGGTATTATATGTGCATATAATGCAGGTGGCCTAAACGCATTACACTGAACGACAGTTTTTCTTTCAAATATTTGTGCCATTCCATACCTTAAAAATTGTTATAAGAATATGGTAAAAATATTGAAATTATATCATAAACATAAAATGTATTTCCTATATAATATAATAGAATTAGTGTTAAAACTTAGGCAGCGTCTTCATTATAGACTTAATTCATTTTACTAAACGATAATCTAATAATAATTTTAATATAAAAACATAAATTTGAATTGATAACCATATTTTCGCAAATTTTAATTCAATTAGTTCAATAATTATGTTTTTTCAAGATAAATTATTTTGTATATAATATTACCATTGAATTTTAATTTCAAAATAAATACTTAATTGCGGGTGTTGTTGAATATGAATATCGGTTAATAGAATTTATTTTATTTAAAGAAGTTTTCATACTTTCTTATAAAATATGTAAATATACAGCGAAAAATGGCTCCAATGTGGAACGGGTTCTCATAAATTATAAGCACTTGTATAGAACGATTTTTGTAATACGAACCGTACGATTTCAAATAACTAAATCGTTCTCATACATATTCAAATTCCCATATAAAACGCAGTGTTGTGTCAAGCGCCAAAATTTTTATTTTTAAATTTGTATAATAAAATGCAGCACTCACATAAATTATTTCATACCATTATTTTACATAAAAATATCATTATAAGAAATTTTATTAAATATGAAATAAATAAATAATTTAAAAAATATTTACAAAATTCACATAAATAAAATTTATAATTTATTTATTAATAAATTAAATTGAAAAATAATAAATAAAATTATTAAATAGATAAATTTAAATGAGAAAGAAAGAAAGTTTTTAAGCTTAACAGAAAAAATTATATATCTGCAGTAGGTGGTGGTAGCAGAGGGTGATAAAATTGAGAATGTTGCAAAAAAAATATGGTGTTCATCAAAAGCCATAATTTAAATAAGAAATAAAATACGAATTGGTTATTGAAACAGAAGATTGGCACCATAAAAATTAAAAACAAATACAAATCAGATCAACTGCGTGCAACACATTGACATACACCATACTAAATTTAATAACAATTCGTTAAATGGATCTTTAATTGAAAAAATAAGTCAAAAGAATTTGCTGATTAAAAATTAAAATTAGATAAATGTAAAGCTAGCGATGGATGGATGGTTTTTTCTATAGATTTAAAGAAATAATTTGTCAAGACAAAAACAATAATGTAAATATGCATGCTTTGAATGTTGGCAAAATAATCCTAAATTTACTATATCATTTAACAAAACAATTATAGTCAATTATATACATATCAATACAATGATCAATCAAATGCTATATATAGTAACTATACCTGTCAATGGATTATATTAGTTTGGTTAGCGAATATTTAATAATTTCCTCATTATGAATAATCAGTATAAAATACAATTCTACCAGCTCATACACATCGTTCTGTTTTTATAAGAAAAATTTAACTGCTTCCATTATATGTAAACTATTTACTATATCATTCCGTATCGCTTGAACCGCTTTCGTATATGACAATTTAACTATATTATAATAAAATGATTAATTAACATAACTATAATGATGTGATTATAATATAATTTTTAAGATGACAACTTATATGGATTTGGAGGTGTTAACAGAGAGAGAAATGTATTATTTTTTTAATTAGGATAATAAAATGATAGACGACGCAGTGCAGGCCAAAAATAAGTATATTTCTTTCATTTATCAATGAAACGAATATTATATAAAGACAAAATATTTCTAACTATATTCTTTCGACGTATAAAACCTTTACGCATATAATCATGGTTTTAATATATAACAAAGTATTTCCTTTTGGCAGGCTATATGGGAAGTTATCGTTTCATGTGCACAGAAGCGATATATTAGTCAAAAGGAAATAATTTTACAACGAAACTGATTACGTAGAGATTCCCCACAGAATATGATTAGAAATGTTTTATCTATTTTATATAAAGTATTCCTAATCATTATTATCGATATTTGATTTTTTTAATTTTTGTTCCACACTGTTTAATATTGTAATTAAGAAATAACCGTTTTGTTATATATTATAGACAAATTAGTATAAGTCTAATTAAGTAATGAATTAAGTTGTTTTATTATTTTATATAATATATCGATTGGATTAAAAGCTTCATATATCTATATTTACTTTCACTATATATATATCGCTATAGATCTAATATATAATATATGTCACAAATAATACGATCATTAGTGATATCAAGATATATAGGTATAAATAAATATATTTAAAAGAAAATGAAGATAAGAGAAAGTTGTCCTTTCTATTGAAAATTGTTTACAAATTAATAACCGATATAGATAACACACTTAAAGAATATAAAAGAACATAAACCCCGCCACATAACAAAAAAATAGAAGTTTATTTCGAATTTAAATAAAATTTTAAATTTAAATATTTTTTAAGTTAAAAATTATACAATTTGCTGTCGCTGATGATGAGTAAAATATGTAATATTTTTAATTACAAAAATAAATAAATAAATAAATGAATAAATGAATGAATGAAACTAGTTTTCAATTGAAATTAGCACAATATTTTAAATTTTGAAATATATACAAAATTTTATCTCATTTACTGTTTTATACAAATTATTACTATACGAAAAAGACATAACATATTTTAAATATTATAAAAATTTACACATATCCAAATTTGATGTTACAATATAAAATAAATAATAAAATATCACTCATTTATATTGCCAAAGAAGAAGTGCTGTTAAATTTTTATTATAATTTTAAATATAAAAATATTAATAAAAAAATTCAAATAACTATAATTTTTATTTATTTTTTTTCACACAACAGATAATAGCCTCATTGGTAATTTACTCGGTTACTGCAACAACATCAATAAAAACGAATACATCTGGCAGCAATGGCGTTCACACGAAATCAATAAATAGTACATTAAAATTAAAATCATCAAATACATCAAAATCAAATTTAAAAGATTTACGTAAAAGACAATTAGATGAATTTGGTAATTTTCTTGATACACCATATAACAGTAATGCATATCAATCACCAGTGACACCATTTTTACAAAGACGTATATCAAATGGTTATCAACATGAACCACGTTCATATTTTCCATCCAATTATCATAATCAAAATTCTATAATTGGTGCAGGTGGTGGTGGTGGTGATGGTGGTGGTGGTTATGATAACATTCCATCATATGCTGTACAAATGGAACCATTAACACAATATTCACAACTCGATCCATTTAATCCGGGTAACATAAAGTACGAAAATAGTTATCCGCCAGCGGGACCATTACATAATCCATCAAATATACGTTATATTGATGCACCCGAACCAATTATTGAAATTATAATAAAAGATAGTAATGAAACGGTGCCGCCGCAACACCTATCGTTAACATTACCACCACAAAAAAAGAAAAAAGAGCAAGTACAAGTTTTTTATGTAAAATATAAAAAAGATGAACACAAAGGTTTAATTATCGAAGATCCGGTACCGGCATTGTCGCCAACCGGTTATCATCAAGAAAATAATGATAATGATGATGATGATCATGAACACATACCACAAGAAACACATTATCAAGTTACAGCACCTCCGCCCCTAAAATCTACAACATTACGAACTATTATCCATCCGGATTCGGAAAAATATCATAGTAATAGTGGCATTCAAGTAACATTCAATACGGAAAATAAACATGGTAAGGGACGACAATATCAAGAGCACATAGAAGAAAGTGAATTACAACCGGTTGTAAGTGATGTACGGCCACGACTATTTCCATCTACCGAACCTCAATTTAATGCTGGTCCATTCCCGTCAGGACCACCACCATTATCAAGACCACCACCACAAACACAATTTCATTTAAATCAATTTCATCATGACGAACAATTCCGTAATAATCGTTTTGAGGGAGGTCAATTTAATCAACAACATCAACAATCAGGACCACCACCACCACCACCGCCACCACAACGACCGCCGTTTAGTGGTCAACAAGAATTACCATATGCAGACGCACCGTATCGACCCTTTAGAAATGGTCCACCTGAACAACATCGATATCATCAACAACAGCAACAACAACACCAACCATTTTTCAATGAAAATCAGTTACAATCAAATCGATATTTTCAAACGCAGCATCATGATCGTAGACAATTTGGATCACCGACACCACCACCAATACCATCGTCTCCATCACAAAATCCAGAATTATTAAATGATAGAAAACCATCTGTTCGATTTCCAGGACCACCACCACCACAACAACAAAATATTAATCCGCAACAATATCAGCAACAGCAACAATATGAACAACGTTTACAACATCAACAACAACAGTTCCATCAAAATCAACCAAGACCAATTCCAATACCAATACATAATGAAGGCAATGGATTTAATAAAGCATTTTCTTCATTTAATAGACACACACCATTTGGTCCACCAGCACCGGCACCGCCACCAACACAACAATTTCATCCACAACAACCTCCACCTGCATTTGTTCGTAGACCAGGACCATCAGGACCACCAGGACCACCAGGGCCACAACATTTGCCAGCAATAAATCAACAGCAACATTTTAATCGTCAACCACCACCACCACCACCACCACAACAACAACAACAGCAACCATTTACACAATTAAAACCATTACCACCATTACCAACATTCCCATCTCAACAACCTCAAAGGTTACAACCAGTACAAACATTTTCACAACATTTACATCGAATGTCACAATATCAGCAACAACCATCACCGTCACCACCACCACAATTTGCTCCACAACAACAATTTAATTATCAACAAAATTACCAAAATTTCCAACCAAATAATGGTGTTGCTGGTAGCGGTCTAATTCAACATAATGCACAGCATTTTAATGAATTTAATGCTGGCAATATCAATAGTATTGTGCCTGGTGGCGAATTATTAGAATCGATACCAAAATTTGAAACGCACATTACTGAAACGGTACCATTAAGTCAAATTAATCAACCATTTGCTCGTCCAACAACATTCCTACAGGATAATTCAATAACATCATCTTCATCCATTCCATTTGGTTCAACACAAGAAACATATCATCAACAACAACAGCAACAACAACAACAACAGCAACAACAACAACAACAACAACAGCAACAACAACAACAACAGCAACAACAGCAACAGCAACAGCAACAGCAACAGCAACAGCAACAGCAACAGCAACAGCAACAACAACAACAACAACAACAGCAACAGCAACAACAACAACAACATCAACAGCAACAACAAAACTCAAATAATCAATTTTTACAACATGATATTCAATATGCAAATGTAAATAATAAGCAATCGATTCAGGTTGTGCCATCTCAAGAAACATTTAATAATAATAATAACAATTTAAATTCAAATGATATTGATGGTGGTACACTGACACGTGAACAATATCGTAATAAAATACATCAACAGTTTTCAAAATATGTTGAATCTTTTCCATCGTCAACCGTTGAACCAAAGCCACAAATTATACCAAATTCAGCACCAATTCAACAGAAAATTATACCGGGTCAAAGTGTATCCACTTTAGCAACTGAAGTGTTTCCAAATTTTGAAAGGCAACAACAATATTATACACAAGCAAGTGCATACCAACAAAATATTGAACAGCAACAACAACAACAACAACAACAACATCAAGTTATCCCAATAGATGGTCGTAATAAAATTTCTGTGCAACAAACTATATCAGTAACCCAAAAACCGTCATCGTTAAAAAACAATAACTATTATCAATCAGGTTCAGCGGAACGCTTTTCAAACGAGTATAAATCAAGTTCAACAGCATCGTCGACAACCGCAGCAACGCCGACGACAACTAAAAAATCAAAGAAAAAACCACAAATTGAATTACCCGATGAGGTACCCGATGATTTACGTGCACAATTGTTATCGTCTGGTATTTTAGATAATGCCGATATAAGTGTATTAGATTATGATAAAATTGGAGATGTAAATTTAGAAAATTTACCACCAGAGCATTTGGCTAATTTTTATGGTGCCGGTGGGGCATCACAAATATCCGGTTCCAATAAAGTGTTAACGGTTGTTAAACCAAATGGCGAAAGAGTGATTGTGAAACATAAAAAAAATGAATATGATGCGAATGAAAATATTAAATCATCATCGGTGGTACATACATTAAATAAAAAGCATAATGTTGATTTAAAAGTTGTACGCTTTGATTCGAATAATCAAAAAAGTATTACCGATAAATACATAAAACATGATTCAACGGTTTTACCATCCGTTGATGTTAGCAGCGGCAGCACCGCTGACGAGGACGATAACAACAATCAACAATATAATCGTTATTTACCATTAAAAGTTAATGGTGCACAATTTCCAATACCCGATGTTGATGAATTAAAAGGAAAAAAAATTTCCAGTGTTGTTGTACTAGCACCTGTTGATAACATACAAAATAATGATAATTATGATGAAGATTTATCGTCAGCATCATCATCATCGGCGGCGGCATCGGCAGCAGCATTAACATCATCAGGCGAAAGTCGTGTTGAACGCGATGTAATTGATACAAAACAAATTAAATTTGTAGCCGGTGATTCATTAAAACAATTATTAAAAAAACCAACAAAAGAAAATTTTAAAAAATGGTTAGACAAAGAATCAAAAACTGATATTGATTTACAAAGTGTTGTACTTCTAGTCACTAAGTAAGTTTTCATTTGATTATTTATTAACCATATATCAATTGATATGCCTAAATTGTAATCCATCTTTTCATTATGATATAACTAATAACGCGTGTACAATTTTTGTATTATAGCGTTGAAAATCGGAAAAATCTGCCTTGAAAACTACATTGGTTTTGTAACCACACACGCGTACGCAAATTACGTAATATACAAACGCTTCATGGATCATATACACGCCATCGTAAACATCCTACCGAATAATAACAAATTTGATACTTAAATTTAAGGAGTAGGTTTTTGTAATACCTATAATTGGATTATAAGAACGGTTTCTAATAAAATTCTGGATAACTGATGATCAGGCAAATTTTCCATACGCAAGCAGCTTCTATGTAAGAACATGACAAATTTGGATGTAGTAGAGCAATGGCGGTAGTTTCTTTTTTCCCAATTCGATAAGACGTTAATTTATTATGAAAAATTTCTGTAAAACTAAGCAAATTCTAAAAAAAAAAAGGACTAGTTACCTATAATAAATATTTCGGAAAATCGACTTTTATGAATGGTTGTTTTTTTATTGAATTTTGCGTACCATAATTAATATTAGATTCTATTTTTGTTGATAGATTATGAAAATTTAATCAATTTCCAATCCTTTAGGGGGAAGAAAAGTTAAAAATCGTAACATCACTTCGGAAAATAAATATAGACAATTTTCCAATGAATGAAATGATACTGTATGTTTTTGTGTTTTCTATATATTATTCTTAATAGAGTTTTGGTAAACTGAATATATACCACTTACTTTCTTTCTTCTAGAAATCTGACAAATTTGGAAGCAATAATTTTACATTAAATTGCATTTTAAAAAAAAAGTTGTGGTTATAAAATTTACATAGAAATTTTTTAGCTACCATTTTTATAATCCCATTTTACAATTACATACGAAATTTCACATTAAAATTCTTCGCTTTTTAAATCAAAATTCTTAGCTAATTTTATATATGAAATTTTAACAAAAATTGATTTTAATATTATTAGAAATATACACAAAATATAGTATACGTATGCACCTAAGGACTCAGCCGTCATTATTTCAGTAAATAATAAGTAGATGGAAAAAGTATTTTAATAATTTTACCATATAACAATGTCACCATCAATTTAATAATTAATATACAAATTTTGAATCATATTCCCTGTGTTAAATTAATTTTATGTTTGTAACGATCACGATTTCATGGTTTCATTGGAACATGTTTTCAAATTACAATATCGCCAAATTTTGCTTACGCAGCCCAGCGGAAATCTACCTTTATGGCTAATCAATTTATTCTATTTTACCAGTTACATAGGATTTCTAATGTTTTAATTAATAGATTTTCACAATTTCCACCACCAATTTTGAAAATATGGAAAGAGATATTTTCAAAATTCGTTACAAAGTATATAGTTTTCCATTTGATGTCAGTTTTTAGCGTTTGTGGGTATTCGCTTTATCACAAATTTCATATGGAAAAGATTTTTAAAATTCGTTCCAAAATATATAATTGTCCGTTTGATGTCAGTTTTTAGCGTTTATGGATATTCGTTTTATCACAAATTTCTTGGAATTTTCACTCAAACATTGAATGACTACCCACTTAAAGATTGGAAATTGATTATATATTCAAAAATTCAACAATTCTTAAAAAATATTATCGATAATCCAAATTTGTTGTCATAAGATTTATTATTCTATAGTTTCGTCCAGTCTAAATACGAAAAATTTTTATAGTGATATTATAAACTGATTAGATATTTCTCACCACTTCTCGCTCCTAAAACGCACAATTTCATATAATAAAGTTCGTTTTCGTTATAAATAGCCGTTCTCCGTAATTACATATCTACTCGTATATTATAGATTTAAACATAAATTTAAATTAATAATACATATATTGTTTAATTAATTATTTTATATCCAATCCAAATCCGATTTTATATATAGAAATGATAAAGACGAACAAGAAATTTATATGTATGACATTGTGTCACATAAAGTGAATAAATTAAAAGGTGAATTATCAAGTGCATTTGTAAATGTGGCTGAATCGAATGCAAACGATGCTGATGATATGGAAAATGTATCAATATCAGATAGTGGAATAGTTGAACAAATGCGAACAAAATCATATGATGAAAATTCAGCGGCTGAAAATTTTGATGGTTTATCATCATCAGCATCAACAGAAAAATACAAAAATAAAATTATAATAAATTCTGGATATAGTGTAATAAAAAGTTAATAATAATAATAAATAAATAATTAAATAAATTTCTGGTTTTTCTAATATGTACACAAATACAAAATAAATGTTATTATTAAATAGTAAATTTAATAAGAAATACGAAAATAATATAATTGTAAAGATTTATTTTGTTTTTGGAAAATGAAAATGTATAATCGAAGAAATAAATTTTCATTTAATTTTTATATAACACACACACACACACATATGAATCGAAAAAATAATATAAAATTATAATTAATTTTTTTAAATTATTTTTTCCCATTCATATAAAATTAAGAAAAAATGCCAAGGGATTCAACGTTCATAAATTATTATTATTATTATTATTTTTTCTTATATTTATTATTCAACATATTGTTGAAAATCGAAAATAAAAATAAATTGATTTTATTAAATTAAATTCAATATTAAAAATATTTATATGCGAATATTGTATATATAAAATTATAGGAGATAAATATTATATAAAGAAATAAATAGTGTGAATATAGCAATAATAAGCGCACGCATAGTTCACTCGGCGGTGGAGGCGCTGCGGTTCAGGGCAAATATACGTGATCAATAGGGCTCCGAGTGTAAATATTGAAATCTCCGCAGTATAAGCCCTTCGATACCATACCACAGTGTTGTAGAAAAAACAAAAAACCCGGTGTGTTATGATATTAATTTTTTATTTCAACTTAGTAGAATCGTATACGCACGCCATATTATATACGTCACAAACTATATTTTATATAAATAAATAATGCAGCGATTAATAATAATAAAAAATTATTATTTATAGTTTAATTATTAAAAAAAAAAATGTGTGTAATATTAATTAAGATATTTCTTTTTTTGTATGTATATAATATTTTATTGTTAATAAATAAATAAAATTATTATACGATAAATTTTGTAATAAAAAATAGTAAATTAAAAAATTAATTAAAATTGTAATATAATTAATAAAAATTAAAAAAAAAAGTATAAAATTAAAAATTTTTGTTATTTTGAATACATTATTTTTGAGGGTATACAGTGCGCCGGTCCAATAGATTAGCCTAACATAGACGTCGGTCCATCTACAATTTAATGCATTGTGTTATTTAAAATTTATTTCATATTGCGAAAGTATCAATTGTTTTGGCCAGTTTACATTTCTGCATCTATATCTGGATTAAATATTGATTAATGTGAGGACGGCGATCAAAGGTGACATAACAGACCTGCATACCATAGAGAAAATAAAATAATATACAATTACACAATAAGGGTCAGTATAGAAATTCAAAAACCCTACCATAATCCGGAATAATAAAAACAGCAGTGAAATTTAAAATTCAATATTTTTATCAACATCGAGATCTAATATTCTAATAACACCATCATTTATTACGTACAGATTCATATTAAAATGTTATATCAATTAAGTGGGATTTGTCTATATATTTAAAAATAATTGTTTTCTTTACAATAAACCAATTAACAACCAATTAACGATTTCATCTGCACATAAATTTTACATTCATAATTCTTATTAAATGGAAATGGAAAAATACCAATGGTAACCTGAGGAACATTAATTTTGAATTGACAGAGACTATCTTTGAACATTATACTAATTGGATATAGCGAATAGATTTTCTATGGTCAAGAATCAAAATTAAAATTACAACCAATTTTTTGAAACTTTATATGCCATAACATAACCTATCAAAAAAAGCTTTGCTAAAATTTGTATCGCATTTATATTCAACTATTTGTACTTGCAATAAAAAATTACTATTGATTTGTAAAAACGATGAAATAAAATATACCATCGGGACCATTGCGTATGGACAACATATTGTGGTTAAATATAAATGGTTATTATAAGCACCACAAAAACAATGTCTATATAAAAACTGAATTGATATGATATGGAGGAATATATTAGACAATTCTGATGTGGACCTCTCGCAATTGAGATTGACAATGCAATGATTAACATACCCTTTATGCAAGTTTGTCTTTTTCGACTCAGGGCTATTCTTATTACTGTATCGGTGTCCGGATAGATCTTATCTTAAAGATCTTAGTATATAAAATGATCTAAATTGATAATTAAAACTGCCGGCGTGCTCAATTCTATGAATTCAATATACGAAAGTGTCATCTTTCGTATGGGAACTCGTATGTTAATAATAATATATTAATATAAAGTCAAAATTAAATATGTGAAGGAGACAGTATTTTGCTACCAGACAACACATGATGAAAATCATTTTCATACGACAAAAAATCATAATCGAAAAACAAAATACCAAAACAATTTATTAAGAAATTTATTTCATACTTATTAATAAATAAGAAATTATACATTAATCATTAATTAATCGTTGGTTGTTACATTACCTCTCGTACAAATTGAAGGTGTTGTTGCATTTTCATTACTAAAATGAAATTGTATAATTATAACCAAATATGTAGTTACAGCGGCCACAATCTAATCCACGCAGCAATTTCAGTACAATTATAATATATATAGAAAAATTAATAAATTTAAAAAAATCAATTAATTAATCAACGTTGATATCGTTCATATTTATATTTATTAGACAAATTACCGAACTAATTAATCGAAAATTTAAATTAAAAAATCCAGCTGCTGTAAATTGAACATGACGATGCATTATTTGAAGAGAAAACATTTGAACCTAATGTTGGTATATACAAAAATATTGTAATGGTAAAAATATTTAATTGTATAATAATCTAAAATAAACTAATAGTTTAAAAGAAATTGATTTTTTTTTATCATGTACAAAGAAAGGATGATCCAATTTCACGTGTTTCATGTTTAGATTTTACTCTATACTTATTTATTATTTATATTTACACAATTCCGCATTGAATCCAAATATTATTATAATCAAAATAAATATCTTAAAAGAATTTTGTCGACAAATTATCGATGAAAGAAAGTTAAGAAAAACGGTAACAACGTTAAATTGGATCATCCAGTGCCTATTATAACCATTATTACATTTTATATAGAATAAAAATAGTCGGAATACATATGATTTAAATTTTGATAAATGATATTTAATTAATTTAAAGTGCGTTATTTTTTATTCTCATGTATTTGTGTGTAAGTGTGTGGTACCATAAAGTAAAAAATTCTCACAGTTTGAAAAATTTCAATATGATCATAGCTTTCTTTGATTTTATGTAATAGCGGTCCAGTATTTAAAATCTGAAAAGAATAAAACGAAACCATTATTAAAAAGAACAAAAAGGATAAAATTTATTTATTGTATGATTATTTCCTTTTTTCTCATTTATAATACTTATACGATTTAGAAAAGTATAAATAAAAACTATTTTTATATAGTACCCCGGTACCCGATACACTACACGTTACAGAAATACAATATATATAATTTGATTCATTAACATCAATCAAATAAATTATATACAATAGATTATTATAAGATGAGGCAGGAGATAATAAAAGGAAATAATTATCTTACTATTTTTTTGTTAGATATTCATAATTTTATTGAGATGGATTTAAAATAAATACATTTATAAATTAATCGCTGTGCAGGGATTTTTTGTTTTTATATTATACAGATCGGGTTTCTTTATTATTTCAATTTTCTTGAGTTACACAGCGCAGGCAGAGCCATTAACAAATTACGAGTAGATTGGAATAAATATAAAAGTGAGCTAATATGATCAATTCAAATACATATACGTAAGAACTGTTAAAAGAGCCTGATGGTGCAAGGTTTGCGCAATTGTATTAATTTGTATCGACTCATCAAAGCAATGTGTCGTCTGACATTTCCACAAGATGGAAAAAAAACTGTATTTCTGTTGATCCAACGGTAGCCCATAATAATTGAAATGAAATTGTGGCCAATCAACACACAGTATCAAACTTTTTTGGTGTCAATCCTGGATTTTTCGCACCATTTGTGGAGCTTCGGCAAGCTTCAACCACACGGACGTCTATTTTGTACATTGCTGTCGTATGTATAAGCAATTCTGCATAATCACCTGCGTTGTGCTATTCCAGCCGTTTTTGTAAGAAAATATATCGAATTTTTTTCCATATTTTCAATCATTTTCAAAATACGTGGACTGTCATTGTCATATAGTGGAAACTCCCATCTTTGCAGCTGGTCAAAATTGTACATTGTGTTGATTTTTCCAGTCTATATAATGAGTTGTTCACTGTTATTGTTTCACCGCATGCGGAAGTAACACAAATATATTGACTCTTATTGAACTGTACTCCAAACAAACACACAGTAACACTTTCATTGAATGTAAGCCAGCTGTAGCAATTGATTCTGTACCTTCGTCTACTTTCTAACAAGTTCTTTTTTCGATGGACGGCATCGCCTGTTAACCTGCGATCCAAAAAAAAGGTGATTTTTATGCCATTCAATCGTAACGGCAACCAAGCTTATTTCTTTCAGTCAAGCAATGTGGTGCGCCGCACACCCTTGTATCGATCTTGACAGTGAACAAAACCTTAATATCGATTGAATTATTTTCCGTAAATTCTTTTTCCGATATGAGATTACTCACAATATCGTCGCTCAATATCTGAAAGTGTGCCAGATTGCGTGGTTTATCATTGACATTAAATTCACCATTATGAAAATTACCGAACCGAATTTTTTTAGTGTTCTCAGCGCTGGAGTACAATTCAAATAAACAGTTTGAATGTTTTTTCTACGCAATTCCAAAACTTGCTCCTATCAAAATTCGTACAACGTATTTTAATCTACACCTTATGAAATATTATTATTATTAAACGAAAAATGAAATCAAATCAGAACCGATGTGTTTTTCTGCTATCTCTATGAAAATCGAACACGTAAATATACAATAATCATTCAATATAATTAATAAACAAATAATACAATGTATGCGAAGCAGTCTGTTCAATAAACACAAAATTCAGTTTCAATTATTTAAAGAGAAAATTAATAAATAAAATACAATAAAATACTTACAATTTTCGATGTGTTACAACAAACAGTAATATTTAAAAATATTACAAAAAATAATAAAATCATCCAAATAAAATTCATTAAAATCATAACAATATTAAAATTGATTATGTGTACAATTAGACCAAAAATAAAATAACTTTGTACGGTGAGAACAGCAAATGCGGCAATTGTTAATACCAATAAATAAATACCATAATATTCTTGTACACATTCAATTGCTTCTGTTAAATTACCATGAATATTTGCTAATAATTCAATTAATTGTTTCTTTTCGTTAACAGTATTTAATAAATTATTATTCTCAGCATCAGTCACATTTACAAATAAACGATTATTATTATTATTATTATTATTATTATTATTTGATGTTATTTGATAAATTTTAGTATTTGTATTATTAATTATTTTTTGTACATAATCCACATTATCATTTTGTTGTTGCGGCTGTTGTCGGTCAATGGATTTTATAATTAATCGATTCACAATTAATTCATTAACAATTGAAAATTTCTCTTTAAATAACCTTAATAAATTATAATATTGAAATTGTTTTAGTGTAACAATACAAATGGGACCAAAACATATGAATAGATAACAGGGCCCATTTGTTATATGAATTTTTAATATAAATAAAAAACAATTAACCATTGACAAAATAAATGGTACAAAAAATAATACAAATATTTGTATAAATAAATATTTACGATATGATCGATAAGTTATGTTAACATTTAATTTGTATTTTAATTTCAAATCAATTTCGGTTAATATATGGATGGCATTTATTAATTGGTTACGTTTAAAACAACTGGTTACTATTGAAATTGTAGCCACAGCAAATACCGAATAAATATGTATCCATGCTGTTAATGTTGATATTGAATTTGTTCCATTATGAATTTTATTGATAACATTTACAGCATATTGAAATAAACCTACAAATATATTATAATTAAAATTAATTTCATAAACATATTATTTATTAATTTAATTTACCTGTTAACATAAACACAAAACAAATACAATATAATAATGTTAATTTTGTTGTAATTAATTTTGGTATACTATTATTATTATTATTATTGTTAACAACAATTTTAAATGGACAAATACCCCAAAATTTTAATAAATTAAAAAATGGATAAATTGCATAAAATAAATTATCACTTTTAAGAACATTAAATTTAAATTTATAGAGCAATTGTTGTTGGAAATTTTTAAAAAACATTTTTTTTTCTGTTCACTCGCACTCACTCACTCACTGCACTGTTAAGTATTTTTATTAAATTTAATTTCTATAATATATTTAAAACGTATGTGTTTTATATTTTATTATTACTTTGCTACTATATTTTATTACTATAAAAATAGTATTCTTCAATATATGTTAACGATATAATGTACGCAGCGCACCTATAATATACCGTGCAGCGTAGTATTCATGTTTATCAGAAAATTGTTATCTCTATAAATATCCTCACAATACGAGTATTATGTATAAAAATTATTTTTAATTATTTATCAATAAATAAAAATACAATTGAAATATATATTTAATTAAGTAATAAAGACAATAGGGAGTATTTGTGTGTGGGATGGGATAGCGAGGCTGTTATAGTAATTTAATTAGTTGTTTGACATGCTAACTATATTGTATAGTAAAATTTTAACTTAATGTATTGTTTAATCTAAATAAAACCTAAAATATATTTAGGGTAAACGGGGATAGGTATGGACGTTTGTATTTTTGTTAATGGCTCACATACACCTAGCACATTTTCACTTTTACATACAAACATTTATTGCTATCCAACTTTTCATTGAAGATATATATATTTTTAAAATCTATAATATGGAGTAAATTTTAAAGTATATGAATCGATATGTGAGAAATCCTAAAGTAAAAGTCAGATTTTTTAAAATCACATCTAAATTTATGCATCGATATTCGAATGTGTGTCCAGTTGTGGATCGAACTACCTCCGATCTAAGAAATCAAAATGACGGCAAACATAATACGGAAAGGAAATAAAACAATATCAAATGAATCAATTTTGAGACAGTAAAACTGCATTCTCATTGCTTTAAAAAATAATAGATTCATTTCCAAACTCTTTCTCAAGTGCGGAGTCCCCTAATTAAAATGGATACGATATTACACTATATAACAATCTCTTAGGTCGCAGCACTGCAGTCGAAATCTATATATTATGGTTCTTAATTAATCTTCTTAAATAAATTAATCGTAATTATCGTAAGTGCAAATTAATAGCCCATATTAATTATATAACACTACCACTGTTAAAAAGGTGCTATAATCATTTTAAGTTGTAAAAATTGCAGAAAAAATGTAGAACCATTTAAATTCAGATCATATAGAGTAAAAACGGTTCTGCAAAAAGCTTAAACAGTCATGTTTGAAAAATAATGGGCAACACATTTTAAATGAAAAGAAATTTAATTTTTATGGTCCTGAATATTGTCATACACATAAAACCAATAAGTAAAACCAATATTGGCGAATGTGTTTGTGAATATGGTTATCGAAGGAGTGGTATGAGCAACAATTTCACATACATAACACAGACGATTTAATGCGGAATGCAATTGTCGGTGCATGGCGAGTAAATTAAATGTATCGTTCTTTTATATTATAAGTAGAAATGTTGTGAATATAATAGAATGTTTGAAGTTATTTTAAATAAGCGATGCTAACTATACTGTATCTGCAAAAAAAAATACAAGTGTCCTTAGACAATGGAAACGAAGTGTATTATAAAAAAAAAACATTGATATAAAAATCAAAAAAATCAGAAAAATTTTTCTATCGTGACCCATTATTTTGTCGATAAAAGAATTTACATATTATTTTCAATTTTCAAAGGGTTGGTAATAATTTCTTCAAAATACACGCATATACATAAATTAAATATTCATAAATTTCAGGTAATGATAATCAATTTTGTACTTTTTTAGTTAAATAAGATTCAATTAAAAATCATTCAGTAAATACGTTTTTATTAAAAGCGTAATTCAATATTTAATTTATAATCAGAATTGATTTTGTATAATAAACGATAAAAAATCAATTCAATTATAATTAATTTATCATTTTGTTTAGTACAAACATCATTAAGAAAACGCAATGCATTAGACAGAACGTCGGTATTTGCGTATTGCTATAACTAACAACAAATATCACAACAATCATTATTTTCAAATTCTAAACATAATACAATACGTAAAATCAAAAATATATGGATTTTAGTATAGTGTCTAAGGCTAAACTCTAAAGTCTTACTAAATCAACATATAATAAACATATAATAAACACACGCACACATTCTCGCCCATATAAAATGATAAACATTGAAAAATATACGTTAAACGACAATGTTTATCAAAATCATTTATTACATCTTCATTTAATGGGAATGAAAATATTTGGTTTTATTGTATTTTTTAATCAAAAATTTCGACAATTACATTATTTTCGTGGTTTCCTATTTTTTCTATCATTTGTGGTTTTTAACATTACTCAGGTTTGATAATAAATATTATTATATAATAAATAAATTATTTTATTATAAATTAGGCAATTTATCTTTATCAATTAATTTTTAAAATGTATTTTATTTTATAATTGAATAAAAAAAAAAAAGTATATGGATTTATTTTTGGTTCGCGGTAATATTGAAATTATGATTGTAAATGCATCAACAACAATTTTGTTTACAACAACTGCATATCGAATGTATCATTTTTATCGAAATCGTTCCGAATGGATTCAAATTATAAAACACATTCATCAACACATTGAATTAATAAATGAATACGGTAATAAAATTGAAAAATTAATTCTAAATAAACATATTCGTTATTCAATACGTTTAACAATACTATTTTGGTTAAGTGCATTAATAACCGGAAATTTAATGTGTATTCAAACATTTATCAATGGTATTTCTTATAATATGGATATGGTAAGCAATAAACATTATAGTTATAATATTGTCATTATAATATTCTATTATTTCTATATAAATAATGTGTTCAAAGGAAACTTAAATACGGGAAAAGATTTGTACGTTATTATAACACTATCAATATCATCAGTCTGTGACTATGTGAATAGGATAAACGAATTTGACAGAAACAACAAACTAACATTATACCGGGATCCCCGGTAATATTGATGTGAAAAGTTGGATAGTATTTTTCATACATAAAATTATTCTACCAAATTATCATTTGTTCGCTTATGAAATCAGAAAAAAAACTTTCAACGACAACGAATTGCAAGCATTATATTAAACGATAGGCGTTATACTATCGCTATAATAGTTTAGTTCATGCTTTCATAAAGCTACATTGTTAATAACAACAATTTCGTCTGCTGCAGCGATCTACAACGATTGATAAAATCTGCCGCAAAGGTGTAACAACAAAAACACAATTATAAAAATTTAATTTAGAAGAAAGGTACACTTTTTCAATGCACTTTCTCAATTCACTATAAAAATATATGGTGTGAATTGTCATATAAGTCATATGTTAAAATATGTTAAAGTATACGGTATGAAAATCGAAACGTTTCATACCGAACAACCTAATATACATTTATTTAAGTAGTGTACGTATATTAGAGTAGAGTACAGTGAATATAATAAAATTTTCCTAATTACCACTGAAATAATCTACAATAAATAAGATAAAGTTTACAGATTATACCGCGCTTAGAACTGCGTCGTTCATTAAATCCATATGGTTACACAAAATCTGATTAAATTGATTGAGTATTCTCATTTCGTTTAAAATAAAAGTCTATGTTTTTTAAAAATAGTATATATATATTTTTCTCAATGTCAATGTCAATGGAAATAAACAGAATTACAAAAATGAAACATTAAAATCAACGCGAATGACACCACCAACAATTATTCGATCATGGTTTCCATTTGAAAATGTATGGCAACATTTTTATACTATGTATTTTATACAATTTTATATAATGTGGGTGGGTATGATAATTGTACCGTGTTGGCATTCATTTATGGTTGCAATAATGATTTATGTAATTATAATATTGGATCAGTTAAATTATAAATTGGAATTTTCACAGGTTAGCTATATGCGTTTGGTAAAAATATCACATTATTTTAAAAATTATTATAAATTTTATAAATTGTATATCTATTAATTGCTACTGCATACACGCTGCACACTGCGCTGCATATAGGAATATATAAATACTATGATTTATAATAGTGAAAATTTAGAATTACAACATTTTATACGTGATAAAATTTTAATTAATTGTATTGAAAAACATATTATGATAAGAAAGTAAATATCAATATTTATAGTTATATTGTATTTTTTATAATAAAAAAAGGTCTAACCTTATTTTTCCTAAATTTTTTAATCATCCATTTTCATTCCGCAAACATATTCCCGTATGCACCATATTTATTTTTCACTTATTCCACCACTTTCGTCTAAAAAGAAATGAAAAACAATAACATTTTTAATTAATTTAATATTATTTATTTCTAATTTTATTTTTAGTTTTATTGAAAAGTTTAAAAAATTAATTGGTAGTTCATTATTATTAGATTTTATATTATTTTCAATATTATTATGTGTATTATTGTATCAAGCGTCAAAGGTATGTGTTATTTGTATATATATTAAATACGCACCCATACGCACACCAGTTATATAAATTAAATAAATTAATTAATTAAATTTATAATATATAATTAATTGTTTTTTTATTACAAATTCGAAAAAAAAAAATATTATCAGGCAACTGTTGGTGTTCAATTTATAATTCATATTTGTTATATTATAACAATGATTACAATATTATGGATGTATTATTGGCATGCAAATGAAATTACTTTATACGTTAGTGTTATAGTGTTTGCATTATATTGTTATACTGGCGTGCACGATAAACTATAATTAGAATATAATAATTTTACTTCCTTTCTTTTTCCTATATTTTTTTGCAAACAGGATAATAATTTAACATTATCGTTATACAAAAGTAATTGGTATGAATATTCAATAAATTATAAACGAAATATTAAAATATTTATGACCGGTAACATTCGACCATTTAAAATAAAAGCTGGATTTATTTTAATGAGTCTAAATACATTTATTTCTGTATATAAATATTTTATATATAATTTTTGAATTAAATTAAAATTTTATAATTGTTTTCCTTATTTTTTTTTTGTTTCAGATACTTCGTGCGTCTTATAGTTATTTTACAATTTTAAAACAAATTACCGAATAACAGTACACTTGTATACAATAAATAATTAAATAATAATAATAATAATAACTTTCAACTATATACCGTAAAAAAGAATTAAGCTTTGTTCTAATTTAATTAAATTAAATTGTCATTTATATTTTATTTGTGGTTTCTGATTTTTAAAATTGTATTTTTATTTGTGGTTTTCCATATCAATAAAATTATATTTGTGAAATAATAAATGCGTTTCAAAATTATTAATTACGTTTTATTACATGGGCGAGGACGGATCTATGTTGATGGTAAAAATCATCATCGAATATTCGTTAAAATCGTTTCAATATATCAAACAGATATGATATTAATAAAAAAGCAAATAACTTTCTGTTAAATGATTCACCAAATGCATAATATGATTTTACAAATGTGGTGCGTATTTTGCTTTTGTGTCCATTAAGTCCAACTCAACATTGTACATGATGGTAATCAGGCTTCAAATCATTGAAACTAATCCTTAACGTTATTCTTAAACATATTGTATTTATATTTTCAACTTTATTTTAACATCATCGACTAAAATTATTCCAATTTCCAGATGATCATCGCTGCTTACGATATTTTTGATTTTAGCCACTTATTCAAAGGCATTACAATATATATTATATGCTTTATTCCTTCATTCACCTTGCCACTCCGAATTCCGTCACAAATATGGCACATCCATTGTACTTACAAAAAAATACTAACAATATAACTTATGCTATGGATGAAAATTTTATTACAATTTTGGTTCTGTTGATTAATTTTGACTTCGATTTCGTTCGCAATAAAATGAATCAATATATTGTAATCATCTCGTCATTGATTTCGTTGAATAATAATTTTTCATGTCCTATTTCTGTATTGTGTGGTGTGACACAACGTTCAATTGTTGGTCCTCTTTTGTTTTGCTCTTTAATGATCAATGATTTACTTTATTCCTCTACTCGTCTAAAATTCGCATGAACAATGTTATCATCATGGTCCTCTTTCGGTGGTATTGATCTGTGTATTTCGACGGTAAATGCGATAATAAATTGAAATCATTTTTCGATTAGGTTCATCGTAATAGATTATAACATAGTTAAATAAAATGCCAAGAAATGATTATTTATAAAAAAAAATGGCAATTGATACTTTGTCATTTCGTTCCCTATTTCTTAATTCTATGTATAGCTATCAATAGTCCATATTGTTCAAATATGACGGTTCAATTACATCAATTATTGGTATTATTGCTTCGTAATACGGTAAATTAGGATTCTACAGATTTGCTAGCAAACGACGTTTTCCTTTATATTTCCTAACATGACCATGACATTTATGGTTGGAAAGAAATTTGTATTAAATTCCAAAGTCATCGACGCAACAAATACAAATTGTTTTCCTTCCATATCAACCCGCCCACGTACTATATACACAAATGCAAAAGCTTTTCCTGATCGACAAATATAATTATAAATTGTATTATATAGATAAAAATTTGACATAATTTTCATATTATAAATTTTTACTATAAAAATCAATTGAATTTTTATAAAAACTATTAGTTTTAATTTAAAGTTTTATTCATTCGATTTGTGACTGTGTACAAGAAATACACCAAAGAATTAAAAATAATATATTATTAAAATAAAAAATTACTAGCACAAATAATATTATGGCTGCAGTAAATGAAATTGGTTTTAAATTATTGTTTAAACGTCCATTAGAAGGACTGTTTACAAAACGTGATAATATTGTTTTTGATGTACCCGAAGGACATTTAACATCGCGTTACAAACCAATTGGTGATGAATTACAAAGTCGTTTTGGTGAAGATGTTGAACAAATAGTAAGTAAGCAATATGTTTTAATGTGTTTAAAATATTTGTATTATTTTATTATTCTTGTTATTAGATCAATTTTAATATTATTTCACCGGATAAGACCGGATATTATCGAAGCTGTGTGGAATTGAAATTTAATTAATTAATAAATTCGTATAATAGGTTGAGAATGGAATAATTTGAACAGTTTTTATGAAGTTTTTAGAAAATACTTTAACAAATAACCAGGAGAGAATTCTGAAATATATTCCATATAAAAGCGTGTACAATTTAATATCATTTCTCATTCAAATTTAATTTCTTACGTACGTTGAGAATAAGATTATTTTTTTAATTATATTCAGGACAGAATTCAGGCTCAACTATTGGAATCTTAATAGAATTAGGTACGTATGCTGCGAATTAGATTACATGAACAATTTTCATGCAGTTGCTAAAAACAGAAATACGTTAATGGTTTTAGATGAAGATTCTGAAATTTGGTATATGTAAATTTAGAATGGGATTATTTATGTTCGGATAATACCTATTCTCATCATTTGATCTAATAAATTGAATGCGAAATAACCGATTAACAAAGGCTCCCATAATATAAATATTCTTGAAACCTGAGCTGAGTATCATTTTCTATAAATTGAACATATTTTCTTTTTCAACTTACATTAAATGAATTTTGATCAATTTGGATTGAGAAATGACAAAGTTATCCAGATGTTTAATTTGGCCAATTTCTATTTGTGAATTGTATCATATGGCCATATTTATATTCTAGGAACTTTATAAAAACTATGTTCATTCCATCCCATACTATCAACTCACGAAATTTGAATAAAGATAACCAAATTATTGAGGTTTTTTAATATCTCCTCCTGCAACCAATCATGCAGGAATTATTTTATAAGAATTGCATGAAATTTGTGAAGAAATATTGAAATTCCAAAACAATTTGTCTGCAGGGACTATATATTCTTCGAGAAATTATATAAAGGTATCTACATAATCTTATTTTGAACCCACCATCTACTTAATATCATAAACTTATTGTTCAAGCTCAAGAAATATCTATAATATTCACATTTTATAAATATTTTCAACATAACATCAGACAGACATCACTTGTGATTTTATAACTTCCACATTACATCACACGTTTTCAAATATTTAAAATAAAGGTGACTAACTCTAAAATAAGGTTGAATTTTTAACTTAAAATTTGTTTCATCATTTTTGCTATCAAGCGAATTGTGCTTACAGCGAATGAATTTGAATCGACTTTTTAGTATATTATTACACTTAAATTATAAGTTTTACTAAATTTAATTTCTGAATATATTTTGCAGATTTCATTGGGACAAATTACACAACCAAATTTGGAGTTTACCGAACCAATAAAAAAAGATAGAGTATTTTCTTTATTTAATGCACGTGATCGAAAAATTGCCGGTGATTTAATTAAATTATTTATGGACGAACCAGATACATCAAAATTTCTGTCATTGGCTGCCTATGTAAGGGATCGTGTTAATCCATATTTATTTCAATATGCATTAGCTGTGGCTATGAGCCATCGTGCAGATACAAAAGATATACAAATACCATCAATTGCAAATGTTTTTCCCGATCAATTTATTGATCCGAAGGTATTTCGGGCGGCACGCGAAGAACAAGCATTGGGCGAAGCCACTCGACAAACGATTGATATACCATTAAATTTTACCGCATCCGATCGTGAAGACGAACAACGTTTGGGATATTATCGGGAAGACATCGCTATAAATTTACATCATTGGCATTGGCATTTAGTGTATCCGGCTGAAGGTGAAGATCGTATAGTAAAAAAAGATCGTCGTGGTGAATTATGGTATTATATGCATAGTCAAACTATACAACGTTATAATGTAGAACGTATGTGTAATGGTTTAAAAGCTGTTCAACCATTATCGGATTTACGTGCACCAATAAGAGAAGCATATTTTCCAAAAATTATACGTAGTTCAAATAGTCGTGCATATCCACCACGTGTACGTGATGCTGTACCACAGGATATTGATCGTCCCGATGATAATATTATGAGACAAGTATCCGATTTAGAGAGATGGCGTGATCGTATTCTACAAGTTATCGATCAAGGATATTGTGTCGATGTTAGTATATTTATATATAAATCCACTGTTCTGTTATTTTTGTCATTAATATAAGTATTAAAATAAATTGTTAATTTATATATAATTTTTAGCCAGCCGGTGTACAAATTCCATTGGATGACTTTTCGGGTATTGATATATTGGCTGACATTATAGAATCTAGTAAATTATCAAAAAATCGTCAATTATATGGTGATTTTCATGGTGAAGGACATATGCTATTGGGCTATATACATGATCCGGAAAATCTGTATTTAGAAGAATTTGGTGTTATGGGTGATTTGGCAACAACAATGCGAGATCCAATATTTTATCGTTGGCATGCACATATTGAAAATATATTTATTCAATATAAAAATACATTAAAGACATACAATTTAAATCAATTGGGATTCGATGGCATTACAGTGAATTCTGTTAATGTACGAATTATACATGGAAAATCACAACCAGATATTTTATTAACTTATTGGCAACATGCAGACATTGATTTGGGTGCCGGTTTAGATTTTGGTAATGAAGGTAATGTTTATGCACAATTTACCCATTTACAACATGCACCATTTGAAACTGTTATTACAGTTAGTAATGATAGGTATATATGCAAATATTTTGTTATTAATATATATCTTAAATGATAATTCCAATTCAAATTCAAAATGATAATTTAATTGATTATTAATATAGTGGAAGTCAACGTCGTGGAACATGTCGTTTATTTATTTGTCCACGTGAAGATGAACTTGGAAGAGCATTGACATTTAATCAAAAACGTTTACTATTTATTGAAATTGATAAATTTAATGTTAATTGTAAGTTTTATATTAGAATTATAATTATTATAAAATATATTAGATGAATTTTAATGTTTAAAATTATGATAAATTAATAATTTTAGTAAATCCTGGTGAAAATCTCATACGTCGCCGTGGTGATGAATCAAATGTCACGCAACCATATGAAAGATCATTTCGTAAAATTGGACCAAATGTGTCGCCACCAGCCGGTGATCAATTAGAAGAATTTCAATTTTGTGGTTGTGGTTGGCCACATCATTTATTAATTCCACGTGGAACACCAACCGGAAAACGATTCGATATATTTGCAATGATATCAAATTATGATGATGATCGTGTTGTTCAAGCAAATAATATTGTTGGTAAATGTGATGATGCAGCATCATATTGTGGTTTACGTAATAAAAAATATCCAGATCGTCGGTCAATGGGTTATCCATTTGATCGTCCGGCTAATTCAAATATACGCACACTTGAAGCTTTTGTTCAACAAACAACAAATATGGGTTTAGGACAATGTACAATACGTTTTGCTGATACAATGGTAGATCGTTCTTAAGTGATTCGAACAAATATGAATTGATTGTTACATATAATTTCTATGGACATGAATTTCAAATAAATAAATTTAATTTTCATATTATATTGTTATTATATGCAATTGTTTCATTTAATTATATTTTTTAGGAATAATTTGAATAATTAGAAATTTGTGCAGAAAAATGTTTTACGATTTACTATGATTTTAAGGGCGTTGTTATATTTAGTTATTTATGGTTTACGTTTCTTTTTTACCGAACTATGGTCATAAGAAATATTGTAAGAATCTATACAGAAGGAACAATAAGAATACATAGAATATAATCTCCTCTTTGGGAGAACCAAATAATTATACTAGGTATATCAGTGGCGTTGCGTGTATGTAAACAAGGTAAACTGTGTTTTGACACTGGCTGTATTTTATAAACAATTGGTTTCACTTTGCCATAGTTTTTTTTATATTATAAATATCTTATAAAAATAGGTAAAATATCGCAAATATACTCTCCATAAACAATTAGAGTCATATAATAAAATAAAACGAAATATAACGGATAAATAAAATATAATAAAAAAAAATGTGTACTCACCTATTCACTTTTCCCCATATTAGTCGTAATAGAGGAGCCGCCGGCAACAGATGAATGAATATTTTGCACATACAGCCCGTTTTACTTTTTTATATAAGTTTATATGCAATGTCTATAAATAATTAAATCGAACCGACACGTTTGCGATAAAAAGTAATTAATATTAATATTATTATTATTACGAAAATGACGATTTTTTCATCAAATATATTTACTTTTTTTTTTATTTTCTAAATAATTTGGTACAATAATAATTGAAAAACATTTCTGTTATCGCGTCACAAGACTGCAATCACCTTTTTTTTTATACATTGGAAAAAGTCAAAATTAATATATTATTAAAAAACTAAAAATCGGTCTTTTCCAATCAAATTAATGTTTGAATAGATTTGATAATTTTTAAGAAACAAATATAATAAAACTAATTAAGACAATTACAATATTTAAATATTCTTAATATGTATAAAATATAAATAAATGAGGAGGCACTTACACGTCATTCACAGAAAAAGGAAAAAGAAAGTTAAAATTTATTGTAGGCATTTCTTAACACACACACACAAACTGAACACTATAGAAATTTATTGAAAATAAAACTATAAATAATATTAAATATTAATTAATTAATATTATGTTTATAAATTATCTAATTTACATTAATTTTTAAGTATAAAATAATTAAATGTTTAAAATTCTATTATTTTTTTTTTCTTCCTTTTTTTTCATTTACTACGACGTGACACACGCAAAACAAAAACTTGCAATAATAAAAATTGGAATTAAAAATGTGTCATAAAAAATTGATGGCATATATAGATCGAAAAAAAAACAATTGAATTTATTTTCGCCATATAAGATTTATTTTATTTGTTATTATTATCGTAATTTTATTTGAAATTTAACGAATTTTCAATTTTAAAAATTTTACTTTATTTTAATAATACAAGTGAATACCGTTTTCTTATCAAGTGCTTAACGCAATATATGTAGCATGTTAGTACGGAATAAGTTTATATTTACTTGCGTATATTTAATATACCCAATTTAATATAACCAATTTCGGTTCTTGCCTACGATAAACTATTTTTATGTAATGGGATGATTCAGTGGTACATTGGTTAAAGTGCATGTCATTCAATACGGATTAAGATACGACTTCAATTTTAGCACTTGACATGAAAATTCTGACTATTTTACGTACTGAAAATTACTCAATTGTTCATTTATCGAATCTTTGAAAATATGGTGTTGAACGCTATTTAGAGATTATTATTATGTCTACGTACACACAACACTATGGGCGATCATCAATTGGAGAATTAGCAGATACTAACATTCGTAGTAATTTACTATCTTGACTGTAATATTAGCTACCAGATGGGCATTATTGCTGGGAAATGACTTAACGTATATCTTGGTAATCAACCATTATATACTACTCGGTAGGGTGACGAAAAGCATCCAGATTAGTATTCTATTTCTATTTATGTTTACTGAATTAAATAAATAAACCATACTCAATTCTATATGCAAGAGCTAAATATAGAAAACAGTTCTTATGTGGTACACCTTAGAGTACGGTTATATATATCCTCTTCTGTAGAACCCAATAAAGTCCTTAATCTTCATATATAGATGAAGATAGCTATACTGATAACAAAAGTATTCCAACCTACTATATCTGTGATGTGTAATGCAATTAGCGGCAAAAAAATGGGCACTGGTTGTATGCAAGATGTGAGCATAATATCCGGGTCCAAAATTAAATTCTAAACGTAATATATACAGATAAGTGAATGAAAAACGAATTACATTCGTTTTATTGACATGCAAGAAACATATTCGATAATAAATATGAACTGAAATCGTGTGACCTATATGGAGCACGGTTGAGATCAAAAACAATACGTTGAAGAATCTAATAATAATAAAGTGTATAGATTGACATGCTTATGGGCATTAACACCACAAGCGTGTAAGGTGCATAGTTTAGCTCAGGTCATAGGTTGTGCTTTCAGATGTTTCACGAATTGGTTTCACATTAGTGGTGATTATACCCCAGGCTATGGGTATACTACACACACCATAAATAAATTTTATTAAATTCGACGTCAGCACAATTTTTGGATGCATTTCCTGTCACATTTGGTACCTATGCAAAAAAAATGATATAATTAGAAGTTTCTGAAATATAAATACATATTATAATATCGTGTGAATAAACATTATCATATTTGAAATGATATTTATATGATAAGAAATAATTGGAATTTTTAATTAAAAAGAATATATTAGCAGAATATTTAATTTAATAAAAATTAACCCTTTCACACGTCAACGGTATATCAACGGTAACAATTAAGTTTTAGTAATTGGAATTGATTTTACATTTTAGTATTTGTCGACTGGACCATACCGTTATCAGTGTTGATTTCGATTTTCAGTCGCATAGCTCAAAGAAAAATTGGTCGTTCAAATGAAACATTCGGTAATTCACTAAATGATCTTCAGAAACATATAAAATTCATCAGAAAATATAATGTATCAATGACGCCTTCGAACTTTTCTGCTTATACGTATGGAAAATATACCCCATAAATACCACAAAATTTAGATTTGAATACATGATATAGAAAGTTTTCTGAGCGGTCGCAAAAGTGTTAATTACATAATAAAACATTTGTTATCTACATTATTTTTTACCAAATAGAATTTCCTTTTTATAGAATCTCACTGTCTCGCTTATCACAACAATTATTATATTATATTTATAATTAATGAAATTATTTATTTATTTATTTATTTTAATTTTGGTTTTGTGGTTACCAAATTTTTAGTATAAAATGATCATTAACAAATGGAATAATTATCATTAATAGTTTGATATTCATACGAATTAAATCATATCGAATTTTATTTGTGTGATAGTGATCGCTGCTGTGTGTTGTTTATTAATACAAAATTTTAATAATATTTGAGAATAAAAAAATAATAAAGAAAAACGAATAGAAACGATCGTACGATGGTTGAACCAAGTGCATTACAATTATTATTTTTACGTCCAAAAGAAGGACTGTTTACAAAACGTGAAAATAAAGTATTTGATTTATCTGAAGAATTTTTAACACCACGTTATAAACCAATTGGTGCCGAACTACAAACTCGTTTCGGTGAAGATGTGGAACAAAGGGTAAATTATCAATATATACATTTTAGTGTTTATAAAATAAAATATAATTAATTTTCATGCATTAAACTTCAGATCCCATTAAGATCGATTACACCACCGGACATAGCATTTACCGATCCGATAAAAAAAGATGGATCATTTTCATTATTTAATCAAACGCATAGAGAAATTGCTGGCCAATTGGTATCAGTCCTATTAAATACACCGGATATATCAACATTTTTATCAACAGCTGCATATATACGGGATCGTTTAAATCCATATTTATATCAATATGCATTAGCTGTTGCAATGAGCCATCGTGAAGATACTCAAAATATACCAATTCCATCAATTGCAAATGTTTTTCCCGATCAATTTGTCGATTCGGCGGTGTTTCCAAAAGCTCGTGAAGAACAAGCATTGGCTGAAAATACACGTATGACCGTTGACATACCAATGAATTTTACAGCATCGGAACGTGAAGAAGAACAACGTTTAGCATATTTCCGTGAAGATATTGGTGTAAATTTACATCATTGGCATTGGCATTTAGTGTATCCGGGTGAAGGTGAAGATCGTGTTGTAAATAAAGATCGTCGTGGTGAATTATTTTATTATATGCATAGTCAGGTATTATATTGGTCTGCAAAAATTTTAAAAATTAATTTATACTTAAATGTGATTTTTGTTCTGTTTGTATATATAGCTTATGTCACGTTATGATTGTGATCGTTATTGTAACCGCTTAAAACGTGTTAGGCCATTAACTGATTTACGTAAAGTAATACCAGAAGGTTATTTTCCAAAAATTATACGTAGCACAAATAATCGTGCATATCCACCGCGTACAGCAAATTCAGTACTTTTAGATATTGATCGTCCAGATGACGGTGCCGTTGTTCAAGTTGCCGATTTGGAAAGATGGCGTGATCGTATTTATACAGCTATTGATCAAGGATATGTTGTTGATGTAAGTGCTTCACCGTACTGATCTAGCTTAAATTTAGTAAATATATTATTATAATATATAATTTAATGTATATTTGTAGTTGGAGGGTAATCAAATTCCACTTGATATAGCACGTGGCATTGATATATTAGGAAATATTATCGAAGCATGTAAATTATCACCAAATCGTAAATTATATGGTAACTTACATAATCAAGGACATAATGTAATTTCATATATACATGATCCGGAAAATCGATATTTGGAAGAGTATGGTGTTATGGGTGATGTAACCACAGCAATGCGTGATCCAATATTTTATCGTTGGCATAAATTTATTGATAATTGTTTCATTAAATATAAAGAAACATTACCGGCGTATACAACAAGTGAATTGGGTTATGACGGTGTCGTTGTTGATTCTGTTAAAGTACAAATTTCACGTGGTAGAAATCCGGCACCAAATGTTTTATTAACATATTGGCAACGGTCAGATGTTAATTTAGGTGCTGGTTTAGATTTTGGTGATCAAGGAAATGTATTTGCACAATTTACCCATTTACAACATGCACCATTTGATTATATAATTTCGGTAACAAATAGTGGTGCACAACGACGTGGTACTTGTCGCATATTCTTTTGTCCGAAATTCGATGAACGTGGCATGGAATTATTGTTCCGTGACAAACGCACATTAGCTGTTGAAATGGATAAATTTTCTGTAACATGTAAATGAATAATTTTTATATATTTTAGTAAAACTTACATATTTTATTTATTACATCTATATATTGTATTTATATAGTAAATCCTGGCGAAAATACAATACGTCGTCGTTCCGATGAATCTAATGTAACAATTCCATATGAAAGATCATTCCGTAACATTGGAAGTATGGCACGTCCAGCTGGTATTGAACGTTTAGAAGAATTTCAATTTTGTGGTTGTGGTTGGCCAGATCATATGCTTGTACCAAAAGGAACAGCTGAAGGTGCAGTTTTTCAAATTTTTGCTATGGTATCAAATTTTGATGATGATGTCGTTAATCAAACAAATTCCAAGTAATAAAAAAAAAATATATATTTTTCTTATTCGAACACGAACAAAATTTTATATTAATCAAATTCTTTTAATGTTTCATTAATTTATTTTATATTATTTATTTATTTATTAGTGCCAATAGCCGTTGTGATGATGCTGCATCATTTTGTGGTCTCCGCGATAGACTCTATCCAGATCGTAGAGCTATGGGATTCCCATTCGATAGAACCGCTGATACTTCACAAGTACGAACATTGGAAAATTTTGTTGCACAAACTTCAAATATGAATATCGGTGAATGTACTATTCGTTTTTCAAATGCAGTTATTGATCGCGAACCGTAAACATTTTAAATACGCACATACATATATTTTTCTTGTAAAAGAAACATACATTTTATTAGATTTTAATTTTTTATTTTACTCATATCATGGAATTTAAATAGGCTTTTAAATGGACTTTAGCGACGCATTCTGATCCATTCCGTATATAGTTTCGGTTATTTATACCTACATTTCATTATTGTTTATCGATCTCTTCATTTGGCCCCACCAGAACCACTTAAAGTTACATTAAAATGTTGGACACAAGAAGCCGGCATTTATGAAACGAAAGTTGTCAGACGGTGTATGTTTTATATCACACGGGTTATTATACATTGAAATTAATTAATTATCATTGTAATAACTATAAACTATAAAATAGTGACATTAATAAATAAATTAATAAATTTCATAAAAAAAAATAGCAATTGAAATCAATACATAATTATAAAATGATTCGTTATGGTTGAGTATTTTTACACCACACAATATGTGTGTTTGCTTCGTGAACATTTTAATTAAATGACTGATCGGGGTGATGTGAAGTAATACAACATAAAATTCAAGAACTTTGGATAAACATTGAACATTAAAAATGATATCAAAGTATTAGAATGCATCACTTACCAATATTTTGTTGCTTTAATAAAATATATAATTCCATTATAAATAGATTTTAATTGAATTTTGTTTTTTCAGTAATTTTTATATATTCTTTTTCTTTTATTATTAAATAAACAACATACGCATGCAAATAATTAGTTAATTTTATTTTAATTTTAATTTTTATATATATATATTTTTCTTTTTTTTATGGCCTTTGTGATATCTTATTATTTGTGAACTGGAACTCTGAAATGAATGAATTAAAAGAAAAAAGAAATTATTGCATTTGTAATAATACATTTAATTTAATAAATACTACAAACTGCAAATGCAACTACACAGAATCCCAGTTTCCAGCAATAAAACCAATCATTGCCAATGACCAAAAAATAACAGCCTTCTTCTTCTGCGGTAAAAATTGTATTTTCCTGTTTTTTTACATAAAAGAGATTAAAAAAAAACTCTGGGAAAACATCACAAGGAGACCTAACGTTCAAAAAACAATATACCAAAACTATGATAGCGATTTATAGCATAGAAACATAGTAACTTCAAACATGCCTCAAACACATTAATATTAGATGGCACTTGCGAACTATAAAAAAAAATTATACATTAAGCATTTGTCAAATTTAAAAACTGACAGCTAAGCAGCTGATTTTTATTTTGTTATTATTTATTTGATATTTTAATTTTATTTTTTATTAAACCAACTTTAAACCAAAAATTCGGACACTTTGTAAAAAATGTAGTTATTTAAAAGTTAAGATTTTCTACCCGATTACAAATTACGAACAAAATTATGTCTATATTATTGTGTTTGAGAAAAAAAATAGTAAATTATAATATAATAATTTTAACAGGAAAAAAAACATTATCCTTTTTTTCAATAATTCCAATTGTTACACAATCACTGTCAACAATGACGAGGACGAGGACCCAGCTGCTAATAAACAATATAATGACAATAAATTTTAAATCAACAAACATTGATTCAATTGAAGCATTTACTAATGAATTAATGGAACAAAAATTACAAAAATGGGATTGTTTAGATAAAACATCAGTAAAAAACAACAGTCTTCGTCATGGTGATAATATAAATAAATTACAAATAACAACAGAATCACCACCATCAACAATCGATTTTAATAAACAAATGGCACATACTTTTTTTAAAGTATTAATAAATTTACAAAAATTTGATGAATTATATTTTGATTTAAAAAATTTCAGTCAAGAACAAATTGATAATTTATTAACGAATACAATATATGATAAAAAATTTAACAGCTCCGATACAATATTAAATCAATGTATAAAATATAAAAAATGTCCATCGGAAAAATGTTTATTTGAATTATTGGAATATTTAAGTGAACAAAATAATTCGAATGAAAATTTGTTAATTATTCGATTTATGGAAATGTTACGACAAATAAATTTAACATTTTATGAAACACATTTAAATTTTGAATATTTTATTGCACGAATTTTATGGCTAAAAGGAAATTCAGATGTTTCATTGTCGATATTGAAATCAATTCATGCAAATCCATTACAAAATGATTATACGAAATGTATAATGGCTAGAATTTTTCAACGTATTGTACAAGAAACTTTACAAAATCGTAGTGAAGCCGTTTTAGTAACATTAATAAAATTAGCTGAACATTTGCAAACCGAATTAAATGATTCAACTGTTTTAATTTCGATTTGGAAAAATTGTTTTCTTAGCCAATGGTTTAGCGATCAACAAATTGCTAATAATTTATTTAATAAATATAAAAATATTAGAAAAATAATAGGAAATAGGTAATTTAATAGATAATTTATCATAGATTACACTTAGTGTATGTACCTAAACTATAAACTAATAATAATTAATTATTTGATTTAATTTCATTTATAATTTAAGCACAACTTTATTTGCATATAATTTACTTGTTGAACATAATACGGATGCAATGTATCGTTTAATTGAATTATATTTAAAGTACGAAATGAATTTAGAATGTAAACAATGTTTAGAATTGTTATTTGATTATCAATGTAAGTATATGTATATGTTTAATTAATTAAAATTAATTAATTGTATAACTACCACTTTTTGAATAATAATTACGTATAGATTGGCGCCAAGATTTACGTGCATGTTCAGAAATTATGCAAAATAGTTTAAATTTAAATATAACATTATCAGAGATTTATAGTCAAAAATTAATTAAATTATTATTAGGTAAACAATATGTTCCCGCAAAAGCTGTGACACCAACTAAATTTCAATTTAAATTTTAAATATATTTTAAAAACTGTAGTAATATTTATTTGAAAATAAATTTTTTAATTCGGTTTTTTAAAAAATACAAAATAGTAACGTTTTCTAAAAAAATACTCAAACTAACAGTCAACGATGTCCAGAAAAAATTGACACATGCATTGAGTTCTCATTTTGGTTTTCAATTTCGATTTTCGAAATCAGTCAAAGAGTCGTTCAGAAATGACATAAGTTGCATATATATCCAGCGCAGACAATGCTTACGTGAAATATGTAAAGCATATATGATTTCTTTCGACTATAAACAATTTATTATTTAACTTTTGCAATCGAGTGTAAAGTTGACATCGACGAATTAAAAGATATATTATCTCAATTTTGTAAAATAATTGAACAATATTCATAAAGTAGATTTGAAAAAGAAATAATCGTTCGTTCCCATAATTGTAACTGCTTTTACTGTTCATATTTTACAAATGCATGTTAAGTAGGTTAAAGAAATTTTAGATGAGAATTACAATACAATTTGTAAGTTAATAATATTATAACAAATATATTTAAATAAACAATTATTTTCTTTACCTGAAATTTCCATAGTAAAAAACTTTTTAACTTTGAATAATAAATTTATTACTTGAGATAAATAATAATAAAATGGATTTTTGGCAATTCTGCATTCGCAGTCATTCGCAGTTTTCACCCGCAGACAGTCAGTTTTTAAATTGTCACTTGACATTGAGATTGACACAATCTTGCTTGAGCTTGACATAACAGTATATTCCTCTGTGTTTGACGGTCGCGTGTTTTGACTTTTATCGTGCAAGAAGTTTGCAAAGCGTCTTTGAAAGAAAAATTAAAATAAATTATTAAAAATTTCTTAAATATTATTAATTCTTTTTAAAACGTAAAATTAAAATGCAGTGAAATAATAATAAAAGTAGTAATTTCTATATTGTTTTAAAATTTAAATATATAGCAGAAGAAAAAAAAATTGACAAAAAGAAAGCCCCGCCATTTTCAGATTTTGACTTTGACATTTTTCTGAAAAGATAAAATTAATAGCAGCTTTCAATTATTTTTTATATTTTTCTGCTGTTTTCAAAACATTTGTTTAAAATATTATTGTGTATTCTTCATAGAAAGGATAAATTTAATGACAATGATTAAAATTGAAATGCGTAAGTTTATTTTATGATTTTTAGTTTTCTTTTAAATGATTTTACAATGGAAAAAAAAAATGTTAATCCAAAATGTTGCTGTTCCTTTTTTTTTTAACTTCTGTTGTGCATGCATTTTTTCTATACAACCACATTATAATACGTATAATAATATTAAATATTTATTATTTTAATTAAATTTATAAAAAAAATTGCCATTAAATACCAATTTAATTTCATTAAATTAAATTGTTTTGCAAATGTATTTCAATTAAATTTCTTTTATTTTGACACAATTTGCATTTTAATACAAATATATGTCAAATTCATATGGCATTAATATATATTCATTTTGTTCTTGTTTTCTTTTTCCAGTGTGAATTCCGTAAAAATATTGTTTATGTATGCGTAAGGAGGTTGTCATTTCTAAAAACATTTTTTTCCCGATGTATTATTTGTTTTCCAATTTTCCATTATTTTATTTTGTAGCCGTGTGTGTGTTGTGTATAGATATATAAAAAAAAGTGTCCTCTCTGCAATGGAGTGAGTTGTCACATTTGTATTTATTATAAATACAACTAAGACAATATAATTAACAAATAATTCAAAGATACGATGTTATATTATGAAAATCTAATGATTCAGAAAACTTTTAACTTTATATTATATATATGAAAAAAAAAATTTATTTTTAATAAAAAACAATGATAGAGCAGAAAAAAAAACAAATTATCTCGTCTCTACTGGATTTATTTCTTTTATCAAAATATTCAAAATATATGATCGTTGTATTACGTCGGTCGTCGGATCGTTAGTATATGTGTATTACGTATTTTTCCATTCCAATGCATATATGTATTTGTTCAAGTACAATATTCATATATATGTATATTTCAAATTTTCTCTGTCAGAGCATCCATTTTTATTTGCTGGCTTGTCGCATTCGTGTTGAAGTCTTTTACGTCTATTGTCTAGTTGATTTTGTGTCTGTCCATTTGACAAATGGACGCCTTTTGAATTTGTTCATATTAAAAAAAAAGTATATTTCTATCCTGTCAGATAGTTATACAGATTTTTTTTTTCTTAATTTTTAATTTTAAATTGACAGCTGTCACATATTAAAAACAATAAATAGTTTTCAAATATTATTTATATATTTAAATAATAATAAAGTGTGCCGTATATAAATGAAATTTTGTTTAAATGAATTAAACAAATAGTTATAATAAAAAATGGATCCATTAGATCAAACTGTAGTAATACATGATACGCGAGACATGAGTCGTGAGGCAAAATATCAAACACAACTGCTCACACAACAAGGTATATTTTAATAATGTGTGAATTTATGTATAGATAATATTTTCTTACAAAAGTGCAATATAAACAATATTTTAAATTAATATTTAAATATTACGTAATTGAATAGAAAAGAAAAAAAAATATGTATAGAAAAAAGCGCAAAGCTTACTTTTATATTGTTTTTTTTTTTTCTTTATACAACCGACCGTGAATAATGAAATGTAAAGGCAATTTTAATTTCTATATCAAAGCTGCGTTTTTTTTTTTTTTTTTTTTACATGTTTTTGTTGTTTTATTGCATTCAAATTTATTTTAATATTTCAAAATAACAATTATTTAAAAATATTGTCAAAAATAATGTAAATAAATAATATGTGGAAAATGTCTTGTCAATTTGTTGGTGACAGATTTTATTCTTTTTTTTTTTTTTTTAACATAGCCATCCGTCATATTTTTATACGTTTTTCTTTGATTTTCATTTATGCCTTCCATTTTGTTTTTTTTTTTTTTTTTTATTTCGTAATTTTGTGAAATTGTGTCAAAATATATATTTATTATCTTTACTCCAACGTGATTTTGATTATATATGTGTTTTTTTTTGTTGTATATATACATTTTATTGTGCTTTGCGTTTTTGCTCTATCGCACAATATGACTTCGTCTTTATCTCACACACGCAAACACTTTATATATTAAATCAAAAATGAAATAAAAGCAAATGAAAGTTTATTAAATTTATGCATTCGTAAGGTTTTTAAATGTATTTTCATAGTATTTTTATGGTTGTTCTATGCCATTTGTATTTCGAAATATGTATAAAATATGGATTTATATTAATTATGTGATGAAATTGTTTTAAAGTGTAGTAAGTGGCGGTTATCAGCAATTCATTATTGATTATGTGTATTCATTGAGAATTGCACAAAATACGTTGCCGATTAGTTATTTTCTAATAGAAATCAATTTATTTTTCAATATCTACAATTTTTACATTTATTTTTCAATGGTTGAATGTTCTCAAAATAATAGAATTTGTTAAGATGTTATGCAGCTAGAATACATTTTATATTTAGATAGAGAAATAAGTCAGTACAATAAATATCAGGGGATTAGATTAGATGAGGTGGACAATTTATATAATTTGGTCATTGTTAAATGGGGTGGTTGCACCCTCCCCTAAACCAAACCCAGCTATAGTAATCACCTTTCTGAATGTGAATGAATATATGAATAATCAATAGATTTAATAGATTCGATTAATTAATGTTATAAGAAATGTTTATTTTAATTTTTGTTTTGTAATTTATATTATATTAGCTGACAGGACAACATTCACATCAACAACAGATGATTCCGGATCGGAACCAGATTATGATGCACAACGTTTTAATGAAATTATTGGTAATTATTCAGTTCATATTTTACATTAAAATATATGTAAAACTATAAAATCAATCAATGTTTATTTTAAATTTATATCAATAAATAGAAGAAGAAATAATACCAGAACATCCGATACGTAAACGACGTGGAAATTTACCAAAAACATCTGTAAAAATATTAAAACGTTGGCTGTATGATCATCGTTATAATGCATATCCAAGTGATGCGGAAAAATTAGCATTGTCACAGGAAGCCGATTTAACAGTTCTTCAAGTAATGAATTGTTTTTATTTTTATTATTATTTTAAATTTAATAAATTTTACACAAAAAAAAAAAAAATTAGGTATGTAATTGGTTTATAAATGCACGTCGACGAATATTACCGGAAATGATACGACGGGAAGGAAACGATCCATTACATTATACAATATCACGTCGTGGTAAAAAAATGGCAAATTCTCAATCATTTAATTTATCAACGTCAATGGGTGATTTAACATCAGAAGTTGTAGGTTTTTTTTTGCCAAACAATAACAAATTATTAAAAAAAGAATATTATATGGATTTTTTTTTTTTTTTGTAATCTCTTCGACTGCTTTTTTACAAATAGATTGTTGGTACCGAAGAATTAGACGATGGTGAAGAATGTGGATACATACAAGCAGAAGAAGGCGAATACATACAAACAGAAGAAGGTGAAATTGAAGAAATTGAAGGTGAACTAATAGAAGCAGAATTTGAAGAAGAAGATGATGGAGATAATAATGTAATAGAGTATGGACAACATCAATTTGTACAAACAACAAGTGGTGCTGTTGTTAAAATTGAAAATGAAATTGAATACGATGAAGATAATATAATTTATAAGTATGTAAATTTTTTTTATAATATTCAAACAAATTATCATTTCCCAATTTTCCCATACATTAGATACAAAAGAAATTATTCCAAAAATAATCGTTATAATCCTTATAATAATAAACTTCCATGTTTTAAAAATAGTTTTCAATATCAAATTAATAATAATAATAATAATAATAATAATGCTAATAGTAATATCGACGAAATTGATACATTATTAAAAAGGTTTAAATATTAATAAATATTTAATTATATTTATTATTATTATTATTTGTTTGTTTTTTCTTTTCTCTTTTTTTGCTTTTTTTTGTTTTTTTTTTTTTTTTTTTTTTTTTTTTTTTTTTTTTTTTTTTTTTTTTTTTTTTTTTTTTTTTTTTTTTTTTTTTTTTTAAATTAATAAAATGTGTAGATCCGACGAAGAAAGTGTGCATGATTATGAATCTTGTTCACCAATTATAGAAGAAGTTGATGATTCAAATAGTGGATGGCAAGAAATTATAAGGTAAAACAAAAATTTTCTATAATTTTTAATAATAACAAAAATTATTAATTTTATTATTACTATAAAAAAAAAAATAGCGAAGAAACGACTACTAGTCCTGTACCAGAATATAGTTGGGGTGCTGCACCACATCCACAATTAGCACATTTACCACAATTACCACATCCGCTAAGTGGCGGTACTGCTGCAGGTAAATAATTATTAAAATAATATCAATTTTTTTTTGTGTCCTCATTGTTTTCATTTCATTAAATATTTTTTTATGATAACGTTTATGGGAATTTAAGTAATTTATCGAGGGGAGCGGGTTCACAATTATCCAAAATTATTGGTGTTAAGTTCTGTAATAGTAAAGAATTAAAAATTTACGCTGTTACAAAATCTTAAAATATTAGTTTATAATCAAATTTATATAATTTTAATAATTTAAAAATAACTTAATTATTTATTTAGCTAAATTTTTTCGATAGATGTATCTATCTATAGCACTTCTCAAAGAAAATTATATCACGTACTCAGCGGCAACAGCGAACGCAAACTGTATTGTTGGATAGAATTATATAAAGCCATTGTTTCAATTCCACAACGGCATTGTGGTTCTATCATTGAATTTTATATATTTATTTGAGTTTTATCGTCACTTTTATGGTTGATTCTGACCGATGAACCGATTATGCATCTGAAGAAATATGACTTTTACACACAGACTTATGCAACGGTCTTGGTGGCCGGACATATTGATACTCTGGCAAATCTTCTTAATAAGGTTCTCAATGAAATGGCCAGCTGGTACAAATTACTGACTTACTTACTCCATGACGTTATAACCCAGGCGCGGTTTTAGCCTTCTCCAACACGCTTTTCCAACCTGATCTATCCGCAGTCAATGTCTTCCAATCCCGAATTTTAAGGATCTTTATATCACAGTTTACTGCATCTAGCCATCTCGCATTAGGTCTTCCGGCTCTCCTTCTACCTTCTGGTTTACCATTTAACAGTTTTTTTTCGGCACACGCTCCTCCTCCATGCGTACTACGTGTCCAAGCCATCTCTATCTATTGATTTTTTATTGTTTTGACAATATTTGGTTGACCGTACAACTTGTCTAATTCAAATTTGTATCTTCGCCTCCAACCATTCTGTTCTTTGACGGGACCAAATATGCCACGGAGTACCGTTCGTTCGCTAGTACAACGGGGTGATTATATCTATAAAATGTAATAAAACTACCATTCATATTTTACAGAACCAAAATAGACAAGATTAATATCCATCAAATTTAAACAAATAGAATTAAATCGGTACTGTCAAATATATATGGGGATTATACTGGGCCAGTAACCTTAGTTTAGCTGTAAATCGGACACTTGGACAATAAAATTCGAAATGCGGGTCTACCTTTTATATGCAATGCCGTAGGGTTTTTGGTATTTGGAATTTATCCCTTAGATCACTGGTTGTACATGATGACCGACATTAGACCAATGATATGGTTCTATAGTATTGTGGGTAATGTTAAGTTTAAATTTATTTCCAAAAACAAAGCAACAAAAATACAACGTCTGATTTGTATTATATGAATTATGGCCGAGTTATTATATATATAAATATATATTGGGTTGTAAATAAAGCAAGTGCGATTTTTTTCTCAATGAAATCAAAAGGTTGATAGAATGAAATAATTTTATACAATAATGTATTGTCCATTTTATTTGATGACCATTTTTCTGGTAAATACATTAACGCGGCACTATAGAACTTTTGGCATTTCTTAGCAAAATACTGATCCAAGAGCATATTGCCAGCCTCTATGGAATTCATTTTTAAACCATTAAAGGAGTGTTGCGCATAGACCGAAACAAATGATAATCGGAAGGAGCAAGGTCCGAACTATATGGTGGATGTAACAAAAGTTCCAAAAACCAATGACGAGTGACCAAAAAATATTTGCTGTCATGTGGAAGATTTCGATTCTGATCGCTTTTTTTTTTGAATTTTATTATGCCATTTGTTTAGATGTTGAATGTACGTACGTTTGAATTGTTCATTTGGCTGCTACTGCTGCTACATTGCTGCGATTAACCAGCATACCAACATAAGATTGATTGTTGGGTTGCTGCTTAATGGGGCACAGCAATCATTTTCATTTTTTACTTAAATGTTTCTCTGATCGACCAGGCACTATATATTTATGTGACGGTACTCACTATTTACTACTACTTTTTCCATTCTAATATCATATTCTATTGTATTTTTTTTTTTCATAAATATATTTCATATTAACATAAAAACATAAAAAAAACATAATTAATCAATATATATTTAAAATTTAATTAATTTCCCAGTTCCAATTGCATTGTCACGTGTCCAAGTAATGCCAGCCAAAACAGGTGGTGCTGCACAAAAACAAAATGCCACTGTGACTTCAAATAATAAACAATCGGCAACTATACTAACAACAACAACAACAACAACATCGTCAGCATCATCTGCATCCGCATCCGCATCGGCATCCACAACTGGAACAAATGCACCGCCGCAACAAGGACACATTGTTAAAGGTAAAATTAAAAAATTTAACGTATTTATGGAACATAATTATGCTTAGAAAAGTTGAAACACGTAAATGAATATAATCGCGAAATACACGCGCTAAAAATAAAAAAAAACAAAATAGCAATTAATAATTGAATTTTTTGGATGGTAAAAACGAAAAAAAAAAGAAAAAAAAAAAAAAAAAATAAAATAAAAATAAGAAAAAATCTTTTTTTTTTTTTTTTTTTATTTTTTTTCTTTTTTATTTTTTTTTTCTTTTTTTTTTTTTTTTGTTGTAAAATTTGAACATAAATTTTTTAATACATAGAAAAAAAAAAAAAAAATTACAATAGAAATAACATTTATTTTAATTAATTTAAAATAAAGAACAAATTACTTTTTATTAATTGAATAATATATATTTATTTTTTATTTTTTTTTTTTAATGTTTCATTTTGAATAGCATGGAAAATCATTAAACTCTCAAAAAAGTAATAAAAAAAAAAAACTAATAAAAAAAAAAAAAAAAAAAAAATAAAAAAAAAAAAATAAACTTTACGAAAAATAATTAAACAGGAAAAAAAAAACAGTTACTCAATTTTTATTTTTTTTTTTATTTTTTTTTTTTTTTCTTGTTTTTTTTTTTTTTTTTTTTTTTTTTTTTTAATTGAGCGCCCGCCTCTATTTATTATTTTTTTATTTTTTTTTTTTTCTTTTTTTGATCATATATTTTCTTCACGAAAAATGTATAAAAAATAAATAAAAATAAAAAAAAAAAAAAAAAAAAAAAAAATAATTAAATAAATAAAATAATAATAATAATAATAATAATAATAATCCCTAAAAAACAAATTTGAATTTTTATATTTAAGGACAGGAAAAAAATAAAAATAAAAATAAAAAAACAAAATTATTAATTTTAGTAGTGGTAAAAATTGAATTTTATTTAAAAAAAATTAATTTACTTTTAAACATTTAACAAAAACTAAAAAAAAAGAAAAAATCACACACACACACACACACACAAAATTAAGGCCCACTGAAAAAATTAAAAAAAACGGGTGAGAAAGAAAATATCTATTTTAAAAATATAAAATTAATAATTTTGTCTATTAAATTAAATTATGGTTATTATAAATAAATTAATTGACGATTTTAATTAAATTAAAATATTAAATATTTAAATGTTCGATAAAAGTGTCTCCAAAAAAAAAATAATAGATAAAATTCTAAATTTTAATAAAATATTTTTACTTTTTTTTTTTTTTTTGCATAAATTATAATTTTGTATGAAAATTGAAAAATGTAGAAATTTAGCGACCACACACGATTAATAACGGCAAAAAAAACACTAATACACACGAACGCCGTCGTACTATGCACAGCGTCAAATTTTACAAGTTAACGCATGACGGCACAACATTATAAAATACAACAACACCACCCCACCACCACCACCACAACAATTTTTTGTTTTTAAAAAGAAAATTTGAATGTATTTTTTCACGTTTCTTCGAAAAAATAAAAATAACAAATAATCCATCCATTGGGGTTCAAATTGGAAATTAGAAATTGTATATTTTTCACTGATTTATAATAGTTGCATAGAATAATTTTCGAAAAAACATATTCTAAATTTATTTGATAGCCGTTGTCAAACGGTTTAATTTAACAGCTGTAACGTCATTCGTTTTTTTTTAAAATAACATAATTAAAAATCGAAAAAACAATAATAATAATTATAAATTAACTCCACTATTGGTTAACACCCCATTTTCTAGGTCTTAAATATTTCAGTATTTTTACTACTATTTTTTATTATTATTATTAATATTATTATTATCGTTATTATTATTATTATTATTATTATTATTATTATTATTATTAGCAGTGTTGTTCGCGCTATCGGTATGAATTGTGTGTAAATAATAAACAGAAAATGTTTTTCTATGTTGTTTGTCTAAAGTTTTTGACACATTTTGAATATAAAAACACGAAAATTAACATTAAATACAAAATTATTATTATTATAATTTTTAAAAGTAAAAATATTTTATTAAAATTTAGAATTTTACACTCTTAATCTTAAACTCTCGTAGCTCTTGAATACGTAAAGTGATTATTTTTAATAATGGTCGCGGCGCATATTATCAATTTTGTATCTCCGGGTAATTACTGTTAAAAAACCAATTTAAAAAAAAATTGATTCTCAAAATGTTACGAACGAAAAGTATTTGGAAAATTTAGAATGGGTAAAACCTATGGGTGATGTTACCAAAAATGCAGTACCAATCCAGTTTGCTACATTATTGGTTATACTTTTGGTTTATCGATTGGTTTATCGATTATTAAGAAAATGTTACAAAATTTATATACGAAACTAAATCGATACAGTCGTTTCAATACCAAAGTGCAAAGTTAATGTCTTTACTAAACCAGTTTACTACAGCATTTATTGGTAACGTGAAACAGCTCTATAAATATATATACCATTCCGCCATTCATTCATGTTTTATCGGTAAATTCAAAGATGCAAATCATTTTTACAAAAATTATTTACCAATCTTAAATACGGTAAAACCATTCGAATTATAATATTTACCATAAAATTCATATTTTTGCTTTTTATAATTAATTAATAATGTTTTATTCTTATGTAATTCATAACTAAGTAATTTTTGTAATTAAATTATTCGTTAAATTTTCCCTAAATTTGTGACATTTGATGTTTTCTTTTGGTAATCGTCAAGTACTTATTTCACCAATGACAAAAAATAACCTGTGAAAAGAATACGCAATTTTGAATATGGCAAAAAAATAATGTAAAAATTCTAATTCTTCTTTTTTTCAAAAACCAAAAATTTTATTAACTTAAATTAAATTAAATCTTAATTAATAAAAAAAAAAAAAAAACTCATCAATATGTGAAAAAAATTATATTCCTTTCCTTATGAGATTTACTACTCGTGACACTACTTGCATATGATCAAAAGAAAAATTGCGAGTAGGTAGAAGTAGAAAAATTATCATTTACTCAAACCAAATTATTTATAAGTACTTGACGCGACTACCAAAACAAAACAACTATCAATTGTGTTTCATTCGTAATTTAAAAACAACGATTATTCATTATTTTTTTAATATTATATTTATGTTTATGTTTTGACATTTTTATTAATAGTATTTAAATTCACCCTCCACATTCAAAATGGTGGTATTTTGTTGTTTTATATTAACCATTTCCGTGGTTAACACACCGGATTCAGAATACAATTTTCTATTATCATTCGAAACACCGTACAGAACAAAATTTAGAATATGCGCCCAAATGTTTAAACGGCAATTAAAAATCTTTTGAATAAATATTGCAACTGCACAAAACAAAAAAAACATTGTAAAATTCCAATACACATCCTTCAGATGGTACAATATTAATTACTTATTTTTATTTTCTTTCTCACTCTCACAACGATCACAGAGAGAGAGGGTGCCTTAAATTAAATTGTATAATTTTAACTAAAAAAAATTTATTTTAAAATTGAAAATATAAAATAACACATTGTTAAAATATTTTATACACACTCACACTCTCAAAATTAATATACGCAAGACATTCTAAAAACAAAAAAAACAATAATAATGTGGACAATGGACGGGGACGCAACAACACGGTGGAGCGCAGATTTAAGGTATTTTGATTTTAAATAGAAAATGAAAATCTTAATTGATGAGAGATTGGCAAAAAATTGTTCGAAGAGTTTAATTTTTTTATTTTATTTTATTTCATTTTTTTTTTTTTTTTTTTTTATTCTTTAAAAATTATTTAAAAAATATTTTATTTAATTTTTTTTTTTTTTTTTGTTTTGTTTTTGGTGTATAAACATAAAAATTTAGGGCTAACTAAAAAATTAGGTAATTACACAAAGTAAAAAAAAAAAAAAAAACAAAAACCCAACACTAATTTTTATTTAATATTTAATAAATAATGCAATTTTAATTAATTAATTAATAAACAAACATAAAAAATTGTAAATGATAAAATATAATTTTAATTTTTTTTTTTTTTTAATATACACAAAAATATTAATAAAATTAAAAATAAATAAAATAAAATTTAGCTTAAAAATTACACATTATTTCAAACAATAATAAAAAAAAAATAATAAAAATATTTAAAAAAAAAAAAAAAAAACTATAAAATTGCATTAAAAAATAAAAAAAAAAAAAATTAAAATAATTTATTAAAAATTTAAATTTTATTGTTAATAATTAATGAAAAAAAAAAAAAAATAAGAATATTTTATTAAAAAATATTATTTCACATAATTATATTATTAAAAAAAAAAAAAAAAAAACTAAAAGAGAAAATTAATAAGCTATTCAAAACACACAACACAACAACAACAATTAATTAATTTTTTTTTCTTTTAAGTAAATGAATATTAAAAATAATAATAATAATAATAATAATAATTATAAATTTTAATTTTAATTTTAAGTATTTTTATCTGTTAAATATTTTTTTTTTTTTTTTCCAATTAATTTTTCTCTTTAAATATAATAAAAACTAAAAAAAAAAAAAAAAAAAATATGGAATATAAAAATTTTGTCAACTACAAAATTAATATAAAAAAAAAATTATTGTAATGTTTTTTTTTTTTTTTCTTTTTTTTTTCTTTCTTTTTGTTAATTATATAAAAGCGAAATAAAAATAATTTTAAAGTAAACTATTAAAAAAAACAAAAAAAAAATTAGTTCTTTTTTTTTATTTAATTTCCTTATATTTTTAAAATTTATCTTTTCATTTGTATTCTTTTCCATCCTCGCACACACACACACACACACACACACACACACACACACCACACACACACACCAAAAACACAACACGTTGCTCTGGAAAAATAGAGAAAGAAAAAAAAAATAAATAAAAAATAAACCGTTAAATATTTTTACTGACAAAATTTTTATAAAATTTTAAATCCATACACAAAAAAACAATTGAATGAATTATTTAGAAAAATTTAATTGGAATATTTTAATTAAAAAATTATATGTATAAAAAAAAAAAAAAAAAAAACAAAACAAAAGAACAAAAAAATCATACGTCACGCCCTTTTTTTACAGAAAGAAAAGAGTCAGACAAGGATTATTTTAAAATTAATTATTATTATTATTATTATTTTATTTTTCCTATTGAGGCGACGACGCCGATCGATTTTTCATAATTTTTCATTTAATTTATTTTTCATTTAATTAAAAAAAAAAAAAAAAAAAAAAAAAAAAAAAAATGTAAAAATGTACAGAAAAAGAGTGAAGAGAAACATTTAATTTAATTTTTAAAATAATTTATAATCATTCTAAAAATTAGTATTTTTTGCTTTTTTAATTGTATTCAAATAGGCCATAGCAAAAAAAAAAAAGAAAATTGTGGTAGTGATGATAAAATATTAATTTGTTTGACAAAAATGTGTGTGTATGTGTATAAAAGTAATAATGGGGTGGGTGGAAGGGGGGGTGTTTAAAAGCGCCTAGTCCTTAACAGGATTGTTTCGCCTTTTTCAATAACAACCTATAGCCAACGACAAACTTATTCACGTTGTTGTTGGTGTATAGCTAAAACGAAAACACAAATTTTATATCAACTTATCCACGAATTATCTGTATTTTTCTGGTAGAATAGGGTGCACTTCTAATTCGAATAAAGTCATACTAAACTCTTTCATCACACAAAACTATTGATTAATGTAATGTTGGAAAAATTTACAAAACATTAAATTATCTAATAGTTAAATATTTTCTTATCCACTTTTATATATTCAAATGCAAGTACTGCATAGGTCCAAAACAATATAATATTGATTCGCTAGTGCTGCCACTACGTTGCTGTTATTGTTTGATTACAACGACAACAACTTAAATTTAGTAAACCATCCCTTATAATTAATAACACGTTGCGGTACATTTGAATGTCTTCATCGGTACCTTGTCGATATCCTTGTAATATTTATACTTTTTTTTTGTAATTTTACAATTTTAAATGGATAACTTTTTCGTAACCATGTTTCCAAACCGTTGTAAATTAATTGTTTTATGATGTGCACATTCGTTCGACATTATTACATTTCGCCTTTATTTTGGATTTTATAAATTACTGTATCATTTAATTAAAATTAAACAATAAGTCAATCCGGATTATAATTAATTCAATATAAAATAATTGTGTGTGTTTGTATGTGTTTGTGTCATCGTTCATATATAACATACAATTTCATTTGATCATAACATTAAATACATCAATAATACTATAGTAATATATAACATTATAGCCTGTATCGTCGAAACATAAGTCAGCCGACCAATTGATGAATTGGTTTTTTGTATACGCACTTAGCCTATCGAGTAATTTACTAACTTGACAGCACCGCCATGAATATCGCCGCTAGGTACACACATCACAGATATCGGATGTCTGATCCAATCGACCGGTTTTATCTACTCGTTAAGTGGACGGATTTTAATCTTGCGAATTGATATTAACCGAAATAATTTGTTTAATACAATATATGATTTATAAATATTCTGGGATGTGTTTCGTAATTAATTAATTATGTGATGTTGATGACGACATCATCAATTAAAAAAATTACTCAAGATGGTTGGTAATGTGTTTCTATAACGTATACCCTTCAATCATTATACAGATTGTGACGTACCATGTTTTTAATTGGTTGTAAATTGGACAAGAAAAATTGTATTGATTATTTTCTATATAACACTTTCCACTTTCAGCCGACATATACCAAACCATATTTACATTAATATATCTACGTTTGGTATACACAAAATTAAATAAGAATTGAATGTGTCTTAGTGCATTCTATACAATTCGCTGATATAAAAACAAATTCCTTTGGACCTTCTCCACATCGTCTTCCTTTCCACCCCCAAAGATTATTTAACAACAAGAAAGGTGTTTATATTTTAATTCAGAAAAGATAATAATAATAATAATAATAATAACAATGTTTTAAGTTGTCTGCATGAAAATGGCAAAACTTTTCACTTTATACACACATTATTATTCCCATCATATAATTCATTCATTTAATTTAAAAAGTATTATTTATAGGTTAATTTTTTATTATTTGCACTAAATAGAAACAACACATTGACACGATTTAAGGCTATGTTTCCACTGGGTATGATGAGTAGAAGTGAATAAAAGCGTATTATTGGTGAAAAATATCTATGGAAACATGGAAACATTTAACTAATCATATGCGTAAAAACTTGTGGTTGTCATATGCACAGCAGAAACATAGTCTAAAAATTTTAAAAATAAAAACGGTTCATTATTAACACAAAATCACACACACACACACACGCACACACAAACACACATATAAGAATTTGAATTAAATATATTAATTTTTTTTTTTTTAGGATTTTAATTTTTTTTTTCTATATTTAAATGTTAAAAAATTTGTTTGTTTCTTTGTTGTTGTTTTTACGTTTTATAAAATATGAAAAAAATAATAAAAAAAAAAAAACAGTTGAATAATTAAAATTGTATCCAACAATCGCCACCACCAACAGTCGTCAATTACATCATCAATATAATGCGACTGACGCCAACACCACCACCACCACCACCACCACCACGCCGTCCGCACACTAGCAAGATTAGGTATTTTGTCTAGAAAATAAATGAATAAATTAATTATTGAAAAAGCGATAAAAAAAAAAAAAACACCTTTCTTCGCGAACACACCGATATTATTTTCCGGAATTAAATTTCAAAATTATATCCTTCCAACCTCCAACCACTCGCCCGCCACCCTTCCCAATCTGAAATAAAACTCAAATTTGAAACTATTGTTTTTATTTAAAAGAAAAGAAAAGAAAAAAAATAGAGCTATTTGAGCTATTCATTTTTTTTTTTTTTTTTTTATTATTAAAAATACTTTTTTAAAAAACAAATTTTTTTTATAGACTAAAAATCTATTTAAAATTTTCTTTAATTCTTTTGAAACCAAAAAAAAAAAAAAAAAAAAAACCGTATTAAAAATATTAATTATTATTATTTTATTTTTTATTTGAAAAATTCTTAAAATTGAAAATAATGTTATTTCTATTTCTATTATTTTATTGGAAAAAAAAAAAAAAAAAATGTATTTAAAAAAAAAAAATGTTTTAATTAAACAAAAATCACTAATCGATAAATATCCTTTCCATTTTAGGTGTTATCCGCGACGATAAAGATAAATTTAAATGCCTATACTTGCTTGTGGAGACGGCGGTGGCTGTGCGTCAAAGAGAAAAAGAACAAGATGATGTACATGTTCTTGGTAACTAAATTATATAAATTTTATATTTAAAACGAAAACGAAAAAACTGTTAATTTTTTATTATTTTTATTTTTATTTTTTAATTTTTTAATTTTTTTTTTATTAAAATATATTAACGGGAAATATAAAAAATATGAAATGAAAATAAAAATTTAAAAAAACCAATAAAATTACAACAAAAATACATTTGGATAAGAAATAATAATTTAATAATTTTAAATTAACATAAAATATATTTTTTTTTTATTTAATTTAATTTAATTTAATTTAATTTAATTTAATTTTTTTTTTTTTATTTGTTTTGTAAATTTATTTAAAATAAATATTAAAAAATAAAATTAAAAAAAAAAAATACTAATAAGAAATATTAAAATAATTAAAAGAAAAACCGAACGTAAACAATAACATAAAATTAAATAGTTGTAAAATAGTTAAAGAGACAAATTTTGTGATAATAATAATCACATGAAAATGTGATATAAAATAATAGCACACCACAATAGTTAAGTAACAAGCAACTACACAAAAAATTATGTCACACACACACACACACATCCATCCATCCATCCATCCATCCATCCATCCATCCATCCATCCACCTATTTGGATAAATTACAAATGTTTATAAAACACATTTAATAAAAGAGTCATGCGGTCTAAAAGAACCTCACCACAATAATTTTTAAAAATGTTTATTTCATCCCAGCAGTAAAAATGGACGACATATTTCTAGGCATAACATTTTAAGTTACTTGAATTGGTACACTAAAAAGATATTATGTATGATGATGTCATTCATTCACGTTTTACTGTCATACCTGAAATGGCATGGATCGATAATTACTGCTGGAATATAATTAACACTATGTTAAAAATTGTAGCTTAAATTATTAATTAAGGTTTCTGATTTTATTATAAATATAAATATTAGAAAAAAACATGGTTCTAGCCTTCATTTTGGGTATTTTTTAATACATAAAAATTCAGTGGAGGGGTGGGATAGTAGAGTACACATTGTACACAACATAAGTAATAAATAAAAGAAATTATACAATTAAAAATTTAATTTAATTTAATTGAATGTGTGGGTGGTGTGTAAAATTAGCACGTCAACTATTTTAAATGTTATTTTTTATTTTTTTGTTATTATATTATTTTTTTTTTAAATATAAATTGTAATTGTAATATTTTCACATATAATAATTAAGCATTGTTTATAAAACGGCAACCTAGTTAAACATTTAAGCTACCGGCAACCGAATCTTACAAAATTAAATTTAATGCAATAATTGTGATAGCTTTTCCAAACAAATGTTATTTCTATTTCTATTTATTTATTGGAACACATTAAACATTAAACTTTAATTCAATTATTGTAACAATTTGGTGGTTTCCAATGTTGTGGTTTGATGGTTTTTTGAATTACATCTTAATAGTTTAAGCAGTACATTCGCACAAACCAAAAATATATGACATTCAGATTTTGATTGAAATCGCGCCGCAAATGATAAAAAGATGCAATGGAAATTAATTACGACGAGCTTTACTGCAAATATTTGGACAAATTATTATTTAAATGTTAATTTCTATATGACAAAATTTCGGATAATGTCAATTATTATATTCCTATAGACGTACTACTTCCAATCACTTATATAGAATTTACAGCAGACACTTTTATTATGTCCTCATTATGGGTTTTGTGTAAATTTGTTGCAGATTTTACACTTTCGATTGTATTATTTTAATACGCTATTTTTGGGTTGTTGCCCATCTGCTCATGCAGTGATTTAGTTCATGGTCTGAACGGTGCAAAAGGAATGTAAGATAAAACCAAAAATTTTTTTACTGTAGAATAACAAACTATAGAAAACCAAACCACTTTTCTGATCCTAACTACTATCGTGGAATTTTTAAGAATTTTAATTTATATTTTTCTAAACAAAAGAAAAAAACACGTGTACGGGGTGAATTATGTATTTCGAACGGACCACTGGTTGACCTCGGTCACGGTCAGAACGAACAGTGTCGAATAAAAAATTATTTCCTTTAACATTTTTAAAACGCACTTAAATTTTAAATACTAATTTATTTTCCAATACTGTTATTTTTGCAATCAATTTAAATATTGAAATAACATTTGTATGCTTTTAATTTGTAAGAATGAGGAACAATGCGATGACAACTGGTTCGAGGTGTCATAATTGATTGAGTCATTTGTTTGGTAAAAATTACGATCCACTCCTTGTCAAATGAATTGTTTTTGTAATTAGTTTACATATTTTAATTCCTAAACAATTAATTAATTACAATTATTTTAAAAGGTTGACATATCTTTTGAGACTACGCGGCTTCGTTCGCCACATAAACAGCAACCGGTAATACATAATTTATCTTACACACACACACAGACACACACACACACACACACCTACACATCTACAAAAAAAAAAGTAATATTTTAATTATTTTATTTTATTTTTTAATATTGTCTGAAAAAAATTTATTAAAAATAAATTTACATTATTTCAAAATTTAACGATTCCAAATATTATATATTTGAAAAAAAAAAAAAAACAAAAACAAATATTGATTAATTAAATTAAATAAAAAAAAAAAAAAAACAATAAATTAAATTATAAAAAAATAAAAATAAAATTAAAAACAAATTTAACAGAAAGAAAAAAAAAATAAATAATAAATAATTACTTTTTTTTTCATATTATTATTATTTTATTATTATATTTCAGTTTAAAAATACAAAATAAAAATAAATAAATTTAAGAAATGCAATAAAATTAAAAAGAAATATTTGGAGAATGTTTTTGGAGAGAAATTAAAGAAAAAGAAGGAATAAAGAGAGAGGAGATTCAATAATTGCGCAATCCGCATGTTTTTTACACACAAATAATTGTTTTTTTTTGCTTAATTCTCTTCTGTTAATTAATTATATTTTTAAAATTTATTATTCTAATTTTTCTTTTTAATTAAATTTTAAACAAAAATGTTGCCATATTTATTTTTTTTTTTTTTTCATTTGTTATTTTCATTATAATTTTTCTTTTTTCTTAAATTTTTTTTTTTTTATTGGCTCTTATTGATTTTTTTTTTTTTTGTGAAATGGATAAAAAAAATTTTCTTTGCATTTATAATTTAATTTTTGTTTAATTATTTTAAAAATTAATTTATCTTTAAATATAAATAATTAAAAAGTAAAAAAAAAAAAAAGAAAACGAATTAGATTATTTTTTTGTGTTTTTAAATATATCATTAAATTTAAAATTAAATTTATTAAAAAAAAAAAGAAACACACACACTCACACACAAAAAAATAAAAAACATTTATTTTATAATTATTTTTAAAATATATTAATTTTTTTTAAACAAATATATATAAAAAAAAAAGAAAATCTATAAAAATAGACTTTTCCTATGACTTTTTTTTTTTTTTTTCACCATTACAAAAACACATTTAATTTATTTTTAATATTTGCAATAATTAATTAATTATTAATAAATAAATAAAACAAAAAGTAAATTAATAATTTTGATTGTGAGCTTTTTTGAAAACAAAAAAATAGGAAAATAATTTTAAGAAAAATTAATAATAAGAATTTTATTGATTTAATGTTTGCTAAAAATTGCAATATTTAACATTAATATAATTATAAACGCTGTGTCCCAAGAATATGTGCGAAGCACGCCAATTGTTGTAGCCACTAATTAATTTATGTAGTGTGAAACCACCTTAACAAAACATACAAAAATTTCAAGACATTCCATTGTTTACGTCTACGCAGGACAAAGTTAAATCATTAGTCTATTGTGTGGCATCGGTACAAGCCTTTTCTATCGAATTTATTGTATGTATATAAACAAAATGCTTTCCTTTCATAACCAAATGAACTTTTATTAGAAATAGAAAATAGTCATAACTAGTCAAATCAGGCGAATATGATGAATTGGGAGGGTTGAGTGTTAAAACATCGTTTTTGGTTAACAAAAAAAAAATCGGTTGATGATCGATGCAATCATTCGTTATATCATAAGCAAGTTGCCAATTCGAATTATCACCATATTGTCATCGAATTACAATGGATAGGATGAAGCAAACATTTCATAACTTCCAACTTAATATGATAGTTTGGCCACATGAAATCAATTTTTTGTGAATAATTCCTTTGGCATAGTAAAAACAATAAATAAGCATTGTCTTCACTTTTGTCTTTCATCGCATCACTGCTGATGTTCTAACGACCAATTTGGAAAACCGATTATACCACTCATAAGTTGTACTGTACGTAATACACAATCATCAGCATAAAATTTTTTTCATCATTTCAAAACTGATCGCCAAGTTTAAAATAAAATTTAATTTTTCATTTTTTAATAGACTTATAGTTTGAGCCCAATAACATTGCGTTTAAACAATGTGGGTATGAAACTTTTTCGACAGTTTGTTAAGGTCGGCGGCGTATACTACAGAAATTAATTAATAGCTAACAATTAGCGTGCTACGTGTACATTATAAAACCATTCATTTTATTTTTGCGACACAAGGTGTTTGTATTCAAAATAGTGATCCGTGATTTTTTTTTTTTTTTGTATTATGTTATAAAATGATTTTCATGAAAATCATAAATTATATAAGTTTTAGAGAAAGAGAGAGAGCGGGTAATCTAGCAGTATGATTTTATTTTGAATTGTATTTTTAAAATTAATGTCGTATATTCACTAAAAACATTGGACATTTATCACTTCAAAATAGTATTGTTACACCGCAGCATATATATTGTCATTGAAAATTATGAATTAAATCTATGTTGTGTGAATTGTTTTTAATTGCGGCGCCAAAATGAATATTTTAAATATTATACAATTTTGATCTCATTGTCAGAATTATTTATATATAAAAAATATGTATTAGTAACGTAACAGTTACATAATAAAATACGTAATAATAGTTTCATGAAAATCAGTTTCTCGGAATTCGACACATTTATGTTCCACTAAATTTTTTTCTATTAAATAATATATAGAACCGTTCGGCCGTTCCTGTTCCGATTTCGATACAAACAAACAAAATTTTTAACATTAATTTGAATATTTTTTTAAAATTAAATAAAAATTTCCGTCCCCTTCATTATTATTGAATTTTTATTAAATTTTAAAATAGAGCTATATAGATTTTTGTAAAATGCTTAAAAAAAATGTATTTTAAAGTTATTGAAAAGTCACATTCAATATATATTTGTTTATTTTAATTATTTATTAGAAATCAATGTTAAAAAGTATTTAAGAGATAAAAATATTGTTGCTAATAGTTCGATAGTATGCTATTGATGATGTCCGCTCAAAATAAGCAATTAATAATTAAATCAAACGACGTTAAATGGCAATGGATCGGAATTGACGACACACTTTGTGAAGTATGTGGTTGTATATTTTCGGGCAGTTAATAGGAGTAAAATCCACTGGTAGAAATGGGTAACCATGTGTCCTGAAACATGTACACATTCCGATCAAATAAATTTAGTACATAGAAAGATGTACTTTGGAATCATCGATAAATGTTAATTATAAATTTCTATGTACATAAAAAATATATTACAACGCACTCAGTCAATGCGTAGAGCTCAATAGTGGCAGGTAGCTTTCATGCTAAAGCATTATGTTAAGTACCTGGTTCAATTCCTTTTTCACTTACCGTTATTGCCTAATCACTAATGGAAACATATTTTGAAATTATGGAAACATTTATTCTTCAATTTATGTACACCATTTATGCCGATGCAGGAGAACCAACTTAACTGTAATGAATGTTTTGTAGATGCCATAAGCTTCAATTTGACTAACAGAATTTTATTATCGCGATGGTAATAATTGAAAATCTATATGATTCTTTTGTATCAATTTCAAAGTTCATCATACAATTTTCCGTAAGAATTTATGTAATGACAATTGGTGGTCGATAATTAATATAAAGAAGGATTACTTAATAGTTTGTTCGCATTTGAAATTCAAAAGTATATGGCTGTAAATGGCATAGTTTTCTTATTTAAGTGGATTCATTCATTAAAACATTTTGTGAGAGAATGTCATAAGACTCGACGTTTTTCAACCATGTGTTTTTTTATATTGAAAATATTTCTAAATGATAAAACAAACACCACCCACCATTCGGTTCTCGGTGTAGGATATAAACATTGGTAATTTTTGTAGTGAGTCGTCCGAAACATGATATTTTCAAAATTATTCTATAAATAAACAATTTAATAATTCCATTTTTGATACAAATAATTCTTGTTATGTAAATATCGCGTTCTATTGGCTGAACACATGAATTCCTTTAATGATAGAGTAATTTCATTTTCGTTAATAATTGGGTGGAATAGAAGATATTTTTAATAGAATTTGATTTTATATTCAATTGATTATTTTTGGGAATTATTGAATTATTTATTCATAAATTTCGACGCGCTGCAGATGCAGATCAAATTTATTATTATTATGTTTGGTAGATGCCATGTATTAGCTCCACCATAATGAATGAGTAACATCTAGTACTTGTTTTATTTATTTAAATAAATTCGGTACCTGAAAAGGTAAACGAGTCAGAGTTTACGACATAAAAATGCAATTAACGTTAAGTTTTTGTTTTAATAATTTCAATATAAAAAGCAAATACTAAAAATGAATAGAAAAATATATTAATAATAAATTTTTGACTTAAATACTTTTTAAATGATTGACTTAAAAAATGTATAGTTTTTTATTTTTTTTTTTTTCTATTATTGTTTATTTTTATTTTTTATTTTTTATTAATATTTTTTTTTTTTTTTTAATGAAATATAAATGCAAATTAAATTTACGCGATAAATGCTGAACGAAAAAGAATTAAAATTGAAATAATTTTATTGTTGTGCTTTTTATTCTATTACAAAAAATAATTATTCCTTTTTGTGTCCTTTAATTTATTTATTGGGAAAAAAAAAATACTTAAATAATTAATTTTTTATTTTTTTTTTGTATACACGCAATTGTTTATTTTTTTTTTTAAAGTTTACGGAACAATATTGACACTTTTCTTTAGTTTAAATAAATTCTAAATTTTCTATTTCTAATTTCGCACACACATAAAATTATTTTAATTAAAATTCTTGTTCACCACGCAGAAACGATAATTAAATAAACAAAAAAAAAAATAAAAACAATAAAAAAAATCAATCACTGCCAAATGAAAAATAAAAAAAAAAACATTAAAAAAGAATCAATTTTACTTAACTTTTTGTTCTATTGATTATGTAAATAACAAATTTTTAAAAAGTTTAAAATATTGCTCAATGAAGAGATCATTACAATGACAACAACAACAACAACAACATCATCAACAACATCATCAACAACAACGAAAAGGAAAATAAAAAAAACCAAAATTAAATAAATATATTAAGTTGAAATTGTGTTTAAATCAAAATATTTATGGATATTATAAGCGTATGGAAAATTTAATAATTAAGGATTAAAATTTAAATTTTTTTCTCCTTTTTTTTTTTAGTTTCATAACTTTCGTTTACCTTAACTTTTAACACAAAATACACTTAAATTAAATTAAAAAAAAAAAACCCTTTTTTTATTTTTTAAATATTAAAATAATTAATTAATAAATTTGTTTTGTAAATATATTTACTAATTAAATAATAATAATTAACAAAGTAATAGAAAAAAAAAAAACAAAAGAACATGTAAAAAAACGCATACTCTTCGGTTGTAAATTTGTAAAAAAAAAAACAATGATAAACAACGTTAAAAGATAAACTCAAAAACGTTAAAACAAATAAAGAAACAAACAAATCAATTAACATTTTCTATATTAAAAAATTACAAAAATCATTAATTGTTTATAATCATTCATCAATTCACTATATATAGAAAATTTATTCATTCATTTTGAACAAAAAATACATTACAAACAAAACACACACAAATTTTGAAAAAAAAAAATACAAAAAACTATTAATTTTTATTTTTTAATTATTTTTTTCATTTGTTTTTTTTTTTTTTTTTCTGTAACAACAACAATAAAAATGTTGCATTTAAAAATTTTAGAATTTATTTATGTACGACGAAAAGAATTTTTAATTTTTTAATCAATGTATTTCATTTTGTATTTTTATTTTTAATTTATGATTTATTTTTTTTTTTCTATTTTCTTTTTCTATAATTAGATTATTAAATAAATATTATTATGATTTTATATGTGAAAACAGTTTAAATGAAAAATTGTTTAATTTTAAGTATAAATAAAAAAAAAATAATAAACATAAAAACAATGAAACTATGGAATATATTGTTAAAATTGTGAAATAATAATTTTGTTAATTTATTATTAATGTAAAAACAAAAACAATTACAGCAACATTTTATAATTTATGGGGCGGTGTTCGGCAAATTAGCGACGACGCATGTACAAAAATTGGCTAAAAAATAAAACAAAAGAATAATTTCACATCTGTCAAATATTTTTAAATATTCAATCGAATATTATTTATATATGAAATTACCTATAAATAATTCTTATTATTTATTGACAACAAGGACCAGCAGATTTATTTTTTGGCCTCAAAAGAATATCAGAAAATTTTAAAATTAAATCAATTAAAGCTATGTGTTGCTGTTAACACTCCAAAATTTTGAAAGGAAATGATTTTCAATAGTTAATTTTTGTAGTAAGTTGCAAAACATTCCTATCGACCACGTGTGTAACTGTAAGATGAAACACACGCCACGTTTAGTTGCTCGAAATAAATATTTTGTGGTGGTAAACAACAAAATAACGTTTAGTTAATATTCTCTGACTCAGTCGACTATGATTATATACATATAGGGCATAGTTAAGTTCCATCAAAACGATTATATAAAGCGTTTGTTCCCACAATTTAGTCACTTGAAGCAATTTCGAGATTTTAATTTTATGTAATCGACTACGACTATTGTAAATCGTGAGGAGAAAAACTACACTTTTATTAGTATACTAAACACGTTGAAATTGACGTGATCCTTATGGGGGGAACATAGAGAACACATTGTATAAATGATTTTTGTTTGATTAAGTCATATCATTCGGCATTATTATACGTGAACGAATGAATGTGTCGTTACCAATTAAGAGTTTAAAATAACAAGTTCATAATAAAATAAATGTTGCTAGTATAGAGTGGATTAATCTACTATATCTGACAACTATACAAATTTAATAGCGGAAGACTTGACAATTCGTTTTTACGATTTAGTACACGGTGTACAAAGTTCTGTGGTGCGAGAACAATAATTAAAAAAACCAGAAAATCCTTCGATTCGTGATAAAATTTTAAACTAACATTTTGCTATGCTACATTTCTATAATATAATTAGCAATGAATTCGGGGTCGTAGAAGAGCAAGGATCGTAAGAAATTCTCATAAAATAGTTAATATGAGCATAGTTTAAGACGTAAATCAATTAAACTAGAACTATTACATTGGAAATATTATTGGAATTTGCATGGTTGGTATGGGAATAATTTTTTAAATATATTATTTCAATCAATTCGAAGAAAATCGGATGGTACTGCAATAATTCTTTTAGAAATTTAGTCCTATGAGTGAAGAGACATCTGCTAATTTTTTTACATATCTTTTGGAAGATATTGCAATATCGCAGACATGATTGGAACTTGTTTTTGAATATATGCACTATGTTTTAGAACTTGTGAGCTATGGTATGTGGTACCCAACATCTTTAACTGGATGCACATGTTGTCTACGCCACTATGTAAGTCAATTTTAAAAACTAAATCTGACTATAATTGATTGATATATAATTATCGCTAATTACCATAAATGCAGTTGTTTATCCTTACTTCAAGGAATGCCTCCTTCATCAATGATTTTCACACCATACAGTAAATTTTTGTGGCTGTATCCATTTTATGCATCAAAATTATTTTTTCCCATAACGACAATTTGTTGTATTTACTAAAAAAGAAAGTTGTTGTGTTTGGCCTAATAGAAAGATTTTTTATTAAGATTTAAAAGGACATTTAAAGATTTATCATAGTTACAGCAATCTTTTTCTAATCATTAAATGCAATTTTGTGTTACTCTCGTTGCCTGTAGGATTTTATGAAGAAAATTACTGATATCACCCTGTAATTTAACAATTCTGATGATGATTGATGTAACTGCTGCTGCTGGTAAAACTCACCACACCTGCAAACCTATAATAATAATTCACAATGTCAAAAAAAAAAGCTCATTTCTATCATTTTCTCTTTTTATTTATTTTATTTCTATATATTTTATAAGACTCTCTGTCTTTTCAGAAACGGTCAAATTATAAATGTTACTTGTTTGTTTGCCATGCTATCTTGTTCACACCCACGCCATCGCCGACTAATAGCACCGAGTGCCGCGTGGAAAAATCAAACAAGTGGTTTTTTTCATGGTATATGAAATAAAAAGCTTTTTAGACAAGGAAATGAAGATAAAATATTGAATGAAAAAAAAAGAGATAAATAAATAAATTGAAAAAATTTATTATTAATTTCTCTTTCAAATACACGTTTTTTTTTTTTTACCTCTTCTCAAATTCCAAATTCCAATAATAAAAAAAAAAACAAATGAAAAAGAAAAAGCAGCAGCAGAAAAGAAATACATTTCGTTGCGATCGGTTTTACGTTTGTGTAATTTTTTTTTTTATTTTTTAATAATTTATTTAATTTTTGTTTTATTTTAAAAGTACATTTTCATGTGTAATTTAATTGTTTTAATTAAAACCATTTTTTTTTTATAAAAAAAAGTAATTATTATTTATATATAAATTATAAAAAATATATTTTTTATCTTTTTTTATAATTGTGTATTAAATATTAATAATGTATAATTCGGTTAATTTTTTTTTTTCTTTTCTTTTTTTTTTATCCCTCCAATTTCTTTTCACAGTGAATAATATAAAAATATAAAAAAAAATTAAAATAACGTGCTATTTAAGAGAAAAAAAAAATGCCAATAATAATAAGAAGAAGAACGATGATGTGCTGTTAAATAATAAATTACAATAAAAAAAATTTTAAAAAGCAACAACAAAATAAATGTAAAAAAAAAAAATAGTGTGTGTTTCTCATTTTCTTATTTTTTTTTTTTTGTTGTTTTTGATTATTTGTAAATTTTTTAATAGTAAATGTGTGAGTTTGTGTGTGAATCATAGTATTAAAAAAAAAAAATTATAAAAATTCGTTTTTGTTTTTTCCATCCAAACAATAAATTCATCACAAAAAAAAAACCTTTTTATATGGAATAAAATGACATGGGATCGTGTACAAGGCGACATTTTTTGTTGTCAATATGCTTTTTGCAATTGGTAAGTTGAAAATTATTTTATTTATTTCTTTTTTTAACATATTTTACTTTATAATAAAAAAAAAAAAAAAACTTCCAGATATTTCACAATTCCTTTTCCACTTTTAATTTTTTTAAGAGTGTATGCATAAAAGCGCTACAAAATATTTGTGTAAAAAAAAATAGGTGTTTTTTTTTTGTTTTGTTTTTTTTTTTTAAATTAACGGTTATTTCTTGTTTTTTTTTTTTTCTATATGGTTTAATTTTGCATACAATATTTAGCAAATCTAGATATTAATTTGATTATTACATAAAAATTATTGTTCTCTATATAAAAAAAAATGCAGGTGTTCGACACAATTATATATTTAATTTCTTCTGTATGTGTACAAAAAACCATAGCTAGAATACGCAGACCAAACAAAACAGAGTACACATTTGTTTGGTATTTTAAATTTTCTATTGTATTACTTCTCCTCATACATTTGTTTTCATTCACTTGGATTGTTGGAATAAACTTGAGTCATTTGGTTCGATTAACCTTTTCACATTTAACATGACAAACAACAACCATAAAAATAAACAAAGGAAGTTGAAATAGTAAAAACAGAAAAAAAAAGTAATAAATAAACATAAAAAATAACGAACAAATAAATAAGATAGAATTTTACGTACATGTAAAAGAATTGAATATATTTATGTGTATGTGTATGTAATATGTTATTGTTCGGAAGAGTCACGTCATGAAAATATCTTATAAATTTTCATATTCTTGGAATTCACTTTACATATTACGAATTCTATTATCATTCGAAAATTAATATAAAAACTATTATTTATAATAGATAGAGCCGGTTTTTTTTTAATATTGTGATGTTTTTAATAATGTTTTATTTCATGGGATTTAGAATGGTGTTGTTAGTTGTGTCTCGATGCGGTACAACTCTGAAACAGCATTTCCTACTTGAAAAGTTTTTGTATACGATTTTACTGATGGCCCATATTTTGTCAGAATATTTTGTGAAACATAATCTTTGTTTAGACTGTCAAAGGCCACAAACAATGCATAGCATGGGAATATAGTAACTCTGCAATAATAAATATTCCAGCAAGGAGGTGTTTATTTGATCAGTACAAATGATCTGATTTATTTCATTCAAATTCACAGTTTGCATTCATTTTGAGATTCTTGGATACAAACTGTACAGCAGTTGATATGGTTGTTGGTAGTCACTTATTCAGTAACGTAATATCTCTTCAATCTGCGGTTATCTTCTTTGTTGAACATGATAAATCCAATCATTATGGGCTCTTTTTGTTCAATTAATTATTTATGTTTGATTTTTAATTGTACATTTCTTAAAAAATCTCAATAAAATATATTTATTAGTAAATTATTATTATCGCAATGCATATATTGGAAATCTTTTGATATAACAAATATGCGGTCTTTTAGAAGAAAATTTGTGAATAAACGGCGATGCTGGAATGTGTGTTTAGAGTTAAAAAAAAATTTGATGTATTACTTATTGTGAGAACGATACATTTTTACAACAAAGAGAATTATTTGGTTTTCTAAATTTGTCTTATTACTATACAGAAATTCTGACACAATATTAACATTGTTTTATCAAAAATGTGTCATGAAATCATAAAAAAAAATATCCAGCAAAGGCGTGCGCCATATGACAAAATCATGTGTCAATATCATAAAATTAATTAGATATTCGCTTGATGGCGTATAGTTTAATAAATAATTTACGGATAAACATTCGGGTAAACTATTGGCACCACACCCAGATTATTTATTAAACTCTATAGCTACAAGAATATCTTGTTCATTATATAAAGATTAGGAATAACAATAGATCACCACGTCTCTGATATTCAGACTATAGATTATGGTTTAGTCATTTTACTCTGCGCCGCACAGGAAATAGATTAGAAAATTTAAAATTACCCAGATAATAATGTAATTTTTTTTGTGGATTCATTTTGAGTATAAAAATTAAATATTTACAACTACTTTTTCTTTTTTTTTTTTCTGTTTCTTAATAACTTGAAGTACTTGAAGCAAATAATTATAAATAATAAGTATTTATATAATATTTCTTTGTGTTATTTGGGGGTAAAACCTCCGTGCACATTGTAAAAATCAACAAAATATATATTACAATACCTAGTAATGCATATGATGATCGATAATTACATTACACATTTATATTTCATCATATTTTTACTTTCATTTTAATATGTTATCACATGAAATAATAATAATATGTAATATAAAACAAATAAATAAATCCAACGCAATAATAAAACACGTTGAATGTCATTTTTGAATGCAGTGATTATTTGTATGTTAAATTATATTATATAAGAAAAATTTTAACTTGCTTATATTTAATCTCTTCTTGCATGAACCAATTGTTCGGGTGATCTGTAAAACAATTAACCATCGTAAACATAAAAGTTAAAAGTTATTAAATTAAATAAATTGAAAGACTTTATTGGATTATAGTTTATTTATTGGTCCGTAATCAAATGATATAGTACAGTACCCGAAATATATGGAAATTGATATTTAGGTAAACTGAATAGTTAACTCTCATGCCATAGCAGGAGGTTAAATGTATGTATTAACATTATTTTTATAGCAATATAACATAAATATAGTAGATACTTGTTATTGTACATAAAATATATTTTGTTGTTATCATGAGTTTTTATTATTTATCTTTCCATCACCAGCACAAATTCAAGAACACATTATTTATTTGTCTGTGCGCATATATAATTAAAAGGTGATAATAATGTATTACAAATCATTGAATAATTACAAAACTATATGTAATAATATTAAATATTTTGTTAAGATGTGATATTTGACTTAGTGTTTACGTAAGACGTGTTACTACATGCGTATAGCATCTATCAAACATTCATTACTCGGCCAATTTGGTAATTATATTGGGAGTGTATAGCAATTCACCAATTGGTTTGCAATTTTTGAAATGTGTATGAATGTTTCGTTAATTTCATTATTTTTTTGTATATCAGCGGCTCTATATATAGTTTAATTTTGTATTTATACACAAAATACTTAATTTGATTGTATGTAAAATTAATCTTAATTCCAATGTTTTCCTTACACCAATATGTCTCTTATAAAAATTAACTATATAACCAAAATAAAAAGAAGGAAACGGAAATTATATATAATTATTGCGGTTTAGTTATAGCTGTATACAGTAAGAAGATTGCTAATATGAATACACTCTGTGGATTTAAATGTTAATAAATTTTATTTTTACATTTAAATCTCCACTGGTCACACAGCTATTATTTCGCTTCGACATCTGTTGTTTTGTTGTGGATGTTTCTAAAGTTGCTGTTTATAATTTTCTGCAAATCGTTGTATCCGATGTATGTGGCAATTATGGTATTTTTAAATTGCAATACATCACAGACATTATCCTAAAAATGCTCATTTCATTTTAACATTTTATTAAAGCTCCACCACTGCCATACAAAAAAAAATAATAAACTTACATTATTTCACAAGAAAAACAAATAAGAAATAACAAAAATTCTAATTTAAAAGAAACAAATATATGACAGATTGGTTTTTTTTTTGTTGTTGTTATTCTGTGTTTCTTTTATTTGTTTTTAAAATGAAAATGTAACAGTTGCAAAAATTAATAATTTTTTTTTTCTTCTAATGTAAATTATAAATACAATAATGTAATATTATAAAATTGTATACAAAATGTTAAAAATAGAATTAATGAGGTGGTTATAGTCGTACATTTAAAACGAAAACTGTAAGAAATTATAATGGTACCAGTCAGTGTACCATAAGATATAAAATAAAATTGTATAATGCTAAAGTAAATTAAAATAGTACACTTTTTTCCCAGTTTTAATGATATACGCCGCAGTAGTAGTTCAATAGTGCCTTTCCAAAAAGAGTTGGTAATCCTATTATCAGTTTATGGTACGTTCAAACTTTTCATTTGTCCACTGTTACGCAATGATCATCTGTTTTGTTGTTAACAAAACTCTGTATACCAATGAAAAAAGATAATCGATGAGGCAAATTGTCCTATTGAATGTCGATCCACTTGTTATGAATTTTTAAAATTGAAAAGTAATACCTAAATTCTTTTGTATATGAAATTTATATCATTACCATTTATATATCGTTCGTTGTCCATTATCACCATATCAAACATCTTTCAATTCCTGTCGTATTATAATGGAATGGTTAAATTTCTAATAAATATATTAACATATCTTAAATATGAGTATGTATCTCTTTATGTATATATTATAAGTTAAATATAATACTGAAACCTGTTTCCTTATGTGTATGTGCGTATGGATAAGTGTCGTACGTACGCGTTCAATGTCCTGTAAGTATAAACAGTGACCATAGCACATAAAACAATCAACATATATATATCATTTAAAAATTTATGTACATTAATATATGTACAGCGAAACCTCTATCGTATATGCGTAATTGCAGCTGGGAGTGAGTATGAAAAATTGAAATTGAAGAACAATTGAAAAGCAAGGCATTTATTATATAAAGCATATCAGTGTTGTTACACATGGATTAGAATGTTAGTCACAGTAGGTGCTCAAGGACATTTCCAGGATCCTTTTTCTCTTTAGTAGTTCTTTTTTCGTTGTACTGATAATTTTTCTCTATAATAAATATATATTATCCTTATATTTTGTATCTTTGTTAATCATGTCTAATTTTTCACGGATTTCATAATGTAATGCATGACAGAGTATAGTCTTAATTAATAGTCTTCCAGATATTTTATAATTTGATCGATACTTGGTAAAAACTATAACTAAATTTCCTATTTTGATATTGATTTTAACCATTTCTTTTGAAATTGATACTCGTTGCAATTCTACAGACAAGATAACATCTATATACTACCTGGAATTGACTTATTTGGGAAACACTTTATAGGTGTATAGGAGTTTATAAGGGGATTTTGCAAGTTCTTTAAGAAATTTCTATATACATAAAAAAGAATACAATTTCCTAGATTCCCTGTTCAGTTAATTTGGATTAGTTTATATGTATATTGGTTATACGAGTATTTCCCAACAGGTTCCTTTTAAAATTGATAGGTATAGAAAAGTTCTATACAGATCGCAGATTTCAATATTTGATGTTCACGTTGTACATGAAATTTGATATAAAATTAAATATTTAAATAAAGGATTTTCGACCATAAGTATGTGATGTATGTATTCATGATATGTCATCTGTGCCGATGTAATACAATACATTACATTATCACTTCACGTACAGCATCGATGTTTTGTGGTACCACAACAACTGATGGTGCACGATCTTCACGAAAACACGTCCTGCAGAGTAATCGTTGTCCACCAATTTTTACAGTATTGTAGGATGGTGTTTTATCGCCATTTATATAGAATTAAGTTCATCGATTCATTCTGGATAATCCAACGTCGAAAGTTCTGAAAAATAATCACACCAAAAATGTTCACGACTTAATTTCATTTTATTGACCGAGATGATTTTTTGAAGATCCTGGTAAAGAAAGGAAATAGGCCATAAATGAATGAAAATACACCATCATACTTATTGACTATTGCACTTATTTATTTTCATACAATTCTATTTTTTCGGAACGACTCACACAATGGACACAACCGATTATTGTATGGTTAGCCTATACGATAAAGCGTCCTGAGTATTTTTATGTTAAAAATTGTGAATTTTCCAATGGAAAAGTCAAATTGCACCTGCGGTTACCTGGCACATAGTGTTGCCAAGGCAAAGAATATTAGTATCAACCTTTGTATATGTGTCATTATAATATAGTTAATCGATCATAATTGTTATGTAATTCATATAAAAAAACAGGTAAATAATAACAAATTATATTAAATTCGTAAATAAATAAAGGGGAGCTTGAAACTGTTGAGTGGTGATATGTTTACTATATCACCCTATGTTTATTATTCCATAATAGGATAATATATTGTAACACAAACACTCTGTACTGAATTGTTATAAAATTTATAGTAAAAATAACTTATGTAAAAATTTAAATAATACAGAGAAATTTCTATTCCGTGTAATCGCAAGGGAGACTTGTATAGGTTGAAAGGGAATTTCACAGAATAGCAATAAATATTTACATGTAATTTTCAACGTTTAGGTACTTCAAAAATATTTGTTAGAACTTTAGTTTGAATGTGAATCCGGTTGATTAGTAATTTCACTGTATTTTAGATATATTGTACAATATATATATTTTGTTCTTGTTTTATTTATTATTATTATTATTATATTTTACTTAAATGTGTTAAGAAGAAGTTTCTTTTTTTTGTCCGACCATGGCTGTTGTTATTTATTTTTTTCTTATGAATTTATTATACAAAGAATATATTATTATTATTATAATGTTACAATTATATTTATAAGAAACTGAAAACAATTATTGTATTACATATACTCGTGTATATTTATTGTATTTAATTAGTGGTATGTTATATTTTATAGACAAATTCTCACACTTGATTTCTATAATAATATTGTTTATATAGCTATTATAGTTAGTTAGTATATATGAAAGTATTTGAGTAATAGACAGAGGGAATACAATGGAAAAACCTTTTTTTGTTTTTGTATAACATTTAAAAACAACAAAAAATTAAATTATAATTTAAATGAATGAATTATGTTCAGTGAACGTTGAAAAATAATTGTATATATAAGAATATTTTTATATTATGTTCTAGCTATGGATATGCACCTTCTGTCTTTAAAATAATCAGAATGGCTTTCTATCTTATATTGACTGGTGATTAATTTATGTATGAAACATTAACAAACTATCCAAACTGTGTTGAAATTTCCATCAGTGTAAGTCAAAAAATATAATGCATTATTAAGTGACTGTATAGTTTTGTGAGTTTGCTATCGAAACCATGGAAATTACGTTTTTGAGTACGGCATCAAAACGATTGTTTGTTGAATGCATTTCAGTACCGGTTATTTTTCGAACTGAGGTTTGTACATATAGATAATTTCCTACTCTCTATATTAAACAAAATATGTTTACATTTTTACCTATTCATAAAAGTTTTTCATGAATTTAGAATATATTATTTTCTTCATAATTTTGTTGTGATCAGCAGCAAATTGATGCTTTATTTGTGATATACAAAAAAAAAAAATATGAAAATATATGAAAAACATATTTTGTTTTTATGTGTACAAATAAAAATATAGATAATCTCAAACATAACAGGAAAAACTGATAATATGTTTTGTTTGTGTGCACGACGTCGCAGGTCTGTCTGTTTTGGTGGAGCATATTTTTTATCAATATAGAAAAAAAAAATAAATAACAAAATTCCCTTTTCCTGATTTTATATATAGTTAACCTTTGGTTATATTATTTTTAATATATGATAGTTGTTCTATTTACATCAAAGTATAAAATTCAATTTGATATTTATAGATAAATTGAAGTAAAAACTAACACATATTAGTATAGGTTTTTGTTTGTTTATTATAACATATGGGTTAGGAGTTATGAATAGAATATAAGATATATGTCTATAGAACAACTTCTCTTTTTATACATTACGATATAAACTCGCTGTCCAAAAAATAACCGGAATGGAATACGTTTTGGATAAACAAAAATTTTATTAGCATTTCGGTAACAGTTTTTTTTAATGCGTCACATTAATGCGTTGTATTTGTCATGTGAAATTTATAGATTTTAGTTTATTATAGCACAAAATACACGCAGCATACTTAAAAAAAATTATCAAACATGACAACAGCAGGTGTTGACTGTTGTTTGTGTGCATACAAAAAATATATATTAAATTTACCTGTAACATTTATTTTTTCCTGTTATTGTTCTTCCTTTTTTTTTTTTTTTTATCTATCGTTAACTATTATTTATTTATATCTAAAAAAGGAAAAAATGATTCAAGAGTTGTGCATCAGAAAAAAATTCGTGTTTTTGAATTATTCAAGTTTGTTGTGACTATTCGTAAACAATATAAAAATTGTGTTTATTATAATCCACTGTCTGCTATATTGCTATATGTCATAGGTTTAAGAATATGACAGACAAACAGGTGTAAATATATACACTTGTTCAAATTTTAATACCAGTTGTTCCTATATATTTATGTTGCGATAACAATTTTTTGTCAAGTTTCTCCTATAATAGAAATTAATTGACCACACAAATTTCCAGTATCAAAATTATTGGAAACCTCAACAATATGTGATTTCTTTTAAAATAAGAATAACTATAGCTAACAGCTAATATTGAACGGATTTATAATTTGGCTATTTCTCAGATAAGTGATTTATCCAGTTCCTGTATGTGTTATGTGATTGTGAATAAGATTATAATATAAAGTCTTAGAAAATTATTGTCCCGCGGGACACATTTCAGGATCAGACATTGGACATTAATTATTTCTTTTTATGTTGTTTCATCTATCTATCAGAAATATGCGGGTATTATATTAATTTTAGAATAAAAATCATGTGGAATAAAAAGGTTTATGTGCGTGTGTGTGTGTGTGTAGTACTCTTTTTAATGGTATCTATATATATTATATAAATAGTCTTTTGAAAAAATTTAAAGACAATCAAATTTCATCACAATAATTTATAACCTATTTAATATTTAAATTTTTATTTATTTTCTACTGATGGTGTCGGTATATATACACAAACTGAATCATCAGATTTTTCTTTACTTAAGATATATGTATTATTGATTTGATATTGCAGGTTTGGCAAATAAGTGATGGCTCCTATGTTTTTTACACAAGTAATCACAAAACGAATAATATAATTTTTTAATCTGGTAGATGTGGCAACACATGTTCCAACTAAGGTGATTTAACTATGTATAGTGGAATACTTTATTGAATTTAATTTTGTAGTTTGGTTAGTTGTTGATGCGACATACACATCCGAATTGATTGTTAGGTTGTGAGTTGAAAGCTTAAAAAAAATTGCTTGTAATTCCACTAAAATGATAACATTATTTTTTTGATGAACATTAAGTTTGCATGTTTTTTGCGATGCGGTTCATCTGCCGTGCATCACTTTACTTTTAGAATTTCATTATTGTATAAATATAACTCATCCATTTCCTCGCCATAATTATAAATCGTTTCAAAAATGATCTATTATCATTTCAGTTTCATAGGAATGTTGCAGATGACAATGCGTTGTGTTAAGTGAAATTCTTTAAACTCATATAAATTTAGTTTTTCTATGCGAAGTTAAATTGTTTTAAACGCTTTTCACAATATTTATGTATGCGTGATACATCAAGCTTTTCTGTAATCTTATGTGTTGTGTGCTATACTCTTTGCAATCTCAATTAATTTGTTCGTCATCGACTTCTATTGAATGGTGACCTTCACGCGTTGTTTATCTTTGAGTGAAAAATAACCATAACGAAATTAACCAAACCAATTTTTTACAATAAGACTTTTTTAAGCCTTCCGCCACCTTAGCTTACGATGTGGAATTTTTCCTTTGAGATAATAAAAAAGCTAAATATGAAGAAAATACGATTTTCTGCATATTGTAACCAACTATACACCCACAAAATTTTTACCGAATATCAATTGAAGTTATAAAAAACAGTATGCGGATTAGCTATTCCCATTTCCGAATTGGGCAATCACTTTGTTGCCAATCCAATAAATATATAAAATTTAAATAAAATGAATAATAAATTTATACCAAAAAAAAAACCTTATATATTTCTGAATTCGAATTTGATTTGAATGAAATAATATGCGTGAAATAAAAGAAAGAAAAATATTCTATAAAAGATACTGTTTTTAAAGACACTTTAGAATTGAATAATATTTTCAATCCCATAAAAAATATATATATCTTTATGTTTATAACAAAAGTGAAATATAAATAGATTTATAATAGAATTGAGCGAGTTTTATATTACGTTTTATTCTATTGATTAGAATGAATATCAATATGAATATAAAATATATTCAACTAAAAAAATTGCTCTCATTCTTAATATAGTCTTGTGAAATAAACAATAACAATTTTCTTTTAAGAAATACATATTACAAAACTGTGTGTATGTATAAGTATAAGTTTTTGAAACACCTCTAATGATTCTGGGTTACGTTGCTTTACGTATTATGTTATGTGGAAGAAAAATTAAACATGATTGTTGTTGCAAACAAATAATTTGATATTTTCATTAAGTGAATGAACCGAACCCAATCAAGTGTTATTTATTCTTTCCTTTTACATTTTTTATTTTTTAAATCGTAAAAATATTATTTATATCACAATTTATTGTTTTTGAATTACATTGTCATTTGTCTTTAATAAATTTCTCGCTGTACGAAATATTTCTGACAAGAAAATTCCATTTTATTGATGCAAGTAATTCATCTTTAAGATTACAATGTAATATAGCTCAAATTGTTATAAGTGTGAATTCGCCCCTTTAACTATAATACCAATTGTATTCAAAAATAATGCGGGTTGTACAAGGAATGTTTTAAGGATCAATGACATCTTCATGGATCTTATTAAGAATAGAATAACCATAATATATTGTATTAAAATTTTTTGATATTCGCGCATATATGTAACAGAATGAAGCTAATCAATCGTGTACAATACCGAATTTAATGTTTCAGCTGGATTACCATTTGTTCGTTTATGGCATATAACATCAACGAATATCTTTGAAAATATTGTGTTTTGTAACATTGTCTCCAAACGCACCATTATGAGCTAATCATATGAAACATTTAATTTTCGATAATAGCACAAACCAATTGATGAATTCTTATATATGCGGCGGTCCCTTTAGGAATTATATGTGGTTATGTAATGGATGTTTGGTATAGATGTCTAAGTTTCATTTGAAGTAGCATAACTTACGTATGTATTCCTTAACACATGTAAAACCGAAAAAGGAATGGAAAGTTGCCAGTTGACACACAGAAGAGATAAATTTATGGTGACCGGTTTGTTTTCACTCAACTTTCAAGTAGATAATGGCCAAATTAAATCCATGTAACATAGAATCGGATCGTTATATAAATGTGAGCGAAACATTTCTTACAACAATAATTTCAAATGTCTTGAACCTGTTATAAGAGCCGCGACGATATTTTTCTCATGAATTGAAAAAGCTTCTCACTCAAACACAACGAATCAATACAATTCGATTTCTGCTTCCAATAAACAAAAACAATCAATTTAGATTTTAATTGTCGTCAACGCCTATAAATGAGTGTGAGGAGGAAGCAATTGAAGCAAAACAGCACTGAAATTTATCGTAAATGTATAGTATTTCATATACCGTTTGTGACATAATGCAAGGCCATCAAGTTTGCAAAACTCTGTGTTATGCCAACCGAATATAGTGTAAAATGAACAAGTTGTAAAAATTCACTTAAATTTTGCAAAACTTCAGAATCATTGTTATTTAAATCTATCGCTATTTGTGATATATGGGAAATTTTTAGGTATTTATTTTAATACAGAAATTTTTCAGCTGCTGTTAATCATTTGTTTGTTTATGGAATTACAAAAACAAAAAAATATATTTGGCAAAATGGTGTTGGACGCTACTCAAAGATTAACAATGACTACACAAAGATCATTATGCGGGCTAATCTGCCATATAAATATAATTTAACTAAAGAAACATCTATATATATTTCTTTAATTGCAGTACAAATGATGAATTGTTAGATACTGCTATGAGGTGTAATCTACTATAATTAGGCTGTAAAGAATGTTTGGTAGATGCCGCCTAAACGCCAGACAAACCCGTGCCAGTAGGTGAAATTATTTCACAGATTTCACCAAAGTCAAAAAAAAATCAAAATTTCAAATATAACAATATTATGTTAATGAATTAATATTTTATTTGTTGGTTAAGGGAACAGATATTCCCATCCTCATCGCGGTAATTCATTGCATTTAAAATGATGACTAATTACTTGTACTTATTTTTTTGTAAATCTTTCGATTAAAAGTTTTATTTAGATTATGATATCACAACGAACACATTGAACATTAGAATATTATTTGATATTATCATCTTATATTTACTAGTAACAAGCTGACCATAAATGCGGGTTAATTTACTTTAATGATTTCAGACGCACTATTTATTATTAAATAAATAGTGCGTCTTGCCGTCTTTATATGAATATGAATTTTTGTAAATAAATATAAAAATTGTTTCCTATATTTAAATTTTCTTTTCTTTTAATATGCAGCTGCATTTATTTAACAAATTATTTTTTATTTTTTTTTGTGATGAAAAATGAGCGGGTTAATTTAAATATTGCTATAAGAAATATATACGTTAATTATTTTACCATTAACGCATTTTAATTTATTATTATTTTTGTGTGTTTTACTTTAAAAATAATACACTAATTATAAGACCCGCAGTTGTGTATGAAAATGATTCTTGTTGTATTGTACCAGTGTAAATATGTAAATTATATTATTCTATTATAAAAATTATAATCTCATTCACAGTCTCATAGTTTTTTTTCGATATAAAAATTTAACTTTCTCCTTCTTTTCTTTTCTATCTTTAAATCACATGTTGTTTATTTACACAATTTTTATTTCTATATTTAAATAATATTTATAGTTATATATTTTTATCTTATCTAAATATGCGATAATATTTTAACTATATTACCATATATATACTAACTAATATATTATATTAGTTTGAATACTATGATACTATATACCAATTACTAGTATATATGTATGTGTGTTTGTGTATAATTTTAAAAATGTATGTTGTGTGACTAATAAATAAATAAACGCATAAATAAATAAATTTGTTATTTAAATTATAATAATTTATTATTTAAAAATAGACTAATCATAAATATACGCAAAGTCAATAGAATAACAAAGAATTTAAAGTATTATATAATTAATTACGCATATAATTTTATGGAACATTTAAATAATATTTGAAAATTATACAATATCTAGTTTTTGATGTGTGTGAAATTGAAATGTACATCAAAACATTTATTACTTTATTTTAATATACTTAGTTACTTGTTAACTTGATGGTTTGGTTAGGTCTTCTTCCTTCTTGATTACCATTCCATAATTTTTTTTTTGGCACACGTTACTCTTCCATATGTATACCATATACGTATAATACGTGCCCAAGTCATATTAGTCTATTACCAATATTTTATTCACCCTACAACTTGTCTATTTTAAAATTATATAACCTTTTGAACTGTGATAAAATTGCACGTACAGTTCAAATATGATTTGGTTGAATTAAACGGCCGAAGACTTCAGTCCTATATTGAAATTAACTTAATCATTTTATTTACAGATAATACTAAAATACTATATTCTAATTATAAATTGTGAATAATAAATATAGAGCAATCGAAAACATTCAATAATTTGTTTACTTTTTTTTATGAATCACATATGATACATGTCAGTGTTAAGTCATTAAAATTATAACAAGTACATAAATGAAATTTAAATTAAAGTTAATTTCATTACCAAAACACAAAAAAAAAAGAAAAATTTCTAGTGAAATAAGAAAAAAAAAAAAACGACGAAGACAAAAACATTATAAATTATTAAATTAATGATGAGAAACTGAATAATTCATAAGTTTCTTAATATACATTATATTTTTTTTATATACGCACAAATACAATATTAATATTCGCCTTATCAAATCTTGTGTTGCGGGTTTATTTTTTAATTTTAATTTTATAGTTTATTTCTTAAAAATATCTTGATGAATTTGTTTTTTGTTTTGGCGTTTATGATGATGATGCTGATGATGATAATGATGATGGTTGTGTGTGGTGGTTGTTTTTAACTTTATTTGTGTGTACATAATTTAAATTTCAATCTTGTTTTTATTGTATATATCTATATATAATATAAGAGCAATTTATTCCAATTTCTATGATTAAGAGTATACATATATACATAAATTTCTATAAACAGGGTGTTGTAAAAGGTAACAAAAGAACATTCAACGACAAAGGGATGAGATTTACATTTCCAGAAGAATTTACAAAATGAATATTTTCATTATATAGAAAGAATATCGAAATTTTATTAAAAAAACAGATTTAATGTATATAATTAATATAATTTAAATACGGTCAAACTGTCAAAGACCCATATATATACGATGATAGCTTGAGAATTACACGCTATAATGTTTAAACCATTGGCAGCATCCGAGATCATCATTCAATATAAACCAATGAATATGATCATATGGACATTATCAACAAAAATATATGACAAATATTATGAATTAATGATATAGACCGCGGTATGGATAACCATTAATAAACATAATCAGTAATGTGAATCGTATACCAAGTGTAGAATTTTGGAAAAATACTTAACCACACAGTAAAAACGTTATGTATATAGATATTAAGATATTCGATTGCAGCTTAAATATACAAATAAAACGAATAGCTGCACCATATTAATAAACTTAACATCCAATTTATCACAGATTGTTGTATTAAAAGTCTTAGAGTAATGTTATATACAACACTAAAACGAACTATACTGAAACGGAAAATTTTAAACTCAATCTCAAAAATACTTTTTCGAAATTTGATTGTCACGCGATATCTTGCAAAACCGCTTGTTCAATTTTAATGTTACCAAATAAATAAGACTCTGATAGGGATCGAAATTGAATATTACAAATTTTTAAGAAAAACAAATTTTATATATATTAAAAAAAAAACAGTTGAAAATCTTTGATAATTTCACAACTTTTTTTTTTTAACTTCAACATATTTCCACTTCTATACAAAAATTAATTTTTTTAAATTCACCTTGATGCCAAATATAATTATTGATTGAAAATGTTTGATAACCGCAAAATTCTATAAATCAGAAATATTATTTAGCCAATTGACGGACACAAAATACACGTTGCAATAAATTGGAATTGATGAAAATAATCCTCACATTTTTAATTTTTTAATGCCAAATTTTCACACAAAACCCCACATAAAATGCACGGTATAGTTTTGATTGCAGATCATATACCTTTGAATTGGTTTCATTTTTAGTGTATATAACTAAACCTAAATATTAAGGTCTGTACGAAATGTAAAATGTTTCCTATACATAAATGTGATCTTCATTTTTTACCATTCATTATTAGAAATGTTTTCGATATGGTGTTTCTTTGCCGCAGACCATCAACAAATTGTTGATCTTTAAGATACTTATTTCTTATTTATGTATATGCATTTAATACACCCTGTTTGTATACATATTGTGAATTCATTTCAATTCCTATATAAGTTACATGTGCTGGTTTTTTTTTCTTCTTTAAATTTACTCGTATATAAATAAATAAAACCAGTTTTAAATTATAGTGTTGTTGTATATGAATACTATATGAATATGTAAATAAATAATAAGAAAGAGATGTATCATTTTATAGGTGTACTAACTACTAGCAACTACAGAGAGATTGTATTTCCAGTTTTTTTTTCGCAAATATATACCTATCAAAATACACTTTATAATTATATATTGTAGTATTATATAGACGACGTAATAAATAAAGTATTTTAGATTCTATGTATAGATGTTATATCGCAGTAGTGTCGATTCCATTTGATATGTACTGCAAGATTGCTTGTAAACTATAATCAATTTCCTATCTTTTATAGAAGCGGTTTTTAAAATCGTTGCACAAAAGACATGATCGGTTTCTCGATCGATGACAGAGAAAATTTATGGGCATGCATAAAGTGAACACCCAAAATGGTAGAAAAAATGTCACAGCATCATTATTTCATACAAAAATTCATTGACATCAAACGAGAAATCTGTCATTTCTTTTGCAAGCGTTAATCGATTTTAAAAACCTCTTCGATGGGAGATTTGAAATTGATTATAAATTAAAATTAAGTACAATTTTTATTGGAAATCCATTAAAAATATGGTCTGTAATGTAAAAAGATGCGATTTCTTAAAAGACAATTTTCCGGAAAATTTAGTAAATGGAAATTTCAATTTTTTTTTTTTTTGCATAATATATCCAACTTGATGAAAATAGAAAATCGATTTACCTATAATTGAACTGTTTTCATGCGACGACACTGCACTGGTTATTGGTGTAAACAAACTTATGGAAAATAACAAAACTTCTCTATGAGAAATCAATTGGTATAATTTATTTATTATTTTTGCATGCGATTTTATTTTTATAAAAATTATACAAATGAAATTAAAATAGAAATAATTTCGGTTAATTTCTTTAAAATTTAATTAAGTATCATCTCGTTTTTTTTTTTCATTTTAAGAAAATTCGCACATTATTGTTTATGCTCAACTCGTTTTTTTTTCTTCCAATATCTATACCTATAAACATCTTTCATTATAATATAAAATATTATTATTTTGAAATTGAATTCTGGATTAAATACAAAATTGTTACAATAGAAAAATGATTTTTTGTAATTTAATTAAATCTAAATTTCTTTTATTTAATAAAACTTTTATATATTGTAGTTTAAAATTACATTGACCGCATATAAATAGTCTGCAATACAAACATGGCGAAGAGAAAGATCAAATATTTTTATTTTGTAACATACATTTCCGGTGGAAATAGTATGAAATAGTATATTATTTTTATAAACATAAAATACCATTGTAAATAAAATTTATATAGATTTTAATGTATAAAATTAATTATCTTATGTTAATTATATACGTGCGTGCGTTGATAAGATATTTAATATTTTATTCTGTATGGTCGAGTTTTTAAAAAATCGAATTAAGATATAAAAAAGTGATTCGATTCGAAATTATTATATGCCGCCGCATTGTTGTTCTATCTATTTTATTGTAATTTTATGGCAACTTTCTTAATTTGCTTACGGGCTAACCGAGCGTGTATTCATTATGGTTTTTTCACATCGACGAACATTTCTTAAGAAACACCAAAAAAAAAAGTCCAAACAATTATATTTTTTAATTTTTATATTATCAAAATCATTTGAAAACATACAGCTTAAATGCGGTTTCTTTTCTAGTATACATAACAGTGATTACGCGGAAGTAAAACTGGATAAATATTATCAGCCGATTATGTGTTTCACATAATTCATATAAGATGGTTAACTGAAAATTTAGTTACGTGCATCAACTAACAACACGTCGTCCAAAATAGTTGACTATGAAGATATGATCAACAAAATCTATATATGAGATATCACTTTAAACGATCTCAGTTAATGAAAGTAATGTGCGATATGTTAAAAAAAAGTTTCTGTATCAAATTTGGTTTATTAATAAATTGTACTTTGCGGTGATTTTTCATACTCAAAGATGAACAATAAATCGGTGCAATGTAATCTATGTGGTGCGGAACGTCATATAACACAAAAAGTGTCGTATATTAGAAAAAAAAAATCCAACTTATATGGTTTTCTCGTGATTTTATTAAAGAAATTCACTTAAATCAAAGCATTTCCATCTGTAATTTGTTTATGGTTATGCCACACTTAACTAAAATGATGTATTTTCCAAAACGATTAATAACTGTTGTAATTAAAAATGAGATTATACAATGTACAATAATGTAAATGGGAAAAAGAAGATCGTGATGAAAGTAAGATAAACCAGTACTGCACAAACAACATCTAAATCTGACGGATACACATCAAAAGAATATGCTATGGGTGATCAGTTTTTGTATATAGGATTACAATGAAATTGTCTACTGATAATTGTTACCGTACGCAAACGATCAATTCAGAATGAATGCATTCAATAACTTACCAACCATTGAGCAATGCAATGACAAGCAAAGCGACTATGCCACCATACATAGTGCTGACCTTGCATCATCCAATTATTTTCAAAATTTTTGGAATGCTAAGAATTTTAATAATTATATACGATGATGCCAATAAACTTTGTTTAGTCTTTTATTATATATTTATTTACTAAAAAGGACTAGAAATTCTGTATGATAAAGGGTTGTCATAAAAGATGGCAAAACGACATCGAATAAAATATGTACAATACATTATTGAAATAAATTAATTTTGTTATATGAAAGACATATTCTCACCCACGCAATATAGAGAAGTAAATTGTATACTATAGAAATAACATATTTTTGTAATCTATATGGTGTTGGGTTGAATTCCTCAGAAGCTCCTTGTACTTTCTCACACATGAACTCTGCAGGTATATATATTGAACTATATCTCCTTAGTGTATTAATTTTTAATCTTTTCTGTATAGTACCTATACCATGTGCATGTGCCAAATCTGCAATTAATAGTGCGTATTTAAAATATTTTCTCCAAAATCATTCAGAATTACCTCGCATACATTTCTGTAAACAAATCTGGATATTAATATGTGGGCGGGAGCTAATTGTGCTTCAATTGTCTCTATATATAGATTACATTAGACATTATCACTATTATATGTACGATTTTCTGTTTGTATTTCTTAATAATAAATAATATAATATTATATACATTAAATTAAATAATAATACGATATATAGTTAAAGAGTTCAATGGCGCCCATTATATACTTAAAGATACCCTCTGTTATTTTGATATCTTCTCACGCAGGTATATTAACTAAAAATATAGGAAAAAAAATATTAAATATATGTTATAATATTCTTATGTGAATTTATTTATTATTTTAATAATAGGTGAAGTGATGATAAAAAAAATAAATAAATATATCTAAATAGAAATTTTCATCCAAACCAACCACACACACACATCAGTTCATCTATCCATTCATCCATATGTCCATATTATTGTATTGCGTATAAATATATATATATATATGAAATGAATGTTAGCAAATGCATGAGTGATCGCATGATAAATCTTTTACGTTTCTTTATAAACAAAAAAAAGTCGACGTACAGGATATGATTTTTTTGTATTTTTTTCTTTTAAATGTTTATATTTACATCATGTCAAACAGAATATATATTATATTATAAAAAATATTAAAATTTATATAGAAATAATATTTCTTATGTGATGTTAAATTACATATAAGATTAGAATGAGTGTGTATACCAGATATAGGAGTATGAAGTGAGCCGCTGCCAATAAATGGCTGTACTTATATTAGTAATTGTGAAAGAGCCTTAATGCGATATTTTTTTTATTGTTTTGATATCTGTCAACAACATTCAGTGTGGTAAATTCCATTTGTAATACAACAACATAAAATTTTATCGTGTTAAAAATGTCTAATTTTGTGCCTTCAACAAACGATTTGCGGGTATCATTAGTTTTTTGTTATCATTTAAAAAAAAACGCAGCTTTTTGCATCGAATCGTGACTGGTGATGAAAAGTGGATATATTTTGAGAATCCTAAACACAAAAAATCATGGATTACACCAGGTAAAGCAGCAACATCGACTGCAAAACCAAAACGATTCGGTAAGAAGAGAATGCTTTGTGTTTGGTGGGATCAGGAAGGTGTGGTGTATCATGAACTTCTGAAACCTGGTGAAACTGTTAATACGGTTCGCTACCAACAACAAATAATCGATTTGAACCATGCATTATTAGATAACCGACCAGAATGGACAGAAAGAAAGAAAAAATCTGTTAAGGTAATTTTGCAACATGATAATGCACCATCACACAAAGCAAAACCAGTTCAGGATACAATAAAGTCGCTAGGATGGGAGTTGTTACCACACCCGCGTTATTCACCAGACTTGGCTCCTTCGGACTACCATTTGTTTTCATCGATGGGACATGCTTTGAAAGAACAGCACTTCAAAACATCTGAAGAAGTTGAAAATTGGCTATCTGAATGGTTTTCGTTCAAAGCAACACCATTTTTTCGACGTGGTATACGAAAATTGCCTGAAAGGTGGTTAAAATGTGTAGAAAGCGATGGAAGTTATTTTGAATAAAATATTTTTGATTTTTCTATTCTAAATAATGTGTTTTTCTTCCTTTAAAAAAGGCTCATATCATACTCCTATACCTGGTACACTTGATTTTTCATTATATAAAAGACACTGTATATATATATTTTAAAAACTTTAAAAATACCACCACAAATACTTATAAAATATATAATATTTTATTTAATATAAATTTTAGCTTATATAGCTTTGACTTAATTATTTTAATATTATTTGAATTTTCATTATATTTTATTATATATGAACTTATTTATATTATAAATTAATGTTAAAATATATAAATGATGAGAAAATTTTCATTATTATTATTATTATTATTATTATTATTATTATTATTATAATAGTTATAGTTATTAAAATGAAATTTTATATAAACTTAATTTCTACAAATAATTTAACCTTGAATTAAAACAAATAAAACATTATTTATTTATATATGTAACAAACAAACTATATTTATAAATTTTGTAGAATGTGTGTGTGACTGTGTAAAATAGTTCTTTATATATTATCAATGGATTTTTACACCACCACACATTTATATATAGTTATAAGTTTTATCACGTATTTTATTTATTTGATATACATAAAACTTCAAGTAGTAAATGTTGTATCTTCAAAACAAAATAAAATCATATTCTCATGTGTAGTACGAGGTGTGTGTATAAAATAACGAGATTTATGTTATTATACTACAGAAGAACTGAAGAGTATTACGAAATCGATAGCGCTATGTGTATAGCTCTTGCGGTGAAGTCTCCTCTTTCGATTGCCGCTACTTTCGTCGTGTCTGTACATAGATTATTGTGACCGTGGGACCTCGATTTATATACGATCTAGTTTTTTGTTTTGCAAACGAAAAATGATAAAATGTTTAATTGCCCGTGAAATTTCACATAAAACTTGGACAAAACCTGCTATACTGAAAATTATCTTTTTAATTAAAAGATGTAAATATATTATGACGTGAGCGGTTTGTGAATTTCCAACGTGGTCGAGAAAACGTTAAAATTGATGCCGGAGGAAAAACGAACAAAAAATATTGAAAAAATTGCTAATCTAATACGATCTTACCGTCGGTTAACTATTCTGAGTGCGATTGCTAAAATTTGACAAAGAATGCGAAAGACAAAATTTACATAAGATGTAAATATTTTATCACGTGAGCGCTTTAAGAATTTCCAACGTGGTCGAGAAAACGTTAAAATTGATGCCGGAGGAAAAACGAAAAAAAAATATTGAGAAAATTGCTAATCTGATACGATCTTACCGTCGGTTAACTATTCTGAGTGCGATTTCTAAAATTTGACAAAGAATGCGAAAGACAAGATTTACATAAGACGTTAATATATTATCACGTGAGCGGTTTAAGAATTTCCAACGTGGTTGAGAAAACGTTAAAATTGATGCCGGGTCAAAAACGAACAAAAAAAATATTGCTAATCTGATTCGATTTTACCGCCGGTTAACTATTCAAGTGCGATTTCTTAAATTTGACAAAGAATGTGAAAGACAAAATTTACATAACAATTTTACCATGCAAAAAGTGTGTGCGAGAATGGTGCCTAAATTTCGAACAAAAAGAAGCAGTATATAACATCGCAGTGTCTGACCCGACACCATGTCATTTTTATCTGTTCCCCAAGGTCAAATCTGCATTACAATGAAAAAGATTTTAGACCGTTAAAGGTGCGGGAGAGTAAAAGCGGCAATCGTCATGAAGGAGCTAACAGATAAAGAATGCGTCCATCATAGTTTTGAACAATGGTAAATTTGCCGCTTGAATGGATAATGGAGGTGTAAATATAATATGATATATTCTCTCATTATTTTATAGTCACAC